>OZ010606.1:35234946-35264946 GCA_963932145.1 Acanthosepion lycidas
GGAAATATGTAGAATCGTCGATATTGTGATAGAATTAAGTAGCTTGCCTCCGTGAACCGGTTAGCAAAGGAGCCTAGTGTCCTATTACTACTGTAGTGAATTGGATTCTCATGACCTTGTGTCAAGCTAATATAAACATAATAAATAAACTATCCACTATATATGGGTGATCTAACTCATTACCAAATATTTTAGTCAAAGCTTTTATAGTTAAACTTAAAAATCCTATTATTTAAAAAATACATTAATAACAAATTATTTAGTATTCATTAAAAAAATGGATTTTTCTAGTTTGAAAGAAAATACAAAAAAAAAAAATACAACCCCCCCCCACAAAAAAAAATTGTAATTGATATATTAATTATTACGACTATTATAATTTATAAATAATATCAAATAATTTATAAATGATATCGAAATTTTATACAACTCAAGCTTCTCGCACTATCCTACCCGGTTTCAAATTACCACCTGCTTTATCGATCTTTAATGAAAGACACCACATCGGGGTAAGAAGATATTACAGCTGCCATTCGTTCTAAATAATTCAAGTCAGTTTACTTAGGCGTACACATATACCATACATACAAACGACGAGAGCTGCTTACGATATTTTCTGGCAAATAAATGACAGTTGCTTAAGAATCTGTCAGTCAGACCCCGTCTTTTCAAAACGATAATTTAGAAACGGATAAAATAGAAAATACATAATCCAGCAAATAGGAATAAAATGATATCGTTAAGCGGGGAAGGGAGGATGAATGAAGCTCTTTTTTTTATCAGTTTAAATAATTCAATGATTTATATTATGATTTCAAATCTAGAATTAAATACGTTTCCATATCTTAAAAATGTGGCAAATTAGATGTTTTCATCCGTTAAAAAAGAGGCAAATAAGATAAGTTTTCATCCCTTAAAATAGTGGCAAATTAAATACGTTTTCATCCCTTAATGAAAAATGTAGCTAAATAAATACGGTTTTATCCCTTAAATATGTTTTCACCCCTTAAAAAAAAAGTGGCAAATTAAATACGTTTTTATCCATAAAAGAAAAAAAATAGCAAATTAAATGTTTTCATCCCTTAAAGAAAAAGTGTCTATTTAATTTCGTATTCATGGCTTAAAGAAAAATTGTCTATTTAAATTTTTTCATCCCTTAAGGAAAAAAGTGGCAAATTAAATACGTTTTCATTCCTTAAAAATGGCAAATGAAATACGTTAAAAAACGTGGCAAATTAAATACATGTTCATCCCTTAAAGAAAAAAAGGGGCTATTTAAATACATTTTCATCCCTTAAACAAAAAGTGGCAAATTAAATACATTTTCATCCCTTAGAGGAAAAAGTAGCAAATTAAATACATTTTCATCCCTTAAAGAAAAAGTTGCAAATTAAATACATTTTCATCCTTTAAAGAAAAAAAGTAGCAAATTAAATACGTTTTCAGCCCTTAAAGAAAAAGTGGCAAATTAAATACATTTTCATCCCTTAAAGAAAAAGTGGCAAAGTAAATAAATTTTCATCCCTTAAAGAAAAAAGGGGCTATTTAAATACATTTTCATCCCTTAAACAAAAAGTGGCAAATTAAATACATTTTCATCCCTTAGAGGAAAAAGTAGCAAATTAGATACATTTTCATCCCTTAAAGAAAAAGTTGCAAATTAAATACATTTTCATCCTTTAAAGAAAAAAAGTAGCAAATTAAATACGTTTTCAGCCCTTAAAGAAAACGTGGCAAATTAAATACATTTTCAGCCCTTAAAGAAAAAGTGGCAAATTAAATACATTTTCATCCCTTAAAGAAAAAAAGTAGCAAATTAAATACGTTTTCAGCCCTTAAAGATAAGTAGCTAAATAAATACGATTTCATTCCTTAAAGAAAAAGTGGCTATTTAAATAAGTTTTTATCCCTTAAGGAATAAAAGTAACAAATTAAATAATTTTTCAGCCCTTAAAGAAAAATTAGAAAATTAAAATACGTTTTCATCCTGTAAAGAACAAAGTAGCAAATTAAATACGGTTTTATCCTTTAAAGAAAAAAGTAGCTATTTAAATAAGTTTTCATCCCTTAAAGAAAAAAGTGGCTATTTAAATGTTTTCATACCCAAAGGAAAATAGTGACAAATTAAATACGTTTTCTTCCCTTAAAAAAGCGGCAAATAAAAGCCCTAAAAATAGAAACAATGTTAAAAGTGTTCTAGACTATAATGCAAATATCGGTCCTCCTATATGTCAGTGAATCCTGGACAATGTGGCACCAAAATGCAAGTGCATTAAGATAGCGAAAGATGCCTTCCAAAACCTAAGCAATAATGATAGGAAGAAACAGGAAAAATATCGTTAGAAAATGCAAAAAGAGTGTGGAACAGCTATGTAATACCAAGCCTTCTACATAGTAATGAATGCTGGACAATTTCCTTACAGATGAAGAAGAGTCCTCAGGCAACAGAAATGTGGTTCTGCAGAAGGATGCTGAGAATGCTATGGACAGAACCTGTAAGCAATGACGAAATTTTAAGGATAATCGAACAAAAAGACACGCTTATAATTAGAATCAGAAAAAAAAAACAGTTGGCGTTTCTCGGGTACTTAATGAGAAAAGAAGGCTTGGAAAATCTGACACTTACAGAACATATTGAAGGCAAGAGAGGCAGAAAAAAAGCAGTGAATAATCGACCTAACGAGCTTGTGTAAATGGTTGGTAGAACTGAGATTAGGACAAAAAGAAAGGAAAAAAAGAGAAAAAACATTGTTAAGAGCTACAAAGGACAGGAAGTTGTGGAGAAACATGATCACCCATGCACTGAAGGGAGACGGCACATACGCATAGAAGATCTTGTAGTAAAATCTTTATTTTATAATTCAAACTTTTCCCAAGGGTATAAGTTAATATTGAGAAATCAATGGGAATTGGAACTCTGCTACCAGGTTAACAATTCTGAGTCATTATCCATTACATCACCCACACATTCAAGCTTACCACACTTGGTATTCTCAAGTGGTCACCCATCTAGGAAGTGACCAGGCTTGATGTTGCTTAACTTTGGTGATTGTATGGGAACTGGTATTCCAGTGATGAAGTTTTAGGGAAAATGAAAACAAAAGGGGCACATACTTAGAATCAGAAAGGAACAATTAAAATTTCTTGGGTACATAATGAGGAAAGAGGGCTTGGAAAATCCGACACTCACAGAACATATTGAAAGCAAAAGGGACAGAAAAAAATCAGTGAATAACTTACCCCTTGAGCTTGTGTAAATGGTTGACAGATCTGGGATTAGGACAAAAAAGAGACAAAAACATTGCCAAGTGCTACAATGGACAGGAAGTTGTGGAGAACCATATTCACCAACGTCCTGAAGAGACATGTAGTATAGAACAGAAAGTACCTGTTGTTAATCGTTGACAAAACAGTGATTAAAATAGAAAACAAAAAGAAAAAACATTGCGAAGAGCTACAAAGGAGAGGATGTGGAGAGCCATATTCATCAATGTCCTGAACGGACATGGTTTATAGAAGAAGAGTTTGTGTCAATAATTGGCAGGACCAGGATTAGGATAGATAGTGAAAAATCAAAACATTGTTAAGAGCTACAAAGGACAGGAAGTTGTGGAGAGCCATATTCACCAACGGCCTGAAGGGAAATTGATCATAAAAGAAGAGCGAGCTTGGGTAAATGGTTGGTAGAACAGGGTTTAGGAGAGATAGTGAAAAGCCAAAACATTGCTAAGAGCTACAAAGGACAGGAAGTTGGGGAGAGCCATATGCATCGACACCCTGGCGGGACATTTCTCATAGAAAAAGAAGAATGATTTTATGTAAATGGTTCGCGGGACGGGGATTAGGAGAGATAGCAAAATGTTAAACATTTCTAGGAGATACAAGGGATAGGAAGTTATGGAGAACCATGATCTCCCACGTCTTAAAGGAACACGACACATAAAAGTAGACGTAATTATTTGATTCAAGAGTATATAATGCGATTATTTCTTTTATATTTGACTTCTGAAGATTACCGTATTAGATGGCATATATATTACCTCTTCCCCCAATTTACAGTTGATAAAATGGAGACACCGTGGATAGTGGCTCAGATTGAGGAATCGGAGAGCCGGGTTCGAATTCTAGTCGAGTTCATTGCATTCATTTACGTGTTAATATCCTTGAGAAAGGTATAAATTCATCTCTTCTCCCCCGCCCCCCCAGTTATGGGTAAATAGCAGGGGAGATTGGTTTTTATAGCCTTGTGGGACAACCGGTCAAGGAGGACAACTCTGAATTCAACACCTAAGGGCCTGGTGTACGGACCATGGGCAACACACATACCATATTCTGTGGTCTTGTGTTTTCGGTCAAGAATTTGGGGAGGGAAAAGACGCCGCCCAGCCCATTGAAAGGAAGAAGAATCAAAGTCTGTTTCTTCTGCTTTTGGGTACCCCCGACAATTAAAGCTGTCGAGGGTCTGATTATGATGATGACTATTATTATTATGATTATTATTATTATTATTATTAAATTATACGCAGTACAAGAAGTGATCATCTCCGGTCTTTAGAGCGGGCGCTGTTACTCCTTAAGTTCGTATATAAAATGCGGAAATTATTTTTGAATTTTTTTTTTAACGGAGAGAGGTCTTATATGACATGAAATAAATAAAAAAAATATTTACTTACTTATTTATTTATTTATATATTTATTTGTAGTCGGGGCACCAGGAAAAAAAGCTCATTAGAACATTTGCCACGAAAATATTTGTAGAAAAGACAGAGGGAAGCCAGATAAATTCACTGAAGTCTGATCAGGATCGCTTACATTAGGTATTTAAAAAAAAATCTCATCATCCCAAGCAAGGCAATGAAGCCACTAAGACGAGTGAGAGAGAATACGAGAAAAAATATTAAGGAGAGAGGAAAAATAAAAAATTAAAAAGACGATTGATATTACATTTAAACTTTTGAAGATCAAATTTGACCGGAAAGCAAGAAACCGGAATGGAGTTGCACAGTGCTAGGGTAGAAACTAATTGCATAGAACTACGATTGCATCTATCCATTTCAATTGTATAAGGATGAGATCTTGCCGCTAATCTTGTACTCCGTTTAAATTCGTGAAGTTTAGGTACCATAGAGTAAAGCTCTTCAGAACAATTATCATGAAACACAGAGGGAGGCTAAGTTATGGCGGTGACTGAAGCTGAGATGACAGACAGATCAGGATCAATAACATTGCAGATTCTTCTTTGTATTTTATCAAGGATCTCTAAGCTACTTATAAATAAAAAATAAGGCTGGTAAAATTGATTCACTGTGTTATGCTAGACAATTTTTCTCGCCAGAATCTATCTTACATATTTATAAGTCTACCATTCGTCCATGTATTGAATATTGCTGACACATCAGATATGGCGTTTCTGTTACTTAGAGATTCTTGATAAAATAAAAAGAATAATCTGTAATGTTATTGGTCCTCACCTGGTGTCTCGGCGTCAGTCACTTTCCAATGCTTTCTATGCTAACAGTTTCTTATCACATGTTGAACTCTTTTTCGGCTTCTTGATTTCCATTCAACTTTGACCCTCAAAAATTTAAATGCAATGTAAACCGTTATCTGTTGCCAACTTATTTCCCGCCTTTTATTGTTCTGTCTCCTTAATAATGTTTTTACTTTTCTCATGAGCTTGCGGCCACATCATGTTGAAACATGTTCCGTACAACGAAGTTAAGCAACGTCGAGACTGGTCAATAACTAGATGGGTGACCGCTTCGGAATACCAGGTGCTCTAAGCTTGGGTGTTCGGAATTTTTAATCTGAGAGTCAAGATTCCCGACATGATTTAATCTGAGAGTCTGAGATTCCCGACATGTTCGTTATATTCACTTACGCGCAAATACCCTTGGGAAAGATACGAATCCTGCCCTTCTCCCCCAGCTACAGGTTGTATCACAAAACTATTATTATCTCTTCCACACCCAAAACAACATTCTTACAATCTGAATATATTTTCTGGCTATTTAAAAGGGTTGATAAACCGTAGAAAACGAATAAATCAATCCATTTTGTTCACATATTCTCTCACACTTGAGTAATGGATAGCGGCTCGGAGTGAGGAATCGGAGAGCCGAGTTCGAATTCCAGTCGAATCCATTACATTCACTTACGTGCTAACACCCTTGGGAAAGGTATGAATCATCTATTTCTAAACACAAGGCTATGGGTAAATAGCAGGACAGACCGGGGTCTATAGCCGTGGATGATAACTGGTCTACTGCTGAAAGCAACCTACTGCGGGAAAAAAAAATCTGCCTCGTCAGTCATGTATCGAAAGATACATGATCACCTAAGCTTGTATCACGCATGTCATATAACTGACTGACTACCTTAGTGGCTTTATTGATTTGCTTGCGGTGAAATTATTTTAAAAATAACTAACAAGCAAGGAATCAAATTAATATTTATAATTTATATCTATCTCTATCTATATATCTGTATCTACATCTATCTATTTATCTATATATATATATATATATATATTAGGGTGGTGCAAAAATAATGACGTAATAATGTCGTTTTTTTACGTATTTTTAACGTCAAAAAACGACATTATTACGTTATTATTTTTGCACCAACCTTATATATATATATATATATATATATATATATATATATATATATTGTTAAGGAGGTACAACTCAATTTAATTTCTTCATTTAATGATGAATATCTAACTTGTCATATGATTTCATATTATAAATAATTGAGCGTTTGATTAAATTTGCAATCAGAGAGACTTGCGCGACAACATGCGCAGTGAGACTCACTAGGTGCCATGTATATGTGGCCTTTTGCATACAATGATAACTTTGAAAAAAATTATCTAATATACAGAGCGCTTAAAATCTCGCGAATGATTTATTCACTTAATCTAAATATATTTTCTTTTTAAAAAATATTTTCGATTATTTTTAGGAACTTATTAATTATGGATATCTAAAAAATGAAACAGGAAAATTTTCATAATTTTCGAGTTATTCTCTTCATGACATTTTAATGTCATATGAGTACATTACAATATATATACATATATCGTCCTGGATATGACGATAAACTACATCCACGTCCTGGGTAAGACGATAAACTATGTCCAACAGCAAGGCCTCTGATCAGGAGGTTTTGAGGAGCGTGGAACCACCTCTTAATTGCTGGTGTTCCCAGGTTACCCTGACCCAGGGTGGTAGGTCGCAGCTAGGGGCAAATAGTTAACCCCCAGACTGGGGTCAAAACACTATGAAAGTGTAAAAACAGGTTTTAATACGAGAAATACTTTGTAAAAAATATTACCAAAAATACATTTTTGAAAAAACAAATATTACCAGCGAAGGAAAAAAATATTGCCAGATATAGATTTCTGGAAAAAAATAATACCAACAAGGAACATTTTGTCGGCATTAAATAACCCACTGAGGTTGATATGCCGTAAAACAAAACAAACCAAATCAAACCAAACAAACATACATACATACATACATACATATATATATATATATATATATATATATATATATATATATATATATATATATATACATACATATCTATCCGAAACATATATTCATATGTATCTGAAGCATATATACGTACATATATATCCGAAACATATATACGTACATACATATCCAACTATAGCTGGGTCAGTATAGTAGGGTCAGTTGGGCACCGTCTGTGAGAAACAGAGCAACATGGCAATTGCCTCCGCCAAAAATTTGGAAACGGTATGCTGTACTGCTTGGCATTCGAGCCGGAAGCTCTGATACGAATATTTTAAAGTCTTCGGGTGTTAATCTGAGACCAGTGTAAAGTATTCGGAATGAGTCTAATGGCGATTACGAAGATACGACAGCTCGGAAAATTCTAATCGTTAGATTTTGTTGGTGATGGTCTCAGACTCAACACGCAGATCTACATCAAGTGCCTTGAAGAGGTAGTGCTGCCATGGGTCAAGTGGTTGGGTGCTGGAAACCCTATATCTGGCAACAGGACTCTGCATCATGTTATACAAGCAGGAGAACCTAGACATGGCTGTCAAACAATTTCTGCGACGACATCACCTGTTACATCTGGCCACCTAACTCCTTAGACTGCAACCTCTTAATTATTATTACGTGTGGGGTGCAGTTGAGCGAGAGATCAACAAAACTTCTTGTCACACCAAAGATGAACTGAAAGCAAGGATTATGGCAGCATTCACCAACTTAAACAAGAAGACCGTCCAGAAGATTTGCAGGAGATTCCAAATTCGTCTGGAGGTCGTGGTTGAAGCCAATGGCAATTTTAATGAATAAATTTTCTCTTTAGTATTTTAAGATATTTTTGTGTAATTTTGGTAAACATTTCTGTTAAAATAAGATCAGTGTTATTTTAATTTTTGAGCAACTTAGACGACAATTTATCCATTGTACCTTGTATAGCCGTAAAATAGATATACATAAATATTCGAATTATATGTACATTCGTATATATCCGGAATATATATATACATGCATATATCGCATAACCGAAATATATACATACATTTATTATCGAAATACTTTATATACAAAGTAATGAATCCGAATTCCACTGAAATCCATTACATTCACTTACGTGCTAATACCCTTGCGAAAGGTATGAATCCTCTTCTCCTCTCCCCCCCTCCACCAGCTATGGTTAAATAGCAGGACAAACCGGGTTCTATAGCCTTGGATGGCAATTGGTCTACTACAGAAAGAAATGGCTACCTACTGCGAGAAAAAAAACCTGCCTCGTCAGTCATGTATCGAAAGATACATGATCGTCTAAGCGTGTATCACGCATGGCACATAATTGACATACATACATATATATCCGAAACATATATACATATATATAGGTACCTCAAAATCTTTATATCAAAATCTTTATGTTATTATTAAGAAGAAGGATCAAAGTATATTTTGAATCTTTAGCTAAATTTTTTACTCCTTATTTGGAAAATTCGAAAGTTTGATTAAGAAACTTGTTTTTCTTGCGTCAGCGGTTGTACAAACTTTGATCACAGCAAATGTTAGCCTCTTTTTTACGGTGACGGATACATTAATTTGGAAATTCTTGCAAAAATCAAATAACTGTCGGAGTTTTTATTAAATTTTCCGAACTTATTCACAAATGAATGCAATTATTTTTTATTTTTTTTATTGGAATACATATATTCCATCTCCTTACTTAATTTTATGAAAACTTGAGTGATTCAACGTAATTTTTAGTGACTATATTAATTAAAAGTAAATTTCTTTGAAGAATTTAAAACACCGAAATTTTTTGCAAAGTCGGACCCCGTCTTACCGAAAATCTGTTCTGAATCGAAATAAAACTAAGACATTATTTAATTAGAGAAGATTTTAATTGCTTTTATGAATAATATATGTTAAAAACAATATTATCTTAAGAAAAAAAATTCCATGAAAAACGAATTTTTACAACATGTTTTCATTTTTTACAATTTTAAATTGAATAATTTATAAAGTTTTTAAATTGAATAATTTGTAAAGTTATTAAATCTATTAAAATTCAGTTTTAGTATGACAACTCTTAGGAAATACCGTTTTTAATTAAAACTATATTTACTAATCATATATTGTAAGGCTTATTACAATCTGACGATACCGAATAATTTTAAAAGAATTCCGATTTGTTCTTGAATGTGCGATTATGTGCATAATTTCTGATGTATGGATGTGCAAACCGATAAATCTGGGATTTAAAGTCACGTGTCAATAAATCGATTAACACGTCAGAAAAACAAGATCCCGTAGATAAGATATGCTTTTATACAACATTTTATGCTATAACTAAGTAATATTTGTTTCACATTAAATTAATTTACTTTTAAATTTGCTAATTTTCCTCAAATAACGTTTCAAAATATATATTTTTTGCAAGATTTTTAAAACCAAGAGTTAACTTTTATTTACAAATCTGTCAAAAATGGCCGATTCTTATCGATTTTACTGAAAGAAAAAATCGATTCCGATCAATATAATTTCTGTTTGAAATACACGAGAGCAAAATTAAAATCCTTTAGCTTTCAATCAAAGCTAAAATCAAAGCTTCAAGAAAGCTGCTTCATTTTTAAAAATTCATTTTAAAACTTACCTATACTAAATTAGTGGGAGTACTTAGATACATATATATCCGAAGCATATATGCATACACATATAGACGAAACATAGATTCATACATATCTAAAATTCCATGCATATTCATAAATTCATACATATCCAAAACATAAATACATGCATATTATATACCCAAAACGTAGATACACACACACACACATATATATATATATATATATATATATATATATATAAATGAGAAAGGGAACAATTTTCTTTAACAGTGCGTTTTGACCATGAGGAACTTTATCAGGGTAAAAGTAACTTGATAAATTAAAAGTCCTTCAGGGGACGAAAACCGTTCCGAAAGGGAAGTTTTCATTTTGTCTTTATTCAAACTTTTTTTACATATATATTTTACCTATATCTAAATTTTTACATACATGTATACATACATACATACACATACAAACCAATCACACACACACACACACACACATTATATATATATATATATATATATATATATATTCCGACAATTATTTTAATATATTTATCGTTATACGTTATTTATATAGACACAAATAAATGTAAAATGCTCTGTTTATAATGAACAGTATTAACAATATTTACTGGCCTGAATGTCCGAGAAATTTTATTGAAAATATTCGCCATCCGTGAGGAATGGAAACTGTATCCTTCGCAGCTAATTGGTATAGCACGTTAGGCTATATGATGCTTCGGTGTTGGATACAGGTTCGATTCCAGTCGAAGGACGCATTTTTCCGGTAAATGTTGTTAATACTGGTTATTATAAACAGAGTATTAATTAAATGTTTGTGTCTATATAAATAACGTGTAACAATATATATACATATATATATAAAGAAAGAACAGTAAGATATGTAATCCGGTGTTCTTATAGATATTTATATTTTTACAAAATAGTGCTCAATGTAAATTTACAGAGCATTAATATTTTAAATTAATTGATTTAAAATATGTTTTTTTCGCCTAATTATATATATTAATTTATAATATATATATATATATATATATATATATATATATATATATATATATATATTAATTTATAATATATATATATATATATTATATATATATATATATTAATTTATAATATATATATATATATATATATTATATATATATATATTAATTTATAATATATATATATATATTAATTTATAATATATATATATATATATATATATATTAATTTATAATATATATATATATATATATATATATATATATATATATATATATATATATATATATGTATGTATATATGAAAATATATAGAAAATAGGAAAGAACTGGTTAGGTAAATAATCCAAAGTTCTTTAGTATTTTTATTATTATTTTTAAAAAATAGTGCTCGATACAAAAGTAGAGCATAAATATAATTATTTATTTTAAAATATGATTCCAACACGCTACATAAGAGTTCTCATGTTTCAAAACAAGAGCCGGAAAACTTCAATATATTTATTTGAATTAAATTGAATTAAAGTAAGCTCTCTCTCTCTCTCTCTATATATATATATATATATATATATATATATATATATATATATATATATATACATACATATATATATATATATATAAACCAAAATGTATTAAATGCCGATTGAATTAGTTTGTGGGGTGTTTTCTCTAATGTTCTTGAAAAAAGGATTGAATCCAATTTGCCTTGGTACACTTGTATGTTAAAAATTCTATAAAGCCGATATATTAGTGAAATTGACAGTGTGAGAAAGCGTTTACTGATTAAAATCACCTCTCAATCAGTATTTCTTGTACTACAAATATCTACGGATTGTATACATAGAAAAAGTGCTGTTAAAATCAATACCATTTCATTTATCATGAATGTAATAACGCCTTTCCATCTGTCAGCCATTCTTACTGCAATATTTGACCAATGACAATCCGTTTTCCTTAATTTATCATTGGTTTCGTTACTAACAATATTTCGATGTATTTCTTTCGATATGAAAATTTATGTAATATTTCCATAGTAAACCGTTAGCAATGCATTAATATATATAATAGTCATTTTCTATCATTAACGCTTGCATTAATTCTTAACCCCTGTTAGTCGTTTTCCTAATTTTGAATATAGATTGATAAAATTAAAAGATGTTACCGTCCGGTTTTATATATATATATATATATATATATATATATGGACAGAGATATTTGGTTTGTAAATGTATAAAATAACAAAAAGTGACAACGTTTATCTATCTTAACAACGTACAAATTAAAGTCTGACACGGTTCAATACCGATTTAAACATATCTATATGAATGATAAACATATAGTTTTAAGGTATTGCATAATTAAAGGTTGAAGTGATCAGTGTCAGGGATGTAAATATATAAGTGTACATTGAACTCAACTCCCAACGGCGACAGTCAGTTACATGCTTAAACGCAAAATTCATGTCATATATATATATATATATATATATAGATAGATAGAAATAGATATAGATATAGGTGTGTTTATTTATAGGTATGTGTGTGCTAAAAATAAACATGTAGTTTTATGGTATATATATATAAGTTTTAAGGTGTGTCTATACATATATGTGTGTGTGTGTACGTTTATATATATGTGTATGCATATATATGAAACAAACTTTCACCATTGGGTGTTCACTTTCATATATATATATATATATATATATATATATATATATATGCGTGTGTGTGTGTGTGTAGTTGTAGATGTATATGCGTGTGTGTGTGTGTGTGTAGTTGTAGATGTATATGTCTGTGTGTATGTATATATATATATAGGTATGTGCGTGTATATTTATATATATACATATATAGGTGTGTGTATATATATATGCATGTGTATGTTTATATATACATGTGAGTGTGTGTATATATATATATATATATATATATATATCTGTATGTGTGTGTGTGTGTAAAACTTTCTAACATTTTTATTTGAAAAAAATACCGATTTCTATTGCGTAATCAGTCTCTCATTTCCATAAATCAGGGCCGGACCCTTAGGTTCTTTTACGTGAATATTTCATTTTCGAAAATTCAAGACAGAAAACAGAATTTAAAATAAAATAAAAATGCTAAATTCTTTTGCGTAATCCGACAGTCAGTTTCTTTTTCTTTTTGTATATATTTGTGAGAAAATGTAATAAATTTAAAACAAAATCAAAAATAAAAAGACATAATTACTTTCAATTTAAGGACTTTTATTTTATTTTCTTCTTTCTCTTTCCTTTTTTTTTTTTTTTTTTTTTTTTTCTATTTTCGTCTTTTATTTTGATTTTTCTTTTCTTTTTCTTTCCTCATCTCTTCTACTTTTTTCTTTTCTTTCCTTTCTTTTTTCCTGTTTGGGAAGATAACTTCGACTGAGTTTTCATTCAGTTTATAATTTTTTTCCGACAGTATATCAAATCCATCAAATTTTAGAAAGAACTCTGGAAACAAATATTTTGGAGACGGTTAAAAGATTCCGCTCAGTTCAAAGAACGTAAGACGCAGAATGAAACGCGTACAGAATTCCCTTAAAAAATTAAAAATTAAAAAAAAAAAAAAGAAAAAAAAACCCAAAACACATGAGCTGATGATCAAAACTTATTTTCAGAGCCGTAAATTTTAAAATTAAGACTCATTTATTCGGACCTGAAAAATACCGGGTACGTTACCCAGTCTACATATACGAACCAACGATTTAACGAACACTGGTTTTACATTTTTTTTAATACTAAAGTTGATCCAATACGAGGCTCGAGAGCTACTCAAGGTAAAGGGTTACTTTGAAAATTGTTATGATGAATAAGGTATGATACGAGTGAAAATGGAGGGGGTATGAAGTGGGTTTGGTTAACTACGTTGGAGATCATAGCTCTCCACAATTTCCAGTCCTTCGTAGCTCTTAATAAAGTTTGTCTTTTTGCTATCTTTCCTTATCCCTGTCCCGCCAACAATTTACACAAGTTCGCTAGGTAGGTTGTGATCTGCTTGTCCCTCTCGCCTTCAACATGTCCTGTGAGTATCAAATTTTCTAAGCCCTCTTTCCTCATTATGTGCCCTAGAAATTTCAACTGCCTCTATCTGGTGTTATGTTTCGTTTTACATTTATAATAACATTTTTTAAAATAACATCGGAAATAAATCATATTTATGAGACCATGGCCCTCCTCCACAGATTTTAAACAAGATTTTGACTTACTATAAATAGAGTTGAAAAGACAGAAAAAAGGTGGATTAATATCACATATTCTTTCTTTCTATGTGCCATGCCCTTTCAGGACGTAGGCGATCATGGCTCTCTACCTCCAACTATTCCCTTGCAGCTCTCAACAAGTTCCTTCCCTCTGCCACCTCCCCCAGACCACGTTCCGTCATCCACTTGCTTAAGCCCATCAAGTATGTCATGCGTTGTTTTCCCTTGTCTCTCTTTCCCTCTATTCGACACGTGAGTATCAGATTCTCCATGCCCTCCTTCCTCATTATGTGTCCCAGGAACTTCAACTACCTCTTCCTGATGTTAAGTATAAGCCTCCTCCTTGTTTGCATTCTCTCTAAGACCTCATCGTTGCTCACACGCTCGGTCCATGATATTCTTAGCATCCTTCTGTAGAACCACATCTTCGCTGCCTCGAGTCTCTTCTTCATCTTTGAGGAAATCGTCCAACATTCGCTGCCGTAAAGAAGGACAGATATCACATGACAGCTCAGTATTCTTTCCCTCGTTGTGAAAGAAATCCTCCTGTCTCGTAGTACTCTGCCCAGCTTTTGGATGCTCAGTGTCGCACTTACCGTCCTCTGTGAACACTGCCATATAGGAGGACTAATATTACGTAACATTTCAGTACTCTTTTATTTGATTTTAACCAATGTTTTTTGTTTCTTAATACTTTACTTAGCTTTTGGAAGGCATCTTTCACTAACCCAATGCGCCTTCGGATTTCACTTTGCATCCTCTCTAAGACCTCATCGTTTCTCATACGCTCGGTCCATCTCTGTCGCCCCGAGTCCCTTTTTCGTCTTTGAGGAAATCGTCCAACATTCGCTGTCGTAAATAAGAACAGATGCCATGTAACAGCTCAGTATTCTTTTCCTCGTTACCAAGGAAATCCTCATGTCTTGCAATACTCTGCCCAGCTTTTGGAATGCGTCCTTGGCCATCCCAATACGTCTACGGATCTCAGTGTCGCATTTACCGTCCTCTGTTAGACCGCTTCCCGGGTATGTAAACTTCCGAGTTTGTTTGATTCTAGTTTTATTGATATTATTCATTATAATTCAGTGATTTTTATTGTACAGTAAGTCGTATTGGGATCGCCAAAGAAACATTCCAAAAGCTAGCAGAAAAAAAATCGCGAGAAACAAGGAAAAGAGTACTGAACTGTTACATTATGTATGGCAGTGAGTGTTGAACGATTTCTTCAAAGATGAAAAAGAGACTTGAAACAACAGAAATATGGTTCTACAGAAGGATGCTGAGGATACCATGGACCGAACATGTGATCAACGACAAAGTTTTAGAGATAATGGAAACAAAAAGGAAACTAATACTTAACACCTGATAATTGATGTTTCTGAGGCACATAATGAGGAAGGAGGGCTTGGAAAATCTGATACTCACGGGACAGATATCGGACAAGAGGGACAGATGAAAACATGCATAACATAGTTGAGTAAATGGATGGTGGAACAGGATTTAGGAGAAATAGCAGGAAGACAAAGTTTATTAATAACTACAAGGAACTGGAAGTTGTGGAGAGCCATGATAGTCTACGTCGTGGGGGGACACGGCACATAAAGAAGAAGAATGCAGATTGAAATGAATTGAAAATTGGTTTGCTTTTGCTATTTTTATTTTTTGCATAACTGTTATGGTAATTTACCTACGCACGCATGGACTCTCCCAGCTATAAATAGGAGCAGGTACTGCCTTTTGGAGGGTGAAGTTTCCAGCAGTCAGCTCTGATAGTCGGACCAAACATTCTTGCTGTAACACTCTCGTTTGTATATGTTTGTGTTACTGTTTCTGTTAATATATATCTTTAACTCAATTCCTCTCGTGTGTCTTTATTTCTGGCCCTAACAAGGCCACAACAATAACAAATAATAAAAACAAAATGGCCTCCTAGGCTACATTCGTATTTAACGAGCTTTCAACATTACAGAAGGCCACTTCCTCACTGTCTCAGTCAGGAGTTTCATGTACATCGTAAAAATCTTACCTCTTCTGCATCTTAAAGAATGTCCTTCTCCTCACACTTTTGCCAATAAAAATGCATCTACATGCAAATTCCTATTCCTCTGTGTCAGATATAACGAGGTCAGTCAAATAGGAATCGTGATAAAAGAATATTATTATTATTATTATTATTATTATTATTATTATTATTATTATTATTATTATTTCATTTCAGCTGTCGCTGATTTCCAACACAATACAGTCTTTAGTGAGGGTTCTTTATTGTCTTCATTTTTCTTCTTTCAATTTTCATTAATAGCTTGTTTCAATTATTTAATCCTCGTATTGAAATCGTAGCAAATGGGGCCTGTTATTTATTCATTAAATTTCTTTTAAGTCGATTTTTAGCGTCCATGAACCAATGTATTAGTTGGAAGTGCACTCGAGTGAATTTTTACTTGATTGCTCGTTAAAGGAGGTTGTTTCAATGTAGCTTTATTTATTTATTTATTTATTTATTTATTTATATTTATTTTATGTAGGAATGTGATCGTAGACCCGGGCAAATGCCATAAATATTTTAAAAAAATCTTAGTCAAGAAAAAAAATAATAAAAAAAACATTATAACTATTTCGTAAACTAATTCCGCAAAGGTATTTTTTTTAATTCACAAGCTGCTTTTTCTGCGTCTGGTACAAGGCCACGGTTAAATTATTTTTCTACAAGCGTCTACATACAAGGAATATAACCGTCTATCTTTGTGCTATGCTTACCAAACTCGTCTCATGGACCAATTCGCTAGTTTCGAGGATTAGAATTAGGAGTAAAGGAGCCAGAAGGACTGTGTTGCGCCAAGTGATTGAGATCATTTTGCCTTGAAGATCAGTATTCGAAATCTTAGTTTTTATATGATTTCAAGCACGGACCACTAAACCTTTGAGAAATACACCCTTAGATATAATTTTGTAAATAACGATCTTTCAGAGCGTGAGCGAACATGGCCCTCTACAACTTTCTTTCTTCCAGTCCTTGTTTTGTACTCCATTTACACAAGCTCGTTAGGCAGAGCGTTTATGGCTAGTTTGGTTGGAATGAGTGACTGATTTTACGACGTGTCAAATCGAATTTTTGTAAAGAGGCACCCAGTGAGGATCGAATTCACTACTCAAAAGTAACGGTCAATCATATTAGCGTCGTTAACCATTACCCCACACCGAAGCACCCGAGACAGTTTTTGGATACCAAATCGATGACTTAGAGCATCCGGATCACTGATTTAAAACAACAGGGTACCTATCTGGAATTGAGAAATTATCATTATTTACAATCGGACTAATGTATACACCTTGGTTGTCACGATCAAGAAGAAAGCCGGAGAGCACAAAGGCCGAAACCTTATGTTGGTAACAACAAAGATGTGGACAAAAGTTAGACACCCGAAGAAGGCTGGAGAGCACAAAGGCCGAAACGTTGTGGTGGTAGCAACAAAGATGAGGACATTAGTTCAACTGTAAATAATGTAAATAAGGTATATTTAAATTAATGTGGAAAGAAGGTTTAGAAAATTTGACACGCACAGGATATATTGAAGGCAAGAGGGATTGAAGACAATAGGAAACAACTTACGTAAACGCGTATGGACCTCGAAGAAAAAAAAATGCGATCTCTAAGATTTAAAATGATTTTTTTTTTAAGTGAAAAATCTTTCTCGAAACTTTTATCCTAGTTTTAATTTCAATCTAATAGATTAAATTTAATATTTCCAATAAACAAAATAGTTTTCTGTATTTCAAAAACTGATTTAAATTCATTGGAATTATGTTTTTTATTATAAATAAAATCTTTATAATCGGTCATATTTATCAAATGCCCAAAGGGTAAAACTAGGAAAAGAAATAAATACACATATAAGACTAGTTTAGTCCGAATAACAGAGAGACAAAAGGTCAAAAAGGAATATGACAAAAGCATCCGGGGTCTTGAGCATAGAAGTAACATCATAGGTAAAGGAAGGTAGAGAATATTTTGTTTACATGAATATGTATAAAGTTTGCTACAGGAAGACGTTTCAATATTTCAATGAGTTCACGGAAAGGAAGAAAGTTACATGAACGTTTACATTTGGGAACAGTGTGTAAACAGATAACACGTGGGAAAAAGGATTCTTTATATAGAGATACAAACGTAAAATAAACGTATAAAAGATGGCTACATTAAACAAATGTTCAAATAACAATGTGATAATACATTGAAGGCTAGAGAACAATTTGCAACAACTTACGTAACGAGTACGGACCTCCACGAAAAGTGCGAACCCAGGGCTTAAAATAATTTTTTTTAAGATGAAAGATCTTTTTATTTTACGTTTAGTTTCAAGCTAATAGATTATATTTAATATTTCCAATAAGAAAAATACTTTTCTGTATTTCAAAAACTAATTTAAATTGACTGAAAGGGGTTTTTTTTTTTTTTTTTTTTTTTTTTACTAAAATAGCTGATTAGCACCTTTTTTTAGTCGTCTTCCAAAATAAAATATACTTTTCTGATACTAGGAATATTAGCTGATTTAAAGTATAATTAATCTGATTTGAAACAAATATTATTTAAATTTAAAATATCACAGAAATCCATTTTTTTAACCCGACAACCACTATGTTGACGTGCTGACAACGTGACGACAGATCTAATATTTAGTAATTAGTAAGCTTAAAAATTTAAGAAAATATTCTCGTAATCTGATGTCTTATTGGATTTTAGGACTTTTCACTTTAAATTCACTATAGTTATCGCTCTTATCTTCTGATAATGTTGCGTATGCTTGTCCATACATACAAAAATCGGTACACTTAAAAAAAATTAAAATTCTTAAAAAATATTGGTGTTTGATGATTTGTATTAAGCGTTTTCATTTATGATTAGTAACTATAGTTTTTTATTTAATACTAATATCATGTAAAATGATAAAACTAATACAGAATTTTAAAAAATTTAAATCTTTAATTAAAATTTAAAAAAAAGGAGAACAATTCTTGTAAATGTTCATTATTCATCAAAATTTTGTTCTTAGGACAATAGTGTCTTTAATATATCTTAATTTATAAAAATATCTTAATTTATAAAAATCTTAATTTATAAAAATATCTTAATTTGTAAAAATATCTTAATTTATAAAAATATCTTAATTTTTAAAAATATCTTAATTTGTAAAAATATCTTAATTTATAAAAATATCTTAATTTATAAAAATATTTTAATTTATAAAAATATTTTAATTTATAAAAATATCTTAATTTATAAAAGCAAAAGCTTTTCTAATTAATTAATGTCATAGTTTTATTTTAGCATTCAGAGCAGATCATTTGTAAATGGTGCTTTTCTGTTGGACAAAAACAAATTGATGATTTAAATTCTTCAAGTAGTCCTGTTTTTAACTAATATAAATATGGAGAGGCTGAAATTGGAATTTCTCGAAATTCCATAAAATTAAATAAGTTGGGGTAACAGATGTAAAAAAAAATATTTTTACCAAGATTTCCTAAAAAAAAAAATTCCAAAATAATTTCTTTAATTTATGAATAAGTCCTGAAAATTTCCTTAAAATCCAACAATTTGACTTTTGCAAGAATTTTCAAAACAATGTGTTTTTGTCGCGAAAAAGCCGCTAAATTTACTAATATATATATATATATATGTGCAGGAGGCACGGTGGAGTAATGGCTAGGGCTGAGGAATCGGAGAGCCGAGTTCGAATTCCAGTCGAATCCATTATATTCACTTATGTGCTAATACCCTTAGGAAAGGTATGAATCCTCTTCTTCTCCCCCTATGGGTAAATAACAGGATAGACTTGGATGGCCACTGGTTTACCGCAGAAGGAAATGGCAAGCTACTGTGGGGGAAAAAAATCTGCTTCGTCAGTCAAGTATGGCACATAACTAAAATATTTGGCGTACTCGCTGATACAAGCAAAACAAGAATTAACCAAAATATCAAACGAGCTAGAATTAATAAAATAATACCGTGGTCTTTATAATATGGACGATAAAACTTTTTATCAAGATTGAGGCCTTTTTTCATCATGGTATGGTCTTTTTTAGAAAATCTATGGAGGTACCTACTGGCGACTTTGTGTAAACGGTGGGCAGAAAAGGGATTAGGAGAGATAGCAAAAACACAAACCTTACTAAGAGCTACAAAGACAGGAGCTTGTGGAGAACCATGATCGTCCACGCCCTAAAGGCACACGGTACAAATGAGAAGAAAAGGACGCAAACCGAACTCTATTCTCTGGATAGTGGTTTCGAGTCCTAGAATTGGTTACTGAGGTGTCTTTTTTTTCTTTCTATATTCCATGCCCTTTTCGAAAGTAGATCGTGAAAATAATCAAGTGTGTCGAAGTCATTTCTTTGACACTCTTCTTATTCCACGCACGCGCACTATAGGCTCCTCAAGTATCTTTAAGCCGAACGCTTACTGCGAAAGGTTTCTTTTGACACGTGAGGCAGATGGCTGTCTCTTTTGACCGGATATGACTTTGCCCACCACCCCGGCCTCCTTAAATCCTGTTCTTCCTACGCATCTGGTCCCAGCAGACCAACCACCTTCCGCAACTCCAAGAGCAACGGGGAGCTTGTGATTTCTTCCAAGAAATAGGAAAAGTCGTCTTGGAGGGGCAGGTTGCTGGTAAGCGATAACGTCATTATTATAAAGGCGACAGTGGATTCGTGATTCAATTTCGTTTTCTCTCTTTTTTTTTCTTTTTTACGTCTCATTCTCCATTTTCTTCAGTCCATAAACTTTCTTTCTTTCTTTCTTTCTTTCTTTCTTTCTTTCTTTCTTTCTTTCTTATGCCTGTTTTTCCGTTTTTCTAAATCGCTAACCTTTCTTTCTTTCTTTATTACGTTTCTTTCTTTCTTTCTCTCTTTCTTTCTTTCTTTCTTTCTTTCTTTCTTTTCTTTCTTTTCTTTCTTTCTTTCTTTCTTTCTTTCTTTCTTTCTCACCATTTAACGTGCTTTTTAACGTTGTGCCATGCCATCTCCTTTCTCTGTTCTCTTTCAATCTCTTGCAATCATTTGTCTTTTCTCTCACTTGCACTTCTCTGTCACTAACTCTTTCAGTCACTTTCCATTCTGTGTCGCTTTTTTTATCCACCCCTCTCCCTTGTATATCTCTCTTTTACTTTGTTTCTCTTTTCCCTTCCTTTTGTTATCCTTTTCTCTCCTTCCCCGTCTTTCTTTTTTCTTTTTTACTTTCATTTTCCCATTATTTACTTCTTTCTTTTCCCTTTCTCTCTCTCTCTCTCTCTCTTATATACTTCTTGTCCCACTATCTCTCTCTCTCTTCTATAACCATAAGAAAGATCTTTGCATGAGTACTGTTTAATATAGTGGTGAAAATTATAGAGAAAATATGGTTTCAGGCCTTCCAACAATAGCTACATTGCGAAACTTGTTGTTGTTGTTATTGTTGTTGCTATTGTTGTTGTGGTTGTTGTTGTTGTTGTTGTTGTTCTTCTTCTTCTTCTTCTTCTTCTTCTTCTTCTTCTTATTATTATTATTATTATTATTATTGTTTTATTCTCTTTGATTTGTGGTGTGTACACATTTCTTTCCGGGTCTCGCCCAGATACCTAAAGTCAGAAATGGCATCATGACATTTTCCATTGAGCAATTAAAAAAAAAAAAGAAAAAAAAGGAGGACAACAACACACACATTTTACATAGACAAAGCCCTTCGTAACGAGTGGGCTGTACTCGTGAGAACAATTTTTTGTATTTCATTAAGGCATAGGATTTCAGGAATCCCTTCCATGAGTCTGCTGGAATCTTCCCCAACCAATCCGTGAGCTCCAACTACAACATGGATTGTTGAGGTTTCCATGTGCCACATTTTTGAGATTTCGGTTTTAAGGTCCTTGTATTTTGATAGCTTTTTGAAGATCTTCAAAGATACATTACAGTCTGCAGGGACTGCCATATCGATAAGGAGGCAATTTTATTATTATTATTATTATTATTATTATTATTATTATTATTATTATTATTATGTGTGGCATCATCTTGCCAGAAAGTAATGTTAAGTACCTTATTACCAAATCCCCTCGGGGGTCTACGAGTAAAAATGGCGACTATAGGAGAGTTATCTATGCACGTTTTGGATGTTTGGAGTGAGTTCTGCAAATGATATGAGAAGTTCCGCACGAAGTAATCATTTGCAACTCTGAGATGTTGATGTGTCCAGGAATTTTGCTTCCATGATTTTTGGTACCCTTCATTATCACACCCAAATGCCACTATCACAAAAGAGATAGTCGTAGTTTTAAGTTTTCTACATTTTGGTTACATCCATTTGCATGTCCTTACAATTTGACTGATGTACCTTTATGTTCATCTCATTTTGGCTGCATTTGGAAGCTTAAAAGGTTGGCATATCTTCCAATACAGAAAAGATGGTGCATAAGAAGATCAATAATTCCAGCTGTAGTTGGAGCCATTGGATTGATTGGAAAAGACGATAGACCCATTAAAAAGATTCCTGGTATCTCAAGCCTTAAAGAAATACAAAAAATTATACTCACAAGTACAGCTCAGACATTACGAAGAGCTTTATCTGTGTAAAATGTGTGTGTTCCTATTTTTTTTTTTTACAAAAATGATCAGGGGAAAATGTCCTAAATTTAATTTTCCAGGGATCATTTTTTGTAAAAAAAAAAAAAAGAAAAGAAAGGATACACACATTTTCTATGGATAAAGGTCTTTGTAATGTGTAAGCTGTATTTGTGAGTACAATTTTTTGTATTTCTTTAAGGTATGGGTTACCAGGAAGTCATTCAATGAGTCTATGGGAAACTTTTCCAATCAATCCGAGGGCTCCAACTACAACTGGAATTATTGATGTTCTCATGTGCCACATTTTTGTGATTTCCACTTCAAGATCCTTGTATTTTGATAGTTTTTTTTTCTTGAAGATCTTCAAAAATACTTTAAAATCTGTAAGGATTGCCAACTCAATAAGAAAACACATTCTCTTTTTCTAGTCTTTGATCACGATGTCTGGGCGATTAGCTTTGATTGTTTTGTCCGTGTATATTGTAAAGTTCCATAAAACTGTTGCTATTATTATTAGGTTGGTGCAAAAATAATGACGTAAAAATGTCGTTTTTTGACGTATTTTTAACGTCAAAAAACGATATTATTACGTCATTATTTTTGCAACAACCTAATATTATTATTATTATTATTATTATTATTATTATTATTGCTGTTGTTGTTATTGTTGTTGTTGTTCGTTATTTATTTAGTTAGTGCGTATGTTACACCCTGCCAATACCCCATAAATAATGGACTATTCCGTTTCGATTGCGAGTAAAAGATATATCAGAGATTCTGTTTGGCTTAAGTGAAAGAAAGAATTTTTATGCTTATTATTTGTAGTCGTTGAATGTTTCTCCTCAGTAGTAATTAGTGGCTTTCAATAAAGATCACGTGACAGCAAATCTCCTCACAATTCCAGTACTCTCGTATTCTTTCCAGTAGTGTCGTTGCTTAGATGGCCTAGATTTTACTCCGGATTTCCAGTCCTTCCGGCCTTTTTACTGGACTTTCCTGGATCGTTACCAGTGCTCCAACGACGATGGGTACTTCTAACAAATGCATATTCCATAATTTCTTCAGTTACTCTGCTGAGGTCCTTATTCTTATCAAGCTTTTCGCTTACAGTTTTACTCTTTGGTCTGCTAGAACAGGAGAATCATTTGACACGTTTTTATTAAACCTTTTCATTTTTATTCGAAACATTAGCTTCTAAAATGTCTATATGTCTTACATGTGTAAAAACATCTATTGGTCTCATTGAAGCACAATTGAACAGCAAAAAAAAAAAAAAAAAAAAAAAAAAAGCTGTATTTAAATCAAAACAAATAAAAAATGATTATGATAAGATAATATATCTTAAACAAAATTTTCATATAAAATAACGAATCTTTAAAACGTAATGTCTGATCTAGTGTTGCGTTACAGCTCAGACCAGACACCAAATTCGTTGACAGTTAAACATGTGCCTAAAGAAATTGCCCTTCGCCAGAGTGAAAAATATAACAATTTCTAGCAGTAAACCAAATTTTATTCTTGGGTTGTAACCTACTGTTATAAGCGAGCGAAGTTGAGATGAGGCGTAGGTGAAGTGAGCAATTTAACGGGTGTCTTCCCTATCCGTTCTCTGAGGCCTGCTTCGTTTCTCTATGTGTTTTTTCGCGGGGTGGTCAGTTTTAAAGATAAAGATTTCTTTGTCTTGTCATCGTCTAAAAAAGTAATTTATCTTCATTCTGTGACTTTCTCCCTGTCCGAGTCTCTTGCCATACATTGATAAAGCTCATCATATATATATATATATATATGTGTGTGTGTGTGTGTGTGTGTGTGTGTGCGTGTGTGTGTGTGTATGTATGTATGTATGTATGTGTGTGTATAACCCTAGGTTTTCTTTTTCTCTTTGTCATCATCATCATCAGCGGCAGCAAGAGTAAAAACATAGCTTTCCACAATTTTTGATACATTTTTCCAATTTTTATTTCATTTCTCTTTCTCTTCACATTTTCCTGGTACCAAATGATTTCATTGTTTTTAAAAGTCTAGTCTTCAAGCAGAATTAGTTACATTAAACAAACAAGAATATTTATTCTACATTATGTCATATGTATTTTTATCCGGTACGACAGGTACCATATAACCCATTGCTATCTGCCGCGAGGCTTTTCCAGTAAGGGAGGTGGCTAGACACAATAAGCAAAATTAAAAACAAGACCTCTCAAAGAGTGAATGAACCTTCCTGTAGGGTCATCGGCTGTTGTTGCCTTGTTAGGGCCAGTAATAAAGACACAAAGAGAGGAACTGAGTTAAACAAATATATTAACAGAAGCAGTAACACAAACATATACAAACGATTGTGTTACAGCAAGAATGTTCGGTTTGACTGTCAGAGCTAACTGTTAGAAACCTCCCTCTCTAAAAGGCAGTACCTGCTCCTATTTATAGATGTGAGAGTCCATGCGTGCGTGGGTAAATTACCATAACATCGGCCATCTATGGGTTCCATAGCTATGGATGTAGACAGTGCAGTGACGACACAGTATCACTAGGTAAAGGGCTTCCTAGACTGAAGTCAAAGCCTAAGACCGAAACTTTTTCCGATGGAATCAACGGTCACGTGCCCATAACCAAGGCGAGTCTTCAAGGACATCTGCTGTGTTTGGGCATAGTAAGTAATGGGTTCCGTCAGGTCTACTTGTACAAGACACGCTTCACATGAATGTATATCTCTCCGACTTTCAACCCTGATATGTGGAGGGAACTGGTCAGGTGCTCAGCTACGCAGCGAATCTACAACCACACCGGGTCATAGGCTTTATGATAATTAGACCTTTGTCTCACCATCGTACACTGAAGCTATGTCACCCCTTTGGACTAGTATAGACCAAACCTATGTCACAAATTAGATACTCTAGCGTCGACTTAACCTTTGTCCCCATTTTAGATTCTAGTGTTGACCGGACCTATGTCGCTTCTGTTAACTCTAGTTTTGACAGGACCTGTGTCATCCTTTCGAACTCTAGTGCAGACAAGACCTATATCACCTATTTGAAGTCTAGCCTCGACCGAACTTTTGTCCCCGTTTTGAACTCTAGTGTTGTGCGGACCTGTGTCAACCTTTTGGATCTAGTGTAGACCAAACCTATATCGCCACTTTGGACTCTAGTGTTGACCGGAGCTGTGTCACCCTTTTGGATCTAGTGTAGACCGAACTTATATCGTCCCTTTGAGCTCTAGTGTTGTTCGAACCAATGTCACCCTTTTAGATTCAAGTGTAGACCAAACCTATATCGCCACTTTGGACTCTAGTGTTGACCGGAGCTGTGTCACCCTTTTGGATCTAGTGTAGACCTTTGAGCTCTAGTGTTGTCCGGACATAGTGTTGTCCGGACCAGGGTGGATAGTGGCTTGAGGAATCGGAAGCTTTATTTGACTAGTTTAGCTTTAGCGATGAAAAACTTTTATTTTATTGTGATGGCTGGTTACAAGCGAGAGGAGAGATGGGATATGCTTATTTTATTACCACATTTACTGCCATAAATAATTATTACCATATATACTTGTGTATAAGCCAACTTCTTGTACTTTATGAAAAAGCTGATGTTTTCATATAGCTCGTGTATAATGCGCACCTAGACTCTGGGCAATACTAGTAGACCTCAGTCAGTCAATTATGTGCCATGCGTGATAGACGCTTAGGTGATCATGTATCTTTCGATACATGACTGACGAGGCAGATTTTTTCCCGCAGTAGGTTGCCATTTATTTCTACGGTATACCAGTTGCCATCCAAGGCTATAGAACCTGGTCTGTTACGCTATTTACCCATAGAGGATTCATACCTTTCCCAAAGGGCATTAGCACGTAAATGAATGTAATGTATTCAACTGGAATTCGAACTCGTCTCTCTGATTCCTCAAGCCACTATCCATTACTCCACTGTGACCCCTCCTAGTAGACCTATCGTAATTAAATATTGCAGTACTGGGCAGCGTCCTGGACATATTTTACAGCAACTAAATGGTCTTCCTTCTTTTTTTGTAGAATGCTTCTCCAAAATGGCGGAAAAAAACACATCATAAAATATCTTATACGAAATGTAATATAGCAACGACTCTGAAGCCTATGAAGCTTTGTTTGGCTAATTCAGCTTTAGCTCTGAAAACGTTTATTTTATTATAATGGATGGTTACAAGCGAGAGGGGAGATGAGATGTGTTTGTTTTATTTAGATACCGTATAGTTATTCATGTTCATGCTTGATTTAAACCCTTCAAAAAATTACTTGTGTATATTACGACCCTCTACATTTTGTATATAAAACTGACCATTAAAAAATCGCGCTATACTCGAGTATATACGGTAGTCACCTATAAAAACGTTTGATACTTTCTTTTTATTATTTGCAATAAATGAATAAGTGGTTATTTTCACGCATTTATCTCCCTTGATTTTAGCTTTTTCGTCGTCATCTTCGCCGTTGCCTTCTTGATCGTTTCTTCTGCTACTCTTCTCTAAAGAACAGCTTGTTCCTCTGCCACCTAAATAGAATATTAATGACTAATGAATGAAAACACTGGCTGAATTAGTCACTTAATGAGCTATTCATTTCAACAACTTCATTAATGTGTCAAAGATCAAGCAAAGTCAAACATTCCAATCAATTACTCACGAACTACTTCCAATTCACGATCAGACCTTTATTTTCTTCTTGTTTTTTTTTTTTTACAATTAAGTACTCTTCACATAAGAAGTTAAATTATACATATAATAAAAGACATGGACAAATGAGAAGAGTTGAGATAAAGTGTGCAGTTGTTTTGATATGATTCTTTTTATTTAGATTATTTACATGTAGACTAATGTCCTCATCTTTGTTGTTTGTCACGACGTTTCGGCCGTTTTTCCCTCCAGCCTCCTTCAGGTATCTGTCAATCCGGTAGGCCTACAGGTATTTCGAACTGAACACTTTATTTAATCTACGAGAGTAGATCGTTCTCGTTCAGCAGTTTGTATCTCGGCGAAGGCAGTCAAGGCAGCGGAAGTTTGTTCGTGAATTAAGTAGCATTGTAATTGCATGTTCAATTCCAGGGCTTAGTAGTATAGATTCAGACTCAATGGAAAAAAAAAACTCAGCAGCAGCAGCAGTAGTAGTAGTAGTAGTGGTAATAATAATAATAATAATAATAATAATAATAATAATAATAATAATAATAAAACATAACAAGATATCCCTAGAGACAGAAAAACGGGAACAAACTATCCCCTCAGATTAAATAAAATGATTGGTTTGAAATTTCCAGATGGTTACTCGGATCTACAGTCACGTGATGATCACAACAAAGATGAGGACGTTAGTCCGGCTGTAAATAATGTAAATAATGATAAAACCTCTCCCCAAAAATTGAAATTTTTACCTGAATTTTTGAGACGACGTGTAACTATTATTTCGGGGGGTATAAAACTATTTTCTTAATCAACTCTTTATTGTACGCTTACAATACAAAATATATAATATTCTACATACAATAGCTTTTTAGGGTAGTTCGATGTGGTGTAATGGTTAGCAAGCTTGTCTTATTAAGTCGATTTCGACTGAATAGTGAGTTCAATCCTCACTGGGTGCTCATATGCTTTCTGCCCTGTGCCATATTTTAGCTACGCTTAGAAAACCACCATAAAATACCTGTTAACGATCTTCGCTCTCCTGAAAGTTTTCGAATGCTGATTGTCAAATTCTTATCTACCTTTATTCAACTTCTACAGTGCCTTATCACCGGACTTATTCAACCTATACAGTGAGGCAATTCTGAGAGAATTGGATATCCTACCGGGATTCAGCATTAGCGACCACAATCTTACCAACAAACGACACAGTACTGATAGCAGACACGGAAAAGAAACTACAAAACCTCCCTACAAAAGGTAGCGAGGGAGAGCGAGAAGAAAGGACTAACCATAAACTACAAGAAGACAGAATGCATGGTCATCAGTAAAAGGATGAGCCCGAAATGCCAGCATGTGTAGAAGTTTAAATATTTGACGGTGGACGGTGGGTGCGACGCCGAGATCTGAAGACGCGTGAGCAACGATGAGGTCTTGGAAAGGATGCAAACGAGGAGGAAGCTTATATTTAACATAAGGAAGAGGAAGTCTGGGATAATAAGAAAGAAGGGTCTGGAGAATCTGATACTCACAGGTTGAATAGAGGGGAAAAGAGACAAGGGAAAACAACGCATGACATACCTGGCGGGCTTAACCAAGTGGATGGCAGAATGTGGGGTCTGAGGGAGTTGGCAGAGGCACGAAACATATTGAGAGCCACAAGGGATAGCGTGAAGTGGAGAGCCATGATCGTCTACGTCCTGAAAGGACACGGCACATAAAAAGAAAGAAAAACAGGATTTACTATCGTTGGGGGTAATCGTAAGAAGTGAAACGTAGAAAGGAAAGTACGGGACAACCTAGACATGGTGATAGAAGAAATCAAGAAAAAATTAAGCATTACGCCCCGAGCAAGGCGGGAAGCCACTAGGATGCAGGGGGGTTATAGAAGATTTGGAGCGAGAGCAGATAGGAGTGATAGAAGAAAGGATGAGGAGAAGGATAGTGGATTGACATTACATTTGAATAGTTGGAGATTATAGCTCTCAGGGAAACAGTAATAGGGAAGGGTGGTCCACAGGCGACAGGTGCGAGATATAGAAGACTTAAACTGTCTACACAACAAGCGTAAGAATAAATGCACCTATTTTATTTCTTTGCTAAAATGTCATTGAAAAATAAGTTATGCGTTTTATACGCGTAAGCATCTGATAAACAGTTGAATCCAATAGAGGATCCTTGATATTATTATGGTAAATACATGTTTCGAATTTAAAATTTTATAAGAGAAAATAATCAGTTCTTTCTATACAGTAAGACAATTCTACAAATAGCTCAAGTCTTTTTTAAAAAATACTTTCAGTTTAAGTCTCCGATACCATGTATCCCGTCTATAATACCGGCTTAGTGAATTAGTGTTTTTTGCGTCGGATAAGAAAACGATGTTTTTAGATCGAGAA
>OZ010606.1:35272446-35277446 GCA_963932145.1 Acanthosepion lycidas
AGATAGAAAAGAGGGAAAGAAAGAAAGGAAGAAGATAGAAAGGAAGAAAGGAAGAAAGAGAATAGAAAGAATATAAAAAGAAAGAAATAAAGAAGAAATAAAAAAAGAAAGAATAAATAACTAAAGAAAGATGATAAAAACAAACAAGCAAAAAAAAGAAAGAAAAAATGAAGAAACAAACAATGGAAGATAGAAAGAAAGAAAGAAAGGAGTATGAAAGAAAACTTTTAAAAAAGTAAAAAAATGAATGAAAAAAGAATGAAGAATGATTAAATAACAATTGAAGGGGAAATTTAGGAGAAAAATAACGAGAATATAAAAAGAAGTGTAGGAAAGGAAGAAGAAAAATTGAAGAAAAGAAGAATGAGTGTGGCATTGTAATATAGTGGCAGAGGCCAAAAGAGAAACCAAAGAGGAAAAAGGCCTTAAGAGGTTTTTCCTGGGTAGCGTCCGTCCGTCGGCATTACATTTCCGTTTTCCCAACATGATATCGCAAAAGGATATTGACGACAGAACTTATCAGCGAAAAAATAATGTGGGAAGAAATAAGGGGCGGGATAAGAAGAATCATTATTTTTATTTCGTTTTTGTCTTTCTTTAGCAAAACCAGCAAATGTCATTGGAAAATATGTGACAAACAAAACTATTATTGCTTCCATTCAGCTGATAAGAGAGAGAAAGAAAAAAAAATGGAGAAAGATAAGAACAACGACAAAATTAGAAAAAAAAATTGAACAGTGGACAATAGCGGAGGCTAACTTTCCGCTTTTGTAAGAACAAAATCACATCTAAATTATTATCGGAGCAGCCATTGTAATGCGTTTGTGTTGGCCGCCATTAATAAAAGATGAACGAAAAGAATGTTTGTCGATAGTTTCAGAATTAGCCGTAAGCGGTGGGACCGGCAGTGTTCAGAAAATTGCATCAAATGTTATGCGAACTTTCGAAAAAGAATGCTTTAAAAGAGCAGCCACTTGCAAACAATTAGACAGGAAGGAGTAAAGGATCATGGGACGGGAAGGAGTCACGCAGGCGCAGAAACGATTGATTGGTACAGACAGAGAATAAATGGTAGGCAGATGGGTTTATGTATTTTCAAGGAAAATCGTTGTATTAATTGATCCGTTGTGAGTTGGAAAATAGTTTGAATATTAACGGAGTACATACTGGACTGGAAAAATTTCTTATTATTTATTAGGGAAGAAGGAAAATACATGTTTGTCATCTTAAGAGGGTCGCGTTTAGAATTTTTAAAATAATTAATTTGAAAAGAAGACGAGACATTCTTTGTAGAAAGAAATTAAAATGAATCAATGTCAGTAAGACATGGCAAAAGGGAAAAACGCTGGTAAGCGCCACGAGTAATAGGAAGCTGTGGCGAGCCATTAACGCCAACGTCCTGAAGGGACATGACATACAGAAGAAGAAGAATGCCAGTAAGAGAAGAAAGCTCTCAAAGAACATTCATTTTATGTCTTCTGTTTAAAAATACAAAATTGTAGAGAAATAATTTGTTAAAAAGCATGTTTGCATCGTAACGGTGCCAGAGATCGGAGTTCGAGCCGTAAAGTAAATGAGTGGATAGTCATTCATTCTGAATGTAACGTTTTCGTGGACGCCAAAGTTAGTTCTTTTTTTAACAATGCTAGTTGCCTGCATTCGATTCAAGGTAAGAATATGGATTTCTAAAGCCGAAGATTTCATTTTCGGGCACTGAAAATAGAAGGATACACAAAGAATTGGCAACAGAAGGAAACACTGATCACCGGGAATATAAAGGGACACAGGGAGATTTTAGGAGAAGGAAACACTCAACATGAGGAATATATCGAAATAAAGAGCGCTAGAACTAAACGCTGAGCCTTGGCAACAGAAAGACACACTGATCACCGACAATAAATGGAAACACCTTGCACTGTCAAGGTTACATCAAGCACTGGCAATGGGAGGAAACATACACCACTGGTAATACGTACACCACTGGTAATGCAAGGAAACAGTAAACAATGAGAACACAAAGATGCACATTGTATTGACAACAGAAGGAAACACCAAGCACAGGCTACAATAGAAAACAGCGAGGTCAGGAAATAGAAAGAAACACAGGGCATTCTCAAAAGAATGAAACACGGTGCATTCTCTAAACAGGGAAACAGGGCATTCTCAAAAGAAGGAAACACAGGGCATTCTCAAAAGAAGGAAAGACGGGGCAATTTCAAAAGAAGGAAACACGGGGTATTCTCAAAACAAGGAAACACGGGACATTCTCAAAAGAAGGAAACACAGGGAATTCTCAAAACAAGGAAACACCAAACATTCGACAGAAGGAAGCATCGAGCGCCAGCAATGAAATGACACACGACTAACAAAAAAAAAAAAAAATTTTGCACTGACAATAGAAGGAAACACGTATCATTGAGAAATCAAGACTACACATGACACTGGCACTAGAAGGATTGATTAATTGATTGATTTGTTTGTTTAATTGTATATCAACTCCTTATGGATCATTTAATGCTGAAATTTAATTTTCTTGGGAGCTTTGAAGTAATAAGAATATGATATGTTATTCCCCTTTAACAATAGAATACATGGTAGATGATACTCAACTTTTGTGCATATACATGTTTGTGTGAACATAATTACTAGAGCTGGTGATATGTGTTTTATGGGGTTTTTTTTAAGTTATACTTTGGATTAAAGCTTAATTTAAGAAATATGGATTAATGTCATAAAAGTTCATGCTGGTTGTTTGGTTTTGTTTAGCAGCATATCAACACCTCTATGGGTAATTTAATGTCGATCATGTCCTTAAATGGCCTCATCAAATCTAGAGTTTCATATGGATGGCATCCAACTGGCTTAGAAATGTTCAATAACCAGCTGATAATATTAAGCAAAGGGTGTAAAAATTGAAATAATTTACATTGTCATAAACAAATTTAAATTATTGATTTGTTTGTTTAATGGCATATCAACTCCTTATGGGTCATTTAATGCAGAAATTTAATTTTCTTGGAAGCTTTGAATTAAAAAGAATATGATATGTTATTCCCCTTTCACAATAGAATACATGGTAGATGATGCTCAGCTTTTGTGCATATACATGTTTGTGTGAACATAATTACTAGAGGTGGGGATATGTATGTTTTATGCTGTAGTGTTGTAGTTATATTTTGGAATACAGTTTTGATTTCTTTGGTTTGGTTCGGTTTGTTATACGTCATATCAAGCTCAATGGGTTATTTGATGTCGACAACATTTTCAGGATAGGTTTATATGAATTGAATATGTATATATATTAATTTATTTCTGTAAAAAAAAGTTTTTTTTTGTCGAGAATCAAATCTACTGCTGGTAATATTTCTCTTCCAAAAAATGTATTTCTGGTAATTTTTTAAAAAATGTATTTCTGGTAATTTTTTAAAAAATGTATTTCTGGTAATTTTTTAAAAAATGTATTTCTGGTAACTTTTAAAAAAATGTATTGCTCGTATTTTACTATAAAAAATTATTTTTACACTTTCATAATGTTTTGATCCCAGTTTGGGAGTTAACTATTTGCCCATAGCTGGGACCCTAACAGGTGCTGCCACAACAGGTCATGGTGGACCTGGAAACAACAGCAATTAAGAGTTAGTTCCACGCTTCTCAAAACCCCCTGATCAGAGGCCTTGCTGCCAGATGTAGTTCATCGATATACCCAGGGACGATTGATTTGCTTAAGAAATTGTAGGATATTATATAGACTAATTTCATGAAAGAAATCATCTTGGTTGTTTCGATGGTTGATTTTGTTTAGCGGCATATCAACACATCCATGGGTTATTTAATGCCGAAATCTAAATAATTAGTACGTAATTTTATACTTTCAGAGTAAAGGTATGTTTTTTTATATATACATGTTTTGTAGATCATAAAATGCATTTTTGGTAATGTTACTATAAAAATGTACTGTTGATTTTTGCTTGGAGATTCACTATTTGTCCATAGCTGTGACCCCAACAGATGCTACCACCCGGGTCAGTGTAGACCTGGAAGGAGTTAAGTGGAGGTTCTACGCTTCCCAAAACCTTCAATCTCCTGATCAAAGGCCTGATGAGCAGACGAGCAATAGAAGGAAACAAGTCGCACTGGCAATATTAAGAAACACGTGTATATATATATATATATATATATATATATATATATATATATATATATATGTGTGTGTGTGTGTGTGTGTGCGTGTGTAGATATATATATATATATATATATATATATATATATACATGTTACGTTTTTCAAAAACCTTCGCAGAAATGTTTTTGCCATTTGGTATAATTAGTTCTGTTATATATATATATATATATATATATATATATATATATATATATATATATATAAATGACAATAGGGTTGCTATTGTCATTTATATTTATAAATATTGTCTTTTCTACAGGTTAACTCTCAGAAATTTTCACATCATATATATATATATATATATATATATATGTTGGCCATTTAATTTCCTTTTGCTATTAACTGTATTTTATTTAAGTGGGAACAACAAAAATCATTTTCTTCGATTGCCTTAGGTCAAAGGTCATGAGCCGGCATTTGATTATAAAACAAGGGCAAGTCAAAAAGAATTTAAAAATAATAATTATAATAAATAATAAAAGTAAATGTTTACTTCTTATCTTGTCTTAACTGAATAGAAACAAGGTAAGTGAACATTTAATTTTATTATATATATATATATATATATATATAAATATATATATATATATATATAATCATTATCACCCCATGCAAGGCAGTAAAGCCACTAAGCCATATGTGCAAGCTATATTCTAAGTATGGGCGAATATTAGACTTATAGATATGTAAGATAGTTTCCGGAAATTAAAATTGTCCCGCACGACACTGAACCAATTTTCTTAGGTCACCTAGCAATGGATCCAAAATAGATTATATATATATATATATATATATATATATATATATATATATATATA
>OZ010606.1:35282446-35285805 GCA_963932145.1 Acanthosepion lycidas
GAGACACGTGTGCGTTTAAACTTACACCACAATTAACCCCTCACACGCGCACCAGATATCGATGATAAAACGCGCATATACGTACGTACATTGAGCCACGCCCCAAACAGCTCTTACAAGCCAATCAGAATCTTCAGAAAATAAACGCTGAAATTTATAGCTAAAAATGTTATGCAATCAATATTGAAATTACAAATCAGAAAGTTTCGTCTATTTTCTTGCGCGTTCAACGTTTGTTCGTAGATACCAAAATCTAACAAATACAAAAATGTAAATATCTGGGAAGTCTTTTAACGGAAAGTGCGACACTGAAATCAGGAGATTGGGATAGCCAAAGATACATTCCAAACATTAAGTGGAATATTAAGAGACAGAAAAAAAAATTCGTTAGAAACAAAGAAAACAGTACTGAACTGTTACGTGATATCTGTCCTCCTATATGGCAGTGAATACTGGACAATCTCCTCAAAGATGAAGAAGAGACTTGAAGCAATAGAAATGTGGTTCTACAGAAGGATGCGGAGAATACCATGGACCGAATATGCGAGAAAAAGGTGAAGATTTAGAGAAAATGGAAACAAAAAGGAAACTCATACTTAACATCAGGAAGAGACAGTTGACATTTCTATAATGAGGACAGAAGGCTTAGAAAATCTGATACTCACAGGACAGATTGAAGGCAAGAGACAGAAGAAAACAACGCAAAACATACTTACTGAGCTAGAGTAAATGTACAGTAGAACAGGGTTTAGACGAAATAACAAAATTACAAAAATTAAGATCGAGAAAGGACAGGAAATTGTGGAGAGCCTTGATCGCCTACGTTGTGAGGGGACACCACACATCAGAAAGGAGAGAAAATCTATCTTACAACTGAGTCTCCCAATCAAGATATCACAAAATGGTAGATTGGTACTTATATTCCTTACAGTACTGAGTTCTGTAGGTTGAAGATTGTGAAGCGCCATTTTATGATTGACATTATTGAAAAGTAACAACATCCCGACATTGCACTTGAGTCAAACTTGCTACCACCATTTTCGATATATATTGTGTATTCGGGAGTTTGAGCAAGAAAATAGACTCCTTAACAAAAAGAATGAAATGCCGACACTTAAATAAGTAAGTACATTGTGTGTTACTTGCTTCCAAGTAAATGATTTGCCGATTAATGAGAATTATTTACATAAACAATTTTGTGTATCGGCTGCAGTGGTTCCCAAACTCTTTTCTCTGGGTCGCTTTTCTGAATGAAAATGTGTTCGCGCCTCACCAAATTTTATGTGATAAAAAGTAGACTGAAAAATAAACCCTGAGAGGGCTAAAGGGAGATAACTGTGGATCCAAGGTCAAAGCATTATCATTGATAACTCTCACCTCCAATTTATGGACCCTAGTTACTATATATTCTTAATGCCTGATATAATGCAAAATATCACTGATAAAATCGGTTAATAATCTATAACTATATTAATACTGAGACTCATGTATGCAGTTACAAGTAACCCATAATAATAGTTTAAATTTTGAAATCATATTTATTTTTGGTATATGAACTTTTTGAAACTGTTTCTAAATCTTTGATTGACTTTCAGTCATTCCGCCTCAACTGCTATCCTCTTCGGCAACCACTGCTAAGGTGTTTTGATCTCACCTTCTCGTAAAACTTTTACTAACGCTTTTAAGACGTATTCTATATATTTACAGTGGTTCTCAAACTTTTTTTTTTTTAACCCAAAGCACCCTTTTCACAATATCTGAGAATGTTTTTCCCCGCTCCCGCTTTCCAAGATTGATGAACTCAAAATGTACATTCGAAATAATATGCATATATATTATTGAAAGGCTTCATTGTTTTCCATATTAGTACATATATATTTACATGGATTATTTTTATAGAGGAATTTTACAAGTTTAATATCAATAGAGAACGTTGACGGATTTTAAAATTTCAATGCAGTAAATAAAATAATAATACAATAAATTAAAAGTTAAATAGAATTTCTGAGTATTGTAATTCGACAAACAAAATTCTGTAAATAAAAACAAAAAAAAGCAAAAAAAAAAAAAAAAATTCCTTCACTCCCTAAAACCCCGAACTTCCATCATAGAAAGAATTCCCACCTGGCTAAGAATCCCTGATTTAGAATTTACTTTAATAAACCATATATATGCCGTAGAGGCATTAAACACTTTCTCTATATCAACACTGTGCTGGATAAGCTTCCATGCGGCAGTTGTCCTGTTGATTACAGATGCTAAAGTAACGTTTTTTTTTTTATTTATACACCGATATTTGGAGAGTTTAAAAGAATTATTTGGTTATTTATTTTGTCGACGGTATTGCATAACGAAAAAACACGAAAGCATTTTCAACTTTGTCATATATATATATATATATATATATATATATATATATATATATATATATTCAGCTGTACATATATTAGTTTATATTAGGGTTTCGCGCTTTTGCGGCCACCAGATAAACTGAATGTCAGCTCTATCAGAGTACCGCATATATATATATATATATATATATAGTGAGGTAATGAAAAATTTATCGTATGTATGTAGGGATTCACATGGATACATTTGTGAGGCATATATGAATAAATGAAAATTAATATTACCCTCAAATTCTATTAAATAATGAAACCTAATCTTTAATTTAGTTTACCAATATGATAAATAAATTACATTCATAAATTAATTTTAAATATTAAAATAGATGTTATATTATTTTTTTTTCTTTTTTTTTTTTTTTTTATATTGTGGAAATACAATTAGTCGGGTGAATAAACTATTAAGATTTTAAATATTTCTTTATGTCCTAGATAAATATGTTTATTACAATAGTTATATTTTTAGTCCTGAAACTATTTACTTAAAAAATTAAACATTTAAGTTAATAACAAAATTTTTTTTCAGACATCGAATTTTCTATCAAACATTGTAAACTATCTTTTACATAATTTTGTTAAAACAAAATTATAACAACTCCATCTCTCTTTCCCCCTCCCCCTATCTCTCTCTTTACCGTAAGACTCACTTGTATACATTTTCTACAATTCATTTCCGTTTTATTAACCATCTAAAGAGGTCAAGTTTCTGTCACTCCTCCTACTCCAATATAAAACATACTTAAGAGAGATATAAAATTAACCCCTCCCTATACTTTATATTGTCTGGTTAACTACCACTCTCAACCCCCTCTATTAAATTACAAAAATTACACTACCCACCAATTTCTAATCCCATTTTTTTTCTCAATTCGTTGTTGGAAGATTTACCTGATGATCCTGAATCCTTAAAAAAGGATTTAGGTGAAATAAATTATCGTAATGGTACATTAAAGT
>OZ010606.1:35291005-35296005 GCA_963932145.1 Acanthosepion lycidas
CCACCCCAGGTCAGGGTGGACATGGGAACAACAGCAATTGACAGTTGGTTCCACGCACCTTAAAACCTAAAATCTCTCGATCAGAAGCCTTGCTGCCTGATGTAGTCTATCGTAACACCCAGGACGATATAGGCACAAAGGTAAAGAGATGGTTCTGTAGGAGTGAATAGGTTCGCCTATTGCCTGGTTTACACTTCTCCGTTTTTTGAAAATGAGTATAGATTTATCCCTTATTTCCTGTTTAAGATTGTGTTTTCAGTTGCTTCTATAATTTTTCTCATTTTTCCTCACTCCCAGTAACCCCCCTTACGTCTTAGTGACATTATCGCCTTGCTTGAGGTGAAATAATTAAAAAACTAATAGATCTGACCCCAATCGGGTTTACTGATACGAAATAGGGCTCTAGTTTTCCGTCTAGTAACCGTTTTATATAGGCTTGTATACGGTGTAATTTTCGGATTCATAATGTCCCAGCGTGTAGATTAGAGAATATGCATCAAGCTTGAATTGAATCCTGAATATTCGTCCGTGAAAATGAACCAAATGACTTAGGAAACATTCGGTGATAGGCTAATGAGCGAAATCGACGCTTCAAAACTTCGCTGGGAAAACGATCCAGGTTTTGGGAGGCATGGAAAACACACGAAGATATCCGAAAATGTTCACTCAAAGGCTATTAGCTATTATCAATGCTAAAATGTTATGATTCCAAGCGCAACTGCTTCGGAGGTCTGGATGGAGGACCTTGATATGAAACATGCGGAGCTAAAACTTATACCGTGGTTCCTGAGAGAAGATGAGACGGAATTTTGCGTTTTGATTGCACTAGACTTGCCTGAAACCGAAACCAGTGGCACAGATTTCTTCAAAAATGGTCATAACAGGATTTGAGTTTTGAGTCTACAAAACAAAGGCCCAGTCTCCTCAACGGACGTTACTTTTGTTTAAACATTCAAAGAAGGCGCAGATGATCGGAACAAAATAAAGTCATATTGACGATTTTTTATCCATACAGAAATAAAACTCCTCCAGGTTAGAAAATATTTTATCAAACTGAGATTAATGTCCACCGACCTAAACATATTGAAGATCCTTCATTCCTCTTTACTTAGGTTACTAGCTTTTAGTCGTGGCTGAACGGTAAAGCACACCTGGATACAGGACAGTATACCAAGATAAAGCGAATACAATTTCAGTCTTTTCCAAGAGGTACATTTTATTTTAAAAGACTTTCTGTCAAGGCTAATGGATATTAATTTCATTGTCTAAAAAAAGATGTCAGAATAAACTACATTAATTACTTAAATCACTGATCTTTTTATTAGGTTGGTGTAAAAATAATGACGTAATAATGTCGTTTTTTGACGTATTTTTTTAACGTCAAAAACGACATTATTACGTCATTATTTTTGCACCAACCTAATATTTATTGTCACACATGAAGTGGATGAAATGTTTGGTTGATGTTGATCCGGTCATCTAACGAAATAATCTTAGTATATAAAAACAAATTTTGTCTTATTCCTGGCATTTTATTTTCCAGATTATTGTCTTCCCATATATTGTTTACTCATAAGCCCAATGAAAATGATTACAATGAAACAATGCCAAGTAATTTTACTGTATGAGTACAAACTGGAAGAAGAACCATTTTTGCATCGAAATAGATACTCTTTGATAATAGTAAGAGAGTAGACCAGTGGTTAGATGTAAGTGAATCATCAAAACAACACCCCAAAAACTGCACCCTAAAAAGTTAATGGTTACTATATGGTGGTCTTTCAAAGGGGTTATTCATTATGCATTCTCACCTGGGAAAACAATAACAGCAACCTCGTATTGTGGAGAAATTGTATTGTGTATGCACGAAAAATTGAAAAAGAAATATTCTAGATTTGTGAATAGGGATGGCCCAATTTTGCTACACGACAACACACGGCCGTACGCTTCTCAATCAACTGTCCAAAATCTGCATAGCCTGAATTCTGAAATTTTGCCTCTTCCTCCATATTCATCTGATATCTCTCCCACTGATTATCACTTACTTAACATTTTGAGCTTTTCATACGCAATAAAACATTCTCGAATAAGGAAGAAGAAATCGAAGCAATTGAACCCTTTATCAGATCAAAGGATGAGAATTTAAAAAAAAAATGGGATCAAGAATTTAAAGGTACGCCGAAGAACGCTCATTCATCAACATAGTGTCTATTTCAACTAAATATGTTAGTTATTTAACATTTCAGAAGCATTGTATTGAAACAAATATTTCTTATAGCTTAAAACATAGTATACAAGAATTTCTTAGTGACGGGGTTTTGTTTCTCTGACATTCTGATTAATTTATTGGCAGCCTAAAGTGTTGACAGCTAAGTATGACTGACCAAAAATTGACATAAATTTGCGAAATCTAAGTGAACGCTTAATAATTTTTAAAAATTAACATAATATTTTCAGCAATTATCTAATATTTTATTGAGTTTTAGTTACTTTAGCTTTATAGCCTTCGTCCTTCTCAAAGTAACTGTCATAAAAAAGAATAAACTTAGAAAATAAGTAAAAAATAAAAAACTACTAACAAAAATTGCTTAATTTCAAGTATGACACACACTAAAATAAATACTCAAAATAAAAATATTTAGTGAAATAGGAATTAAAAAAGTAAAAATTACTGTAAATTTTAATATTTTGTGGGGATGATTTGCAAGGCCTGTTTAGGCGTAAATTCAATGAAACACAGAAATGAAAGAATTGCAAACGGACAGATTTTTTCAGGCAAGACAACTCTTAAAACAGGTTACAAAAATGAGAATGTTTCTACATTAAAAAAATAAATTAAAATTATTTTAAAAATCTTGGTGCAGAACCATATTTATTAAGCCTTTCATTTTTTGATTAGTAAATATAGTTTTCACTTAATAACAATATCACCGAACCTGATTAAAGTAAGGCAGAATTTTAAAAGATTTAAATTATTATAATTAAAATTTTAAATAAAATGAAAACAATTCTTTTTATTCATCGAAAAATCTTATTTTCTTAAGACAACAGCGTCCTTAATAAAAATTTTATTTATAAAAGAAATTAAACGCTTTCTTAATTAAATAATGTCATTGTTTTATTGAATTTTTTATTTTAATTTCGGAGCACATTTTCGGGAAATGTGTAGTAGTTTGAAAAAAAATAATTGATTGAGTTACATTATCTAAAGAGTCCTGCTTTTAACTTATAAAAACAATGTTGAGATTGAAATTTAATCCCTCAAAATTTCCTGAAATTAAGTAAGTGGTTTATCATGTGTAAAAAGTATTTTTACTAAGATTTTCTAAAAAAACTTAATTTAATTCATTTTTGAATAAGTCCTGAAAGTTTCATTAAAATCCGACAATTATTTGAGTTTTGCAAGAATTTCTAGATTAATTATAATGTGTTTTCATCTGGAAAAAATCGCTAAAACACTAATCGTAAATATTACATCGACTACTGACGAAAAAAAACCCAAGATTTTTAACCAAAATTTCAAACGCGCAGGAAATTATTTTAAAAATTAATAAAATAATTAAAAAATAAATTTGGGGCCTTTTTTCATCATGCTATGCTGTTTCTCAGCGACTAAGTGGGGGTGCCTAGATAAAATGTATATGTATTAATATATATTTAACTAGCGGCCATGCCCAGCTGGTCGATCAGAAAAGGTGTTTATTTAGAATGGAGCAAAAACAGCATCATATTTAGATTTAAAAGAGTTTATCCTCTTCCATTAAAAGTAGTTTCATTAAAATCACATTTTGAATTAATGCAGTTACTGATGTAACAGATGTAGTCTGTATTTGTTCAATCCAAGTTAACCGAGGACATGAAGGGGTAAAACAGGCAACATGAAGACCCACTTCATACCATAAATTATTTTGGAGTTTTTGAAATTCAATTTGTCAGTGTGCTCCCAGGGATGTAAAAAGAGGATAAAGTAACTATTAAGCTTGATTAAAATTGGTTGAAAGATCAACGAAAAATAAAAAAGAAACCAGTAAAAATCGCCATTTTTCGCTATTTACGCGGGTTTTCACTATATGGGTGGACTCCATTATCAAGTTTAATGACTGTTAAACAATCAACTTATTTTTGGCTACAATTAAGTGAAGTTTGTATTAGATACCAAGTTTGAACGAAATCGGAGTAAAAAAAGTTGAATTTATCGATATTGATCGGCTTCATCGATTATTGATTTTTTTTTAAATTATCGATTTTTTATGCTAAGAACCTATCTCTTACATTGTACAATCAATGTGCCAAGTTTGATCAAAATCGGTTGGATGGATCACAAGTGAAAATGTATCACACAAACAGACAGGCAGAGAGAAAAACACAGCGATACAGGCATTCTCTGTTTTATATATATAGATAGCTGTGTTGAATTTCACGGATCACAGTTTTAATAATACCAACGCTATATGTGCGATATATATATATATATATATATATATATATATATATATATATATATATATATATATATATATATATATATATAACCTATTACAACTCTAATCGTGGCAAATAACTTGCCCCAAAACTACTAGAGCTTTTCAGTAATAAAATCGTTCAGTAAAGCACAAAAATAATTCCACTCCAGTTTTTATTTTCCGTCTCGTTGACAAAGAAAGCAAGCGTGTCCGAAACTTCCGAATTTTAAAATCTTTTCACCAGACTTCCATTTAGTCAAAAGGCCTACTAATATACAATATTAGTCTTATCATTAATAATATTATTTATGTTGTTTTTTATCTCTCGAATTTCTTTCTTTCTTTCATCGGACTGAAATATATATATATATATATATATATATATATATGTGTGTGTGTGTGTGTGTGTGTGTGTGTGTGTGTGTGTATAGAGAGAGAAAGAGAGAGGGGGAGAGAGAGTGAGAAAGATATAGATATATAGCGAAAGACATAGATAGATAGAAAGATAGATAGAATGTTCAGTCACTTACATCCAAA
>OZ010606.1:35301005-35336005 GCA_963932145.1 Acanthosepion lycidas
ATATATATATATATATATATATATATATATATAACGGAATCCGTATCGATATATTTTTGGAGAGATGAAACAAGACTCGTCCGAAGAGTCTGCAACGTCTAGATGGAAAATTCAGGTATCTCTCTTTTGGGTCTGATTGCATTAGACAATTAGGCGATTAGTTACGTAAGAGAACTATTATGTAAGAAGATTCATTATCTGAATACGTACGCCAATTGTGCTCCTGATGACGTAAGAGAATTAAATGCCTGATTTCGTAAGAGGATTACGCGTCTGACTGCGTAATAGGGCCGTGCGGCTAATTACGTACGTGTATTACGCATCTGATTATGTAAAACATTTATACGTCAGATTACGTACGAGTATTACGCATCTAAGACCGTAAGGGAACTATGTCTCTGATTACCTAAGAGGGTTCAGTGTTCGTAAGCAATTACACACCAGATTACACAAGTGGGGTAAGTGCCTGATTAACTCAGAGAAGTACGCACGAAGATTAAGAGACTCACGTGTCTGGTGACGTAAGAGTATTACACGGCGGATTACGTAATATAGGTAAGTGGCTGATTACTCCATGCCCGAAGACTGCGTATGAAACAGACTGCCACCCCTCGGTGTGGACCTCTGTGTATATATTTATATATTTACATATGCTCTATGACTGATATTGAGCACTTTTAGCCATAAATATAGGCTACCATAAAACATATATGTGTGTGTGCGTGAGCATAAGTATCTATCTATCTATATATATATATATATATATATATATATATATATATATATACTATTACTGCTGCTGTTGCTGGTATGTAACACGCATACGTATTTTTATATATCTATTCTAATATGTTATTGTTCTTGTTATATATATATATATATATATATATATATATTGTGTTTGTGTGTGTGCAAGCGCGCCCGTGTGTTTGCGCGCATGCACCCGCGTGCGTGCGTGTGTGTTATATTGATATCTAGATGAATGACCATTATGACATATTAATTGAATAGACACGTGGATACAACGATTGAAATTTATTACCATAAGTAGTGAAAATGAAGTAAGAAGTAAAAACACGCACACATATATATGTATCTATCTATTCAAGTATGTTCTTGTTATATATATACGTATGTATGTATGTGCGTATGTGTGTGTGCGTGTGTGTGTGTTATCTTAGCTGCTCGACCATTGTGACATATTTATTGAATATACAATATATAACGGGGCTTCAGGGATTGTTTAATTAGATTCCTTTCGACACACCAATAAAGCAACCTTGATATACACCAGTAAATTACAATTCGTAACCAGGAGGTCCAGCGTATTAGAAAAAAAATCACAGAAAAAAAGTGGGAAAAAGCGGACAACCTTTATCTGTGACAGTGTAACCGGAAGTTATAACGCTGGTCCGGTGAGCCGTTATATGCCTGATATAGTTGCACTGATTCGCCTCTGGCGTTGGACCTTGCAGCTTCACCTGCCAATAACTGGTCCTCATCACGCGATCAGATGATTGTCTGTATATAAAAGGCTGCAAACTTAGTCTACCAATCAGAATATGTACGGCGACATTATTAATATATGTATATCCATATATTTATCCACCCTTATTTCCATATATATATATATATATATATATATATATATATATATATATATATATATGAAGAAATATAGTCTTAAGATGTGCTATATTTATGGGATAAAGTGCTCAATATCAGAGATAGAGCGTATGTAAATATAAAAGTGAACATTGAAGTCAACACTTAGAGGCGACAGGTTGTTTCATGCTAGACGCAATCGTCAGCCTTGACGATTGCGTCTTTAATGTTCACTTATATATATATATATATATATATATATATATATATATGTTAGGTACCTCCACTAATTTTCACTTATTGTTGATAGCTAAAGTTTAAAATTAATTTTTAAAAATGATAATGAATTCTTGATGCTTTCTGATTAGCTTTCATTGAAAACTAAATGATTAAAATTACTATTTCCAGTAACCAAAATACTCTGGTGAAATTATATTGTTTGTAATCTTAACTTTTTGGTCGCTTTCAGAAAATCTTTTAAAATCGGCAATTTTTGGCACATTTTGACATCTTTGTAAACAAAAGTTAATTCTCGGTTTTAAAAAATCTTCAAAAAAATTATACTTTTCTGAAACTTTATTTGAAGAAAATTAGCTGTTTTAAAGTATAATTAATCTGACTTGAAACAAATATTATTTACTTGAAAATAACAGAGAAATGGATTTTTTAAATAAACGGTAGCGGTGATTACGCGCTTGTGACTATCGCTTATCGCTCGTCAATCATGTAACAAGTGCTGATAAAATGGGTCAACACCTTTATTGTTGTTCTACAGAGACTTTATCTGTTAAAACATAATTTCAGAAAATGACGGGTGAGCGCCTTTTTTTATACAATTTTTAAGTACTCAGTAATCTTAAAAATGTTGGAAAATATTCTCCGGAACGTTGACTTTAAATTTACGATAATCATCGCTCTTATTTTCTGATAATGTCGGGTATGGTCAACCATACTTTTAAAGAGGCGCTCGTTGCGTGATATTTTATATGCATAAAAAAATTAAAAAGTATTTTAAAAAACTTGGTGCTTTGATTCGTAAGTATAATTTTCATTTAATATTATTAAACTTAAATAAAGTAATGAACGAATATTGAATAATGAATATTGAATAATGAATATTGAATAATGAATATTGAACGATTTATATAACTTATTATAATTAAAATTTTAACAAGAAATGAAATCAATTGTAAAAAAAAACATTATTCATCGAAAAATAATTTCTTTAGACTATAGTGTTCTTAATAAATTTTATTTATAAAAGCAATTAAACGCTTTTATAATTAAATAATTTCATAGTTTTATTGCATTTTTATATTACGATTTCGAGCAGATGTTTGGGAAATGAGTAGTAGTTTGAAAAAAAAAATAATTGATGATTTACATTCTCCAAGGTGTCCTGTTTGTAACTAATAAAAAATGTTCTACATAAATTTAATTTCTCGAAATTTCATGGAATTAAGTGTGGGTAACATATGCAAAAAATATGTATATTTTTGCCAAGATTTTATTAAAAAAAAAATTAAAAAATAAAGAAAATAATTAATTTGTGAATAAGTCCTGAAAGTTTATTTAAAATTCAACAATTATTTTATTTTTGCAAGAATTTCCAAATCATAGTGTTTTTCAATTGAAAAAGGGCGCTAAAATACTAATTGTATTAGGTTGGTGCAAAAATAATGACGTAATAATGTCGTTTTTTGACGTTAGAAAATACGTCAAAAAACGACATTATTACGTCATTATTTTTGGACCAACCTAATAAATATTACATAGACCACTGACGTAAAAAAAAAAAAAAATAAAGATTTTTAACCAAAATTTTGAACATGCTAGAAATGATTAAATAATTTAATAAAATAAAAAAAAAAATACTTCGGTCGTTTTTTAATCATAACATGAACATTTTGACGATAAAAGACGATAAAGCTTTGTTTTTATTAAATTTGGGACCTTTTTTATTATGTTATGGTGTTTTTCAGCGAAAAAGTGGAGGTACCTAACACGCACACACACACACATACACACACACACATACATATACACACACACACACACATATATATATATATATATATATATATATATATATATATAACACAAACATTTTGGTCTACCTGCAGGAATTCGAAGAATCGCCCCAAAACTTATGGTTCCGTTCATTTTTCAAAACTAATTCATCTCGGGCAGAAACTAAGAATGTGCAGGTGGTATAATGGATAGTGACTCCAAATGAGAACGCGCAAGGCCGAGTTCGAATTCCAGTCGGATGCGTTACGTGCTAAAACCCTTGGAAAATATAAGAATCAAATCTCTTCTCTCCAGCTATGGATTAAATAATAGGAATTGTCTCCGGAACAGTCATTTTTATTTTAAAAACTTGTTCATGTAATATTCACTCGCAAAAACAATATTCTTATAATCCAAAATATGTATTCGACTTTTAATAACCCACGAAGGGGTGATAAGTCGTAAAATAATAACTAAATCAGTCAGTCTAAACCTCTCTAAAAAAGAAAAGAAAATGGACGCCATGCCTTAATAGATTAAATAATTTAATCTTAGCATAGTAAGAGTTAATTAAACCAAAGAAACAAAAACGATAGAAACCACATTATTTCAAGTAAGGGAAATAAGGATGAATAACCGATAAATATGTAAAATACACTTTTCGTTTTATAGATCAGTTTCAGAAAATAGCGTTACATTGTGACAGAATAATTATCCATTGAAATGTAATCGACATTAATTATATTTATCAAGAATATTATTATTTTAGAAATAAAAATTACGAACTATGGAGGAAATTATTTTATTCCTTGCCGAAAATATCCAGGATTCTTGAAGACAACGCAAGAAACAAATCGTGTATCACCACCCCGAACCCAGAATCCATTTTTGTAAACTCTTTTAGAATTTTCGATTCTTTCTATCACGCCAGAATCTCTCTGACTCCTTCTGTCTTTCTCTTCACAAGAGTCAGATTAAACCATAAATAGAGTATTCCTACCCTATCTGATTTGGAGCTGTCAAATTCTCAATTTCCAGTCTTGGTAGAGTTGAAAATTATTTACTGTGTCTTTCTTTTATACCGTACCTGTGAACACTAATGGGTATGTCGCAATCCCCATAAATACGTTGGACACTATTTTAATTGTGTGTGTGTGTGGTGGGTAATATACTATCTAAGTACTCCACCACTAGCAGTGGTTTACCAACTCTACGCCGCTGGCGAGTATCGTATTGATGTCATAAAGATTACCATTTCATTTCCAACCTCCGTTTTGGTTATTCCTCATTCAGTAACCATTTTTAGGTTACAACAAAGTAGTTTCCGCATCCTAACTTAATAGGAGTTAATTAAACTAAAGAAGGTGTGAAACTTATTAATTATTAAATCCAGTGGTTGTCTACAAAGTTTTGGCTTACACACACACACACACACACACACTCATATATATATATATATATATATATTGCAATTCTTCTACTAATGAGCTTTCCACTTTGGTACATCGATCGCATTGATTTAAACGTAGTACTAGATTGGCAACTAAGTCTCGTTCTGTTCAAAGACCTTACTGTTCAAATTGCTAAATGTAATCTTAAGTTCTATTCTATTTTTCTCGCACTTCTCCCCTGTGGAACTCTCTTCCGACTTCTGTCCCCTACGACCTTTAAAAATGTAAATACGATATCAATTGCCATCTTCTGTCTTACAGAATTTTAGCCTTTTATTTATTCGAATCCCCTAACTAACGTTTTCTCATTTCAGTTTCGTTTTCTCAGTATCTCCTTCTGTCTTAGTGGCATTATCACATTTTCTTGGTTTGAAATGGTAAAAAAAAAAAACAAAAAAAAAAACGAACGGCTTTAGTTCTTTGACACAAGAAACTTGGGATTGTTTAAGGCTTTAATAGTTTTATGATAAAATGTAAAGAAAAGAGAAATGTTTTCATTAACTCCTGTTTATTGGAACGCACGCTAAAACTGCTTAAACAGGTAAAATTCGTTCATCTAAGTACTGCTCAGGTTCGGCAGTCAGATGATTGATTTGTTTTTTACGGTTTATCAACCTTTTACAGGTTATTTAAAGCCAGAAATTATTTCTAGAATGTGAGAAATTTTTGGAGGTAATAATGATTTACTGATACAACTCCTTCTAATTAACCCACAGCTGGGGGGAATAGGTGGATTAATACCTTTCCGAAGGGTATTTGCGCATAAATGAATGTTACGAACCAGACTGGAATTGGAACTCGGCTCTTCGATTTACAAATCCAAGCCTTTATCCATTACACCACACGCATATCCAAGCTTACAAGGTATTGGCCAGGCTCAATGTTGCTTAAATTCGTTGCTTGTATGAGAACCATCAATCAGACGAGAATCGTTGCTTTCATCGGGGAGAGTGGACATTAGCCTATTTTTGATGGGGGATGATTTTAGGATAATATTATTATTTTGCTCGTTCCTGAGCGCGTATGTTACGTCCTGCCAGTACCTCATAAATAATGGACTATTCCGTTTTTCTGGCGAGGAAAGACGACAAAAACATATCCTAAACGCTGTTTAGTTTCAGTGAGAAAAAGAAAGAAAGAAAGTGTTGATTCCAATCTATGCTGGAATGAGAGCAAAACACTTGCACCTCCCCAGTTTATAGACAGCAGCACACAAATGCATGCTGGGATTTATTCCTAACCAATAAAATAGACCGGTTCTTGGTTTTATCTGACTCAGTCTCGGTCTGTCTTGTATTGAAGTCAGAACGCTACGTTCGCTTGTCTGGACTTGCTTTTGTATGTCAACCCCATTTCTTAGTTTGTGATTTTTTTAATATTACTTTGCTTCCCTTATTACTGTTAATTTGCTTTGAATATATTGTTTGCTTATATTATTTTTGCTATGTTCTTTTCTTTCCTTTTTCTTTTTATTACGTATTTTGCATTTGATCATGGCTACTCACTTCATGAGCCCAGAACGTTTCCACTGAGCAAAGAAAAAAAGATAAGATAAAGGAGACAATAACGCTCTTGTGTTTAACGTCTGTTTCAGTGAAATTGAAAAACTAATATATAAAAATTAACAACAAAAGATAAAAGAAGCTATTGTTTAAATTCTTTTTTAAGCTTTAAGTAGACTTCCTTCCCTTTGTTTTTACGTCAATTGTAAAGTGTTTGTCGTCATGCTTAAAGTATTTTTAATGGCAGATCATAAGGTAAATAACAATTTTGTGTTCATTATTCTTTAAAAATATTACTGAAATGTGTTTTAGTGTACTTTAACGTTTAGCGACAGTTATATTCTTTTGCGAGTTATTTAAGATAGTAATATTTATTTATTTATTTCCAGTCCAAAGACGAAAACGAAAAGAAAATCGTCCCCGTCGTCAACGAACGACATTCACCAGTGAACAGACGCTCAAACTTGAATTGGAGTACAATCGAACCGAGTATATCACGCGGCCGAGAAGGTTCGAACTTGCCGAGATGTTGAATCTAACAGAAACGCAGATAAAAATTTGGTTTCAAAACCGGAGAGCCAAAGACAAGCGAATCGAAAAAGCCCAGATGGACCAGCAAATGAGGTAGGGAATTCTGACCATTTTTTTTACTGTGAAAAACTCGACAGCGAAGAACCAATTTTCAGTTATGTATTCAGTTTCCAGTTCATATATTGGGTGATTCAAAAGTAACTCCCCTATTTTATGTATGATGGACTCACTCGTCTAACTATAAGTTTTACAAGACGGGAGAGTCCATCATATATAAAATAGGGGAGTTACATTTCAATCACCTTGTATATAAATAAAAGGAAACAGAACGAGCGCCAATCTCAATTGCAGACGCTTGCCCAGGAGCACATTTGTGTCCATTCAACGCCCACAGAGCCCAACTGCGAATTATACTGCAACTATGCTGAGCAGACCTTAGTTACAGATTCTGGGAAAGATAGTGTTATCTAGCGTGATCAACAATTTGAACATGGCCAGCACGCTCAAGCCCTCGGCCACGATAAATTGTGACTTCGTGTTGAAGTTATATATATATATATATATATATATATATATATATATGCAGATCAAATGTGGATCGGAATCCAACAGGATGATAAAATAAAGAACAAATAGAAAACGTATATCAATCTAACATGTTAGATTGATATACGTGTCGTATTTGTTCTTTATTTTATAATTCATATATATATATATATATATGTGTGTGTGTGTGTGTGTGTATATATATATATATATATACATATATATATATATATATATATATACACACACACACAGACACACATCATGTTCATCATGAGTCTTTTTTTTTCAAGTAATTTCGACAGTCTTAATTATATTCAACAACAAATGTGGTGGTTGTGTGGTAGGAAGAATTCCTTTGTCTACATTGTGGTATTCTTTGGAAAGGTGTTAGTTAGAAATAGTCTCCGGTAACGTCATATCTAACTGTCATTAGGAATGTGATTACGTGATTTGCTCTCATTTGATAACGTGTAACATTAAAATGATGAAGCCACGCTGTTAAAGATTGTTACTTGTCATGAATTCTGGTGATGATTAAATGACCAAGAAGTTCTGTTCATTCAAATGATTATGTAGTGTATAATTTCCTTTAAATTATCATTAGCTATTTCCCCCTCTCTCTCGCTTTCTCTCTCCCCCTCTTTACATACATATATATATATATATATATATATATATAGGTGGTGGAGTTGTGTGTATATATACGAATAAAATTGTCGCTTAGCTGATTGATGTTATATTGAGAACATCGACTCATGTGTTTTGTAGGCGTACCTTTTTAAAATCGTTTTATTCACTCGTCAGGATGTATCAGCAATAGATAGATAGATAGATAGATAAGGAGACATAGATAGATAGATAGATAGATAGATAGATAGATAGATAAGGAGACATAGATAGATAGATAGATAAGGAGACATAGATAGATAGATAGATAGATAAGGAGACATAGATAGATAGATAAAGATAGATAGATAGATAGATAAGGAGACATAGATAGATAGATAAAGATAGATAGATAGATAGATAAGGAGACATAGATAGATAGATAAGGAGACATAGATAGATAGATAGATAGATAGATAAGGAGACATAGATAGATAGATAGATAGATAAGGAGACATAGATAGATAGATAGATAGATAGATAGATAAGGAGACATAGATAGATAGATAGATAGATAGATAAGGAGACATAGATAGATAGATAGATAGATAAGGAGACATAGATAGATAGATAGATAGATAGATAGATAAGGAGACATAGATAGATAGATAGATAGATAGATAAGGAGACATAGATAGATAGATAGATAGATAGATAGATAAGGAGACATAGATAGATAGATAGATAGATAAGGAGACATAGATAGATAGATATGGCTAAATTTTCAAAATAAAACTTCCTTCTTCAAAAATAGAGCTTCCAGAACAATCTCCTTGATTTCTGAACGTACTCTTTCCAGCACAGTAAATTTTATACAATCCAGAATGTATCAACAAAGGCCAAATAATCACCATCGCTTCACGCCTGAAATATCCGGAGGCTCACTGCCACTATTACTACCATCTTTATCAGAGGCAACCGTGTAGTAGAACTCTTGCCGCATTCAAAATTGCCTGAAATCAGCGCGAGAGTGCCATGGAAAATGCAAAAAGAAGCTATGGGGAAACAGTCCAACCTTATGTTGCAAACATGGTTAACGGGAAAATCGCAAACAAGATTCGCAATAGATGCATACCGTCAGCAGCTAATATTATTAAAAAAAAGTTTCTGGTGCCACCAGTTGTTAACTCAGTATCTATGCTGATGACTCAACCATTTACTCCTAGCTTAATGATAGATCTGATCAGTTCAATAAGGTCAAAGCTGAGGTGAGCACAAAAATAATTTACAATTTGTTGTTAACTGCGTCAAGAAGTGGCTTGTTAATTTTAACGCCTCTAAAATAAAACTGCTCTCTTTTAATAATCTTAGCGAACCGTTTTTGCCTTCCATCAGCACGGCTGATGCTAACCTCCAGCAAATTGACTCCTTGCGACTTCACGGGCTAACGTTTTCTACTGACATGAACTAGAACCATCTACCCCGGTGGGCGAAATAAAGGCTTCGGCTCGAAATTCTAATCACCTGAAGAAGTCCGGAGCTTCCAACGGCCGAAACATCGTGAATATAGCAATAAAGATGAGGATAACAGTCCGAACAATGTAAATAATGTAAATAATTACAATACCTCATCTCAGAAATATAGAAACAATTGTTGTTTTTAACGTTGCCTGAATGGTTGTTCGGAACACGCAACCGAAAGTTTTTTACGAAAATGGATCTTTTTTTTTTCTCTTGGTGACTTCCTTTAACATCAGCTTAAGGTGAAAATTACTTGATCATCGGAAAAGATCAGATCTCGATAATTTCAGCAAAAACTCGGTGAAGCTGGCAAGTGTACATTATTTACATTATTCGGACTATTGTCCTCATCTTTGTCGCCATATTTATTACAACGTTTCGGCCGTTGTACGCTCCGGCCTTCTTCAGGTGGTTGGAATGTCGAACTGAACCCTTTATTTCGCTCCCTGGGGTAGACTGTTCTAGTTCCACGTGCCATGTTTGATAGATGTTAGTTATCAGTTATCTCCTGTTAATTTCCCTCTGAAAGTTTTCCACTGCCTTAACCGGGTATTGAACTCACACCCTTTGGGTTCTGTCACTGGATCTAACCAACGCCTTTATCCACTGTGCCATGTGTCCTTGGCACGTTGTAATAAATATGGCGACAAAGATGAGGACAATAGTCCGAATAATGTAAATAATGTACATAATACCTCATCTCAGAAATATAGACTGTTACCAGTGTGTTATGCATAAAAGAGGGAACAAATTCAATTGGCTTTTCCCACTCGCTCTGTGTCAGGAAGAAGTCCTTTTCTTAAAAAATTGGACACTCTTTTTTTACATTTATGCGGGTGATCTGAGATTCTATAATTGGACCTACTTTGTTACTAATTATCATCAACGACCTTCCCAATGCTATCAGATCTCAACTCGGTATCTATGCTGATGATACAACTATTTACTCGTGTCTTAATGGCAAGTCTGATCGGTTCGATAAGGCAAAATTGTCAGCTGAGGTCATTCGGTTGTTAACTGGGGCAAGGAATAGCACGTTAATTTTAACGCCACCAAGACAAAACTTTTCTCTTTTAATCGTCTTAGAGAACTCCTTTTTACCTTCCATCAGTATGACTCATTGACTCATTGCGACTTCAAGGCCTAACGTTTTCTACTGACATGGAGTGGAAAGATTATATTGAATCAATTGCTAGGTCTACTGCTAAGAAAGTTGGTTCACTGCGTAGTGCTAAACAATTTTTCTATCTTAAATATTTATAAGGCTACCATTCGTCTATGCGTTGAATATTGCCGTCACATCTGTTCTAGGACTTCTGCTTGGTTTGGTTTGATTTACGGTATATCAACCTCAATGGGTTATTTAATGCCGACAATTTTTATTGTTAGTAAACATTTTTTTTAAAGTATTGCTGGTAATATCTTTCTTTTTTTTTCAAAAATGTATTGCTGGTAATCATTTTTTACAAAGTATTTCTTTTATTAAAATCTATTTTTCTCACTTTCGTAGTGTTTTGATCCCAGTTTGGGGTTAACTATTTGCCCATAGCTGGGATCTTACCAGGTGCTACCACCTCGGGTCAGGGGGGACCTGGGAACACCAGCAATTAAGAGGTGGTTCCACACTCCTCAAACCTTCCTGATCAGAGGCCTTGCTGTTGGATGTAGTTTATCGTCTTACCCAGGGCGGAGGCTTCTGCTATATATTTGGAGATTCTTGATAAAATACAAAGAATAATCTGCAATTTTATTGGTCTTGGTCTGTTTTCTCAGCTTCAGTCACTTTCTCACTGCCGTAATGTGGATTGCCTGTGACCTTTTCTAAAAATATTTTTGAATGGTAATAGCTCTAATGAGCTTTCCTCTTTGTGAATTTGAGCGCAGTACTAGAGTGGCGACAAGGTCTCACCATATTGCATTCGAAATGGCTAGATGTAACCATAGGTTCTACGCTAGCAGTTTCCTCTCTCACACATCTCTTTTGTGGAACTCTCTTCCAGCTTATTGCTTTCCAGTCTACTTTGATCTTTAAAGATTGAAATGCAACATCAATCGTTGTCGTCTGTCTTCTTATTTCCTCTTCTTTTATTGCTATTTCTCCTTAATAATGTTTTCTTTTTCTCATATACTCTCACACTCAGTAACCACTTGCATCTTAGAGGCATTATTACCTTGCCAGGGATGAAATGATTGAAAAAAAAAGCAACTAGCATAACCAATAAGATAAGTGTTTATAACAGATAGATAGATAGATAGATAGATAGATAGATGTAAACAGTGAACTAGACGAACAGATAGACATTAAGATAGATCCGAAGAGTAAAAATAGCTAGCTAGATAAATATCAATTTTGAGATAGATACATAGATAGATAGATGTGAACCGATTGAGATAGATAGATAGATAGATAGATGTGAACCGATTGAGACAGACAGATAGATAGATAGATGTGAACCAACTGAGATAGATAGATAGATGTGAACCAACTGAGATAGATAGATAGATAGATAGATGTGAACCAACTGAGATAGATAGATAGATAGATAGATAGATAGATGTGAACCAACTGAGATAGATAGATAGATAGATAGATAGATATGAACAGATTTAGCAAATGGAAGGAATGAGTTAATGAAGGTAAGATGTAATATGAGCGAAGAAAAAAGACAAAACCGTAAGAGAAGGGAAAGAGAATAAGTGCATTAAAAAATGGAAGAAGCTAAAAATTATATTTGTATCACACGTTTAAAAAAAAAGATTTTTAATTGTACCTATTAATTACAAAAAAAGTAATAATAATAAAATAAAATAAAAGCAGCCGTCGCTTGTTTTCAGAAGAATCCAATTAAATGAAGGTAGCAACCAATTAGCGGTTGCAAGATTTTCTTTCAGGTTCTGTAAAAATAACAGCAAGGAAAATAAATTGTCGGTGAATTTTCATGTATTTTTTTTTCCTTTGATTTTATAATTACAATTTTGGAATAATTTTTAATGTGTATCTATTTCGGACGTTTTTTTTTCTTCGGAATATTCATTAAATTAGGAAAAATATGGTTGCAAGGTAATTGATTTGACTTGAGCAAAAAAATAAAAAAATCGCTTTTCTTGTGTCGCCTGATTTTTCTATCGCAATTTTTTAAATACATACGATTATAACGAACAGAATTGGATAGATAGATAGATAGATAGATAGATAGATAGATAGATACCGAACAGAATCGGATAGATAGATAGATAGATAGATACCGAACAGAATCGGATAGATAGATAGATAGATAGATACCGAACAGAATCGGATAGATAGATAGATAGATAGATAGATAGATAGATAGATAGATAGATAGATACCGAACAGAATCGGATAGATAGATAGATAGATAGATAGATAGATAGATACCGAACAGAATCGGATAGATAGATAGATAGATAGATAGATACCGAACAGAATCGGATAGATAGATAGATACCGAACAGAATCGGATAGATAGATAGATAGATAGATAGATACCGAACAGAATCGGATAGATAGATAGATAGATACCGAACAGAATCGGATAGATAGATAGATACCGAACAGAATCGGATAGATAGATAGATAGATAGATAGATAGATACCGAACAGAATCGGATAGATAGATAAATAGATAGATAATGAACAGAATTGGAAAGATAGATAGATAGATAGATAGATAGATAGATAGATAATGGACTGAAATATATCTGAACAGATCATGCCTAAATAGACTAATTTTAATAAATACTGATGGGTAGGAAAATATTGGCTAAGACTAATGGCAAATTCAGCTGTAAAACTAGAAAGTACTCAGAGAAAAAGACTACCAACGTTAATGTCATTAAAGACTAAATAAAAACTAGTTTATTGATAGATATGATTAAGAAGAAGTTGGAGTTTTTTGCGTTTATTTAAGTCGGTAACTACAAAGGTTCGCTAAAAATGAGCTTACATGATGAAAAATGCGCCTTAATAAAAAAAAAGTTTTATCTTTAAAATTTTTATGTTATTAAGAGGAAATACCAAAGGATATTTTGATTATTAAATTATATGTTTTAATCCTTTTTAGAACCTTCGAAATTAAAGATAAAAAACTTTGGTTTACTTTTCAACTGATGACCATAAATTAATAGAGAAAATTTGACCGTCTTTTTTTTCCGGTGAAAAATACACTGATTTGGGAATTCTTGCAAAAATCAGATAATTGTCCGATTTTAATGAAACATTTTGGGACTCATTTGCAAATGAATTAAATTATTTAAGAAATGATTGTTTTTCACAAAATCTAGGTAAAAATATTTTTTTACGTCTGTTACCACCCACCACATACACAAATACTTGTTTCATTTTATGAAATTTAGAGAAATTCATTTTTGCAGTGCTAAATGTTTATTTTTTAAATCAACAATTTTTTTGTTAAACAGGACCCCCAGTTACAGAAAATCTGCTCTGAATCGTAAAATAAACATGTAATAAAATTAAGCCATTATTAAATTAAAACAATCTTTTAATTGCTTTTATGAATAAGATATATTATGGACACTATTGTCTTAAAACATTTTTTCAATGAATAATCAATTTTTACAAGAATTGTTTTCATTTGTAAAAAAAAAAAAAAAATTATTTATAATAATTTATGAAATTTTAAATCTTTTAAAATTCTGTATTAATTTTCGGAGGTTTAGGTGATATTTTTATTAAGTAAAAACTATATTACTAATCATAAATCGAAAAGTTTACTAAAATTCAGCGACGCTCAGTATTTAAAAAAAAATTTGATTTTTTCGTGTCTATAAATGTGCCCATTTTTGTAAATACAGACGCCAATTAACGACATTATCAGAAAATAATTATTGTAAATTTAAAATTTATTGGTAATTTTCTAACATTTGCTCAACAAGCGTATTTGTAAGAAAGGCTATACAGCTAAAGTACCTAAATTTACTAAAATATTACTTAGAATATTTTCCTAAATTTTAAAGATTACCGTGTAGTTAAAAATTATATAAAAAAGGCGTTCAAGTTGTATTTGTCAAGTAATTTTTACAGTTATGTACCCTTTACTTAAAAATTTCAAACATTAATCTATCGATAAATCTGTCAACGTCTAAAAAAAGCCCACTTCCGTGTTAAAAAAATGCTTTTCTGCAATATTTTAAATTAAAAGTAATGTTTGTTTTAATTCAGATTAATTAAACTTTAAATCAGTTATTATTCTTCAAATAAAGTTTCTGGAATTTATATTTTATCTTTGAAAGATTTTTTTTTAATAAAGGGAATTATGCGGTGTTCACAAACTTGTCAATATGTCCAATTTTAACGATTTCAACAAAAAAACTAATTCCAATCAATTTAAATTTAGTTTGAAATGCAGCAAAATATTTTGCTTATTGGAAATATTAAATTTACTCTTAGTTTGAAATTAAAACAGAAATAAAAGCTTCAAGAAAGGTTTTTTTCAATTTAAAAATGAATTTTAAACCTCAGGTATCGCTTCATTTTTTATTATTTTATTTTTATTTTTTTTGAGGCCCGTATATTTAGGATTATTGTTTTAATTTATGTCGGAATTTTAGAGTCAAACATTTATTATTATTGTATTCAGCCGCAAAGAAAGAATTATTCTTACAATCTAAAACATTGGCTTTAAACAACCCATAAGAGGTTGGTAAGCCGAAAAAAAAAAAGCATAGCCTACCTTGAAAATCTGTATTCGAAATGTTTTGTTTTTTTTTAGTGTCTACCAACTCTGGATGGAGATATGCAATTATCATAGCCGTCGAACAGACCCGCGTTATAAAGATCGTTGAATTCGTGCTTAAATAATTAAATGTACTTAGCTTCACTTTTTTTAATCTGATAAATTGTCATACATAATCCTTATTTATTTTTTCCCTGTTATATGCGTTTGTTTAATCGTACAAGGATTATCTTCCATTTGATGGAAACACCTGCTTTTCTTTATCTTCACATGGCGATGTTTCTGAATTCTCAGAGATTCTTTTTTTTTTTTTTTCAATACAATTCCAGGATTTTAACGTTTAATTGTTTTAGGCAAATTCTTATTTTCATTTCTATATTTCACTATGACGATAGCATTGAACACTTCAAATATAGAACATGCTTGTTCTATATTTCATGTTTGTTCGATTACATACGAAGTCTCTGAAAATCAAAGGGACTGAGTTTCTTCTTCGATATGAGAGGCATCGTCCACGGTGTTTTCTTGCCACAGAACTTGAGGATCGATCAGCAAGTCTACAAAGAGATCCCGTGACGTTGGCTTCGTTCAGTTCATGTGAAGAGACAAGAGTTGTGGCAGGAGAAATCATGGCTGCTTCACCATGACAATGCACCTGATCACAACACTCTGAACATCCGCCAGTTTCCGGCCGAAAAGAACATCGTCGTCCTGGAACAACCTCCCTATTCGCCTGATCTTGCTCCGTTTGACTTTCTTCTTTACCCCAAGCTCAAGGGGATCATCAAGTGGGAGCGTTTTGAAAGCGTGGAGGTCATAACGACGGAGCTGATGGCTATCCAATAAAAAACCTTCTAGTAGTGCATAGAAACATGGCAGAGAAGGATGTAAAAAAGCATTAAACTCAAGGGCGGGTTTACTTTGAAGGTGAAACCATGTAGTTTGTGGTTTGGAATTGAAATAAATTCCTTGTGACACCAGTCCCGTTACTTTTCAGACATACCTTGTGTGTGTGTGTGTGTGTGTGTAAAAATTCAGATATAAATAAAATATATCTGTAAAATGACAACAGGGAATCTATCAGCAGCAAGGATTAGCTAACCACCCCAGCAGATTAGTGTACTCAGAAATCATGGCTGCTTCATTACAACAATGCACCTGCTTACAATACACTGAGCATCCAAGAACATCGCTGTACTGGAACAACCTCCCTATTCACCCGATCTTGCTCTGTGGGACTGGTTTGATCATCAAAAGGACCATAACAACAGAGCTGAGAGGCACCCAAAAAGAGTCCTTCCAGCAGTGTAGAGAAGCATGGCAGAGAAGGATGAAAAAGTGCATTAGACTCAAGGAGGATTACTTTGAAGGGGAAACCATGTAGTTTGTGGTTTGGAATTGAAATAAATTCTTTTTGACACCAGTCCCGTTACTTTTCAGACATACCTTGCGTGTGTGTGTAAAAATTCAGATATAAATAAAATATATCTGTAAAATGACAATAGGGAATCTATCAGCAGCAAGGATTAGCTAACCACCCCAGCAGATTAGTGTACTCAGAAATGAGTAACCCACCATCACACACACACACACACACACACACACACACACACATCTATCTATCTATCTATCTATCTATCTATCTATATATATATATATATATATATATATACACACACACACACACACACACACACACACACACACATATATATATATATATATATGAGTGCAGAGTTGCCTGGCAGAGAACAAAAAAAATACTGCATTAGACTCAAGGAGGATTACTTTGAAGGGGAAACCATGTAGTTTGTTGTTTGGAATTGAAATAAATTCTTTGTGACACCAGTTTCATTACTTTTCAGGCAAACCTCGTATTATTAGGTTGGTGCAAAAATAATGTCGTTTTCTCACATAGTAACATATGTGAGAAAACGACATTATTTTGCACTAACCTAATACTTGCTTGTTTTATTCTAATCATTATAAATATTACATTATTGTTCTATTAGGTTGGTGCAAAAATAGTGACGTAATAATGTCGTTTTTTGACGTATTTTTTAACGTCAAAAAACGACATTATTACGTCATTATTTTTGCACCAACCTAATATATTTCTCTATGAGCACTTCAACGTGGGGCAATGGTTAGCTTGTTTCGCCGTATCAGTTACTACTGAGAAGTAAGTTCGATCCTCACTAGATGCCCTATGCTTTCGGCCTTGTGTCACATCTAAGCTTCACTTTGTAAATCACTATGAAGAGAGCATTAAAATATTTTTTTTCTTTCTATGTGCCTGTCCTTTCAAGACGTAGGCGATCATGGCTCTCCACCTCCCTCTATCCCTTGCAGCTCCTTTCATCTGCTTCCTCCCCCAGACCACTTTTTGTTATCCACTTGCTTAAGCCCGCTAGGTATGTTACGCGTTGTTTTACTTTGTCTTCTTTCTCTCTATTCGACCCGTGGTTATCAGATTCTCCAGGCTTTCCTTCCTCATTATGTGTCCCAGAAACTTCAGCTGCCTCTTCCTGATGTTAAGTATAAGCCTCCTCCTTGTTTGCATTCTCTCTAAGGTCTCATTGTTGCTCACACGCTCGGTCAATAATATCCTTAGCATCCTTCTGTAGAACAACATCTCCGTCGCCTCGAGTCTCTTCTTCATCTTTGAGGAAATCGTCCAATGTTCCCTGCTGTAAAGAAGGACAGATGTCACGTAACTGCTTAGTATTCTTTTCTTTGTTACCAAAGAAATCCTCCTGTCTCGCAAAACTCTGCTCAGCTTTTTGTCCTTGGCCATCCCAATACGTCTACAGATCTCAGTGTCGCACTTACCGTCCTCTGTCAAAACGCTTCCCAGATATTTAAAATTCTGCGTCTGCTTGATTCTAGTTTTCCCGACCTGCAAATCGCAAATCGGGCTCATCGTTTTACTGATGATCATGCAATTCTGTCTTCTTGTAGTTTATGCTTAGTCCCTTCTTCACGCTCTCCTTCCCTCTATTCTGTAGGAGATTTTGTAATTTCTTTCCCGTGTCTGCTGTCAGTACTGTGTCATCTGCGTATCTTATGTTGTTAAGATTGTGGCCGCCATTGCTGAATCCCGGTAGGATTTCCAATACAGACCTTAAAAACACAAAATCTCTTTAAAAAGTTCGTTACTTTTACTACCAGACATAATAGTTCTTCTTTATGTACCGTGTCCCTTCAGATCATGGGTCTCCACAACATCCTGTCCTTTGTATCTCTTAATAAATTTTTGTTATTTCTCCTAAACCCTCTTCCGCCACCCATTTGCTCAAGCTCACTAAGTAGGTTATGCGTTGTTTTCCTCTGCCCCTCCCCACTTGCCTTCAATCTGTCTAGTGAGTATCAGATTTTCCAAACCCTCTTTCCTCGTTATGTGTGTTAGAAATTTCTATTTTCCTGATTTTAAGTATACATTTCCTTTAAAGCGTATCACAGCGTGAATTTAGTCACATAATCATTTCGAGTTCAATCTCTGGGCCTGACTTGGGCATAAAAAAAAAGTACAGTGTAAATAGGGCTAACAACAATCAACAACTCGATGATATATCCCTGAACATGGACAGCGGAACAAGAACATTCTGCATCCGTCTGTGAATAAGTGATGCATTAATCTCAGATAAATATGGAGGCCATGTCGTAATGCAATGCTTAACATGCTAATATCAGAGATTACACTGTGTAACGAAATGTTAAATTTTTCTGTCTCGTAAGTATTATTTCCTAACCCCTTCTATCTATAAAACAATGGAAATTAATATTATTCCTTTCAACATTTGATTTTGCGATCTGGATATCGATGTTTTGAAGCTAACATATTTTCCATTACATTCTAGACAGATTCAGCGCTAAGTTGCTGAAGGAGAAATTTCTAGAACGTTCTGGCTACCAATGATCGAAAACATGACGGGAGTCTATATTGAGGGACTTATTCGTGAAAGTAATTTACAGTTTAAGCATGAATCGTGAAAAATTACTCACTTCTAATTTTTTACGGTCTCTTTTGTGTAATCCTAGAATACCCACCCATTCACAAAATGTCACTGAAATTCCTTGAGACATTTAGGAAGTATTGTGTAAAATAAATTAATAATTAAATAAATAAAAAAAAAACAGACTTTCTTATGAGACAACATAATATTGTGTAATTTCTTCCTGATAGAGTTTGCAAGGACCTCTATCGAAAACAGAAACCGTCTTGACATATGTGACATCCACAGGTCTAGCTGTTGGTCCAGCCAGGTAAGAGAACCACCTATTGTATGCAGATAAAAACGAAAAAATTGTTCCAAGAACACTTAACTGATTTCCAAGTGTTCCACTAGCATTCAGCACTCACCAGTTTTAATCGCCATTGAGCATGTACGGGATATGTTTCAGACCACATTGTATACTTTGCAGTCGCACCCAACAGACACAGGTCAGTTAAGGACAGCTGTGATATAGCTATGCTCTCGCAACAACTGTAGCGTTTCAGTCAAAGGGAAAGGTTACAGGTTACCGTCTCTAATTTTTTTGGCACTTCAATTTACGTCATCCTCTTCCACTCTCCTAAAATACCAGTCACTTTTATGAATAAATAAAAAGGTTGTAGCTAGTTTCATGCTAATGATGCGTGTCTAAACAGAGGAGACATCAACAAACACCAAACCTCGTTGGCACAAATTAATGCTTGTAAGAGTGCAGCCAGAGATGCATGCAACTACAAGCTATTGGCATATAAGAGCATCTGTCGCGATTAGCAACTATTTTACGAATCGTTTACGACCAGTTACAAGCTGCGTGCACTGAGCCGGTTTTATTACTGCTAAATGAGAACCTTCAAAAGAAACACCTGGACGGCACAGCGCCAACCACGCGATGGCTGTGACTAGCAGATCACAACACTCGTAAACGTACAGTGCCAAAGTAATTTAGATTCCACTCGAAAGCGAGAACGTAAAGACGTAAAGACGCACAGGAAATTCACTAGATAATTAGTTACAAACCGGCTCATCTGCGCCGGACACATATTATAAATTGTCGTGGTTCACTGCCCCATTGTTGCTGACTGGCAATCAGGGTCACACGTTTATGTTGCCTTTTGTGAACTGGAGACTATTGGCTTCTTCTGCGTCGGCGCTGAGTACCTCTTCCGGATCCGCATTTGGGCTTGTTTTGAAAGCGTTCAAGGAGGCTTGGCCCGATTTTGTGTTTCAAATAAAGAGAGCGCACCACCGTCATTTGAAAGCCTCGCTTCCATTTCAGCTATTCGCGGGCTCATATTTTTGTCGTCTGGTCTGCGTTTATGCGTATTTCGATTTCAAATTTAAAAAAAAGAATCGATGCAATCTTCGGAAATAGCATTAAGGAAATTTTTGCGCTTTGCCTTCAGGTTGGAGAAAGGATATTAAATGGAGAAAAAAATGCGTACATTTTCTCCGGAGATAAAGTCGCCATTTTAAAGATTGTACATTTTTGAAGTGGAATGAACAAAATGAATTAAAATATATCAAATATAAGAGTGTTTTCTTTTTTCATTAATCCAAAAGATTTCAATCATAGTTATATTTTTAACTGCATGAAAAAAAAAAGTCTATCAGCTTTAACACTAGGATGGCTAGCTCCTTTGACATCTTTATTTACATTACGCTGTGAAGCAGCCATCTCTAATATATTCAAAATTCAAGTCAGGAATAACAAGTCTGAAAAGAAATTCACAAATATTAGTATACCTCATACTGAAAGAAAGTGATTATATATATATATATATATATATATATATATATATATATATATATATATATATATATATATATAATTATGTGTGTGTATAGATAGATAGATAGATAGATAGGGGACATAAACACAAGTATTATTGCTTGTGAGAAATTTTTCAATGCATTTACTTATTGAATAGCCTAGGTGTAAAAAACGACACCTCGGCCATTCAAGGTAAAACCTCAAATATCAGCTATTCCACTGAATATTTTTTTAAAGAATTAAGTCTGTTAAGCATCTTTGCTAAAATTCAATAATTGTCCATAAGCCTCAGCATCGAACCAAAACTAGTTATTCCATAGTAATTTGTTGAAAATTTGAAGGTGCCGAAAACGACACCTCGGCCATCCTAGAGTTAAAAATGAGGCTTCGAAATACTGGATTTACTTAGGTTCCAAAATTAAGCACGAATGTCGTTGGAAAATATTTAAGCAATTAAACAGACTCTTATTGATATTTACTAAGTTTAGCTTATTAAGACTCCCAAAACATATGTTAGGAAGATTGTGTTGCGGCATTCTTCTCAGTGGGGAACATACATCGCATGAAATTATATTTTTTTTATCTAATTATTTTGCTTCTAAATTTTTCTTATTTATGTCCAATTTTTAAAAAATCTTGCATTTCATATTTTAAGCCTCAAATTACATATATATATATATATATATATATATATATATATATATATATATATATGTACATATATGTATATATATATATATGTTTTTATATGTACATATATTTATGCATTCGTATATGTACATATATGCACATGTACATATATGCATGTATATATATTTATATATGTATAGATATATGCATGTTTGTATATGTGCATATATGCATGTATGTCTATGCACATATATGCATATATAAATATATATACATATATACATGTATATGTATGTACATATATGTATGTGTATATATATATGTACATACGTATATGTAAATGTTTTTATATATATATTGTCTTATCAACCCCAGCGTGGAATGAGTTCCCGTCTATAAAGGTAGATGTGGCAGTAAGTAGAATTTAAATGTGAATCTATCAATCATTACACACACACACACACACACACACATATATATATATATATATATATATATATATATAACGATATGCTGCATTCGATATATGTGTACATATGTATGTGTGTACGTATATATATATGTTTGTGTGTGTATGTATGTATATATGTGTGCATATATTTTTGTTTCTGTGTATATATATATATGTATATTTGGGGTTGGGTGGGGTCAGGGCGTGTTTGCTCCTTCTGTTGGTCGGGCTTTGGCCCGTTGCAGCCGCTCAGTTTGGAGAGGTCAAACTCCGTGAAAATAAAACATGAGCTTCCTTTATTCTTACAGTGATCTTGCTTCGGTTCAATTTATTGGGCACCATATTAACGGATGGGGAGGACGTTATATATGTAGCACAAGAATGTAGCATTGCCATCTCTATGTGCAGATGTAGCTTCACAAGAACAATGACGATGGAGACTTGGCGACGTGTGCAGGCTTCATTATTTAAACGCCACAGTTTGCAAGTACAAAGTTCTAAATCTGCACGTTGATGGCTTTTCTTAACGTCGCTGATTTTATTAAACGATTAACAACATCCTTCGGGCGAGTCCCTAACCTTTGAGCAGCCTCATCTAGTGATGCACTACTCCCCTGTTAATTTGGGATGGGTCCAGAAAACAAATACCTTTTCTTTATATAGCTGGCCAGAATCCTGCGGTTGACGGTTGTCCTTAATGACAGGAGAAAAATAAGAAATTATATCAATAGCTGTTTTAATCTAAAGATCAGTATTTAGAAATGACGATCATTTCTTGATCGTAAAGTGCCAGATAGACCTAAACGTTGAACTGGAATTGTTGCTAATGGACTTACAAGATATACTATTGATATTGCTGCACTCTCTGACATTCGACTAAATAATGAAGATCATTTACCTGAGACAGTGTCTTGTTTTCTTTTCTTCTGGACAGGTAAACCACAGCTAGTTAATATCCCGCAACATTCCCAAGGCTTTAGTGATAGAATTATGCAACTAAATGTTCCTCTTCTTCGTTACATGACTATTATTTCCGTTTAATCTCCCACTCTTACAAACAGCGTGGAAGTGATCCTAGCCTTTTATAAAAACCTCAGGCCAATACTGACGAAGATTTATCAAGCTGATAAAATCCTTCTGCTCGGAGATTTTAATGCTCGTGTAGGTCAGGATCATAACACACGGAATTCTCTGGGCAAATATGGACTTGGCAAGATGAACAGTAACGGGCTCCTGCTTCTTGACTTATGCGCTCTGTTTAATCTTGTTATTTGCAACTATTTCTTTAATCTAAAAGAAAGCCATAAGGTAACCTGGATACATCACAGGTTCAAATACGGTCACATCCTTGACTATGTAATTACTCGTAAACGTGATATCCAAGATGTTTGTTCGGTGAAAGTTATGATGGGTGCTGACTGTGGTACTGGCCTTATGATGCTGAGAGCGAAACTAAAACTTCTGGTTAGGCATCAAGTTAAAGGCAATGGGATAAAGGCCCCTAAGCGTGTTAATATCTTTAGGCTGAAGGAAAGTGAAAGTGAAAGAGAAACTTCAAGGAGTCTTTGAGAAATACAATTTTGATGGTATTTGGGATCAGTTTAAGACCAATGCTGAAGTTCTTGGTGATGTTGACCGTAAACATCGGGATTAGTTTAATTAAGATTATCCCGAAATTAATCAGCTTCTGGAATCCAGGAACCAATCACACAAAAGGTACCTCGGTGCATCTAAGAAAGACCGAACGGTGTTGCTCCAGTCTTTTAAGGATGCTAATTAATCACTGTTGCATAATCTCCGCAGAATGAAAAACCAGTGATGGCTAGACTTTTCTAACATAATGTAGGTAGTCTATGATAGTAAAAACTCAAAAACTCCGTATCAGTTCATCAAACACGCGTTTGAGCTCAGATCATCACCAGTTGCACCTCTTAAGTCGAAAGATGGCTCAGACATAGTTAAAGGTTCTGATGATGTCAAAAATAGATGGACCCAGTATTTTACAGAGCTTTTTTCACAATCCGTCAATAGTTAATGATAATGTTATTAGCAACCTACCTCAGCTTGACATCATTAATCCAGAAAACCTTAAAGGCAATTAACACCGAGAAAGCACCTAGTCTTGATGACATTCCAATCGAAGTCTTATTTCATGGTGTTATAAAACTTTCCCAAGAGATCCTTCACTTCATTATTAACATATGACAAGGTAGCGTCGTACATCAAGACTGGTTTGATGCGATATTCATTTCTCTCTACAAGGGTCGGTCAGTTAGTTATGTGCCATGCGTGATACACGCGTAGGCGATCATGTATTTTTCGATACGTGACTGACGAGTCAGATTTTTACCGCAGTATTTTGGCATCTGCGGTAGACCAGTTGCCATCCAAGGCTATAGAACCAGATCTGTCCTGCTATTTACCTATGGCTGGGGTAGAAGAAGGGGATTTATACCTTGCCCAAGGGTATTAGCACATAAGTGAATGTAATGGATTCGGCTGAAATTCGAACTCGGCTCTCCGATTCCTCAGTTCTAGCCGCTATCCATTACGGGTTACGGGATCAAAATCAGATTGCAGTAACTACTGTGGAATTAGTCTACCTTGAGGCATATGGAAACATTTTTTGGCGAAAATTCTGCATAACTGTCTAGTAAAATGGATCTGTCTTTTGATAATCCCAGAAAGTTATAGTGAATTTTGGTCTGGACGGGGAACTATGGATTTGATATTTTCAGCTCATCAATTGCAAGAGAAGTGCATTGAACATCGTGTTCCAAAAGATATCAAATGTTTGTCGAAGATGACATGCAGGTGATAATGAACCATTTCTCGGGGGCTTGTATTGCTTTTGGTCTAACCACCAGTATGAAAGTCATATACACACCTCCACTTGGGCTGCACTACATAGACCCCAATATTCTCGTCAACAGATCCAGGCTGGAGGTGGTTGACAGTTTTTTAAAGTAGGCAGTGCACTTTCTGGGGATGGCTCACTGGATGCAGAAGTGAATTACCGCATTGAACCAGTAATATTTACATTATTCAGACTATTGTCCTCATCTTTGTCGCCATGTTTATCACAACGTTTCGGCCGTTGTACGCCCCGGGCTTCTTCAGGTGGTTTGGAATGTCGAACTGAACCCTTTATTTCGCTCACTGGGGTAGACTGTTCTAGTTCCACGTGCCATGTCTAATGGATGTCAGTTATCCCCTGTTAATTCCCCTCTCAAAGTTCTCCACTGCCTTAAACAGGTATTGATCTCACACGCTTTGGGTCCTGTCACGGGATCTAACTAACGCCTTTATTCCAACCACCTGAAAAAGGCCGGAGCGTACAACGGCGGAACCGTTGTGATAAACATAGCGACAAAGATGAGGACTATAGTCCGAATAATGTAAATAGTGTACATAATACCTCATCTCAGAAATATAGACAGATATTAAACCAGCAAGTCAAGCATTCAGGAAACTTGAAAACAGAGTATGGTCTGATTGCGATATTTCCTTAAACACAAGGGTCGGCATCTACGAAACAGTTGTCATAACCACCCTTTAATATTCCTGTGTAGCGTGGACCACCTATCGAAGGCACATTAAAGTCTTGGCGTATTTTCACCAGTAGTGCCGGAGACGAATAGTGGATATCAGTTGGAAGTCTTGTACACCAGACACAAAAGTTCTTCAACGCCCAAACAGCCAGCATGGAGAAACTACTTCTCCGTAATCAAATGCAATGGACAGGTCATCTGACCCGTATGGAGGATGGCAGATTGCACAAAATACTTTTTTTTATAGTGAGCTAGTACAGGATAATCGACCCGCTCATAAGCGTCAAAAACGTTTCAAGGATGTAGTTAAATGTAACCTAACGACTCTTGGCGTTAATTTTGAAGAAAATGTTGCTGGAGATAGATCTGACTGGAGAGGGTTGATTTTTAACAATTGTAAGCAGAAGCAAATTGACCATTCTAACAAAAAGCGCGCCATTAGGAAGGGAGAAATAGAATCTGTTGCAGAGCTATTAGGTCATCAAACACATCATTTGCGGAAAGGTCACCCTCTCAGCAGTTGGTTTAGCCAGTCACATGAGATCACACCAGAGAGGTCAGGTGCAAACTGCTGTGAATGCAACCCTACTAGAAAGACCTGAAGGTTACTTGTGCGAGTTTTGTGACAAGGTTCATAAGTATGTTGCGGAAATCAAACGTCATAAAATGTACACAGTAAGAGACAAGTCTCCAACATAGGTAGTATAGACAAGCTTTATATTCTCCACGTGTGTAAGAGAGGTTGTAAAAGGATAAGCTAGCCTTAAGAATGACTTACGTGTCCATAGCAGAGCGTTTGTTCAGGTATAAATGATGGAAACAATTAAATTCTGAATGAAAACCACAAAAAACCTACCAAGTGAAGAAACAGTCTACTTTTGCAAAGATATTAGGGATAGAGTGTATGTAAATATAAACGTGGATATCGTGGTCAACGCCAAACAGTGAGAGTCTGTTTCATACTTAAACGCAATTGTCAGGGCATGTGTGTTGTGTTTTGGCCCGCCTATTTGCATATGCTGGTTAATCATGCATTAAGGATAAGTCTGTTGTATTATCCTAAGGATTATTTGGACGGGCAGTAACGGATACGTTTCGAAATATTCTAGGGACTATTGAGTGGAAATAATTGTGGATCCGAATGCAGTTTTCTGGCTATTTTATAGAGTCGTTATGTTCGTTTTTATTTTTACTTTAACTTGTGTTTATGTGCTGATCAGTGGTTTGTTAATTTGTTTATTAATTACTCAATTTATTTATATATATATATGTTTATGTACACACACATGCATATATATATATATATATATATATATATATATATATATATATATATATATATATATATTATGACGTACGGTGGCCGTTAATGATTAAGTATAACTCAAGACTTCAATGTTAAAATAAAACGGTGTTTAATTACAACGGCAAAGAAATACTTAAGAAGAACAAAGAAGTAACAATCAACTAAAGATAATTAATCATTTCAGTGAAGACCTTGTTAGTAGCGTGGCTCGGCTTAACGTCCGTTAAATCCCAAATCAAAACCCAAATCATCGACACGCAATAATTCACACTAATTCGGCTGGATAGTTCCTTTCAACAGTCATTCAATAATCACTCAGTAATCACTGCAGTCAGTAGCCTGACAGCGCTATTTATACATCTGGTGGAAAACATATATTCATAAGTCCAAACTGTCACACTCGAACCTCAGAGTCGATTTTTACTCATTTTTTTCCTGTATGACTCTCTCTCTCTCTCTATATATATATAGGTGTTTTTTGGTTTTTTTTTTATCAAATGTTTTAGTATTGACAAGGTCCAGGGAATTTATCCCGAAGAGCGAAATGGCCATAAAAATGCGGTACAACTGAGTTTCATTTTTATGTAATTCATATATATATATATATATATATATATATATATATATACACACACACACACACACACACACACACACACACACACACACATATATATATATATATATATTTGTATGTATATAAGAGATAACGATATGTTTTTATATATCAAGAACAATACTGGAGAAAAATGTATGACAAACTTTTTCCATTTTGTCATAACTTTTCTCCCAATATATATATATATATATATATATATATATATATATATATATATATATATATATATGTATGTGTATGTGTGTCTGTGTGCATGTATGTATTTAATAACTTAAACGTTATTTTTAGTGAATGCCCTCATTTGAATAGATGATCTGTTTATTTTTAAAACTGTATATTTATCTATATTAACGCATATTTTTCTAATATTTCTCGAATATTCAGGCCCTTAAACAGAGCAAATATACTCAAATATGAACATCCACTAAAAATAACGTTTAAGTAATAAAACATGTATATGTGTGTGTGTATATATGTGTGTGTGTGTGTGTGCATGTGTGTGTCTCTGTGTGTGCGTGTGTGTGTGAGAGAGAGAGAAAGAGAGCACATAAGTATATGTACATATATATATGGGGGTGTCATTCATTTAATTATTTCATCTTATGTCAACTTCGTGACGCCAGGGGCTATTGCATCTTGCTTTGGCCAGTTGAAAATTTCATTCAACACGTCTCTTCCCTCCAAAACTAATCATAGTCGACAATTATCTTTCGGTTTTGTTTCTGCTTTTTTTTTTTGCTTTTTTTGCTTTTTTCTCATCTTGTTTCGTTTTCTCACTCAATGTCGTCAATAAATCTCAATTGAGTTTTGTTTTTATTTACCGTAGCAAATCTGTCTGCGTGCTGCCTAAGTGCTATCTGTCTTTAACGGTCCTGAATTGTCGATAATTAGAATCAAATTTTAATGAAGTTTTATTCATTAATAAAACCGTTTGCAGGCTCTCTTCTTTTTATTCTATCTCTCTCTTTGCATTTTCTTTCTTTCTCTCTCTCTCTCTCTTTCTCTTTCTTCCTTTTCTATCGTTGTTTCTTTTTCTCCTCCTCTATCTCTTTCTCTGTTTCTTTTTCGATTTTTTTTCTCTATATTGCAAGACGATGACGAAAACGTAGTAATTAATCTGTCGGAAAAGCATTTTTCTGGAATTTAATCCCCTTCCCAGTATCCTCTTCTCTTCCGCCTCGCGCAACTCTCACTCATGTGACCTTCACCCTTATCTACTCGACAACGTCAAGCAACCTGCTGGGGATCTGATTCCTTCGTTATATTCTGCAGTTTTCAATTACACAGACATTGAATATTTTATCGTTGATACGCCAAAAGAAACATAAAATAAAATAAAAACTCTGCATGTTTTCTAAGAAGTATTTTTTTTATTCAGTTCTTAAGTATTAGATTCAAAACTGGCTCACATATTTTGAAAAAGGGTTTGCAAAGTTTTGTATTTAAAAAATATTCTGTGGCAAACATGGACTAACGTGCCCTCAATAAGATGTAGTGTCAAACTGACTATTTTTCCCATGACACCGTTATTATTTTAACTACCTTCACTCTTCGTCAATATTGTTTTAAAAAGTGATGATTAGAATAAAAACTAAACATGATGAAAGTGAATTTATAGAGTTTATATACATTTTTGAAAAATATTTAACGCTATTTATTAGATTCTTTATTTAAAAGAATAATTTTATATTTACAACATTCTAAAAACTAATGGAATTAAAATTAATGCAATGCAATATTTATTATCAATTTATAAAGGAATAAATATGAAAATTTGTATTTATTTATAAACATTTACTAAATTATTAAAATATTTGAACCAAGTATAAAGAAATCCTTATTATTTACCATTTTATAAAGTTTGAATCAATTAACAATTAGACAATATTCTGCCAAGTATTCCAATAAATAATAAGAATAATTTTCCATCCTCCAAACTCTCTCTCTCTCTCTCTTACTCAGGCTGGATGTGGAGAGTCTCATCACTGCTCTATCGCTACTATCATTGAGAGTGCTCGGACGAACTATATTTCTTAGCTCCGCCAGGTCTAGCCGTCACAGCTAGGTCCTGCCATGTCATTTACATAGTAGCAACACCACCCTTCAAATTCCATCGGCGAAGTAAGTGCCACTCAAACAGCTTCTTCCCGCGAACTACTACCCTGTGGAACAAAATCCCAAGACCACTACGATCTTAACCTTTTCAAGTCTAGAGTTCTTATCTTCTTCTCTTATCCATATAAACTACCCCTTAACGTAACCCCTTACCTCGAGTGACCTCCGGGGTCGTGTACAGGGTGAACCTTGGTGTAAAAAATAATATAAATAAGTATTATCTCCTTGCTAGGGTTGTTGCTTCTTACTCTGTAACACTCTACTTGGCCCTTGTACAGGGTGAACATCATTATTAAAAAATAGTTATTGATATATATATATATATATATATATATATATTTAAATTTCATATATATAAAGTAACATATAAGAAGAAAATGAGTAACTACCGACACCGAGGTTCGGTCGTCACAATCTGGACTTACGAATATGTTTTCCGCCAGGTGTATAAATAGCGGTGTCAGGCTACTGACTGAAGTGATTATTGACTAACTATTGAGTGGAACTATCCAGTCGAATTAGTGTGAATTATTGTGCGTCGATGATTTGGGTTTTGTTTTAGGATTTACCGGACGTTAAGCTGAACCGCGCTACTAACGATTTATTCACTTAAATGGTTAATTATCTTTAGTTGACTTTTACTTCTTTGTTCTTGTTAACTATTTATTTGCGGTTATAATTAAACACTGTTTTATTTTAGCATTGAAGTCTTGAGTTATACTTAAGTATTAACGGCCACCGTACGTCAGAAAATAAAGGTTGACATGGGTCAGACCAAAATATACCCCCCCCCAAAAGAGAGATAAAATACAAAGTACATTGAATCTTGAGAATAGAATGTTGGAGATTGTGAAAAAGTTGAACAGAGATCCGAGAACAATCAAAAAAGAAATTGAAGACTTTAGCAAGACCAGAAAAGGAAAAATCTTTTTAAGAATGTTATGGGATCTTACCCATAATAATAATAATGGACTATTCTTTACTTAATAAATACTGCGCCTCAGGAGTAGGCAAGTTGATCTCGGTCGACCGGCTGATCGGTTGAACTCTCTGCCTTCGGGCGGGGACAAAACCGATAGAGGCTACGCCGAAGGGCGGATTCTCTTTCGGGGAGTTAAACTGATCCTGAACCCGTTTATACGAGTTCAATGGTCATATTTTTGACCGAGCCCACGGGCTCGGAGATTCCACGTTAAACCAGCCTTGTGCCACATGATGCCCACGTGGTGGTAGGGGGGTGACTAAATATAGTCACTAGTTCAAGTCGAGTCAACAGTCGAGTCAGAGGCAATCCGAAACAGAGTTGCTTTCAGACAATTACTGCAAGACATTGGAATAGTGATACTGGTCGAGACTACATTGTTCTCTCTACTAAACCTGATTGTTCATACTAACACTTCTACTTCTCTGTATATATTCCTGTTTGTAATATATCTGTGTTATTCCATATCCGCCTTCGAGTTCTTCTTTATTGGTTCTATCTTGGACTATCACCGTAGTACAAGGAACCGGATCAAAACAAAGAATTATATAAAAAGACATTTGAGAAAAGAAAACATTAAAAGGATTTAATCCAGAAAAATACATTAACTTACAAGAAAATATTTGAAGAACTGATGTTGCGAACGTAAACAGAGAGAAAAGATGCAGAATATTAAGAATACTGAGACAAGGGTAGAAACAACATTCTTCTTCTTTTATGTGCCGTGTCCCTTCAGGACGTAGGCAATCATGGCTCTCCACTTCCTCCTATCTCCTGTAGTTCTCAATAAAGTTTTGTCTTTTTGCTACTTCTTCCAGACCCTGTTCTATTATCCACTTGTTTAAGTCCACTGGGTATGTCACGTGTTGCTTTCCCTTGTCCCCCCTTCCCCTCTATTCGCCCTGTGAGGATCTGATTTACATGAATAATGCAGACACTAGCATAGGCAAAAGATCTATCCAATGTAGCTCTACATTCAACTTTGTAACGCTAATTTAAAAGTGGTATCTTGTTCCCATGATATTTCATAGAGACAAGGCCTCACTTTTACATTTGGTAAGGCAAGAGTGTGCTTTATACATAGGAACCCGTCACGACTTAGAAGACAATAAGCAGATGGCAGAATAAAGTTTTTAAGCAAATATTTTAGACAATGAAATTATAGGTCCTTTCAAAATTGATGATAATGGTATTATTAATAAAATTTCAAGTTAGAGAGTTACTGAATGAGGTATTTTTTTATGAACTTAAAAGGAGGAAGTAGGCAGTAAAGATTATGACGATGTGGCGGAGAGATAACGATAAGCCTAAGACTTGAAGGTTGTAGTGTTCTGGAAAGCACCCACGTGGGAGGAATTATTTTGTTGGGGAAATAAACCATCGCCCTTGATGACGTAATTCATCGTATACCAATCAGGTTAAGAGAATGGGACAGCGTTTGCTTATCCAGAAAGCGTTTTTTTTTTCATTCTTAAAATGCTGGCATCAGTTTCTTTCTTTCTTTCTTTCTTTAATTGACTTATTTATCCCTTCTTTTTCCTTGTCTGATATTTGTAGTTTGTTTGTTTGTTTGTTTGTTTGTTTGTTTCTTTCTTTCTTTCTTTCTTTCGATTCTAATTACTGTTAGTGTTTGGGTACATTTTTACCCTCGTCATTTTTTTTAATACTGAAGAATTTGAAGAATTTCTTTTTTCTTTCTTTTTTTTTTCTTTCATTCTGTCTAATTACAAAAACATCTCCTTCCGCTTTTATGCACACCACAAATTATTTAGCCATTCACATATTTTTTATTCACTTCAAATGGTTCATTTACTTTTTCTTTCTCGTTCGTATTAATTTCCATTTTATTTCTTTCAATTTTGCAAATTTTTTTCTGAGATTTGAAGGTTGTAGTGTTCTAGAAAGTATCCACGTGGGAGTCTGTTTCGTAAAAGCAGCGGTTCTTGACAAGAATCTTCCAAAGTGAAACGCACTCCTTACCAAAGGAATGCGTAGTGAATAAGGGTAATTGCATCCAGTAGAATGATTTTGGCTGAAAAGGTCTAAGCTTCGTCGCTAAAGAATGGAGCTCATCTGAACATTTGCCACGGAAGTAGAGACTGAGTCCTGGTTGTCACGATAAACTACATCCGGCAGCAAGGCCTATTTTCCGGATATTGGAGTTTTTGAGGAGCGTGAAACCACTTCTTAATTGCTGTTGTTCCCAGATTCACACTAACTCAAGGTGGTAGCACCTGTTAGACTTTCAGCTATAGGTAAATAGCGAACCTCCAAACTAAAACAAAACCCTATGATACATATTTATAGTAAAAATATCAGCAATACATTTTTATATAAAAATAGTAACAATACTTGTTTATAGTAGAATTACCTACAATACCTATTTATTAGTAGAATTAACAGCAATACCTATTTATTAGTACAATTACCAACAATACCTATTTATTAGTAGAATTACCAGCAATACCTATTTATTAGTAGAATTACCAGCAATACCTATTCATTAGTAGAATTACCAGCAATAGCTATTTATTAGTAGAATTAACAGCAATACCTATTTATTAGTACAATTACCAACAATACCTATTTATTAGTACAATTACCAGCAATACCTATTCATTAATAGAATTACCAGCAATAGCTATTTATTAGTTGAATTACCAACAATACCTATTCATTAGTAGAATTACCAACAATACCTATTTATTAGTAGAATTACCAACAATACCTGCTCATTAGTAGAATTACCAATACCTGTTTATTAGTAGAATTACTAGCAATACCTATTTATTAGTAGAATTACCAACAATACCTATTTATTAGTAGAATTAACACCAATATATACAATATATACAATATATATATATATATATATATATATATATATATATATATATATATATATATACACAAATATATCTGTAATTGAAAATATTTAGATTTCGCGATTAAATAACATGAAAGAACTGTTCCATGTCATTAATCCATATAATGTTCTACGAATTCTTAAATTACTTCGAAGCTCCCCAAGAAAATTAAATTTCGGCATTAAATGACCAATAAGGAGTTAATATGCCGTTAAACATATCAATCAACTAATGAACTAGTAGCGATGGAGGAGCGAAAGGCTTACGACGTTGCACCCATGAGGAAAGAGGCGGTAGTGTGGAAAATTTTAAAAGATTTCTGCGATAAAAAGTAGTATACATTAAATTTGTTTTATTTCAAAATTTTGAACGGAACTTTTAAAAAATTACTTCCAATATCCAAAGACCTTAACGTCTCCAAAAACTAATTCCAATCTTCAGTTTTGCGACCAGGCCAGGTCGGTTTAACTAAACAACAAAGAAGAGAGACAGTTAATAAACACATGTAGGCACGTCAGGTCTCGCGATAACTGAACGCGAGTTTCATATCTTGCGGTAACTGAATATCGCATGTGTAAACCCGGAAATAGTCGTCGCTTGTGGCTAGTGATTTTTGCACTAACTGAAGTCAGGTAAAGCAGTGTTTGCCTGAATAAAGGACCATAACAAAGAAAAATAATATCTGTGGCAAGCACTAAAATTGCGTTATTGTCAAAGTGATATAATTATTCTATTAGATAATTTTTCGATTAGATCACTTCAAAGATATAAGTTGAGCGCGTTGAGCTTTTAACCAATGAAAATTGCAACCGAAGAATGGGAATCATAGAACAACATGATGATTATAACTGGACTTTCTTTACTTTCACTCATGCAAATTGGTCGGTGATATGATCAATGTATTTTTTCAGTTTATCCTTTCTCCATACTGAACAGAGTGAGATCACAGAGTTGCCCAACTACAAGTGATACCGCCTTCCTAAGGTGCTCAGACTATGTACTATACTTACTATACCCTAGATACTTATCTATCTATCTATCTATCTATCTATCTATCTAGATAGATAGATAGATAGATAGATAGATAGATAGATAGATAGATAGATAGACAGGTAGCTATCTCAGTTTGCTCATTATCTATCTATCTATCTATCTACCTACCTATCTCAGCCTGTTTATTATCTGTCTATCTCTCTAGCTAGCTAGCTTTTTGTTCATATCTAT
>OZ010606.1:35341005-35356005 GCA_963932145.1 Acanthosepion lycidas
AATTTTACTATAAATATGTATTATTGGTAATTTTTTTAAAATATCGCTGGCACTTTTACTATACAAATGTATTTTTATACTTTCTAGTGTTTTTTTTTTTTGTTTTTTTGTTTTTTTGAGGGTCCACTATTTGCTCATAGCTGGGTTCCTAACAGGTGCTACCACCCTAGGTCAGGGTGGACCTGGGAACAACACCAATCTCAAAATCTCCAATCTCTTGATCAGAGGTCTTGCGGACGGCTTTTGTTTATCGTCATATCCATGACTGACTTACATAGTATTATAGTGAATTCGACCCTCACTAATTGCTCTAACATTGTGTCTTTGTGCCAGACTAAATTATATACCTTAAGGTGAAAGAAAAATACATAGGTAGATATGAACGCCAACTTTGGAATTGGGATTAGAAAGATAAGCTTATTGTCTTTACTACCGTAGTGAGTGATTTCATTGAGTGCTCCATTCATCGTCGCCTTGTGCTAGACTAAACGACGCTTATTAAATATAGATACATTGCTGCTTCTTTATTTCGTTTGACTTGATCTAGAATAGATTGCAAAATGGCTTCCCTTGTTAATCATCATCTTTTATGAGCGCTTGAACATTCTTAACTGACACTTCTTTGTTTTATTTTTTAAAATATCTACCATACAAATATATATATGATAAAATTCTAATCCACAATTATTCCGACTCAGCAGGCCCTAGAATAATACCAAACACGATCCTTATCACCCACCAATATAACCGTTCGAATAAGACAATAGATTACCCACAATGCAATAGACTACCCACAAATGCTTCACTGACCTGTATATAGTGATTTTCCAAGGCCGAACGTGGGGGGGGCATCCAGTGAGGGTCGAACTCACTAGCCAGTCGGAATTGTTCTAGCGAGACAAGCTTGCTAACCATTACACCACGTCGAGGTGTCCTCACTGACTTGTATATATGAATAACCGAGCAAAAACAACGCACTTGGCCTGGCGATTGCGTTTAGCATGAAACAGATTATTGCATCTGGGTGTATGTGTATGTATGTATGTATGTATGTATGTATGTATGTGTATATATATATATATATATATATATATATATATATTTCCACACGTTACAATAATCACACACACACACACACACATATATATATATATATATATATATATATATATATATATATATATATATATATATTAGGTTGGTGCAAAAATAATGACGTAATAATGTCGTTTTTTGACGTTATACGTCAAAAAACGACATTATTACGTCATTATTTTTGCACCAACCTAATATAAATTCACTTTCATCCCAATGGCTCAATGTGTAGAGTCTCTGACTGATACCAAATGATGAGCTGCGAAACTGTCTCTCTGTGGATGGCAATATATATATATATATATATATATATATATATATATATATATATATACAGAGAGAGAGAGAGAGAGAGAGTGAGGTGCATGTAACATCAAGAATTATTGTTAGGAAACAGTATAAATGATTCAAATTGATTTACGTACAACAAAATGCATTCAATACTTCTTTATTTCTTTTTTATTTTAGGGTGGTCAAAACAGGCAATGTAATTTTATTTGATAAAATATTAAAAAATGGCCAAAAAAATCTTAAGATATGAAGCTCACCCAGATATTTATCTGCTCATTTGATTGTTGAGGGCATGGCCAGGTAACCACCACCCTGCCAACTTTCAGAGATTCAAAAGCAAAACTGTTACCTGGACAAACATGTCTCCCTAACAGTACTCATGGCGCACCACCTTCCCTCAGATTTACTCAGCAGGTTAAACTACAAAACCATCGAATAGAAAAATAAAACTTATATGTCGAGCTGGTTTCTCACTAGACTAACTCTGTAAATTAGCAGAAAAAAAAATATCGCAACGTTGTGAAACTTCCCCTCGCAATTCTCATTTGTGAAGCTCTATTACGGTTTCCTGCTTTCCTGTCAGCTAGGATTTTTAAAGATTTAAATGCAATGACAATCGTCGTCACTTCCCTCCTTGAACCCTGTTCTTTTATTATCCTCTCTGTTTTTGTTTTTTTTTTGTTTTTTTTTCACTCTCGGCAACCCCTTGCATCTTAGTGGCTTTATTGCCTTGCTTGGAGTGAAATGATTAAAAAAATTCAATTTTTTTCCACAGGACTCAAGAAATTGTCCGATTCCTTCTTCTGTCAGCCAGATATTAAGGAATGTTCCTGCTCCTGCTCTTTTAATGCTTTCATGGGGCGGTGTCTGTAAATTATTATTATTATTATTATTGCTATTACTAACCGAAATAATGTATTTTAAAACCTCGAGGTGGTGTAATGGTTAGCAAGCTTGTCTCGCGAGAACAATTATGACTTAGTAGTGAGTTCGATCCTCACTGGGTGTCCCACGCTTTGCGGTCTTGTGCCACATTTAGGCTCCGCTTGGAATATATATATATGTTCCAAAGAGAGAAAAGTATGTATTTTAAAGAGAAGAGAGAAGCCGCAAACGTTTCTGGTTATAATATGGATTTTTAAAAATATATATTATACTTTATTTTCCATATTTTTGCAACACGTGTTTCCGGTTTCGCGATCTTCATCAGGCAAATTAAAAAGGAATTAAATTTCCTTATGTTTTACGATGTTTAACCATTGTCTTTTGTCTGTAGACTTGGACTTGTAGAGAAAAAATTCTTCTGCTTAAGGAGCAATAAAACAATTAGGATTGGTCACAGAAAGGTCGAAGGAAGGAGGTTTTTGTTCTTATCTTTTCCAAAACAACACGAATAAGGACGAAACCAACTCCTGAATTTTGAAGTTGGTCTCGCCAATTCCAATTTCATCGTCGATATACACTGAACCAATCGCAAACTCAAAGACGAGTACTTTAGCTAGTAAATTTAAGATTTCAAATTATTTATATCATTTTATAATTTGTTTTTCATTTATTTTCATAATTAGATATAATATTTTTTTAATTATTAAAATAATTAAACAAGAAAATTATGCATAATTGTTTTTTTAAAATTTTTATACTTATAATAATCATATTTATAATTACGATTAAAGTCCAGTGATTCGCTTAGGAATTCCCAATCTCGTTTATGGAAACGAGATTTTAAATTAACATAATTAGTAGCCATTGACTTGGTCAACGAAGATTGTTCATTAACTAAATGCCAAACATAAACATCTTATAAATACCATCACTCTTTATTCATCTTGATCTCCGCTTTACAATAGTCTACTGTCTGACGAACTAAATGTGGTAAAGATGCCGTCGATCGATATGAATAATTCAATGAAAGAACTGAATTAGATCCAGTCTTAGTAATCACGCGACTCGGATAACAATATACAGTTTACTATTATTAAATGAATTAACTGCTCATGTAGTCTAAATATAGACTCCATTGTTGCTGTTGGTCGTGAATAAGAGACGCTGAACAAAAGTGGTAACTGAAGAAGATGATCCTTAATATGACGAAAGCAGACGACACTTTTGGTCACAGTCGATTCACATTGCTAAATTAATGTGTAATACATCACCCACAATAGGCTTTCTGTACTGCCATTAATATAATGTTGATATGATCGAATTTGATAATTTCAAAAGATAATAATTACAGTAAATGAGATTTTAATCTCATCACTACTACTACCACCACCACCATCATCCTCCTCCTCATCATTATTATCGATCCCATGATAAGTTGTGGTCGTAGGGTCGTTGCGCAGCTGAGCACCATATCAGCTCCGTTCAAATATCATCATTGAATGGTTGAAGAGGTATTCATTTATGCGTAATGTATCTTGGGCAAGTAAACCTGCCGGTGTCCATCCCTCTCCAGGTCAAAACACAGCCAATTTCCTCCAACTAGAAGGTTTACCTTGGTCGCGGACTCGTGGCCGTTGATTCCATGAAGTGGGGGAACTCTTCGCTCTGGCTGTTAATTTCCGCCTAAGAAGCTCTCCACCCGGCGATGCCGTTTCATCACCGCACTGGCTGCATACACAGCTACGGAGCCCAGTCTACCCTATTGTACTAGATGATCCTTGACCCGTACAAAAAGGCTCTTCTCGCCATTTCACAAGTCTTGCTTTTAATCCTGTTCGGTGTCCAGCCACCTTCCTCATTTAAACAGCTTGGTATGGGAACCGGTTTAGTCGCTGAAGATCCGACCATGCGGTGCGTAGTACTGGGTCACACGATACTAGCCGTGACATCACATGATAAACTAAAAGATGCTATAATTTGCTTGGCTAGTGTCTTAGTTACGTAGGTACTTCATTTTAAATGCTGATTTTTAAGTAACTAGATAGAATCGCCCATCTTGAAGAATTAGCGCCACAATTTCCCTTTTCGTACCTAATTAACCTTTTACGGTACCAAGTTACACAAAGTAATTACCAAGATGGACTATAATTTAAACTAAGCATTCATTTATTGTTTAATACTATTTTCCTTCAGGATGTAATTCACTGTATCGTACTAGACATCTTTTTCTCTACAAGAATCTTAGACATTTACGTCTTGCATTCATCCATCTTTTGAATATTGCTGCTACATTGGTCTGGTGTTCCTGCTGTATATTTAGAGATCGTTGATAAAATCCAAAGAATCTGCAATGTGCTGACCTGAAATCTCGTCGTCATGTCGCCTCCCCATTCCTTTTTTCTGTGAATATTTTCATGGTAAATGTTCTGATGAACTCTTCTTTATGGTATTTAGACTTTTAAGAAATTAAGCGCAGTACTAGATTGGCGGCAAGGTCTCATCATTTTGCAATTGAAATGACTTTATGTAACTGTAAGTTCTATGCTGACAGTTTCTTTTCTCGCACTTCTGCTTGTGGAAGTCTTTTCTGGCTTCTTGCTTTCCAGTCAAGTGACTCATTATACCTTCTCAAATTAACAATTGCCACAGATATTAAATGGAAATATTATATTCAATCAATTGCTAGGTCTGCTGCTAGGATAGTTGTTTCACTGTGTTGTGCTAGACAATTTTTCTTGCCAGAATCTATCTTATATATTTATAAGTCTACCATTCATCTATGCTTTGAATATTACCACCACATATATCTGGCCTGGTGTTTCTACTATATATTTAGAGATTCTTGGTAAAATCCAAAGAAGAATCTGCAATGTTATTGGTTCTGACCTGGCATCTTGGCATTAGTCATTTTCCAACCACCATAACTTATCTTCCCTATGCTTTTTCTATAAATACTTTCATGGTAATTGTTCTGATGAACTTTCCTCGATGATACCTAGACTTTATGAATTTAAGCACAATACTAGGTTGGTGGCAAGGTCTCATCATCTTACTGTTGAAATGGACTTGATGTAACCGTAAGTTCTATGCTAATAGTTTCTTTTATATCACACTTCTCACTTATGGAACTTTCTTCAGGCTTCTTACTTCCCAGTCAATTTTGATCTTTATGGTTGGTTGGTTGGGTTTTATGGCATATCAACCACTGTGGGTCATTCAATCTTTAAAAATTTAAATGCAATGTCAATTGTTATTTTCTGTCTTCTTAATTCCTGTTGCTTTTTCGTTCTCGCTCCTTAATAATGTTTTGCCTTATATTCTTTCATACCCAGTAACTCCTGCGTGTTAGGGGTTCTGTTGCCTTGCTTGGTATAATTTTTAAAAATGGCTTTCTTTTATTATCCGTGAATGGCTATGCATTCTTGGGAAATATCGTGGAGTGATTTCCCGCTGCCTTCTCCACATTTTGGAATTTAGCGTGTTTCTTCTGGTTACTATTTAACCCATAGCTGCGGGAGAAGAGATGTATTCATGCATTTTCCAAGAGCATTACTGGAAACGTGAATGCAACAGACTATGTCAGAATTTGAAATTGGTTACGCCGATCTCATTTCCCACGTTGATACCCTTTATACTACCTTCACCTCCCAAACTAAGTATACCGATATATATTTGGATGTGCACTGTCCTCTGTAAAGAAGTTATTTACTAAGCGTGGCTTAGATGTGATACAAGGACGAAAGTATGGTGGTTCCTGTGAGAATCGAACTCGCTATACAGTTGTAATTGACCTAGCGAATCAAGTTTGTTAATTATTACACCATGTCGAAGTGCCCTTGTCCTCTGTAAAAAGCCAGACATGAGCAAAATTTTTTGAACAGTGGGTCGCATGAGGTACAGTTCATTATAAAACGGGCGGCACTTCTAAAAAAAAAGTTGTTTTTTTTATTAAAGATAACGCAGCCATTTTCCAACCGGTTGATAAACCGTAAAAAAAAAAAACGAAACAATTAATCAATCTAAAACTTCGTCATTGATCACATGTCTGATCCATGCTATTCTCAGCACACTTCTGTAGAACCAAATTTCTGTTAATTCAAGTCTCTTCTTCACCTGTGAGTCGATTGTCGAGCACCCATTGTTCTTAATTCCATAATATAATATCTATAATATCAATAATATAATATAATACAGGGTTCCCTGTAAAAAAAAAAATCGGCAATTTTATTATCACTGTTTTATCTTTCAGGAATAAGTGACCTTATTGAAAATGGATGCTACCTAAATGTAACCTATCATTACCTGTGCAAAGAGGAAGAATGAACAAAAAAAGAGCATAAAAATTCCAGAGAGGAGTTTAAAATATTATAGAATGGGAGTAAGAATTTAAAATTGATACTTTTATAAAAAGATGTTAATATCAATCCATTCAATACTACATCTTTAATTATATAGTAAAAGGTACAGTAAAAAAAAAAGTAACTTATTAATATATTAATTTCATTTAAATATAACCAATCTTATTATATCAATACAATATTAATAATATTTCAAATATATAATTAATTAATTAGTTCCTCTCATTCCCTATAGAACAATGGGCCCCTTTTAACGCCGCTTCCGAACAAAAGCTGACAAATTCTTTCGGACGTGCAGTAAGACGCGTGGCAACCAGTTTAGGAAAAGGAAAGTCTGAACTCAAACCTGATCGCACTATCTTAAAAGTAGGTATATATGCGGTCGGGGACCCGCTGTGATTACAAATTTTCACTTAGACTCCTATTTCGCGTCTGAATATATATATATATATATATATATATATATATATATATATATATATATATATATATGTACTATAATATAAAAGGCTCAAACACTAATATTTCATGGTTATAGTTTATTACATTGGAATCATAATCACGATCCAATTCATCAGACCTACAAATTCAAAAAGAAAACAGAAAATCCGGGTCTATATTTCCTGTTTTTTTTTTGTTTTTTTTTTTCTTTTTTAGGTCCCATGAATTGGATGGTGATTATGATTCCAATGTATTAGGTTGGTGCAAAAATAATGACGTAATAATGTCGTTTTTTGACGTATTTTTTAACGTCAAAAAACGACATTATTACGTCATTATTTTTGCATCAATCTAATAGTATATTATAACCATGAAATATTAGTGTTTGAGACTTTTATATTATATTCTTGCTCTGTCTTGTACATAGACCTCTATCACGCTTACAACTTTGTGTTTAACATTCATGCAAACATTTCGAACATCTACGATGATTGTTCAGTTTGTGCATGAATGATGATAGCTAAATAAATTTCTTTTTGAATTTACCGCTTTTTTACTGGGCATCCTGTATTACATCAAACATTTTTTAACAGGATTCTCTGATTTTTTTTCCCTCAACCATTGAGTAACCTTAGTTCAAACCACATTCCCATACAAGTTGTAACATCATTGATATTGATTCATTGAAATGGAAATTAACTGAAGCTTGGAATTAAATTCCTCTTGACACTATAAGGTTATCACACTTACAACTTCGTGTTGAATATTCAGGCAAACATTTCGAACATCTACAATGATTGTTTCATAATCATAATAGCTAAATAAATTTCTTTCTGAATTTACCGCTTTTTTACTGGGCACCCGGTATAATATAATATAATTTCATATTTAATATAAAATATAAATGATGTAGGGGCCATTTTATATGCCATCAAAGACGACATTTCTTTCTCAATGTGAATTATTTCAAGATGGATACAAGTATCATTTTATTTCCAGTTTTAGAATTATGGAATGACTAAGATCTAACCTTGGTCATACTAAACCAGGAATAAATTAAACTCGCGGTATGCAGTACGTTTTACGGAGTAATATGGTGATTTTTTCCACTTGCCGTGAACGTTGTTATCGAATCAATAATCTCTAAATAAATCATATCTGGGGAATAATAACAAATAAATTAATAAATGACATTTCTTGAAAATATTTGGGAAATCCACCATTAACAATTTCCTCTCATTTTCTATGTATAGTTTCTTCCTGGTGACTTGAAAATCAAAGTCAGATACTTACACGGATGTGCTTCCATACATCAGGATCATCCGTTCTTACATTTCTTTCCCTTTCTTTCTTTCTTGCTTTCACTATATACACACATATATACACACATATATATGTATATACTGACACATACACACGTGTGTGCTGTGTGCGTATGCATGAATATGCATAACTGCACAGTTTTATTCAGCTTCTCACACATTATACATCGCTAGTCACAGTTGGTCAGACAACGCCATAAAATTTTGATCTCTCCCCCTCCATCGTTCGTTCTCACTCTTTTCTTTCGGCTCTATTTCTGCAGCCTCTTTTAAAGGGTGGAATGGATGGGGGATGAAGTACGAAAAAAAAAAAAAGACTCTTTCGCTTGAAAACCATTCAACGTATATCAATTTTCAGTTGAACGAAATACACAATGTCATATCAATATTTGATGTCTGTTTAATCCCCGACAGGAAATGGAATCTCACAGGCTCTCGCGAAATCTCGTTTTGAGAGATTAAAGAATAAAGCCGAGAAAACCATAAGACGCCAGGTGGCAGCAGCCAGCAAAGGGACAGGGTAAGAGATAGGGTTCGCTGGCAGATGAAATCAAATTACAACAAAGCTTTGGCCCAGACCAGTACGTCACGCGATCACTAAGAAAAAGCTAAGTCTTGCAATGAACTGTGAAAATGACGAGTAATATATATATATATATATATATATATATATATAGTATGATTAGGAAGCAATTGTTTTTCTTAATATATTTTATTAAAAAATTATATATTCTTATATATGTGTGTGTGTGTGTGCGCGCGTGTGTGTGTATTTGGTTGTGCGTGTATTTTGTAAAGAGAAAAACGTTAAAATTATCATCCTTTCCGCCAAGAGGTAAGATATCTGACTGATATATATATATTTAAAACCCAGATCGTAGATTTATATTTTGGTAAGTTTCGATAGCAGCATTTTCAAGAATTTTCTAAGTAACTTTCTCTTTTAATAAGTGGAGAATTCTTTAGCTCGAAGTTGTGGTTGAACTTATTTATATGTATTTTAATTTCTCAACAGCTCCATGTCTCTCTCTTTCTTTCTTTATATATATATATATATATATATATATATATATATATATATATATACATATGTATATATGTGTGTGTGTCTGTGTGTGTGTGAATTACAATTAATGAGATCCAAACAATTTACCTCATAGAGATGACCATTTCGACCATGGGTTTACCCTGTACTTATCAATGCAAATGCATTTACTAAAATGAATGAATTCCCACGTTTTTTTCCCAGGAAATTTGAAAGGTAAAGTCTGAACTCAAACCTGATCGCACTATCTTAAAAGTAGGTATATATGCGGTCGGGGACCCGCTGTAATTACAAATTTTCACTTAAACTCCTATTACGCGTCTGAATACATATACATATATATATATATATATATATATATACTATAATATAACATAATATAAAAGGCTCAAACACTAATATTTCATGGTTATAATTTATTACATTGGAATCATAATCATCAGACCTACAAATTCAAAAAGAAAACAGAAAATATAACTCCGGGTCAATATTTCCTGTTTTTTTTGGGGGGGTGGGGTATTTCTTTTTTAGGTCCGATGAATTGGATCGCTTTACGATTCCAATGTAATATATTATAACCATGGAATATTAGTGTTTGAGACTTTTATATTATATTCTTGCTCTGTCTTGTACATAGACCTCTACCAGGATTGTATCCTCTTGGAAATATATATATATTGACCACTAATTTTATCAATATATATATATATATATATATATATATATATATATATATATATATATATATTACACAAGTTTTATTCAGTGAGCACACTTCAGAGAAAAGTCCACGAAGTTTTCCCTCTTCGAAGATACAAGGACCAACTCAAAACAGCGGTGAAAGCTACTGGACTTGAACCTAAATCCTTTGAAACACATGCACAAGACCTTACCAACTGCCGACGTTCGATCAACATCGGAACCAAAATACTCGAAGGCATGTCATTGACTCTTTCTTACAAGAATTGGTCTACTTAGTCATTAACGCCATCATAATAAAGGAAGCGATCAGAAAAGAAGAAATTAAATTCTTGGATATGAAATAAAGCCGACGATATATATATATATATATATATATATATATATATATATATATATATATATATATATACATAATCAAACAAATCCTTTTACCTGATATGGGGAATAGGCTATTTCAGCAGACGATGAAAGTGGTCTCCTGCCTTTTCCATCCCGGTGTGGAATGAAATGAAGTTCATGTCTATAAGGTTAGAAAAAGGGGGATTTAGCTGTTAACTGTGAGGAATGGAGATTGAAAGCTAAAGAGTCAACTTTAGCCTTAACTTGCCGAAAACACCTAATACAGAGTTTTCACTTTTCACTGTTTCAGTCAGACGCTAGGGTAGGTATCTATCTTAAAGGGAAGGAGTTTTATTTAACAAAAAAAAAAAATAAATAAATAAACAGAATATTAACCTTATGACGTAGAATAAAGTTAATAAATTATAATTAATATAGTATAAAGTTTTTGAAGGGGAGAAATTCAACTATGGGAATTAGAATTAATTTTTGGTTTATTATGTCGAAATTTAGAGGAGATGGTAATGGGACAGTGATTTGGGGTAGCTAATTAACGCAAAGCTCTCTTATGGGAATTTGAATTTCTTTTTACGTCAACTTTTAAACACTAATTCATTCGTCTGATTCAGGAGCTGGTTTTCATTATTGTAGCTTAGTATTTTTTCTTCTAAGCATAAATCACACCTATCTCTAAAATTATTCGAAATTTTTGCAGAACCTATATTTTTCCAAATTATCTTCGTCCTCCAATTCACAATTTTTTTTTTTGAAAGAGCTGTTGGTGTTTAAGTTTAGAGTTAGAGAATGATGTTTATGGGTATAAAATCTTTGTTTCCGTTCCCCCGCAGAAATTCCAATGTAAACTTTTTATATTGCTCTGTAAAAATTAAATAAAATACGTCGAGCTTTTTTTCGTGGATCAGTTCTAATATTTTCATATGACTACGATAGGATCCACTTGGATTATATACCAACGGATTTTTTACCTCACTCTTTCTCTCTCTCTCTCTCTATATATATATATATATATATATATATATATATATATATATATATATATAATATGGTAATATCGAATCGTTACTTTCCGACCCGGGTTTCGATCTTATGATCTCATCAAGTGGTTTACTGGACTTTTTTTGTGGGGCGCACACCAACTATCTTATTTATACCATAAGTGGTCAGGTAAAGAGGGGGAAGAGAATGCTTTTTAGGCGTGGCCTCCTTACAGCCTAATTTTGCAAATATTTGTTCATTTATTTACTTGCAAGTTTTTACACCTTTTAGGCGTGACCGATTTAAAGCCTTCTTTTAAGAAGCTTTGATATATATATATATATATATATATATATATATATATATATATATATATATATTGAACAATAAAAAAATATTAAAAAATTAAAATCTTCAGACACACTGGGTTGTAGATTTATATTCTTTCGTTTTTTTATTATTATTTCATTTAGATTCCTCGACTAGTTTCGGCCGAAAAGGCCATCATCATGAAAAGAAATATTTCTGCTTGCTGCTAGCAGTGAACTACCTATATATATATATATATATATATATATATATATATATATATATATATATATATATATATATATATGCATATGTATATGCATAATTTTAATCTTTTTATTACCATAGTCATAACAATAATGTCGGATTAAATATTCGTTATTTTAATTACTGTATTTATAATTCGAGTACGAAAGTAGAGTTAACAGATATGGGCTCCGAAAATCCCAGCAAGAGATGTGCATTTTGTCAAAGGGGTAATTGAACATTAACAAAGTCGAAAGCTTCGACCAAATTTGTTGAACTTTTCTTCCGAAATGAACTTCCAAAAGAAGAATTATTCGTAATATAGAAAAATCGATAATTAAAATTGAAAGACACAAAATGTTTGTTGCTTTTAATAATATTTACCTTTAAGAACACAAGCTGCTTAAACACACACACAGACACACGCACATATATATATATATATATATATTAAATAATTAAATCTCTTATATATAAAGCCTGTAGATTTAATAAATCTCGCTAGTGTAATGACGCTTAAGTTGCATCGTAACGGTCCGAGTTCAATTCTCGGTAGTGAATGCGCACTGCTGATTAGTTCCAAAAAGGACGAAACGGCCATACAGTGTTTTCTGTATTTTGCATTCCTTATTATATATATATATATATATATATATATATATATATATATATATATATATATATATATATATCTGTTGATTTTATAATTATTTATCTCAAATGACACATCTGTTGCTTAAATAGACATAATATATATATATATATATATATATATATATATATATATATATATATATATATATATATATATAGTATCGTGGTGGCTGATCGCTCGTATCGGAGTATGCCTGTCTACTAGAGCGGCTAGTAAATCCCTGTTACAGACACCTTCCCAGTCCCATTTGCATTTGTTTCAATGCCTCCAGAGGCCACCTGACAATATTTTGTGCGGTCTTTAGCCACAGTTTCTGGGAAAGAGAGAATCATCTGGCTTGATCAAGAGTTTGAATAAGGCCAGTTCGGTCAAACCTTCGGTCACGATGATTTGTGACTTTGTGCCACGGCTGTCAAATAGTCCCAAATCAGAGTAATGAAATAGCTATTTTGTGTCGTAATCGTCAAAAATTTTCCTTAAATAATATTTAAAAATAAAATAAAAAAATACGAGCTGGTAATATACATACTTATATTTGATATGAAAAAATAATTTTATATAATTTAAGTAATTCTAGTACATTTACTAGTTTTAAAAAGAAATATAGTGAATTAGTATTGTTGTTAAAGAAAACGTATTCTAACCTAAACATCCCCTAAAAAAAATCTTTAAATATACAACTAGGAAAAAATGTCGAAACACTTTTTGCCGTAAATATAAAAAAAAAAAACCCAGACGACATGCATATAACGGATGTCAGAATTCGTTGAAAAATACACCCCAACCCTCATTAAACTTAACCTCTTTTTCGAACGTAACTCATAATTGAATACAAAAATAGTTAATAAAAATGAACACACTACCGCCCCTCGTCTGAATGATTGGATTTCTCTGTATCCTTGGAAACAGGGAATTATAATTTTATGTGTGCGTTTAAAACTCAGTAAATTTAAAAATAAGTTATTCTAATATTCGCTTGAAGATGAAATGGAACTAATGCTTTTAATTTAATTACAAGATTAAATTTGAAGATTTTAGCTTCCATTTTTGAAACATGGTTATTACTATGTAGCGGAAAAAACATATTTTAAATCAGTTAATATATATATATATATATATATTAGGTTGGTGCAAAAATAATGACGTAATAATGTCGTTTTTTGACGTATTTTTTAACGTCAAAAAACGTCATTATTACGTCATTATTTTTGCACCAACCTAATATATATATATATATATATATATATAAAGAAATATAGTCATAAGGTGTGCTATATTTATGGAATAAAGTGCTCAATATCAGAGATAGAGCGTGTGTAACTATAAAAGTGAACATAGAAGTCAACACTTAGAGGCGACAGTCTGTTTCATGCTATATGCAATCGTCAGGCCTGACGATTGCATATAGGATGAAACAGACTGTCTCCTCTAAGTGTTGACTTCTATGTTCACTTTTATATTTATATATATATATATATATATATATATATATATATATATATATATATATATTTCTGTTTCTTAATACTTTTGGAAGTCATCTTTCGCTATCCCAATACGCCTCCGGATTTCAGTGTCGCACTTTACCTCTCCTGTTAAAACACTTCCCAGATATTTAAATGTTTGAATTGCATCTGTGAGGAGATTGCTCAGCATATAGGAAGATTGATATTATTTCACAGTTCAATACTATTTTTGTTTCTAACGAAATTTCGATGGTGCCGATACAAAAGAACTGCGTGGTGGAGACTGTAAAACATCCCACCGGTTTCGCTTCAACCCTTCTTTTCTTTTATCAAGTGCATTGTGTATGGGTTGGCGTTGTTTTGCTGCGGGATGAAACCATTATCCAAATGTCATACTTTGTTCCGGACAGCTTTCTTCAGCTTGTCCAGTGTTTCACAGAATCTGAGCGACGTTCTGACATGCGGTGAGAAATCTGCACGAGTTATACACATTTTACATTCGAGAACTCAGTTATTACCAATTTCCTCGCTAACTTTTGAACTTTCAGTTTTTTCTGTGGATCTGCGGGTCAGGGAATCAAACTTTGTCTCTTTGTAATTTATCCTTATCAAGCAGTATTTCATTCTTATTGGTACTTCCGCTAATTCGGTATACGTAAGGTTTAAAATGAATTTTTAAAAAAGAAAATAATTCTTGAAGCTTTCATTTCACCTTCAATTGAAAGCTAAAGGATTTCAAATTTACTATTTTCAGTAAGCAAAATACTATGTGGTGTATTTCAAACAGAAATTATATTGATCGGAATAGAATTTCTTTCGTAAAAATCGATTAAAACGGCCATTTTGATAG
>OZ010606.1:35361005-35421005 GCA_963932145.1 Acanthosepion lycidas
GAGGTTGAATAGCGTCCTGCTCCTTCTCCGTGAGTCACGCTGGTCCGGTCACTTTTAAATTTCTCAATCCACTCGTACACACTTCTACACACTTGTTTTTAATTATTAAAAAAAAAAAAAAAACTGGTATGACATTAGCTAGAGGAAGGCACCGTTGTCATCTGCCTAAATTCACTAAGTGCTATCACCCCGGGTCAGAGTTGACCTGGGAACACCAGCAATTAAGAGGTGGTTCCATGCTCCTTATGATGAAAGGCATGCACCTTATGACGAAAGGCCTTGCTATTGGATTTAGTTTATCGTCTTACCCATGACGACGGTCAGTTTAGGGCCAGGAAAATAGTCGATTGCAACCTCACAGTAACGTTGCCATATGTCCCCGGCCAAAATACGGCAATCTCTCACCTTCGTGTCCACAACATGGAATAGCAATGATAGCGTTGCACGTTGGTTTAGGTGTTGCAATCTTGGATGTTCGGGTGGTGTAATGGATAATGGCTCGGAATCGTTAATCGGTGGGCCGAGTTTCAATTCCAGTTGGTTACGTTATATTCACTTATGTGCAAGGTATGAATCCACTTATCCTTCCTCCCCTAAGTTATGGATTAATTAGTAAGACTTTTATAACCAAACCATTATTATCCCCCAAAAAAGATTCTTACAATCTTTTCTGGCTTTAAATAACCTGCAAAGGGTTGATAAGTTTTGATCCCAGTTTGTGGGTTTAACTATTTGCCCATATCTGGGATCCTGATAGGTTCAACCACCCCCCGGGTCAACCTGGAAACACCAGCAATTAAGAAGAGGTTCCACGCTCCTCAAAACTTTATAATGAATGGACTTGCTGTCGGGTGTAGTTTATCGTCTTACCCAGGACGGCGGTCAGTTTAGGGCCAGGAAAATAATCGATTGCAACCTCACAGTAACGTTGCCATATGCCCCCGACCAAAATACGGCAATCTCTAACATTCGTGCTCGCAACATGGAGTAGAAATGATAGCGTTGCACGTTGGTTCAGCATTACAGACTCCTCTTTTCACGGATCTTCTTTCTTATTCCTCTTGATTCCTTGGGGAATATAGGGCCGCAACAACACCTCCCCAACAGACGCGGTTTCGGGGGATCCTCTGCAGCTCGGCCCATGTCGTGCCAGCTGCCTTCACCTTCCCAACACACGTCATACTCTCCACTTTGGAGGACGTTTCTTCGGCCATCTTGTTGTTTGAAGATATCGTTGAAGTTTCTATAACAAGCTAGTTTTTAATTGTGCAGGTTGTTAGACTACTGCACAGCCTCCAACCTGGAGGATCAGGGTGTGCCTTTCGTCTGGCTCCTACCCCGCAGACCTGTTGAGCTTGGTTGAACCTGCTAAGTTCCAAAGTGTCTTCCGTCCACATAGATCGCTTAGAGACATTGAAGCGCGCAAGCTGTCCTACTACGTCAAGGCGCCACACCATCAAGACGGCTTTTCACGAATAATTGATATTACATAGTAAAAACTAATGTATTTATTTCCAAAATAACCTAGGTTGCTGATTTCAATCGTTCAATTATTCACAGCATAACATTTAGAAGTTGTTTTTTTTTTTTGTTTTTTTTTTGTCGAAAAGTCATTCAAGTGAAAAATAAGGTTGCAAATGAAGCGGCACTTTGTAGGAAGACGAAGCTGTCAATCTTAGCGGAGCGTAAACTTCTAAAAAAATGTTGGAAATAACTCAAATATTACAACTATCCAGCTAACAAAATAACGTTACATTCTTTCTTTCTATGTGCCATGTCCTTTCAGGACGTAGGCGATCATGACTCTCCACCTCTCTCTATCCCTTGCAGCTCCCTCCCTCTGCTTCCTCCCCCAGACCACGTTCTGTCATCCACTTGTTTAAGCCCACCAGGTATGTCATGCGTTGTTTTCCCTTGTCTCGCTTTCCCTTTATTCGACTCGTGAGTATCAGATTCTCCAGGCCCTTCTTCCTCATTATGTGTCCAAGGATCTTCAACTACCTCTTCCTGGTGTTAAGTATAAGCCTCCTCCTTGTTTGTATCCTCTCTAAGACCTCATCTTTGCTGACACGCTCGGTTCATGATAACCTCAGCATCCTTCTGTAGAACTACATCTCCGACGCCTCAAGATAAAGATTGCAAAAACTTTCTTTCTTTTTTTTGTAGACTCCTCAAAACGTGCCCAAAACGTTACCTTGCAATGTTGCAAATGCATTGCTGTGTAACGTTACATTAACAAAATGGATAATAAATTTCAAAAAGGTATTAGACTGTGCATTCATCATTTAAATTAGGGATTCCCAATTTAAAAAAAAATACGAAAAATATTTTTATATCTTCTCTATATATTGTTAAATGAAAAAAAAAGGTTTTCTGGTATTATGTGGCCAGTGCAAAATTTTTCAACTACAACAATTCGCGACGCTATTGTGACAAGATTGAAAATAAGCGGTGATTTTGGTGGTCAAGAAAATAGTTGTGCATGGATGGGAAGGCGCATATTTTATCTTTAAGAAGATTTCTTGAATATTCAGGCCGGTAAACAATAATAAATATATTGATTTAAAATAAGAACGGTAATGTTTTTCGTGGCTACTAACTCAAATATGGGTATCCTCTAAAATAACATTTAAATGACAAAATCTATCGGATTATTAAATAAGAAAAAATCATTACTTCTTTAGACATTGCTTCGTTTACGTTTAGATATAAAACTGAGAAAATATGAATGTTTCGAAAGTCTATGACGAGAAGGATTTCGCTTGAAGGCACTATTCAGTCTCGCTTGATTGATAATGTCCTTCGTGGCTGAGTTGGTATAAGTACATCGGATCTAACAACAGTTTCTCCTGCTGAGGTGGACGCAAATTCGAGTCCTGCCGGAGGGCGCATATTTTTCTTCAATAAGATTTCTCGAATATTCAGACCAGTAAACGATAATAAATATGCCGTCTAAAAATAAAAATGGCGTGTCTTCTAAAATATGGGTATTCCCTAAAATTAACGATAAAAACACAAATACGCTATTTCGTTTCGACCCTTCAGTATCTGTCTATTACGTTTCGACCCTTCAGTATCTGTCTATATTTCTGAGATGAGGTATTATATACCCTATTTACATTATTCGGACTATTGTCCTCATCTTTGTCATCATATTTATCACAACGTTTCGGCCGCTGTAAGCTCCGGTCTTCTTCAGGTGGTTGGAATGTCGAACTAAACCCTTTATTTCACTCACTGGGGTAGACTGTTCTAGTTCCATGTGCCATGTTTAATGGATGTCAGTTATCAGTTATCTCCTGTTAATTCCCCTCTCCAAGTTCTCCACCGCCTTAACCAGGTATTGAACTCACACTCTTTGGGTTCTGTCACTGGATCTAACTGACACCTTTATTCACTGTGCCATGTGTTCTTGAACTTGGAGAGGGGAATTAACAGGAGATAACTGATTTATCAACTTGAGGACACATGGTACAGTGAATAAAGGTGTCAGTTAGATCCAGTGTCCGGACCCAAGGAGTGTGAGTTCAATAAGGCGGTGGAGAACTTGGAGAGGGGAATTAACAGAAAATAACTGATAACTGACATCCATTAGACATGGCACATGGAACTAGAACAGTCTACCCCAGTGAGCGAAATAAAGGGTTCAGTTCGACATTCCAACCACCTGAAGAAGGCTGGAGCGTACAACAGCCGAAACGTTGTAATAAATATGGCAACAAAGATGAAGACAATAGTCCGAATAATGTAGATAGGGTATATAATACCTCATCTCAAATATGGACAGATACTGAAGGGTCGAAACGTTGTAATGAATATGGCGACAAAGATGAGGACAATAGTCTGAATAATGTAAATAGTGTACATAATTCCTCATCTCAGAAATATAGACAAACACTGAAGGGCCGAAACGTTGTAATAAATATGGCGATAAAGATGAGGACAATAGTTCGAATAATGTAAATAGTATACATAATACCTCATCTCAGAAATATAGACAGATACTGAAGGGCCGAAACGTTGTAATAAATATGGCAACAAAGATGAGGACAGTAGTCCGAGTAATGTAAATAGTATACATCATACCTCATCTCAGAAATATAGACAGAAACACAAATACATCTAACATTTTTCTTATATACAAAACTATTATTTTTCATTTAACTCATTTTGGACGGAATATTGTATTATACACTCTTAACGCCTCACTTTTCTCATCGACTCAAAGAAGCAATCAACTAAGTGTAGGGCAACGCGTAACTTTTTATCGTAAACTTTGTTATCAAAATCTCGGCTAATCTGCTAGGTTGATGACCAAGGAAGCTGTCTTGTCCTGAGCAACATTAGATCATCTTTACTCGAATGTTTATAGATAATTGCCTAAGTAAGAAACAGTGGCGCCCGACAGACTATAAGAAAAGTAATCAGACAATTTAAAAGAGTTTTATTTCTGCTTTTCTTTAAACGCAAAAGAAGAAATTACGGGTGGTGATAATATTTTTAAAAAAATGCGGAAGTTGAATACGAGACGTGGGATGGCGGTCGGAGTCTGGTGTATGCCGGGTTTGAAAAAATGTTGACAGGGGAATGTTAGGGTTGGTGGAATGATATCAACTGACCAATTTACAATATTGATCTTCTTTTCATGTTTAGTTTAACGATTCTTTCCTCGAGGCAAGAAACGAAAAACAAAATGAAAGAGATAAATAAAAGGGAGATAACAAAGATTTCCATCTTGCGTTGCTATTAATGACCGTTTTAATATATTTCTTGAGTGCGTAAAAACAAACCAACAAAGAATGACCCCTTTTGCCAAACTCGATGCTAATAATTGTATGTAGTTAACTTGCTCCTACAACTATTTCTTTCACCGCCATTATACCTCTACTCCGCCTTCTACACTCTCTTACACAGAACTAATGCAATTAATATTACCGTTATATGTTGCTACAACTTCATTCGCCATCTTTGCTAGCAATTTATTTAAGACGTGCAATGAATGCTTCTCGGGTTTGCTTTTATATTTTGTATTTTTTCTCTTTTATTACATTGTTTTTTTTTCTTTTCGCTTCTTTGTCTTTCTTTGTTTTATTCTCTTTTCTCTTTTTCCCATTTCTTTTTCATTCTATTGTTCTCTATCGATGTTTTTTTTCTTCTTTTTTTAACCTCTCTGCTTCATTCCTGGGAAGAGGAATCAGATAAATAGATTTTTTTCTCCTAGTTTTTCTTCCAGTTTATCATTCTTTCTATCTTCGGCCTCTCTCTCTCTCTCTCTCTCTCTCTCTCTCTCTCTCTCAATTTTTCAGATTTCTTTCTTTTCATCCTTTAAAAATATTTTCTTTATTACTTTTTCTCCTCTGAAAATTTTACCCATTTTTCTACATTTCTTTCTGTCTCTGTCCTAGTGAGGATTACGTTTTCCAAGACTTCCTTCCTTATTATGCGTTCAAGGAAATTAGCTGTCCCTTCCTGATTCTGAGCATAAGTGCTCTTTTTCTTGACATTTTTAAAGACCTCCTCGTTGCTTTCTCCCTCCGTCCATGGAATTCTCAGTATCCTTCTGTAGAACCACATTGCTTTAGCGTCCATTTTTCGCCTCATCCGTGGGGAGATTGTTCAGCGTCCACTGACATATGAGGATGGATATTACATAGCAATCCAATACTTTTTTCTTTGTTCCCAACGAAATCCAGTCTCACCTTTTTTATATATTTAGAAAAAGAAAACAATATATATATATATATATATATATATATATATATATTAGTAGACTAAAGATTCACTCATTTAGATATTCCCTGATGCAAAATACCACACATGTTTACTTTTATATGGTAAATAAATAACTAATAAGTCCGAGAAATGGTACGACCAAGTACGATTGGGAGTAATGAAAAGTGAAGACAAGTCATAGATAGTTTGGGACTTTCAAACAGGTCAAGTTATTGAACACCGAAAATCAGATATAGTCGTCCTCCATACAACTGAAAAATGAACTTCAAATAATTGATGCGGTCAAAACCTTCTGGCTACAATATAACAGCGAAGCAAATAGAAAAAAAATCGGCAACTCCTTTGAACTGAAGGTTTTAGAATGCCAAAATGCTGAAAATGCTGGAGAAATATATTAGTCCTCCCGGTAGTGATTTCAGCACTTGGCTCAGTTCCATTGTCGTTTAATGAATATGTCGACCAGTTTGGTGTAAAACTTTGCGTACGCTTCAGAAATCTGCATTATTGGGTACAGTAAGTATACTTCGAAAAGTATTGTCTGTCTGAGGTCCTTGTTGGGAATTGACCGGCAGTATCTTCCCTGGTTTTCAAACCATCTACACAATAATAATACAATGACACATTCAGATAATAATAATAATAATAATAATAATAATAATAATAATAATAATAATAATAATCGACCGGATACTGAAACAATGGCAAGATAAACCGCTTCATGGCCAATACTCTGCCTGTATCAAACAAGCTGACGTAGAGAGAGAGAGAGAGAGAGGGATAGAGAGAGAGGATAACGATATATAATTTTTATGTATCAAAAAAATTTTTAAGGGAAATAAGTGTGGGAGAGAAATGGAGGACAAAGAAAGAAAGAAAGAAAGAAAGAAAAAAAGAAAGAAAGAAAGAAAGAAAGAAAAAAAGAAAGAAAGAAAGAAAGAAATGATCGCTTGAGCAATAGAAAAATAAAAGTGAAGAAAGAAAGAAAGAAAGAAAGAAAGAAAGAAAGAAAGAATAAAAGTGTCGATTGAGCAATAGAAAAAGAAAGAAAGAAAGAAAGAAAGATTAAATGGAACAATACAAACTGAAAGAAAAAACTGAAAGAAAAGCACAAAAATGAACGAATGAATACATAAGATAAAGAGAAAAGAAAAAGAAATGATAAAAGAACGAAAGAAACTAATGGATAAAGCAATAGTGAATGAAGTTAACGAAGGAAACGAAAAATAAAGAATAAAAAAGATATCAAGATGTTTAAAACACACAAAAGTGAAAAAGAAACGTTTGTAAAGTAAAAAGAGAGAAAACGGAGAAACATTGTTTGCAGTGTGGAAAGCAATAGACGAGACCTAAAAAGAACTGAAGTGGTTGGGTAAGAAGTTCTACTCCTTTCTCTATTCGACGGGATTCGAACGGAGAGAAGTCCGCTTATGTGAAAGGGCAGGTGACAGAGACTCCCCTTATTAAGGGATGAAAGCGTTCCTTGCAATACGCAGCGCCCCCCTTACAACTTCTAACTTATTTAATAAAAGACAGAAACAAAAAGACGTTAGTGAAAAGAAGTGGTGGGGAAACAAAACAGAACAGGAAAAATAAAAGCGAGGGATGAAGCAGAAAGATAGAAAGGGGGAAAAAAACGAGATGAGTTTGTAGAGCGAGGTGGTTGATGTCGGCAAAAATAAGACGATGCTTTGGGTGGTGTGATTATAAGAAGTGTATTTCCTTTTAATTAGTGCAAGGAGTTCGGTCTTTATTTTGCTTGTGTTTTTATTGGAAGAAGGTTGGGCGTATTGAGTCGTGCGCATGCGTTAACGTAAACCCGGATACTCCTAGTGTTCTAAGTAAAAGATGACTACATATTATAAATACCTATATCCTGACTCAGGTATCCAAACACACACACATTAAATAGATTTACCCATTTAATATTTACATAAATCTTGCACTGCCTCAAGATTTAGGTATATTATAACAGCGCTTAGACAGGGATGAGGCTGATTGCCGGAGAGAGACGGTTGAATATAAATAATGTACAGACAATAATATTTGGAATGGTGGGAGATATTTATCTTAGTTTGTGGCCATGTTTTATTATATAGTTTATCAACACTATATCGAAATTGTGTATTTAGATATAGTGTTAATGAAATATATCAGACATCATCAAAAACTGGACAGACATGACAATGTCGGAACTCCTGAGAGCCATTGCCAACAATTCAGCCTGAAGGAGGTTGTTTGTTTCTTCTCCCTTCACGTCTCCACGGCAAATGAAAAAGTCGAGGGACTGATGATGATGAAGATGATGATGATGGTGAAGGTGTGGATGATGATGATGATGATGATGATGATGATGATGATGATGATGATGATGATGATGGTGAAGGTGTGGATGATGATGATGGTGGTGAAGGTGTGGATGATGATGATGATGGTGGTGAAGATGTGGATGATGATGGTGGTGAAGATGTGGATGATGATGATGATGATGGCGGTGAAGATGTGGATGATGATGATGATGATGATGGCGGTGAAGATGTGGATGATGATGATGATGATGGCGGTGAAGATGTGGATAATGATGATGATGATGATGATGATGATGATGATGGTGGTGGTGGTGGTGGTGATGATGATGATGATGATGATGATGATGGCGGTGAAGACGTTGTTGTTGTTGTTGATGATGATGATGATGATGATGATGATATCTAAATGCAATTTCATGTCGCATATTTCAGGCAAGAAATTATAATTAATTAAAGATATGATTTGCGTAAAGAAAGGACATTGTCACATTTTGTTCTCCCTCGTCAGCTCTCTCTCCCCTCTCAGCAATTACTTCCCCTCGGAAATTTTCTCCCCTCGGCAATTATATACCCCCCATCAACCCTTTCCCCTCGTCAGTTCTCTCCTCCCCATCAACTCTCTCACGTCGGCATTTCTCTCCCCATCATCAACTTTCTCACGTCGTCAACTCTCTTCCCTCAGCAAGTCTCTTTCCTCAGCATTTAGTTTCAACTCTTAGAGTGTCTTCCTAATGGCAATAATTAGAAAATTAGTCTCGTAGAGAAAATGATTATTCTTATCTATCTATCTATCTATCTATCTATCTATCTATCTATCTATCTATCTATCTTTGTTCATATTTATCTAGCTAGCTAGACATCTATGTCCATTTCTATCTATCTATCTATCTAGCTAGCTAGCTAGCTAGCTATCTAGGTAGTTATCTCTGTCCGTTCATATCTATCTATCTATCTATCTATCTATCTATCTATCTATCTATCTATCTATCTATCTATGTTCATATTTATCTATCTGTCTATCCAGGCATGTATCTATCTCTCTATCTATCTATCTATCTATCTATCTATCTATCTATCTATCTATCTATCTATCTATCTTTGTTCATATTTATCTATCTGTCTATCTAGGCATATATCTATCTATCTATCTATCTATCTATCTATCTATGCTGTGTGCATGTGAGACTTGGGTCACTTAACAGAAACAAATGAAAACTGTTAAAAGTGCGTGAGAGACGGTGATATCCTCCGACACAGTCAGTCCTACCGGTATTGGGAACAGTGGTACACCCGCGCCGATTGCGATAGAGTAGTAGCCAAGAGGAATAACAAAGGTTACTAAACAGTTTCTATACGGAGAATTGGCTAAGGAAAAAAGACAAGTGTGCTAGCCGAAATTGAAGTATAAAATGCGGCAACCAGAGAACACTGAAGAAGGCCAACATTATGCCAAATCACAGGGAAGATCTGGCTCTAGATCCTTCATCCCAGTGCGCAATGGTAAGGAAGGTTTTGAACAGAATCGTGTTGGGCATGAAAGACTAAAGAATGATATTCGTAAGCTCCTTATTGTTAATCTCCCTGAAAATGATGCTACAAAATTTGATCGAACGTGTAATGTGATCGCGTCCGTCTAAATAGAACAGGCCTAAAAAATCATCAAAGACGCTGTGCACAGTGAGAAGTTATTCTTTGCACCTTATGCGGTATTTAATAACAATTACTACAAAAGAGAACCCAACGTTGCCGCATCTGTGCAAGAGAATGTAAGGCCATAGTAAGATGGAAAAGCCATATATTTGAGAAAGGATCAAGCGATGTTATTACTTGAAATCGTGTCGCTGTCATATTTTATAACCGTTCATATCTATCTATCTATCTATCTATCTATCTATCTATCTATCTATCTATCTTTGTTCATATTTATCTATCTATCTAGCTAGATATCTATGTCCGTTTCTTTCTATCTATCTATCTATCTATCTATCTATCTATCTATCTATCTTTGTTCATATTTATCTATCTGTCTATCTAGGCATCTATTTCTGTCCGTTTTTATCTATCTATCTTAGTCTGTTCATATTTATCTATCTGGCTAGCTAGATATCTATTTCTGTCCGTTTATATCTATCTATCTATCTATCTATCTATCTATCTAAGTGGAGAGATGAGTACCAATGTACGTCACTCTATTGTTTGTTTATAAATCAAAACGTCTTTGTTATGAATGCCAAAATAATTATTCATTCATCTGTCTATGACCGACGCATAATTCAATATCAATTGTCGTCTGCTTTATTTCTGCTAGCGAGGTTCAGCATTGGCGATAATCGTTGTTTTTACCGGGTTTTTTTTTTTTTTTTTTGGTTCGTTTTTTTCGTGTCGAAAAACATCTTTGTAGCATTTTCTCAGTCCTTTCTTCTGCTTTGTATTTCCATGTTCATAAAAAAGAAGAGTGGCTTGGCTTCTTTTCTGCGTTTCGAAAACCTCGCTTATTGAATGCCAAGTACGTCTTCTGGTAATTCCACTTAGTCTTTGGCCCAGAAAAGCGATTTTTATACGACTCCATGCCTCAATGAGTATATAACTTTGTATTTGATTATTTTTTGAGAGCTTTTCTTAAAATATTTTCACTATTATTCATTAATCTACACGATCGATTAGTCTCATCTCAATTGTTTTGGTTGTTGCACCTATACTCTTGTTTTCATCCGGTGTCTATTCGACATTGCTCGAAATTTAAGGATCAAAAGAATAAAGATGAAAATATTAGTGTCAATCATTCATAGAATAGGGACAATGCTGTCATTCATAGGAAGAGCGTATCTGTCGCAATATAATATGCAAGGCAACAAAGATAATGATATAAGTCAAAATATTTCAAGGAGACGCAATGAAAATCAGTATCTGGAATATGGCCAATTCTCAAATTAATGATTGGTCTGTTTTTTACGGTTTATCAACATTTTGCAGGTTATTTAAAGTCAGAAAATATTTTCAGATTGTAAAGATTTTTGTAGATAATAACGATTTATTGATGCAAGTCCTACTAATTAATCCATAGCTGAGGAGTAGAAGAGGTGGATTCATATCTTTCCCAATAATATTTGCGTGTAAATGAATATAACGAAACCGACTGGAATTTGAACTCGACACTCCGTTTTCCTTTTCGTTTATTCATTACACCACCTACACATCCAAAATTACAGTATTTGATATTCCTAAGCGGTTACCCATCTAGGTACTGACCAAGTACGATGTTGCTTAACTTCTGTGATCAGTCAAGACCCAGTGTTGCAACGTGATATGACTGTAAGCCTTATTAATTATTTCAATCCCTTTTGATCAGGTGGGTGAAGGCTAACCTCGTAAAGTCCGCTGCTAGTCATAAAAAGGCACAGAATACTTAAGATTGGGATAAAATCATTTACTGTCCTTTTCCATGTAGGTGTTCTTATCACTATGCTTAAAACATGAAGTTTATAAGTGTTGTGGATTCCGGGTTGAAATCCGATACCAATAAATAACAAACGCCAAGAAGCAATATAGGAAAATAAATGTATTAATGTAATAATACAAACTGGTAATGGAGGTTAGTAGTTCCAGGAATGCGGGTTAGTAGCAAAATATATATACGGTCTTTAGTATCGACGTATCACTGTATGACTTCTTACTGAGTCTACGTGCTCGCTCACTGTGACTCCTGCAACGCTGTTACTTCACCCTCACTCTTCCGGTTACCTACAAACTTTTACTCTGTCACTCTCGACTCGACTCGACTACTCCGGTCTTGCTCTTGACTTACTCTTGCAGTAGTATATGTATATACTGGGTGAGTTCATTTGTATAAAAAGGGGGGAACCCCTCAACAATAATGAATTGATATTGCCAGATATGACATACAGACGTGAAATGCAGAAATTAACAAAACCTCTTGAAAACAAACTCAAAAATGCACAAAGATGAACAGAAACAGCAATACTAAGAGACAAGAAAGGCCGGTATAGACCTGAGAACAGCTCAAAAAGATATCAAGTGGTTAAACGATAAGATATAAGCACAGTTCCTAGTAAAAAGAAACGATAACAGATGGAGTAAAAGGTTGCTCCATTAGTGCCCAAGGGGTAAACCAATTTGACATAAAAAAAATCAAACAGAAGATTGAGATGAAATAGAGGGGTTTGCTGTCAAGACATGAAAGATGAATGGCGTCGTCACGGTCGACATGGAAGGAGTTGGGAAGTGTACTGTCGCCTGTATACAAGCGCTTACTCCGATTTAAAAGTGGCTTTAAGCGAATGAAACCTGTGGGTCTCAACGAAGACCACACTTCTTCGAACATTGTGGACTGGCGTTACACTATCACAAACGAAAACTGTATCAAATAACAGAAACGGCATCACTTGAGGACTTTCGATAACAACATCAACTAAAAGGGAATATCAGATGTTACTCGAAGAGAAAATAATGCCAAATTGTCAAGATATTGGCATTCCACACTACTTCAAAGAAAAGGTAGAGAAAGAATCCCCCTCCCCCCAAACAATAGTAGAAAGTGCTATAACAGCTACTGGACTTGAGAAACCTATTTTCCTGAAAAGTTATTTTAAGAAAAAGATTTTATAAATTTCATCCGACAGTGACAATGGATTCCCGATCAATGAATTCCGAATGCTTCCTTATAAGGAAAAGGCTAATATTACCATTACCATTTGTCCTTAAAGTGGATTAATAATGGATGATGATGATGATGGTGGTGGTGGTGGTGGTGGTGGTGATGATGATGATGATGATGATGATGATGTGTGTTCTTGATATAGTCATCTATGAATGCTTTTGACACGTTATCCAACGTTAAAAATCCTTTTATTAGTGTGTCTACATGACGAATATAAAGAACTGTGGTACATGCGGCAAAGAGAGATGGAATTCAATCGACAGGTGAAACTATCTTATTAGAACTTCATCGACTGGGGGGGGAGGGGTCTGTCGTCATATATCTACGCGTCCGGTGTGCGCCATTTTGATGTCAAAGAGCGTATATTTCAAAATCTGAATTCTATACGTATATCATGAAGCATTATTTATTTATTAATTCCTTTACTCGCTAACTTGACATCCAGTTTTAACCGGTGCGACGTTGATTAAACTGTTTTACACTGATAAATGTCACTTCACGTAAGCTCTTCGCTCGTTTAGTCGTTAAGAAGAAGCAGACGACATAACAAATATCAAAGGGAAATAATTCAAATACGGACGATGAATGATGTTATTGATGTAACAATACACTGTTAATTGATGCAGTAGCGAATGCTGACAAGAAAATGGCGAAGACGCTGGCGAAAAATAATCTGTTAGTTACATTAAACATGTATTCCTTATATGTGTTTATATCTTGTTGCCATAGAAGATTGCGTAGATATAATTTATTCAAGGCAACAATTTTTGCAAGCTTGTTGCCAACGCTGTGTGTTCTATTTAACCAAGGCTTCAACTTTATATATTTTCCCAAATTGATCATACTATTATAAATATTGCACCTAAATAATTGTCCAAATGAGTGAATTACAGGTAGATAACTTATTTATTTAGAAGTAATATTTATTTGGTTAGATTGCGTTGAATATTGTGCCGATCAAGTCAAACTAGTAGAGGGCTTGTGTAGTAATAGTTGGTAGTTAATTTTCACACATGCTCCATAAATGTGGCCTTGTGTCAAACGGGTTTACTATTGTAGAACGCTTGATATATTATTCAGTATATTTCGTCAGTATCTCTCTATCTCAGTCAGTCCATATCTATCTATCTATCTATCTATCTATCTATCTACCTCACATGTATATCTCAGTCTATTCATATATATTCCAGTCTATTCATATCTATCTCACTCTATTCATATCTATCTCACTTTATTTATATCTATCTATCTATCTATCTATCTATCTATCTATCTATCTATCTATCTATCTATCAAAGTGTTTGGCGAAATCTCTGTGTTTTTACGCCGTGACGCAACAAACCGGAATTGATGACATGTAAGATCCACCCCATCTTTCCCGCCAAAATGACTCAAAATGATCTCCTGTGTTTTATATGCGAATTTGTATTACATAGTAGTCTAGCGTTTAACCAGACAACATCGACTACCAGCTTTTTTACCTAACTTAACACCATAGTGTATTATTAAATGTAGTTTAAGTTGGTTCGTATATGCCACCAAATTAAAATAATATATTAACTAATTTCTAAAAAATATATTTCGTGTAGAAATGAATAATTTCTATACAAAATATATATTTCAGAAATCCTAATGAATTAGTTAATATAGTATTTTAATTTGCTGGCAATTTGATTGTTCCTGGAACTCTAGGAATCCGCAAAACTCCAACTGGGTATCCTTGATTTAATCCAGGAAGCAGTTTGTCTGCCGATCAGTGTATGTAATCTGAGGCATAATAACGAATTCATAGTAGCTATAGGTATTTGTTGGCTTAAACAATCTTTACTATTAAAACCGTTTTACGGCGATCGCATCCAGAAACGAACTCACAAGCTTTTAGTTGGCAGAATGAATTTAAGCTATTTAAAGGCAAAGAATTAGGCGACAAATTTATTTGCAATGGCACATATCTAGCCTATCTGGATACAATCCTCCGATGAAAAAGCCTTGAATAATATTTGGCTTGTTCTGTAAATGTGCGTTTATTATACAAGGTGCGGTATGACAAAAAGCAGAAACAAAGAAAGAGATAAATCGAAATAAATAGAGACAAGTAGAAGGAAAAAAGACAGAGACAAATCGAAATAAAGACAAGTAGAAAGAAAGAAAGAAGCTGAAAACAGAAAGAGGCAGAAAGAAAAAGGAGAAAACAGACAAAAAGAGGAAGGAGGAAAGTAAATAAATAAATAAATAAATAAAGAGCCAAGTCTAAATAAATAGACAAGTGGAAAGAAAGAAAGAACCAAGTCGAACTAAACACAAGTAAAAAGTAAGAAAGAAAGAAGCAGAAAGAAAAAACAAAACAACAATGAAGCAGAAAGAAAAAACAAAGAAAGAAAAAAAGAAGCAGAAAGAAAAACAAAGAAAGAAAGAAGCAGAAAGAAAAACAAAGAAAGAAAGTAGCAGAAAGAAAAAACAGAGAAAGAAAGAAGCAGAAAGAAAGAGACAAATCGAAATAAACAGAGGCAAATAGAAAGAAAGAAAAAGACAAATAGATAGATAGAAAGAAAGAAAGAAAGAAAGAGGCAAATCGAAATAAGCAGAGACAAATAGAATGAAAGAGGCAAATCGAAATAAGCAGAGACAAATAGAAAGAAAGAAAGAGGCAAATCGAAATAAGCAGAGACAAATAGAATGAAAGAGGCAAATCGAAATAAGCAGAGACAAATAGAATGAAAGAGGCAAATCGAAATAAGCAGAGACAAATAGAATGAAAGAGGCAAATCGAAATAAGCAGAGACAAATAGAAAGAAAGAAAGAGGCAAATCGAAATAAGCAGAGACAAATAGAATGAAAGAGGCAAATCGAAATAAGCAGAGACAAATAGAAAGAAAGAAAGAGGCAAATCGAAATAAGCAGAGACAAATAGAAAGAAAGAAAGAAAGAAAGAGGCAAATTGAAATAAGCAGAGACAAATAGAAAGAAAGAGGCAAATCGAAATAAGCAGAGACAAATAGAAAGAAAGAAAAAGACAAATAGAAAGAAAGAAATAAAGAAACAAGTAAAAAGGGAAAAAAAAGAAAGACTAAGAAAAAATTGAAATACTTTATAGAAATGAGAGCTAATAGAAAGATAGACAACAAATCAAAAACAAATAACGATATAAATAATGAAAGAGACAAACAGAAAATCAAGCGATTTGGAAACTAGAGATAAAAAAAAGATTCTGTAACAAAAGAAAAAGTAAAAAAAAAAACCAAAGGGTTTTATTCGATAAGGAGTGTTCATGTATTATCTCTTAATAATAAACTTTATGATCTTTTTATGCCTAATTTCGACAGTGAGAACCCCGACCACAACACTTCCCATCTGAAATCCTGATCTACGCCACCTCCATTCAGTTCTCTTTCTTCTTTTGCCCTCCCGTTGCTCAGGCGTGTGCCGGGGTACATCTGCTCAGGTTCACAGAGCACAGAAAGCAAACAGCACAGGAACCAACGAAGCCATTGCGCATGCTCAGCGCAGCTTGTTAAAGTGGGAAGGTAAAGACAGAACTGAGGTCTCGAATGGTTGACCGAGACCCGAAAATAGGTGTTAGTGGATGGTTGGTATCGAACAAAAACAACCACTTCAGTAACACCACCAATAACAATGTATACGACGTGAAAATAATAATATCAAGAAAATTATGCTATAGGTCAAAGTTTTTCTTGATTGTTAATTATTTATACGTAGAGGTTTGGATTCCGCTGATGATAGAATTTTGATCAATGCTTTTGATCTCATACGAAAGGAATTTAACATTAAACTTGACAGCACGCTGATTAGCGAGTTTATCTTATGCAACAATTAGCTATTTAGTTATGATCTCTTTTAGGTGCTCCACTACAATGACCTTGTACCAGACTATGCAGAACATATTACAAGGCATACTAGTTGGGTTAAACCCATGTTTCTCAACCGGAGTTCATATGGACCCGGTGAGGGGGTAATGTGAAATTACTTGGGATTCACACACAAAAAAAAGCCAATTGGATGCCTACGGTAATATTTTAATGGTCGATAGAGCAATTTCACTTCGGAATGGTTGTTACAACTGAGAATTGGAATTTTGACAATAGTCTACGCCATATGAAAATACTCAAAATAGAACAACACTAAAACTAGCAGAGAACGAGATCAAGCTATGTAAGCTAGCGTCCCTCTTACTCTACCGGATGTTTTGATTGTAAAAGTTGAATAAAAACTGAGAGGGATATATAAAGGAAGGATTATATATATATATATATATATATATATATATATATATGTTTTGATTGTAAAAGTTGAATAAAAACTGAGAAGGATATATAAAGGAAGGATTATATATATATATATATATATATATATATATATATATATATATATATATATATATGTATGTATGTATATAAAGAAAAATTATATAAAGATCATAATTTATTATATAAATTAATTTAATATATTAATAATAAATAATAATATTAATTTTAAATATCAATAAAATAATATAAAATATTAGTATATTAATATAAATTAATTAATATAAAATATAATGTTAATATTAGGTTGGTGCAAAAATAATGACGTAATAATGTCGTTTTTTGACGTTAAAAAATACGTCAAAAACGACATTATTACGTCATTATTTTGCACCAACCTAATAATAAAATTAATTTTAACATATAAATTATATAAAGATTATATATAAAGGAAAGATTAACCTCTTCAGCAGCAAAAACTACAAGGAATTCATTAAATAAATTTTCACTTTTTTAAACTTATTAATTACTCATACTTTCAAATGGTTTATTATGAATTATTTTACTAGCGTACATAAATGTTCCATAGAATTTAGTGATTAAATACAAGTTCGTTTTCATTAAATTAGTTTTACTTCAAAATAAAGCATATACATTTAATATTTCCTTAATACAATTCCTAAACTTATCTATTAGTAAAAAGTAAAATAAGCTTTTTTTTCCATCGAATGGGGGTATACTCTCCAAAAATTAAGAGTAAAAGTGGTCCATGGGTAAAAAAAAAGATTGAGAACCACTAAGTAAAAGGCTTGTACATTTCCCACCAGTTAAAATCAAAGATTTCATAAATAAAAGCTGTCCCTACTTGGAAGGCTAGCTCTACACAGTCTTCCCACCACGTTTAGAAATGAACTAAGCCATTAATAGGGTCACCATTAAAAAGCGCGCGAACATGTGCAATCAGATAAGGATTGGAGGATTTGCCACTCCCAGGACATTTTGAAAGTAATAGGGTCAGAGGACAGCCACACATAACCTACCTAGATACAATACTAATTCTTCTAGAAGTATTCAATCATTAGTATAACCCCCATAGCTTTCTAGAACCTCATTCCATCTGCCAGCATGTTTATAGATGCCATTTTGTAAAATCCTTTAAGTTTTTATGTAAAATACGAAAACTTCTTGTTGCCAACTTTAGGCCATCCAAATGGTTCTACAACCCCCTAAACTTGTGATAATCAGAAAGAGAAATGTCAGTATAATATGTAGCTCCTTTAAAAGATGTTAAGGCAATAGCGCAATGTGAGGACGAGCATTATCGTGGTGAAAGATTAATCCCTTTCTGTTGACTTACGATGGACGTTTTCTGTCCAAAGCAGCTTTTAAACGACAAGGTAGTAGAGTAGTAGAAACTAGTGTCGATTGTTTGATAATTGTCTGACAGTTCATAATGGATTATTGATTGAATACCGTCCCCTACATACACTCAATATGATCTTCTTTGGATGAAGTTCTCTCTCAATTGCTGAGCAGATCTGTTCCTTCGACTGATCCTCTGACGACGGCGCTTCACATTATGATAAAGGATCCGTTTCTCATCGCCAGTAACAAGCCTGTCCCCAAAAAAAGGATACTTGAAATTGTCGTGTAAGCAATGACTCGGTATTTGCCCAAGTCCTCCCCACAAGGCGGGATGTGGCACAAGGCCGGTTTTTAACGCGGGACTTTCCGTGACACCCGGGTAAAAATTCCCCGTAGACCCCGCATACACGGGGCCAGGTGGCTGTCTAACTTCCCAGACGAGACTCAGCCCGCAGGCATAACCTCGTTTGAATTTCTCTCCGCCCGAAGGCAGAGAAGTCAACAAGCAGAGTATTGGCAAACTCAGAGGTAAGCAATAACTCTCAACACGTTGTTGACGATTCTCTGGAGACAGGTCATGTGAGGCCCATTTTTCAATCACTGAAACATTTCCAATCCTTTTCGATTCGCGTAGGACTCTCGTATGATTAATTTTTTCGTTGAGTTCCCTAGCTATAGGAGCTCCGAAATCCTCTGTACTTAGCCCTGTCACTCAATCAACTCCATAAGCGAGCTGGGTTCACTTTGCTGCTGCACTTGCGTTGACACCTTTATGGAACATTATGAGTACAACATTTCTAATGCATTTTTTTAGTTGGGACGAACAAAGAGACAAGCTCCGAATGATAATTGATATCTTTTTCTTTTAAATTATAAGAATATTATAATATTCTTATAATTTAAAAGAAAAAAGATATCAATTACTTATTGTAGCATTATTAAGCAATATAAAGAGGCAATACTTTAATAAATTTTGTTTAACATTTTCACCGTAAAAATCGAACAGAACTTCCGTTCCGGTCTGATAGTTGACGGAACAGGGATTAGGCGAGATAGCGGGAAAAAAAAACAGACCTTACTAAGACCTACAAATGACTGGACGTTATGGAGAGCCATGATCGCCGACACCCTGAAGTGACACTGCACACAGAAGAAGAATATAACCGCATTTCCATTCTTCATAGCTGTGGTACTTGTCGATGGTAAAAGCCCAAAAAATTAATACAGATTTTCAAGGCAAACAAACTCTCAACACTTAACTGACTGGTTCAACGCAATCTTCCTATGCATAATTCCTCCATTTGGCCTTGCATACTAACCGCATGTGGTTGGTGTTTGAGATCAGTTAAATATATGGACTCTTATGCTGATTTTCTCGTCAGGGATATGGCGCAACCTAATCTTACATTATTTTTATTATATACCAAACAAAACATACTGAATAAATATTCATGGAGGGATCCTAAAGAAGACTTCAGATTAACGCAAGACTTAACTCGCCGGCCAAATACGGCGCGCCGTACTATTTCGCCCGTCTCACTGTGTTACTTCATGGGCAGAAATCATGACTCTCCACAACTTCCTACACTCTGTATCTGTCTATATTTCTGAGATGAGGTATTATGTACACTATTTACATTATTCGGACTATTGTCCTCATCTTTGTTGGCATATTTATCACAACGTTTCAGCCGATGTACGCTCCGGCCTTCTTCAGGTGTTTGGAATGTCGAACTGAGCTCTGGTAAAAAACATTCAATGATAACAGCAAAAATTGTAATATGAGCGCTGGTAAAAAAATGATGCTGAAGACATTAAGTTTATAAGTCGCAGAAATTGATATACAGCTGTCCTCAAGGACATATGGCACAGTGGATAAAGGCGTTGGTTAGATCCAGTGACAGGACCCAAAGAGTTGCGAGTTCAATACCTGGTTAAGGCAATGGACTGGAGAACTTGGAGAGGGGAATTAACAGGAGATAACTGACATCCATTAGACATGGAACTAGTGAACAGTCTACCCCAGCGAACGAAATAAAGGGTTCAGTTCGACATTAAGATAAATGTGCCAACAAAGATGAGGACAACAGTCCGAATAATGTAAATAGTGTTCCTACCCACTATAGTTCTCTTAGTATTCCTCTAAGTCACTGTTCTGCCACCCATTTATACAAGGTAGGTGGGTAGGTTACTCGATGTTTCCCTTGCCTTCAACTTCAAATTCTGTAAACTTAATTTCCTTTTTATTTGTCCTGAAAGTTTCAACTGTCTCTTTTTAGGTTCCATTTTCCTTAAAACTTCATAATTGTTCACGTATTCCGCCTATGGTATTCCCAGCATCCTTCTGTAGAACTACATCTAAAATCTACTCTTCATCTATGGAAAAAGAATCGCATTCATTAATACAGAGGGGGATGTATATTACATAGCAGCTTAGCACTCTTTTCTTTGTTTCTAAGGAAAATTTTCCTGTTTCATAATATTTTGTTTAGCTTTTGAAAGGCGTTTTCCGCTATTTCAATGCACCTCCGTATTTCGGTGTCATGTTTTCCGTCGTCCATTTTTTTACAATGATGTACAAGGCCCGAAAGCCACTCGAGTTAGAGGGTTACAGAGTCAGAGGCACAGTTTTTATGGATATGTGTGGAAGATAACAGTTAACTCTAGACTTGAACAGGTTAATATTTTAGCGATCGGGGAAGCACCCCCTTGGGAGTCAGTTCCACAAAGTAGTGGTTCGTGGGAAGAAGCTGCTTGAGTGGAACTTACATCTCACCAATAGAATACGGAGGAACTGAGAGTGGTTCGCTAAAATGTGCGTAACATGGCGGATCTTAGTCGTGAAGTTTAGAACTGATGAAACTAAGGAATGTTGCTCATCATAACAATTCCCAGGGAATTAAATTTAATTACCAGGGAATTGTTATAAGCGTAGATACCATCTTAAAATATGGCGGTCGTGGTCGATAAACAAGATGCCTTAAATAAGAGAAGATAAAAATGAAAATGATACGATTAAGACTGCCATTTTGTTTAGTTGAAGTGATCAAGCATACAAATTTAAGATTTGGGTTATGTTGACATCCACCAAAAGAATATATAGACATTCTATCTTCTTCTTTTGAATGTATTCAATGTAAATAATTAGTTTTTTATATTTGGATAATTATTCTTAAATACAAAGATTATTTCCTCCCACGGCCAACTCGATTCTTAGCCGGTCCTTATATGTTGGGAAAGAAAGAGGTATATCTGGTTATTCGCGCGTGTTCCTCGGCCCGAGTGGGAAACAAGCCTCCCCACCACCACGCATTTTTTTCCTCTCCAACATGTGTCTTTTTATTGTATTATTTTATGTGGCAGCAACGTGCGCGAATGAATCTCAAGTGAACCGACTAAGAAATTAGTTCAAAACCGACTTTCATATTCTAGGTTATCGATTGGTCCGCCGCAGAATAGAGTGCATTTAAACGGTGTTGTCGCTTGATTTCCCCGGGATGGAAAAGATTACTGCCGCCTCCTGCAGTCAACAATGACGACGCCGCAGCTAATATGGCTACCCCGACCCGCCTTTTTTGATCTTCTCCCGCCTCCTCCTTGATCTTTACATTCTATACCTCCTTCTTTTTATCATCTTTCTAACCGATTCTTCTGGTTTCTTTTCTTTTTCTCCGCCTCTTCAGCTCTGTTTTGTCACAAACTGCTTCAATGCTACAACCCAACCAATCGACAGCCGTAAGGTGCTTCGTTACCAAGTCAAGAATATAACTTTTTTTTTCCCAATCTGGTCTGACACACAAAAAACGACATGGAAAAATGCGAACGACAAGCAACAAAACTACACTAATTATTATTATAATAATAAGCTGGAGTGTTATAAACAACTTCTTGTATGACAATCCTCTATTGTTCTTTGTTTTTCCTTTCTTTTTTTCTTTTTTCTTTCGTTCTTACGTTCTTTCTTTCTTTCTCTCTTGCCGTCTTTCTTTCTTTTTTATATCCTTTTTTGTTTCTTTCCTTCCTTTGTTCATTATTTCTTTCTTTTTCTTCCTTTCTTTTTTCTTTTTATTTTCCTTCCTTCCTACCTTCCTTCTTTCTTTCTTTCTTTACCTGTTGATCTTCATTTTTATAATTTTGTCCGCTTTTACGTTTTCATTTTTACCTTCTAATTTTGTTATCGATTGATTTGTTTTTTACGATTTATCAACCATTTGTGAGTTATTCAAAGCCAGAAAATATTTTTTGGACTGTAAGAATGATTTGCTGATAAAAGTTCTACTATTTAACCATAGCTGCGTGGAAGTGCTGAATTCATACATTTCCCAAAGGTATTTGCACGTAAGTGAATATAACAAACCCGACCAGAATTGGAACTCAGCTCTCCGATTTTCAATCCAGAGCCATTATCTATTATGCCATCCACTCCAAGCTTACAACACCTGGTATTTCTTAGAGATCACCAAACTAGGTACTGACCAGGTTCAACATTGCTTAACATCGGTGATCGGACGAGAACCGGTGTTTCAACGTGATATGGCCCAATTTTGTGCACTCTGTATATTTCTCTCTCCACACACACACGTGAAAATATTACGCATGAAGGAGATATGCTTTTCTTAAAAAATGAAAACAGAATCCTGCATGTTTCATTGTTTTCAGTTTATTAATTCATTTACTATTCTTTCAATTTTCTATATCATTTTCTTTTTTTCTTTCTTCATACCTTCTTTCTTTCTTTCTTTCTTTCTTTCTTTCTTTCTTTCTTTATTCCTTTTTTTGATTTTTCCATTCCTTCTACTCAGTCAGTTATGTGACATGCGTGATACACGCGTAGGCGATCATGTATCGAAAGATACATGATCGCCTAAGCATGTATCACGCATGGCACATAACGAGGCAGATTTTTTTTAACAAGGCAGATTTTTCCTGGAGTAGGTTACCATTTCAAACATGTTATATATACATTTAAAACCCATCAGTTATATGCCATGCGTGATACACGCTTAGGCGATCATGTATCTTTCGATACATGTATCTTTCGATCATGTATCTTTCGATCATGTATCTTTCGATACATGACTGACGAGGCAGATTTTTCCAGCTGTAGGTTGCCATTTTTTCTGCAGTAGACCAGTTGCCATCCAAGCCTATAGTATCCGGTCTGTCCTGCTATTTACCCATAGCTGGGGGGAGAAGAAGAGGATTCATAATTTTCCCAAGGGTATTAGCACGTAAGTGAATGTAATGGATTCACTATCCATTACACCACTAATTTCTCTTTCTTTAATTAAGATATTTTTCGTCTAATTTATAAGTTGTTTCAATGTTTCATTATTTTATTCTCTTTTTCCTTGGGTATATATACAATGGCAACTATCATCTGAAGAATAACAAGCGACTTAAGTGATCTGTCTATGGCCCATTGAATAAAAGCGTTGGTTGATTGATCCAAAAGAAGAGGGGACAAAAACTTGGAGAATTAACTGAAACCAAGATAACCATGGCACGTGGAATTAGAACAATACCCACCCCGGTGAACTAAATAGAGGGTTCGGTTCGAAATTCCAACAAATATTACCTGAAGAAGGCCGGAGCTTACAACGGTCGAAACGTCGTGAAGATGGTAATAAAGATGAGGACAACAGACTGAACAATGTAAATAGTGTAAATAAACTTAAGTGATCTCAGTGTCATAATCTAGACACCTACACAGAAACTGCCTGCCACTGTTAGAAAAATTCTTGTTGATGACACCATCATTCTAAATAAATCGGGCGACGGCCTAAGATCATAGAGGCTCGTTATATAAAACAATTCAAGATAAGCCTCAATATTAGCTTATTTGACAACAGCAATAACGTGTTGTTGGACTTTTAAACTACACTTCGACATGGAATCACAACCACCTTTCTCTTGCACAGCTTAGAATTTAACTTACTTTCAATTTTAATCATTTCACCCTAAGCAAGGCAATAAAGCCACTAAGACGCAAGGAATTACTGGGTGTTAGACAATATGAGCAAAATATAATTTTATTAAAGAGAAAGATCAATAAAAGAGCTGGCATTTAGAAGACAGAGTGACATTACATTTTCCCGCAGTCGGTTGCCATTTCTTTCTGTAGTAGACCAGTTGCCATCCAAGGCTATAGAACCCGGTCTGTCCTACTATTTACTCATAGCTGGGGGATAAGAAGAGAATTCATACCTTTACGAAGGGTATTAGCACGTAAGTAAATGGAATGGATGCGATTGGAATTCGAACTTGGGTATCCGATTCCGCAATCTGAGCCGCTATCCACTGCTCCACCGTGCCTATAGTACTACGCTTAAATTCATAAAATCTAGGTGTCATAGAAAAAAAAATCATCATAACAATTACCATGAAAGTATTTATTGTAAAGTCAAAGGGAAGGTGACTTACAACGGTGGGAAAGTGAGTGAAACCGAGATGCCAGGTCAGGACCGATAATATGGCATATTCTTCTTTGGATTTTATTAAGGATCTGTAAATGTGTAACAGAAGTGCCAGACCATATGTGACAGCAATACCCAGAACAAGGGCGAATGGTAGGCTTATAAATATGTAAGATAGATTCTGGCGAGAAAAATTGTCTAAAACAACACAGTGAACCAACTTTCCTAGGAGCAGTCCTAGCAATGGATTCAATATAATCTCTCCACTTCATGTCAACGGAAAACATTGAGCCAAGAAGGAGCAATGAGTCACTCTCCTGGAACTTTTTAACTTCTTTTTAATTTACTTCCATAAAACACACCTTTGAACGCAAACATTGAAAACATATTAACATCGAACCGATGGCTAATGAATTGGCCGAAAGCGCTTCGGACAACAAACATTACGGACAGTTTCTGTCATTATTTAGCACCCCCAAAAGGGGAACTGCTACAACATTAGAAAAACTTAATAACTAAATGTTGCCTTGTGTCTGTTACGTTCAATGAAACGTATTTTTCAGGATTTCATGTACATGAATTATATCTGCCTTTTTCGCAGATGTTAAATAATTTTGCGATGTTTCATTTTTCAGTTTATTTATTCATTTGCTATTCTTTCAATTTTCTTTCAATTTTCTATGTCATTTTTCTTTTTCTTTCTTCATACCTTCTTTCTTTTTTCCTTATTTTTTTTTTTTTTTACCTTTTCTATTCCTTCTACTGCTTTCTTCAATTAAGATATTTTTCGTCTAATTTATAAGTTTTTTCAATTTTTCATTATTTTATTCTACTTTTCTTAGAAAAAAATTCTGTTCATCCGCCATTTTAATAAAAGTCTTTGTATCAAAACTCATATAAAGAGGATTTAAAAAAAAAAAAATGGCTGTCGGGAATTGTAAATGTTACTGCCAATCTTCTTTTAACAACAAATAAAATTGGTCATGTGAAATTAAGTGCAAATAATAATCAGAGAGCCAATGGAGCATTCGAAATGTTTGCATTCCTTTCAGTTTTTACTTTCTTTCTTTTCTTTTCTTTTTTTTTTCTTTCTTCCTTTTCGTATTTTCTTTCTTCTTTCCTGTTATTTTTTCTTCTTTCCTGTTACTTTTTCTTCTCTCCATCTAATTTTCCTTCCTTCCGTCTCCTTTTCCTTCTATCCTTCCTTCTCTTTTGTTTTATTTTCCCGACTTTCTTATTTCTTCTTCCTTCTCCTGTTACTTCCATTCTTTTCTTTTTTCTTCCTTCTTTTTTCTTTTTTACGTCTACATTTCCTTCTCTTATTCTAACCCGCTTTCTCATTTTATTTCCTTCAGACTATTTTCCTTCCGTTTTTGTCTCGTTAGTACTTGTTTTTTTTTTCTTTTTCTCTCCTTTTTTTGTTATTTCTTCTTTTCTTTTTCCTTCCGTTCTTCCTTTTTCCTTCGTTCCTTCTATTCGTCCCTTTTTCTTTTTTTGCCTTTTCGTTTCTTATTATTTCTTTGCTTTCCATCAATCTTCTATTCCTTCTCTTTTTCATTTCTCCTTTCTCTTTTCTTTCTTTCAATGTATTTTTCTTTCCTTCTTTATAATTTTCTTTTCCTCCTTAATTTTTCTCCCTTCTTTTATACCTTCTTTTTCTTTACTTTTCTTTCATTTTTTTTTCTTTTTTCTTCCTTCCTAATTTTCTTTCCTTCGTACTCAGATTCCTTTCTGCTTCGTACTCAGATTCACTTTTTGCTTCTTTCCTTCTTCTTCATTCTTTTCCCTTCCTTTTTTTTTCCCATTCCCTCTTTCTTATTGCTTCCTTCCTTCTCATTTTCTTTCCTTTTTTGACTTTTCGTTGTTCTTTTTTCCTTCTTTCATCCCGTTTCCTTTTTCTTCTTTTTTTCTTCTTTTTCTTTTTTTCTGTTGTTTTCCTCCTATTTCTTGCCTTTCTTTTTCTTTCAAGTTCGTTCTTCCTTTTTTCCTAATTACCTTAATTTTTCCTTCTTTTCTATTGCTTCCCTTCCTTTGTTTCCTTCCCTCCTTCCTTCCGTCATTTATTCTTTTCTTCCTTCACTTCTCGTTCTTTCCTTTTTTTTTTTGTACTTATTCTGGCCTTTCATCCTTTTTCTGACTTTCTTTTTCTTTCTATTGCAATTATCCAGTCTTTCTTCCTTTCTATTCCAATTATCCCATCTTTCTTCCTTTCTATTCTAGTTATCCCCTCTTTCTTCCTTTCTATTCTAGTTATCCCTTCTTTCATCCTTTCTATTCCAATTATCCCCTCTTTCTTCCTTTCTATTCTAGTTATCCCCTCTTTCTTCCTTTCTATTCTAGTTATCCCTTCTTTCATCCTTTCTATTCCAATTATCCCCTCTTTCTTCCTTTCTATTACAGTTATCCCCTCTTTCTTCCTTTCTATTCTAGTTATCCCTTCTTTCATCCTTTCTATTCCAATTATCCCATCTTTCTTCCTTTCTATTACAGTTATCCCCTCTTTCTTCCTTTCTATTCTAGTTATCCCTTCTTTCATCCTTTCTATTCCAATTATCCCCTCTTTCTTCCTTTCTATTACAGTTATCCCCTCTTTCTTCCTTTCTATTCTAGTTATCCCTTCTTTCATCCTTTCTATTCCAATTATCCCCTCTTTCTTCCTTTCTATTACAGTTATCCCCTCTTTCTTCCTTTCTATTCTAGTTATCCCTTCTTTCATCCTTTCTATTCCAATTATCCCCTCTTTCTTCCTTTCTATTCTAGTTATCCCTTCTTTCATCCTTTCTATTCTAGTTATCCCTTCTTTCATCCTTTCTATTCCAATTATCCCCTCTTTCTTCCTTTCTATTACAGTTATCCCCTCTTTCTTCCTTTCTATTCTAGTTATCCCTTCTTTCATCCTTTCTATTCCAATTATACCCTCTTTCTTCCTTTCTATTCTAGTTATCCCTTCTTTCATCCTTTCTATTCTAGTTATCCCTTCTTTCATCCTTTCTATTCTAGTTATCCCCTCTTTCATCCTTTCTATTCTAGTTATCCCCTCTTTCATCCTTTCTATTCCAATTATCCCCTCTTTCTTCCTTTCTATTCTAGTTATCCCTTCTTTCATCCTTTCTATTCCAATTATCCCCTCTTTCTTCCTTTCTATTCTAGTTATCCCTTCTTTCATCCTTTCTATTCTAGTTATCCCTTCTTTCATCCTTTCTATTCCAATTATCCCCTCTTTCTTCCTTTCTATTACAGTTATCCCCTCTTTCTTCCTTTCTATTCTAGTTATCCCTTCTTTCATCCTTTCTATTCCAATTATACCCTCTTTCTTCCTTTCTATTCTAGTTATTCCTTCTTTCATCCTTTCTATTCTAGTTATCCCTTCTTTCATCCTTTCTATTCTAGTTATCCCCTCTTTCATCCTTTCTATTCTAGTTATCCCTTCTTTCATCCTTTCTATTCCAATTATCCCCTCTTTCTTCCTTTCTATTCCAATTATCCCCTCTTTCTTTCTTTCTATTCCAATTATCCCATCTTTCTTCCTTTCTATTCTAGTTATCCCCTCTTTCATCCTTTCTATTCTAGTTATCCCTTCTTTCATCCTTTCTATTCCAATTATCCCATCTTTCTTCCTTTCTATTCCAATTATCCCCTCTTTCTACCTTTTTATTCCAATTATCCCCTCTTTCATCCTTTCTATTCCAATTATCCCATCTTTCTTCCTTTCTATTCCAATTATCCCCTCTTTCTTCCTTTCTATTCCAATTATACCCTCTTTCTTCCTTTCTATTCTCGTTTTGCTTTTTATTCTTTTTTCCTTTATATTCCAGTTATCCCCGTTTCCTTTCTTCCTTACTTTCTTTTCATTCAAATTTTCTTTTCTTTCTTTTCCAGTTTTTCTTTCTTTCTTTCTTTCTTTCTTTCTTTCTTTACTTGCTGTTAAACTTTCTTATCACTTGTTTTTTTTTAATCTTATTTATTTTCTTTTTTGTCTCTTTTTTTCATTGTTTCTTTTCTCTTCTTTTTTTCCTTTCAACTTTCGTATGTTGCTTTTATTCTTCCTCTTCTTTTTTCTGTTCCCTTTATCCGTTGTTTGCTTTTAACCTCTTCCGTTTGTTTCGTTTTCCTCTTTCTTATTTCCTTCTCTCTATTTATTACTTCTTTTCCTTCTTTTTAGATTTTTTATTTTCCCAATTTCCTTTCTTTCTTTCTCCTCTTCCTTCCCATTCGTATGGATCTTTTATTCCTCTATTGGTTTACTTGTACACTCAAAACATGACTGCAATATTTAAGTAATTTCGCAAGTGCATTGCTTATATCTTCAGCATGAGTTATCAAGGATTTTGCATTTACAATTAAAGCTATTTCTACATGCAATAAAGAAGTCTCCTTTTTAAATCATTAAAAATAAAAATATCAAAAAAAAAAAAAAAAACATACGACGAATCAATATTGTCAGTAAAATGACGAAAATATTTAAGTAATTTTGCAAGTGCATTGCTTATATTTTATGCATAAGTAATCAATGATTTTTATATATTAAATCAATTTATTGCATAATGTAAGAAAGAATTCTGCGTTTTAAATCATTAAAAGTATAAAAAAATATACAAAGAAAGCTAACACGACCGGTACAGTTAAAAAAAAAGAATTGACTGTAATTTTAAGTAATTTTAAAATTAATTGGTTATAATAATATTATATAATAAATAAAAATGAAAAATATAGTTTTTATCTATACAGTAAACTCTATTGTCGAATGTAAAAAAATTGACCTTTCTAAAATATTTTTAAAAAAGTATCCAACAAAATCTAAGATGAAGGAAAAGAAATAAAAAAACATTGTATTAGCAGCCTGATCTCACAATTTACAAATAATATATTCCTATGTTATGGTAGCGAAAGTTTGGCGTCGAGTAATTTCTCCTGTTGCTATAACAACGAGATATTTCATTAGTAAATAGGGCATATCAGGCTGCGTGAATGATAAATACAAGTCATTTTGTGTCTTATGCTATGGAATAGATCTTAGGAATTTTGCAATTCTTTTTTCATTTACTTACTCTTCTGCAAGTTTTCTTTTCTTTTTTTTTTTTTTTTTAGTCTTTCCTTTTTTTCTTACTTTCTCGGTTTTATTAATCGTATTTTTCTGTTTATAAGACGCCATTTTTTTCATATAAAATATCTCCAAAAACTATCCCGCGTCCTATCAGTGACAGGAGTTAACTTCTTTTCGAATTATTACATTCTAAATCTTTTTCTTTTTATTTGCCGTGTCCTTTCAAGACGTAGGCGATCATGGCTCTCCACTTCCTCCTATCCCTTGTGGCTCTCAATATGTTTCGTGCCTTTGCCAAATCCCCCAGACCACGTTCTGCCATCCAGTTCCTTAAGCCCGCCAGTTATGTCATGCGTTGCTTTCCCTTGTCTCTTGTTTCCTCTATTGAACCTGTGAGTATCAGATTCTCCAGACCCTCCTTTCTCATTACGTGTCCCAGAAATTTCATTTGCCTCTTCCTTATGCCAAGTATAAGTTTCCTCCTTGTTTGTATCCTCTCTAAGACCTCATCGCTGCTCACACGCTCGCTCCATGGTATCCTTAGCATCCTTCTGTAGAACCACATCTCCGCTCCCTCGAGTCTCTTCTTCATCTTTGAGGAAATCGTCTAACATTCGCTGCCGTATAGGGGGATAGATGTCATGTAGCAGCTCAGTACTCTTTTCTTTGGCACCAAAGAAATCCCCCTTTCTCGCAATACTCTGTCCAGCTTTTAGAATGCATCCTTGGCCATCCAAATCCGTTTTCGGATCTCATCGTCGCACCTACCGTAAAAATGCCTCCCAGAGGCTTGATTTTAGTGTCCCCGACCTGCAAATCGCATTTCGGGCTCATCCTTTTACTGATGACCATGCCATTCTATCTTCTTGTAATTTATTGGTACTTTTTCTCAGTCTGTGATGAATTGGCCATGATTAGTCAAATTTTCAAACTGAAAGATGCTATTCAATGAATAAATTTGGGGATAGTAGGGAGGGCTGTGAATACAATGAAAAACTTTTTTTTTCCGATTTTTTCAAAATTTTGGGGGGCGTCTAATGCGTCATAAGCAGCGAAATACGGCACTTTTAAACCTTTTTATGGTTTAATTTCCTTTTATTTACAACTTCTTCCTTAGAATATTTTGTTTTTCTGTTTTTATTCAATTTGCTTAATTTACTCCCTAGTTTAGCTTTTTATCCTTACTCTCCTTCTCTCCCATATTCTCCTTTGTTTTCTTCCTCTGTTCCTTTCCTTTACTTCTCTCCATCTTTTTCGACCCTATCTCTACTCAGCATTCTTCTACTTTTTCCTCTAGATCCACTTCTCTTCTGGTTCCTTTTTCTTTTGTCCATCTTTCTTACCTTCCCCCTCTTCTTCTTTATTCCCTTTCTTATTTCTTTACTGCTTCACTTCTTTTACTCTTTCTTTTTGCATCATTAATATCTTTATTAATCTCCTTCTTCTTCTCTTTTGCCTTTTCTCTCCTTCTTTCCCCCTCTCTCTTTTGCATTTTCTAGTTCTCCCTCTCTCCTTTGCACATACCGCTTTCTTCCCTTTCTTATACGTTTTCTCTCTTCTATCTCTTCTACCTCTCACTTTTGCACTTTCCCTTTCTACCTCTCTCGTTTACGTTTTCCTTCTCCCTCTATTTTTTTACGCTTTCGCTTTCTCCCTCTCTCTTTTGCGGTTTCTCCTTCTCACTTTTGTGTTTTTTCCTCCTCATCTTACTTTTGCGTTTTCTCTTTCTCCCTCCCTCTTTGCACTTTCTCTTTCTCTCTCTTTTGTACTTTCACTTTTTCCTTCTCTTTTATGCTTTCTCTCTTCTCCCTTTCCTTTGCACTTTCGCTTTCTCCCTCTCTCTTTTGTGTTTTCTTTTTCTCTTTCTCACTTTTACATTTCCCTTCCCCTTTCCTTTTGTACTGAGGTACCAACTATACCGGTATGCCCAAGTTTCGCGAATATTTTTAACAAAAAAGTGCTCCACTATAGCAAACGGCAATCTTAATCAACAATAAATTTATACAGCATGCGAGGAATAAGCGCACATAAATGCTTAATGTTCACAAACACAAAGCAATTATTAGGTTGGTGCAAAAATAATGACGGTTTTTGACGTAACCTAATATGTTTAATTTTAAGAAAAGCACAAAGCAAGTATATTTAATTTTAAGAAACTAACGTGGGACCTTACATTCTTGTCTGCGATATCTGAGAGACTGCCCAACTTTCCTCTGAAGCGTTTCTTTATATATCCATCTGTCAAATGGTTTCTTTCTCATGTACGCTCATATCACGCGCAGTGAAACCCGCAGGTTCACCACTGACATAGTCTTACCGGATAATCGATTTTCTCTGAAACGGATCTTCAGGCTGGAAGTGCTGTTTTTTCTCACAAAAAAAGATGAAAAAATTAACAAACGTTCACCCATTTGAAGAGGTATATCCAAACGAATTGATGTGTTTATTTTCTAGAAGTACAGAGTAATAATATTTAATTTCAAGAAACCTGTACATCGGCCTACTGGCTAATCGATTTTCACTGAAACGGATTTTCAGGCTGTAAGTGTTGTTTTAACAGAGTAACCACACAGAGTAATCCCACGTATATCGGCTTATACATCATCAGCCTAACACTTATAATGCCCTCTCCACCTAAAAGTAAATTCAACAGTAACAATTTTAAAAACATTATATTAACACTTAGAAATGTATATATTTGTATGTATGTTTGAAGTGTGTATATATTTATGTAACGAAGTAATTGTGCCGCTTACTGCAAACACGTACGGACGAAATGACTAACACGAGACTTGAATCTTTCATTATTTAACGTTACCAATACTTCGTCTGTTAGTCTCGGCCAGTCTGTTGTGAAAACCCCGCCCACCCCGGAGCCAATGTCCGAAACGTGGGACCTTACATTCTTTGCTGCGATATCTGAGAGACTGCCCAACTTCTCTCTGAAGCGTTTCTTTATATATCAATCTGTCAAATGGTTTCTTTTTCATGTACGCTCATATCACGCGTAGTGAAACCCGCAGGTTCACCACTGACAAAGGGGGAATAACGGATCTTCGCCCCACTCAGTCTGGTGTCGTTTCAGGTCAACCTGTCTTCCTTGATAATCTTACTTATTATAAAACCCAGGTTGTGTGTGTGTCTTTTACGTTTATATATTGGATCAGATTTCCTACATTTTTCAACCGATTTCAACAAAATTTTACAGGGCTACGTAAAATTATCTTGCGGTGGTTCTGACAGCGCCAAAAATTGGAAAAACACAATTGTTTTTGCACAAAATCAATTTGAAAACACGATTAAGAGGCATCGCTGTCGAGAATGAAAGGGGGACAACTCATATCGAGTTATACTTATTATAAAACCCATGTTGTTTGTGAGTGTGTGCGTGTGTGTGTTCATTTATATATGGGATCGGATTTCCTACATTTTTCAACTGATTTCAACAAAACTTCACTTCTTTTTTTTTTGGCAGGTAGTGTTTCTTATTGTCTTGCACACTTTTTTCTTTATTTTTACATTCAGAATGCTTTAAAAATTCCATTTACAAGACAATTGTTTATAATAAAATTCTATTCAATCGGTAGACTCATAACGATTGAAAACAATTTTTTTGTTTGAGTTTGGGTTTCACCAATTCGTAAAAAAAAAAAAAAAAAAAAAAACTAATTAAGACATTCGTCTCCGTCAACCTTAAACAATTATTTTTTCAGTCTTTATGATGGTTGATACTTGATCTATCTCTTACTGTTACATCCCCGGGCAACGCCAGGCTCTACTGCTAGTCTGGTATGAAATTGACCGGAGAATCTATTTTGATATCATAACGCATTTATGTGTACTATGTACATTTGATTGTAATTACATTGTATATTTTCTTCTCTTTCAGAGCCCTTGGTTATGGCAGTGCAGGAAATCCCTACACGTTGGCGTCAAGTTATCCGACATTTTGTGGCGGTTGCTACTACAAACCACCAGCAGCGATCGAACCTGCGCAGAGCTTCCCGCCACCTTTCCGACTTGTTTAAAATGTTCAGAAGAATATGGAACATATATATATATATATATATATATATATATATATATATATATATATATATATATATATATATATATATATATATATATATATATATATATGCATATATATATATATATATATATATATATATATATATATATATATATATATATGCATATATATATATATATATATATGCATATATATATATATATATGCATATATATATATATATATATATATATATATATATATATATATATATATATATATATTAAAAAAGAAAGAAAACTACACAGGAGGATATTTTCCACTGAAGAACTGTATACAACGAATTTGAACTTGGGATTTTCGAGAAAGAACTTCCCGATAATATTCCTAAGTTTTAATAATCACTGGCAGATTTAATAATCGACAAAAAATATCTATCACTGGAGAAAAAAGAATTTACAAGTGTTTGGATACATTTTCTAACTATCGATTCAAGTGACATTTTAAAAGATGAGACAATTTTTAAATTGAAAAAAATTGCAGAAACAATCGCTCGGCATTTTTTTAAAAAAATAATTTTATACTGCCAATTCTTATCTTTAAATTTTCTTGGAATTCTGGAATTTTTCCTGTCACGTCACGAATAGCTGATCAAAATTTCTGACAGGCAGACCATGTTCTTGGGCGTATTGTACATTTCTAATGGGAACACTATGAAATTCGGAAAGTAATTATTTTTTGGCTACCTTTGCAGGTGATCACAGTATCCTGAAATTCGTCATCAGGAACAGTTCCAATAAACTATCTACCCGAAAAAACAGAAAGAAATAGTGTCCCCGAAAAAGCTAAAATAAAATACATAATTGTGAGAAAAAAAAAAAAAAAGAATTCCTATTTTTCCTTTCAGAATTTTTCCAATGCTTTCCAATGTAGGAACTACGAACATTTCTTAAGCATTGGATAAAAAAAAAAAAAGAAATACAAAATGGCGATACTTTCAGAGAATTTTGGCATAAAGCTTTACTCTTTGAACAATCTGTGAAGCTCTGGCACTTTTTACTATTTTCGAAACGAAACAATTTTGCTACTGCGCATGCTCTGGAAATTGGACGTTAGTAATAATACCAATAATACCCTGAAGCGGCTTAATAAAGGCAACTTGATAAATGTGTCTATTACAACGCATACAATAAAGGAAAGACTTTATTTTAACAGCAATGACATGGAATATAATACTATCTTTGTCCCATAATAGATGTTACATTTAGTGTATGAAATATGTATAAAAATGCAGCCAGTTTTATGGGACAGGGGTTGTATATATGAAAGAAAAATCATTTTTAAAACATGGACCAAATAACCTTAAACAAACAGTAACTAAGAAAAAAATCTGTCATAGGCAGAAAATGTCTTGTATATGAAAAAGACTGACCTTTTGCATGCTTCTTGAATGTGTGTTATATAAATCGGGAGGTTTATCAGCAAATCACGGTTAAGAATAGAAAAAAAGTTTTAAAACCTGTTCGCTTGAAAGAATGATCTTTTTTAGGACTTGAAATTCAAATAAAATGAAACAAGCATAAAGACTGGCTACAAAGTAGGGCAACCAAACGAATAGTTATAATAAAAAATGACTTTGAAATAATAATTATTATTATTATGATAATAAAAAGTTATTATGTTACTGATTTTATTACTATAATATTGATACGTCATAATACTGACATAATGATACCTTACTCGATGATATTAGTGACATCATATGATATATTATTAATATCATCGTGATGTCCTTATATAAGATATTATTCTTATAATGATATCTATATTATTGTCATCATGATAAGATATATATTATAGAAATTATGAAATAATGATATATAATTAATGACATAATATGTGATATCATAACATATAATTTCATATTGATGATCTGATGATAAAAGATGGTATTGAAAAATAATTATGTAAATGAACATTTTAAATACGAAGAAACCAACCGTGAATTTAAGTGTTGTCTGAAGGTCTGACATGAATTATTTTCCTTATACACCAAATTATTCGCAACAGTATCTTCTTCTTTGTTGTTTTTATCAGAACGCTTCGATCCGTATGTTATATTTGCCTTCTTCGAGGACATGTTGCATCCAGCAGTCTCTGGGAAGCTGCTAATTCGTTTTTGAAACTTCTATAATAGTCTCAGTGTCAAAACCTTGAGGTGGGAGTCTCGCGAGCACGAGATTTTGATACTACGACGCGTGAACTGTGAAATATGGTGTTTCTATGAAGTAAAAAAAAATAAAATTCAATATACACTTGAGTTAGGTCAAAATACATGTCACCTGAAATTACTTGATAAAAAAAAAAAAAAAATAAACAACAAAGATAAAGACACTAACACGAATAAATCATGAAATAAATCTGAAAGATTGTAACAAAAAAGAACGCTTGACCTTGCCTCGTGAGGTTACGGGTTTCTAGAAACTCAACCAAGCAACTGAGCATGCGTAGTTGGTGCTTGTCTCGCCGTAGACATTCGGACTCGGCATTTTAGAACACTCAATGAATGTTAATATAGTAATGTGATATCCTGTCTTGTATGTTTGATGTAATATTATGAAAATATTCAAGAAAATAATTTGATTTCAGTGTTAAACAGATTCGTAAAAATGAATGAAAAAAAAGTCAAAAGCAAATATTATAAATCGATCAGTACACTTTACACAATCGTTTGTTGTTATTCAGCATCCTCGTTTATTATTAAATCATTATAAATGTTCAAAAGGTTTGCACAATACAATAATGTTCATCTCATTTTATATTTATCTCTATCTTCATCTTTTCTATCTATCTTTAATTTTTAACTTTCAAACTGTTGCTAAAAAATGGTTTGTAAATTTTAACACCTTCAAAACGAAACCATTCTTCCATCATTGCCTTCAGTACATCTTTGGTTTTACAAAGTGTTTTGATGGTCTTTAGCTCAACTGCACACATAATAATCAAGGGGATTGTAGTCTGGGTAGTTAGGGGGGTGATGTGGTCGCAGAAATTATCTAACATCCATGACTTGGTTCTCCTGTTTGTGTGGCCTGGTGCAGAGTCATGTTGCTAGACATAGGGTCTTCCAGAAGCATCCCTCTTGACTCAGGGCAGTACTACCTACTCTAGGCCCTTGACGTAGGCATCCGTGTTGAGTTTGAGGCCCTCACCAACAAATTCGGGATTTATTATTAGAACGATCAGAGTGAGTTTTCCGAGCTACCGTGCCTTCGTAATCACCATTAGATTCATCCAACTCTTTCCGAATCCTCTGCACTGTCCTCAGATTGACCCCCAAAACACTCTGAAATGGTCGTATTGGAACTTCCGGTGCGAACGCCACGCAGTACAGCATGTCGTTTCCAAATTTCTGGCGGAGCGAATTGCGTCATGGTGTTATTTTTCTCACAGACGATGTCCAGTTGAATCTACTATACTGTGCAGTTAACAAAATAAACAAAAACAACGCGCACACGCGAAGTTAAAAAAATAAAATGGCAACAATTTACCCATCGCTCCATATATATATATATATATATATATATATATATATATATATATATATATATATATATATATTCAAGAAAGAAATTCGGATTACAAACACAGAAAATGTCTCATATCGAGAATATTTAACATTGAAAAACAAAAGAAAAAATTAATTATTTTTAATAATATGTGGAAATCTCCGCTTTTACCTGAAGACGGTCACGGGACCAGAAACACGTGTAGTGTAACATTATGTAAAACAAAGCATAATATTTTTTTCTAAATAAATCCACATTACAACCAAAAACGTTTACGGCACCTCTCTTCTCTTCTTTTTAATATATATATATATATATATATATATATATATATATATATATATATATATATATATATATATACACACAGAAAGAGACAGAGAAAAATATTATGATTATTTTTCATCTGATCTTCAATAAATATGTGATTTGAGATAATCCCAAGCCGTTCCATCCAGAGCATTAGAAGCCGTTTCAAGCAAAGATATACAAGTGATATAAATTATTACGAGGATTTGAGATAATTATAATTAAGTAATTCATCAAGTCTAGAAGAAACGTCAACAGAATGCAGAAAGCATTGGACAGCCGTTTCATCCTATATTTGGGACTCATCAGCTGTGCGCATCCACTACCAAGAATTAAAACCCGGACAGTTATGTTATCAGGCAAACATCATACCAACTGTACAAATGGGTCTTGGTGACGAAGAGGTAGTGTATCAGACTCAATATAGTGCCACTTGATCACATATTCTGTGGTGGAACTCATCCGAGTTTCTCTTTACCCATAGGACTGTGCCTCCACGAGCTACGACTACTATCCCCAAGCCGCTCAGTCCACTGCATTAGAAGCTGTTTCAAGCAAGGATATACAAGTGATAGAAATTAGGAGGATTTGAGATAATTATAATTAAGTAATTCATCGAGTCTAGAAGAAACTTCAACAGAATGCAGAAAGCACTGGACGACCGTTTCGTCATATATATATATATATGTGTGTGTGTGTGTGTGAGAGAGAGAGAGAGAGAGAGAGACAGACAGACTGACAAGGTAATGTCGACCATGGTCTTTCTGGAATATAACGTTAAGAGCTTTCAAAGCCTACATCTGATGACTTTATTTTCTCATCTGAAACATAACCAGTCATTTCTCAGAGACTGATAGATTTTGATTTATATTCTAACGCTATTTCTTACCGCTTTAAACGTTATATTTAATAGATGCGCTTGTTCGAGTAGACCTACAGTGGTCTGGGGTTTTGAAGGCCTTTAATAAAGAAAGTGCCCCGCTCAACAGAATTCGGACTTGCCTCGCCCTTATATAGAGGTAACCACTGTATAACGCAGCATGCTTTTAGGATACTCATCTAGGAAGGACATTCATGGCGAAGCAACGCCCAATTAAAATCATGCCGATATATATATATATATAATTATTTTAAAAAAAAAATATATTTCCTTGGCTACATAACAGCTCTCATGTTTCAAAAACAAGAAAGCTTTTGTATGGAGCACTGTTTTTTTTAAAATAAAAACAAAAATACTAAAGAACTCCGGATTATTTACCTAACGTGTTCTTTCCTATTTTTCTATTTTGCACACACACACACACACACACATATATATATATATATATATATATATATATATATATATATATATATATATATATATTATAAAATATAACAGACAATGAATGTCTGCTATGTCTGATTATGAGCCGTTCTAAAGTTAGAATGTTTGCTTTAATTTCTGGTGAAAATAAAGACAAAAATTGTCCAACATTTGAGTATTTATTTATTAAGTTGGTCCTAAAGCTTTCGGCTCACATGAGCCATACCCAGAGTGGTTATACAGACATGAAACAAAGATATCCACCGTCAAAGATGATATTTTGTTATTTTGACATTTGAAAATTGCTATGCGACAATAACGGTCGCGGAATAGCAGACGCAGATAGTAAGTTCTAGTTGCGGTTCTATGACGTCATACCATACGATAGACCGAAGACAGAGCCAATGTCTAGATGCAATCTAATGTGTTGTGACTAGTTTAAAATGTAATTTTGTTGCGTGTGGGTTGCTTCATTTTAATGTAGATGGCCTCCAATATCTTAAAGTTCTTTTTATTGTGTGTATATGTGAGTATTATTGTGTTATCAACTAATATCTGTCTAATATTATGTACATGGCTATGCTTTTCTAAAAAAATGTTGTTTAATAGAACTAAGATCAGAAAGAAGACAGGTAAGTCGATGGGAGAGAGTGGTTGTAGTAAAACCAATATATGCAGTGGGTTTATCATTAGTATCAGAGACACAATCTCAGAACGGGCGTGTAAATTGATAAACTACATTGTTTTTTTTTTTTGTTTTTTCTTTTGTTTTTTGTAGAGGAATTAGTTGTAGGGATATTAGAGACTATGAGGTCAATTGTTTTAAATTATATATATATATATATATATATATATATATATATATTCAAACTTTTCATTCATTACTTCCTATTGCATCAGTTTTTTTGTTTGCTTTCTGTCTTTCTTTTAGTAATTGTTCTATTTCTTTATATCTTTTTGCTTTAACTTTTCTTTGTTCTTTTTTACAATTTGCTTTCTAGTCGGATTATCTTCTGTTTGTTTTGTCTTCTTTCTTTCTGTCTTTCTTTTTTTTCTATTCCAGTTTTCTTTCTTTCCTTCTTCCTTTTCATTCCAATTTTTCTTTGCTTCTTTCCAAATTGTCTTTCTTTTAGAATTATCCTTTCTTTCTTTTTTTCTTTCTTTCTTTCTGTTCCAGCTTTTCCATTATTTCCTACCTTCTTTCCTTCTTTATTTTCAGTTCATTTTTTCTTTACTTCTTTTCCAATTTTCTTTCTTTTCAATTATCCTTTCGTTCTTTCTTTCTTTCTTTCTTTCTTTCTTTTCTTTTGTTTTGTTTCTGCTTCAGCTTTTCCATTGTTTTCTACTTTCTTTTCATTCCAATTTTTCCTTTGTTTTTATTCCAATCTCCTTTCTTTTCCAGTTATCCTCTCTTTCTTTCTATCTGTCTTTCTTTGGTTATTTATTTATTTATTGAAAGAAATATTATTTTCTTTTTTCCAACTTTCTTTCTGTCTTTCTTTTATTGTTTTCAACTTTTTCTTTTCTTTATTTCATTCTTTCGTACAGTTTCCTTTTTCTTCGTACCAATTTTTTTCTTTCTTTCTTTCCTTTCCTTAGAATTAGTCTTTCTTTTTCAATTTCCTGTCTTTGCCAATCATTCTTTCTTTTTCTTTATATTTCAATTTCTTTCTTTCTTCGATTCCTCCTTCGATTCTCTCATTCTTCTAGCATCTATTGTAATTTTTTTAATAATTTCACCTCATGTAAGTCAATAAAGCCAGTACGATCATTAAGGGGTTTCTGGGCGTTAGAGAATATGAGAAAAATATACTATTAAACAGAGTGGACAATAAAAGAACAAGAATCAAGAAGATAACGAATTGAGCCTCATTTCTGTATGTTACAGAATAGATCGTCAGAAGATAACGATTGACAGTGCGTATAAACTTTTGAAGAATAAAGTTGATTAGGAAGCTAGAAGCCGGACGCGAGTTCCACAAGCGAGAAGTGTTTATAGAAGAAACTGTTAGCATAGAATTTACGGTTGCATCTAACCATTTCAACAGTAAAATGATGAGACCTTGCCGCCAATCTAGTACTGCGTTTAAATTCATAAAGTTTGGGTACCCTAGAGGAAAGTTAATCAGAACAATTACCATGAAAATCTTCATAGAAAAGACACGGGGAATCTACGTGACGACGATGGGAAAATGGCTGAAGTCGAGATGACAGCTCAAGACCAACATTTCAGATTCTGCTTTAGATTTCAACAAGAACTTCCAAATACATAGCAGCAACACCAGACCAGATGTGACAGCAATATTCAAAGAAAGGGCGAATGATAGACTTAAAGATATGTAAGATAGAAAGATGTATAAAATACACTAGAAAGACTATTCCGGCCGTCTTCCAAATGGAGAGGAATTATCTGAAAGTTCAGTCTTCGAAATCCTGCATTTTCTTCTTGTATTTTTATTGTAACCTGATCTCGAACTTTGAACTCTGGCATCTGTGGAAAATATTTAATATCGGCGTCATATGAATAAGAGACTAATGAGAAAAGGAAGGCCTTGCTTGTTGTTAACATCTTTCTTTTGGTAGTCTGTCTCTTTTCATCTGGCTATGAAAGTATTTTCAATTAAAATTAAAATGATGAAGAATACATTGACTGGAAACCTTATTAGAAAAAATCAATAAAAAAAATGAAAATATTTTTAAAAGATATCAGTAGATAATTGATGCTTTTACAAATAATGTATGAATAGAGAAAGTATTACAAGAAAAACAACAATTTTATTTTTCTCTTTTATACTTTATCTTTCATTCTGTCTATCTCTCTTAATATTTCACTTTTTTTTCTCTTAGTTTTCTCTCCTTTTCCTTTGCATTTTTGTCTTTCTCGTTTACTCTGTTCCTTTCTTTATTTATCACTTTTTGTTTCTCTTTGTCCATTTTTTTTAAATATTGTCTTTCTCTCTCCCCTCTCCCTTCTTTATGATTCTCTCTATCGCTTTTTCTTTGTCTTATTTTTTTCTCTTTCTCGTTTATCGTTTCACATCTTCTATTTCATCTTATTATTATCTTTCTTTTTCTCTGTCCATCTTATTCGTTTTCTTTCTTTTTTGTCTTCTTCTTTTTATCACTCATTCGTTTTCTATGTCTTTCTCTCTCCCTCTTTCTCCTCACTTTCTTCTTATCTTTTCCCCGCTCTTTATTTCCTCTCTAATGATTTGCTTTCTATCGTTCACTCCCCTTCGCCCAATGATTGGATGTTTCGCAGACTTTCCTTTCTTTTTCTTTATTTATTCATTCTTTATCTATTTTGTTGGGTTTATTATTGTCAAATCTTGGCGTCTGATGTGAGTAAAGCTCATATTTTCTGTGTCTTTCATCATCGGATACTAACTCACGATTATCCCCATTCAAAATGCAGACGATTCTCTTTAGTGACATCACTTCCTTCGAGCAACATCATTTTTGCAGTAATTGGCATTGCTTGCCTTTCGTTTTTTGATTCTAAATCTGAAAAAAACACGTTTGTTTGTCTACCACGTTGGTCCCTTTATTGCAAAAAAATTATCTCCCCCTAAAAGTTATCATGAAAAGGGCGTTTTCTTCCTTCGTTTTTTTTTTTAATTTATTTATTTATTTATTTTCTTTTTATTTACAAAACGATTTTAACTTTCATATAACAGGCTACTTATCTCTTCTCACAAAATTCTTTGTCTGCCTCTCTCCTCTCTCTCTCTCTCCTTCTCTCTCCCTCTCTCCATCCTCTACCTTCTCTCTCTCTCTCCCCACCTCTCTTTCTCTCTCTCTCTCTCCTCTTGTGTGTGTTGGTGCGGGCGGGCGTTCAAATACTATATACAGCAAAACAGCTGGAAAGATTCAAATTAAATTCAATAATTACGCGTCTCTTTAATAAAAAAAAAAAAAAAAGCGTGTGGTTTGACATACCTGTGTCTATCTTCCGGTGTTCCTTCCGATTATGGATCTCTACAACTTCCTATACCTCGAAGCGTTTCTCCTGCTCCTTTCTCCCATCAGTACACACAGTTCGGGGGTCCACTGCCTTCCCCTATCTCCCTTGTGCTCGATATGCCTTGTGAGTGTTAATTTCTCCAAGTCATCCTACCTCATTATGGGTCCAAGGACTTTCAGCTGTCTCTTGCTGCCTCTGAGTATAAGTGTTCTTTCTCGTTGCCGCTTTCTTTAAGACTCTCGTTGTTTACTCGTTCCATCCACGACATTCTCCGTGGAATCACATTTCTATGGCTTTCAGTTTCCTCTTTATCTTTTGGGGGACTGGCCAGCATTCACTGCCATTTTTTTTATTTCTATCGAAATTTTCCTGTTTTTTTCTTTTTTTTTTTTTTGCTGAACTTTCAGAATACACCTTTCGCTAATCTAACAGGCGTTCAGTTTTTGATGTCGCATTCTCCATCCTCTGTTAAAACACTTCCCAGATATTTAAACTTATCCGTAATAACAGCATCAAAGTCACTTACCCTTCGTTTGATTTGTCTAGACCTTTGTTTCAAAGTCTATATATTTATAGCAGTCTATTTTAAGACATTTTTATGATCATACATTCTTTTTACATATCTTAAAATAATTGTCGGACTTTGTCCATTTCATAATGTGTGACGTCATTTGTTTACATTTAAATACGCATCGAGTAGATATGAATGTACGAGAGAAAATCACGAAGAATTGTAGTTTAAAACAGTAAAATCGAACTTCCTAACCGAAACGCTCCTCTGTGGCGAAATCGATAAAAGCAGGTCAGGCTATATGACGGTTCCGTATAGGATACTGGTTCGATTCCTGTCGGGGGACGCATATTTTCTATGAAAATTTCTCGGACATTCAAGCCAGTAAATGTTGTTAATACTGTTTATTATAAGCAGGGCATTTACTTAAATATTTGTATCTATAAAAAGAACGTATAAATATAAAAAATGTCTTAAAATAATTGTCAAACTTTGTCCATTTCATAATGTATAATAATCTATATAACAGTTTGTAAATCTTAAAAATATGTCTAATATACATAGATACTTTTGGGATCCGTCTACCCAGGAATTTATTTTTATCTGAGTGTCGGGATTCCAAACATTTGACAACAAAAATACATCTTTTAAATAAAACATATAAAAGGTAATTTTCTGGGGGAAAAGTTGGAGCAGAAAGTCAGTTGGAAAACATTTATGTTGTAGTATACATACGGACGATAATGGTTATGTCCCATTCACATAAATACTGTAGTAAATACTGTATGTTGGTCTGCAGTTGGAGATTCGTCTCCGGCTGTACTGGTCAAACTCTCTGCCTCCGGGTAAAGAGGATCCCCAGACGAGGCTATGTCGAAGGGCAGAGTCTCGTCTCGGGAAACAGCTACCCGACCCCGTTTTATACGGTGTCTACGGGGAATTTTTAGCCGAGCCTACAAGCTCCGATACCTCACATTAAATTCGGCCTTGCGCCACATCTGACCGCGTGGGGCGGTTGGTAGATACCCTGCAGTTAGAGATTCAATTTTGGGCTACTACTTCTACGCACTGCTGGCGAATCTTATATGCGTTGTTCTTGTCCTAAGTATTACCGTTCATTACCAACCTTCGTGTGATTATTCTATTCAGTAACCTTCCCTAGGTTACAACAATTTATATATTCTTTTCAGAAATATACAGTAACAATAAAATGTTCAATTTTCCTTGCAGTGAATATTGTTTTATAAAGTAATTAAATATTGTTAGTGATGTGTAAAATGTGTGGACAGACTTACTTTATGACTAATGTATTTGTGAGTTCGTAGACAAGACCTCAGTTGGAGGCTACTGCCTTATCCCTTTCATTGTGTGCGTGTGTGTGTACGCATGGGTAGATCAAACAGGTCACCAAAATTGCTTTAGAACCCCGAGAAGAATGCTTCTATTTTTATATCCGTAAAGGAAATCCAAAATTTAACATAGAGATGTGAACTTTTTGAATACAAGATTTTCATTATTTAGAAAATAATTTCACGCTGGCTCGCAAAAGTCTTTTTCTCGAATTTGCGAGAGCGGTGAAGGGAGTTATTATTGTTATTTTCTAAATGGACCAAAAATAAGAACTTTACAAGTACGTAAGTAATTTGGCGGTATTTGCCCTAGTAATGATTGTTTATCAAACAAAGCTTCTGATGGGATTTTATTAGTTGAATATATATATATATATATTTAACATACAACGTGTGTTAGCACATACGATACCCTGTCTTCATCAGCCGCCGACCAGGGGTGATATCACGGTTTCGGTGGCTATGGCGGAACCGCCACCCCTGGCGCCACCAGCAGCGTTTGCCACCAGGCTGGGATGAAGATAAGCTAATTGATCGTTCCTTTAAGTAAATTCTATCGGTAAGGAAAGTTTCTTGAACGCGTTTGCCGTTATTGACGCGATCGTAAAAATCGTTATGGACGACCACGCGAATATTTCACTTGCGTATTTTAGGTCGTAATGTTGCGCGCATTTTATTTGCTTGTTTTGATCTCGACCAAATCCAACTTGAAGCGTGCTGAACAGTTTTTTTGAATGCGATGCGAAACGCTTTTCAACCAACGGCTAGTGATGCCTATTTTTGAAAGGAAGGAAATGACCGAATGTCCCAGAAACCCGCGTCTCTGCTATAACAACAACTTCTAAGGATTTGAAAGATTAGCGTAAAGGGCTTTTCATATACAATCTATTTTCCGTGCAATTACCAAGACTCGAACCCTGACTGTCATCTACAAATTCCTAAGAAAAATCAATGCTTCATCTTTATTACTTTTGTTCAACAGCAAAAATGGTTGTTGATAGTTTGACTTTTTCTTTTTTCGATAGTACAATTTGTCTTCTTTGATACCGAACCTTTACGACATCTTGTTTAACACCCGGCAATCAGAAAAGCATCCAAATTCTCAGTGCTAGTGCAGATGTTTCAGTTTTTTTTTAAGGCAACCGAAATTCCATAAACACGGCAAAACAAACGAAAGTGAAAAATGAAATTCGCTATCATCATTACATTACAGAAGAATACAATAAAACAAACAAACTTGTTCCTCTGCTTATTTCCATCCGATATATATATTTTTTCATAATAAAGGAAGCTGAGGACGTTGTTTATTGAAAGTATGAATAATTGATTCCTGTTGTATCATATTGAAGATTGCCAATTCGATTCTGCTGCTGAAAAAATACTTTCGTCTAAAAGTATGTGGATAGTTTCTATCTATATTTCTGAGATGAGGTGCTGTGATTATTTACAGTATTTACATTGTTCGAACTATTGTCCTCATCTTTGTTGCCATATTCACGACGTTTCGGCCATTGTACGCTCCGGACTTTTTCAGGTACTGTCTATATTTCTGAGATGAGGTGCTGTGATTATTTACAGTATTTACATTGTTCGAATTATTGTCTTCCTATTTGTTGCTATATTCACGACGTTTCGGCCATTGTACGCTCCGGACTTCTTCAGGTACTGTCTATATTTCTGAGATGAGGTACTGTGATTATTTACAGTATTTACATTGTTGGAACTATTGTCCTCCTCTTTGTTGCCATATTCACGACGTTTCGGTGGGATGGGGTTGCAACAATAGACAGAGAACATCACTGAAAAATACGAAAACTTAAGGAATCAGAATATATTCTAAGCCGGCCAAGCTTAGACATGAATACAATATGGGAATACGGAGCGCTAGAGAAAGACAATAATAACAACAAATTGTAATATGAGCTGTGGTAAAAATATGTGAGACGTTAGGTTTATAAGTCCAAAAAATGCATACACTGGTGTACTCAGGGAGACATAGCCGAGTGTATAAAAGGGTTGATAAACCAATGACCCAAAGAATTTGAAAAGTTAAAAGAAAATAACTGAAATATGAAACTACCCCGGAATAAATTCTAATCACCTGAAGAGCGTACAACGGTCGAAACGTTGTGAATGAATATGACAACAAAAATTAGGACAATAGTCCAAACAATATAAATACTATAAATAACTGTATAGTTTCTTCGATATAATTGGAATTTGATCAATATTCTTTAGACGCGTTCTCGTTTACCAATTCGTTTTTGAACTTGTGAAACGCCATAACGCGATTTAATAAATATGTTTATTACGTACAAGAGTTCAACATATCTAAGAACTGAATATTACATCTCTGAGATGGTCACCACCACGAAGAGAACATGCAAGAGCTCAAACTCAATTGGCACTGTCGGTCTCAAGGAAGTCTGTAACTGCAGAATCAGCTTTAGGGATGGTGCCTGTCGCTTTACAAAATGCTGTCGGAATTTCGTTTGGGTTACAACAATGGATCTTTGGCTCGTTGAATATGATCACGGCATTATGAGGGTCGACCGTCAGCAAAAGAAATATCAGATACCTGTAGGAAATAGCAAAAATCTTAGATAATATGTTGAACTTTCTGGGTAATTAAAAATTTTACAAAAGCTTCTCGAAAGAAACATTTGTAATAATTCCACTCTGATTCAAATTTTAGTTTAATTATCATTTTTCAGGATATTTGTAAACGAGATTTAATGAGAGTCACCATTTTGCGGTGTTTTTAAAATTTGATTCTATTTTTTAGTAAGTTAGATTCTAAAAAAATTAAAAAGCGGTCACCCATAATGAGTTCTAAAAGACATAAAGATGACTTTGAATGCCGTATTTTTAAGAAGGAATGGACTGAAAAGTATTTATAGAAAATGGTACAAAAGCTGATTTGCCATGATACTTGTGCAGTATTCAAGGAATAAAATTTGAAAAGACATTTTCACTCGAAACATGGCAACTTGGGCCAAAACTTTTCCACACAAAAACTGCCAAACAAAGCAACGGACATGGTTAAAAAACTGAAATGCCAACAAGGCATACTTATTAAATATACATCTACACAAGAGCTTGCAACAAATGGAAAGCTTTATATTGGGGAAAATAAGATCGTAAAATAAAACAAGCCATTTTCTGACGTAGAATTTGCGAAAGAATGTATGATTGATGCAATTGATAGTGTGTGTCCAGAAGTAAAGTCAAAAGTAGAAGCAATTTCATTGTCACGGAGAACTATTGTTCATATAATAGATGCTATTACTGAAAACTTGCATGGAAAACTTTTGGATACTGCAGATAAATTCAAGTGGCTCTCAATTGCTTTACATGAGAGCACAGACATAGTAGATACTGCACAGTTGCTGATTTTCATTCACAATATTGATGAGTCTCAAAGACACTACTACTGGGAATGATTTGTATGAAAATCTTATGTATTGGTTGGAAAATTCGCAGTTATGCCTTGATAAATTTGTGAGCATAACAACTGATAGGGTACCCGCATTAAATGGGACACATTGTGCACTTGTCAAACATCTAAATGACAAGATTCTGTCAAACTTTCCACTTCATAAGTTGTTTCCATTTCAATGCATAATTCACCAAGAAAGTCTTTGCAAAGTAAAATTGGATTTTAAACATGTGATTGCTCCAGTAATGCCTGCAGTATATGTGATAAGATCAAGGGGACTAAACTGTTTCAAAATTTGTTGCAAGAAATGAAGCCTGATTTTTCTGATGTATTATATCACGCCAATGTAAGGGGATTAAGTCTTGGAAAAGTTTTGAAAAAAGTATGAGACGTCAAAGAAGAGATTTTCATGTTTTTTTGTTTTTTTTTTTAAAATGAAGGATGTAGCTCGTGACTTCTCCACCAAAATAAATGATGCAGAATGTGTGTGTGTGTGATTTTGTTTTGCTACAGATATCATGCAAAAAATGAATGAGCTCAACACAAAACTTCAAGGTAAAGGTGTCTTTGCTCATGATTTATTTGTGGAGGTAAAATCCTTTCAGACAAAGCTTACACTTTTTGCTAAACAACTGTCTGATCAAAACTTTTCTCACTTCCCCCTTCTGAAAAATCAGCCTGTTGAATATACATCTGCACAAAAATACAGTGGATAGATCACAGCCTTGAAGGAAATCTTCAAGCATTATTAAGAATTAGCACAAGCAACATGAAGCCAGACATAAGCAAACTAGTTAACGACTACAGTAGACAACATCAATCTCATTAATTATACACCTACTATTGTTCTTACAATACATTTTTCTTGCATTTTGTCAATTATTTATGTTATAATACAGTTTTTACATTATAGTGAATTGTAATTAAGCATTACGACTAGCAAGATGTTTTTAATAATTAACTAATCATGAAAACTTTTCATTGTTTCATGCTGTTACATTTTTCAATATACAATCTTCAAAAGCATCTACCCCAGTAGCCATGTCCATAGTAACAATGCGGCCCACTAAAAAAAAGTAATTGCCCACCCCTGTCCTAAATATTTGCATTTAAGATATGTCCCATAATGACGGGACACCCTGCATTTCGCTAAAAGGATAATTGTTCTATTGGACTTTGTTAATAGATTGTTGCAAAAGTTTCCAGCATTTATAAAAAAAATGATGGATAACAATGTTTTTCAGTTGCATTTCATGTGGTTTGGTAAAATTAGCGGTCGCTACTCCGAAAGGTTGCAATGTCTAATTTTTTAAAAACGGTATCTCCTTGCCGTACAGTGACGTTCCTCCGCGAGGCAAATGTAACATGTGACTCAAAATAAGTCTATCGCTGTAACCACGGCAAACTTTACTACCTATATGCATTCCACATTTTGTGTTGTTTGTCTGTGTCTTCAGCTTTGCTTACGATTTACGAGCACGGTTAGACATTGCTGCGAAAACTTTAATGGAGAGAAAGGACAATAAAAGACGACCGTCATCATGAACAACATTTTATTGCAGGTAATATTTTTTTTTTTTTTTTGCAAAAATGTATTACTGGTATTTTTAAAGGTATAGATGGTAATTGTTTTCCAAAAATGGTAATATTTTTTTTTTAAAATGTATTGCTGGTAATAATGCTGGTAATAAAACCTATTTTTACACTTTCATAGTGTTTAGACCCCAGCTTGGGGGTTAACTATTTACCCATAGCTGGAGCCTCAATAGGTGCTACTACCCCGTGTCAGAGTCGACCTGGGAACACCGGCAATTAAGAGGTGATTTCACGCTCCTCAAAACCTCCTGATCAGAGGCTTTGCTGTTGGACGTAGTTTATCGTCTTACCCAGGATGCGGGTGTAGTTTACCGTCATACTCAGGACGAGCTTTTTTCGGTGTCTAGGTAAATATTTACTTACTACATACATTACTTTCTGCCTGAATTTCTGGGATGATGAGTTATTATTTACGTTATTTACATACGGACTCTTGTGGTCGTCTTTGTTGTTATTACCCCAATGTTTCGATCGTTGTGCCCTTCGGCCTTCACCAGGTGTATATCGATCCGGGTAAACCACAGGGAATTCCGAACTGAACTCTTTATTTAATCTACGGGGGTAGACTGTTCTTGTTCCATCTCGTCTAGTTTTTATTTAATACTGCCGAGTTATTGCTCGGCCTGTTTACACTGTGCCGGGCCGAGGGGTTAAAGTCACAGTTACAATGTCACCAAATTCACTAGGCTATTGTCCCGTAGAACACTTCTCTGTGGAGAACTTGGAGTCTTAAACCTAACCTGATAAGTGTTGCTGCTGCTTGTCATGCTTGACTGCACTCACAGAAGCCTTTCTCTTTTTATTACAGCTGCTGCTGCCGTTGAAGACTTGTTATAATTAGTCTTTATTTATTAGCGGCTCACATACCGTATTTATTTATATGCTAGAAATACGTACGTAAGCATATAAGACCCGTTCACTAAAATTATAAATACTTCATTTCGTGAATTATTTGGACAGTTATCACTATCTTTGTTATTTTGATTACTATATTTCGGCTTTGGCCTTCTTATTGTTGTCTGGAGTTTTGAGGTCTATTGTAGCTAATCTATGAATTATTCTGGTCAGTGTTTTTTTGTCTTTTCTAATTTCCTAATCATACTTTTAGCTGGAGACTAACATAGACGAATAAACAATTATCTCGCCTAACTAAATTAACAATAGCTTAGTGAATTAAAGCTTTGGTTTGGATAACATAGTAATTGTGAGTTCAATCCTTGGGCTGTGCAGTGTGTACATAGGGGAAAAAAGGCTTGCAATAATTGCACTAAAGTAACAACTAGACGAGATATCCCTGAACATGGTCAGGGGAACAAGAACACTCTGTCCCTAAAAGGTTCAAAATTCCCTGAAGTTTACCCGGAATGACAAGCACCTGATGAATGCCGGGGATACAACAGCCGAAACGTTGTGAAAACAAGAAACATGTAACCAAATCATCCGCGAGTAAATAACATTAATAGACACTGTAAGATTCTGTATTATGAACATTAAGATAAAAATCTGGCATAAGAGGTTTCTAAAACAACCCGAAATTAATTACAGGTTTATAGAAAAAATTTAGTATCCATTCATCTTCTTTATGTGCCGTATCCCCTCATCATGGCTCCCCACAACTTCCTGTCCTTTGTAGCTCTTAATACATTTTGTCTTTTTGTTATTTCTCTTAAACCCTGTTCCGCCATCCATTTACTCAAGCTCACTAAGTATATTATGCATTGTTTTTCTCTGTCCCTATTGCCTTCAATTTGTCCTTTGAGTATCAGATTTTCCAAGCCCTCCTTCCTCATTTACAGGTTATTAAAAATCCAGAAAAAATGTGACGGTGGGCACTAATGGGTTAAAATAGTCTATACTGCTATTCTGTATGGACAATCGTTATGCTTGTCTAGATAATATCGGAGTGTAGTATCTACCAGGTCCATAGCCCTTATATGCTTTCTGACCGAGAAACGTAATGATATTAAACGAGAAAGAACTGGGAAAAAGTGATTTGTATAAGAAAAAAAGCTTATGAAGCAGAAAGGGTAAAGGTAAGAAAGCTAGAAAAATACGAAAAGAAAATCAGATGAAAGGAAAAAATAAACATATATATATATCCATGATAGGAAAAAGAACAAGTAGGAAACAGATCTTAATCTAAAATGTTTCACTTTATTAAAGCATCGTCAGAGATCAAGATAGAAATGATCAAAATGATAAAAAGCAAAGAGACGCAGATTAATGGTATGACGTGTTTGGCTATTTCTTATTGGTTAGATACGTGTCATGTGTAATGAAGTAACAGATAATATTCAAATATGTGTGGCAAACATTCTCGGCGCTAAAGTGTGTAAAAGTTAGTAAGATGCTGTAGGATGTTTTGATTGAGTACGTGTCACGCGTAAGGAAGTAACATATAAATTAGTGCAAGAAAACATTCTGGATGTTAAAGTATATAAAGGTTAGTGAGACACTGCAGGATATTTTGAACAATTCTTCATTAAAGTATATCTCGTGCGTATTTTGTATACATATTGATTATTATGTATTCGGAAGAGATAGGTTAGATTCATGGATAATGGATCTGTAGAAAAATGGTGATGTAATGTAGTTTTTTTTTAAACGTGTGTTAATAGCTGGTAATGTTGCTATAAATATATGTCCATATTTAGAGAACGGAAAAGATGAAGACGAAAGATCAACAAAGAGATACGTGTCTTCTGATAGGATATCCGGAAACAGTGAGTGCAAGATGGAGAGACAGGTGAAGATGGAAAAGCATAGAAATTGCGATACATTAAAATTCTTTATGGAGAGAGATAGAGCAAAAGAAAGGTAAAAGATAGAATTTAGGTTATACAGCACACTGGCGTTAAAAACCTTTGAGCCACCGTAGTAAGTTTAGTTACTTTTGTTAATTTTATCCCCAAATCGAGAGTGATTAGCAGTGTGCTTTACTCAGTACATTTTATCATCTTTGGGGGCTAGAAAACAATTTACTGCATTTTCGATAACTCTGTATGGTGGATGAGAGAGCATCTTAGGGCATCTTAAATATAGTGATGCTGAAAAAAAAGCAAAAATATTGGGGGCACCAACAAAAATTCCACTTTTCAACTCTTTACGAATAATTGCCTCAATTCGATGTGGCATCGAATGGAACAAGGTTCAGATTTTCTCAGTGTGAATTTTTTCTCCATCCTTCTTAGTAATAATCCCAAAGCTCTTCAAGATTACATGCTTTTAGGTGGAGCACTTCTTTTTTTCAGTTCCCAACACAATGGTTCAGTTATAATGCGATCAGGACTTTGTGCTGGTCAGTCTTCCAAAAGTTGACCCTCTTTATCCACAAGAAACCTTTTTGATGTGTGACAAGGAGCACGGTCATGTTGAAAGTTTTCTCCTCCTTTGTCGTCTGATTAAACCGTTGTAAACTAATATATTAGGTTGGTGCAAAAATATTGTCGTTTTTTTGACGTTAAAAAATACGTAAAAAAAACGACAATATTTTTGCACCAACCTAATAGTTTTCGCTGTTTAAATTACCATCATTTTCTTCTACCATTGTTTTTGATGCAACCCCACACCATTACGTATCCACCGCCAAATTTTATCGCCTTTATGGTACAGCTTGCTTCGTTTCTGATCTTACATATTCTCTTGCATTAGAATGTGACTCATATTCATCCCTAAAGATAACTTTTTACCACTTTCCAGCATCCCCATATTATATATTCTTTTAACAACTTCAATCTTCCAATGTTTTGTCGAATAATTATTTTTTGCTGTTATATGTCCGTTCGAGTTGGGTTTTTTAACACTCTGCGTACTGTATGAACTGAAAGCTCACTGTTAATACTGTATTCACTCCTCATATGTATGGCTGTTAATTTTGCATTGCCTACTAAAATTCAAACAAACTTTTTTTCATCGCTCTTTGTCTAACCTTTGTGGTCTTGCGTTTTTTTTTTTTCTTTTTGCACTTTAAACACTTTCAGTAGTAGCAGACGTCTTTTAGGAGCCTTGAAGACTGTTTCTGGAAATTCCTAGCAGCTCTCGTTGAGTCAGTTTACCTTTCAAAGTCACAACCTTTATCTTTGTTTCAGCAGAAATTTTAATCATGTTTTTAGTGAAGAAAAGTTAATGTTCAACTACAATGACTTATCAAGGAACTAATTAATTAATAAGGCACCTTATTAACAAGTTAATAAAATGGGAGAAGTCCTACTTAGAAATTTGCATATTATCATGATTTTTTATCATCTCAATCTTTGATATGCCCAATAGATTTGCATGGCATTTTTTTAGAGTTTTAAACTTCTTAAAGCGGTGTATCTTGTTACACGGCACCTACGAAAATGAGACAACTTATTTTCCAATCCTAAAGGTCAAGCTGCTCAAACTACGTTTTTCTGGTTATCCAGCTGGGATAAAAGGGTAGTATCTGTTCTCTTCATCTCTAATGGTAACGGTAATATTACTCGTTTCCTGATGTGGAAACATTCGGCATCCATTAACCGACTAATTATTACTACTTGATTTACGCTTTTCTTCACTCCTTCGCCATCTGACTGGTATCAAAGTGTAGTATCTATTCTCTTCATGTTTGATATGGGAAGAGGCTCTCCGTTCCAGCGATTCCGACTCTGCGTTTGTGTCTTCCTCATTCCAAGAGAGGTGGGGGTCGATGTAATATTAATGTCAGAGTGACAGTGATCGCAAAAACTGAGCAATAGTTGTCCTTGGCCCGTACGCATATTCATGTGTATGGGTTCCCCAAGATTAAAAAAAAAAACGACATTGTGCTACATCCTCCCTTAGAGGTAGAGGTCAGATAAATATTCACTCCTTGCACATCGGACTGGGATCAAAGTGTAGTATCTGCCTTCGAGAAGATAAAATACATTTCATTTCTCAAATGAATTCTGTCTTCGGACAGAACGCAACTTTCTCTTTTCACTTGAATTGGGGTGACAGAGGTAGCAATGGTTTCTTGCAATAATTTTTATATCCTAAAATCTGAAACATTTATCTAACGTATATCTAATGAAATTCACTGAATCTACTCACTAAATCTATAAATTATTACTCATCATTGACTTCAAATCTCTTCCTCAATTTATTGTCTTTCTTATTTTATTTTCTTTCTTACTTTTTTGTCTTTCTCAATTCATTGTCTTTTATGCTATATTGTTTTTCTTATTTTATTATCTTTCTAAGCATATTGTCTTTGTTCAGTTTATTTTTTTTTCTTATTGATTTGTCTTTCTTATTTTATTGTCTTTCTCAATTTATTGTAATTCTCAAATTATTATAATTCTCCATTTAGTGTAATTCTCACTTTGTCGTTCGCAATTTATCGTCTGTCCGGATTTGTCTTTCTTACTGTATAGTCTTTCTCAATTTATTGTAATTCTCACTTTGTCGTTCGCTATTGATCGTTTGTCTGGATTTATTGCATTTCTTATTTTTTTGACTTTCTCAATTTATTGTAATTCTCAATTTATTATAATTCTCAATTTATTGTAATTCTCACTTTCTCATTCGTAATTTATCGTCTGTCTGGATTTATTGTCTTTCTTTCTTTATAGTCATTCTCAATTTATTGTAATTCTCACTTTGTCGTTCGCAATTTATCGTCTGTCTGGATTTATTGTCTTGCTTATTTTATTGACTTTATCAATTTATTGTAATTCTCAATTTATTGTAATTCTCAATTTATTGTCTTTCTCACGTTGTCATTCGCAATTCATCGTCTGTCTGGATTTATTGTCTTTCTTACTTTATAGTCTTTCTCAATTTATTGTAATTCTCAATTTATTGTAATTCTCAATTTATTGTAATTCTCACTGTCTCGTTGGTAACTTATCGTCTGTCTGGATTTATTGTCTTTCTTATTTTATTGTCTTTCTCAATTCATTGTAATGCTCACTTTGTCGTTCGTAATTTATCGTCTGTCTGGATTTATGGTCTTTCTTATTGTATTGACTTTCTCAATTTATTGTAATTCTCAAGTTATTATAATTCTCAATTTATTGTAATTCTCAAGTTATAATTCTCAATTTATTGTAATTCTCAAGTTATTATAATTCTCAATTTATTGTCTTTCCAACTTTGTCGTTCGCAATTTATCGTCTGTCTGTATTTATTGACTTTCTTATTTTATTGTCTTTCTCAATTTAATGTAATTCTCACTTTGTCGTTCGCAATTTATAGTCTGTCTGGATTTATTGTCTTTCTAACTTTATTGTCTTTCTCAATTTATTGTAATTCTCACTTTGTCGTTCGCAATTTATCGTCTGTCTGTATTTATTATTTTTCTTATTGTATTGTCTTTCTCAATTAATTGTAATTCTCAAGTTATTATAATTCTCAATTTATTATCTTTCTCACTTTGTCGTTCGCAATTTATCGTGTGTCTGGATTTATTGTCTTTCTTACTTTATAGTCTTTCTCAATTTATTGTAATTCTCAAGTTATTATAATTCTCAATTTATTTTAATTCTCACTTTTTCGTTCGCAATTTATCGTCTGTCTGTATTTATTGACTTTCTTATTTTATTGTCTTTCTCAATTTAATGTAATTCTCACTTTGTCATTCGCAATTTATCGTCTGTCTGTATTTATTGTCTTTCTTATTTTATTGACTTTCTCAATTCATTGTAATTCTCAATTTATTATAATTCTCAATTTATTTTAATTCTCACTTTGTCGTTCGCAATTTATTGTCTTTCTTACTCATTTTCTTTCTACTTCTTACGATTGTATCTTTTTCTTTTTATTCATTTGAGAAATTTACCGTGCGAACTCCTGTATTCTTTATTCTTTCCTATATTCCATTGCTTTTATTAATTTTCCTCGTTTTTAACGAATCATAAAATGCTGTGTCACTTTCTCTCCCCACCATAAATCTGTAACATATCCACCACATTATTTCATGTTATTTACAAGATATGAGGTGCAGGTAGTGTAATGGTTAATAACTTAGAAGAATCGGTGAACCGAGTTCGAATTCAGGCCGAGTTGCGTTCAATTTCGCATAAATACCTTTGGGAAAGTTATGAAGCTGTCCCTTCTTCCATCTCCCATCTATGGATTAAATAGCAGTGCTGAATAGGCTCTTTTGTCTTGGAGTGACAATCAATCTAAAAGAAAAACTTCAAATCCAGCCTGAAGTGGGAATGGCTGCGTTAAGATGGAAAATCTTTAGAAATGGCAGCGAAAGACGAGCTTCATTTTGTATATGAGAAAGAGATTTCAAGGCGAAAAATAATTCGTCACCTATAAGGACGCGAAAATGCTTTTGAACTCACCGCTGTTGCTCTGGCTTCAGCACATCAGCGTCCCTCCCCTAACGAGTTATAGGACTAACGGCGTGATGTCATACTTTCTGTGGATAGCGACATTTATGGGAGGTCAGATTTTAAATGCTTGCCTTCTATTCAGGAATATAATGTTGATAATTGTACATAAGTACACCTTACCAATTTTTCCAATTCCAGTCGAGTTTTTATTTTCACTTACACGCAAATATCCTTGGGAAAGGTACGAATCCGAATCTTCCCCCAGCTACGGATTAATTAGTAGGACTTGTATCAGTAATTCATTATTATCTCAAAAATTTCTTAAGTAATATAATAATCTTATATGGCTTTAAATAAACTGCAAAAGATTGATAAACTGTAAAAAGTTAATTAATCAGTAATATCTGTAATGCAAAACAAAAAAAAGATCTTATTTGTCAGGTATGTTCCAATATCTGAATCTTTTTTATTTGTAGTTCCATATTTCTACATTTATGATCGGATTATCTTTTTAAATTATATTTCGTCATTGGATTAAAATGCTTCATTATCCTATTCATTTGATTATATATCCTTCGAAAGATGACTCGGTTCAACAAAATGATTGCAACATTTACAGCAGTAAGTATAGAATTTCATTTAACTTTACTGGTTGACAATTATTCTGTTCATATGCCATAAATTTAATATATATTTATTGAAACATTAGTTGCTTATGTAACTTGTCATATCCGAGTCTGAGTGATTAGAACTTTCGCCTTTCAACAATGAGTCCCGGGTTTGAATCTCAATTTACTTTTTGAATGTTACCTTCACGTAATCTTACTTGAGAGACAATCTCAAGATTTTTTGTTGTCGTTTGTAATGAAGTTCACTCTTACAAAGCCCACGAACCTCTCGAGATAGATGGATGGTTACAGAGTAAGAGGCACGGTTTATGGAGATATATGGGAAGATAACGGTTGACCCTTAGATAAGATTGTAGTCATCGGAGAAGCATCCACTTGGGAGTCGGTTACACACAACAGCAGTTCGTGAGAAGATGATGCTTGAGTGGAAGTTACGCTTCAACAATAGAATTCGAAAGGGGGTGAGGTTGGTTCGCTACAATGGTCGTGGCATCGCGGGTCTTAGACGTGCAGGTTAGAACAGGTGGAACTAAGGTAAGTCGTCTGAACACTTTCCATGGAAAGAGAGGCTGACAACATTTTGTATATGAGAAAGGGATTTCAGGGTGAAAAATAATTCGTCACCTAAAAGGACGCGGAGATGCTTTTGAAACCGGGTTAGTTTGAGGTCAGAAGCATAGGACGCAAGGTAATGACCAAACTGATGTAATGGAATATGCATACACCTGTGTCCTCCCTCACTGGAATATGATTGGCTGGTTGTCCGTCATAAATACCGACGGACGTGTACGAGAGTCAAGAGCCTTAGTCTGAGTGAGCTGCTCGGCCCGGTTGCTAGGATCAAAGTGTAGTACGCTGCCTTTGTGAGATTCCGAGTCGGCGTCTGTCGAACTCTCTGCATTAGCAGAGAGGAACCCGGACGAAGCTTTGCCGAAGGGCAAGGTTTCGTTCGGGGAGGTAGACAGGACCTGAACCCGTCTAGGTGGGTTCAAAGGCTATATTTTATGCCGAGCCTACGAGCTCGGAGATACCCACATTAAACCGGCCTTGTGCCACATTCGGTCCTCGTGGGTAGATTGATAAATACCGAGCCTTAGTCTGAGTGAGCTGCTCGGCCCGGTTGCTAGGATCAAAGTGTAGTACGCTGCCTTTGTGAGATTCCGAGTCGGCGTCTGTCGAACTCTCTGCATTAGCAGAGAGGAACCCGGACGAAGCTTTGCCGAAGGGCAAGGTTTCGTTCGGGGAGGTAGACAGGACCTGAACCCGTCTAGGTGGGTTCAAAGGCTATATTTTATGCCGAGCCTACGAGCTCGGAGATACCCACATTAAACCGGCCTTGTGCCACATTCGGTCCTCGTGGGTAGATTGATAAATACCGAGCCTTAGTCTGAGTGAGCTGCTCGGCCCGGTTGCTAGGATCAAAGTGTAGTACGCTGCCTTTGTGAGATTCCGAGTCGGCGTCTGTCGAACTCTCTGCATTAGCAGAGAGGAACCCGGACGAAGCTTTGCCGAAGGGCAAGGTTTCGTTCGGGGAGGTAGACAGGACCTGAACCCGTCTAGGTGGGTTCAAAGGCTATATTTTATGCCGAGCCTACGAGCTCGGAGATACCCACATTAAACCGGCCTTGTGCCACATTCGGTCCTCGTGGGTAGATTGATAAATACCGAGCCTTAGTCTGAGTGAGCTGCTCGGCCCGGTTGCTAGGATCAAAGTGTAGTACGCTGCCTTTGTGAGCTTCCGAGTCGGCGTCTGTCGAACTCTCTGCATTAGCAGAGAGGAACCCGGACGAAGCTTTGCCGAAGGGCAAGGTTTCGTTCGGGGAGGTAGACAGGACCTGAACCCGTCTAGGTGGGTTCAAAGGCTATATTTTATGCCGAGCCTACGAGCTCGGAGATACCCACATTAAACCGGCCTTGTGCCACATTCGGTCCTCGTGGGTAGATTGATAAATACCGAGCCTTAGTCTGAGTGAGCTGCTCGGCCCGGTTGCTAGGATCAAAGTATAGTACGCTGCCTTTGTGAGCTTCCGAGTCGGCGTCTGTCGAACTCTCAGCATTAGCAGAGAGGAACCCGGACGAAGCTTTGCCGAATGGCAAGGTTTCGTTCGGGGAGGTAGACAGGGCCTGAACCCGTCTAGGCGGGTTCGAAGGCTATATTTTTTGCCGAGCCTACGGGCTCGGAGATACCCACATTAAACCGGCCTTGTGCCACATTCGGTCCTCGTG
>OZ010606.1:35426005-35498505 GCA_963932145.1 Acanthosepion lycidas
AAATAAAATTTAATTAACTTATTATTTACAGGGAAAGATAAAAAAAATTATACAGCAGTTAAAACATCAAATTATTAATCTACAAAGTTTCAGCTTTTAAGCATACATAGTTATTATAAATTTTATACGCTTCAAGTAACACATTTTAAAATAGAACCAAGTATTTTTTCATCTAAATATTTGCGCGCTTTTTGTGTTTACTACTACGTGTATGTAGGTATAAATAAATACAGCGTATCAAATAGTCGGAGTCCGCGGGATAGTACGAGTAGCAGCCGGATGTAACAGTCTATGTCAGAGTCGGAGTCAGTAATACATCATATTGTGTCCAGTGTATTATATATATATATATATATATATATATATATATATATATGCGTGTGTGTGTGCGCGTATGTGTGTGTGTGTTTACCTTTAAAAAGAACGTGATATTTGTAAAATAATGAAACAGGTATAGCAGAGAAAAGTAAAATGCGCACATTTAGTCAGAGCATTATAAGCAAATTTAAAAAAAAATTTTACACAATTTACATTGTTCGGGTTATTGTCCTCATATTTGTTGGTGTATTCACGATGTTTCGACCGTTGTACGCACCGGCCTACTTCATGTAACATAATTTCAAATCGAACACTTTATTTCGTCCACCGAGCTAGATTATTCTAGTTCCACGTGCCATGCCACGTCTGGATGTAACAGTTATCTCCCATTACCTCAACTCTCCAAGTTTTTATTCACCACTGCAGTAACCAGGTATTGAAAAGGTGGTTCAACACTTCACAGACACCTCTTCCGAGTAAGACCCCCACATAGAAAAGAGCATGTCTAAGGACTGCGTATACGCAATCATCTACAGGTAAAAAAAATATAATTTACCCTATATATATATATATATATATATATATATATATATATACACACAGGGCAAATTGTCGCCATGTTATATTTTTAATTCCGCGCATGCGCGTTGTTTTTTTGTTTTGTTTTGTTTTTTGTCGACTGCACAGTATGGTAGTGCTAATTGGGCACCGTTTCTGAGAAAAAGAACTCCATGACTTAGTTTACACCGCTAAATATTTGAAAATGGGATGATGCTATACTACTTGGAATTCGCACCGGAAGTTCCAATACGAACATTTCAGAGTGATTGGGTTTCAACCTGAGGGCAGTGCAGAGGATTTAGGAAGAGCTGGATGAGTGTAATATTGATTACCGAGGCACAGCAGCTCGGAGAACTCTGGTCGTTCTTATTAAAAAAAAAAAAAAAAGAACTCCCGAATTTGTTCGTGAGAGCCTCAAGCTCAACATGGAGGCGTGCATCAAGTGCCTTGACAAAGTAGTACTGATCTGGGTTAAAACGGGTCACCTTATGAAGACCCTATATCTGGCAACAGCACTCTGCACCATGACACACAAGCAGGAGAACCCAATCATGGCTATCAGACAATTTCTGCGATCACAACAACCCTTACATCTGGCCGTCAAACTCCGAAGACTGAAACCCTATTGATCATTATGTCTGGGGCGCAGTTTAGCGAGAGACTAACAAAACTCCTTGTAACACCAAATATGAACTTATGTACATCTCTGGTATTCAAGCATGAAGCAAACAGTCGCCATTTTGTGTTGATCTCAATGTTCACTTTATACACACACACACACACACACACACACACACACACACATATATATATATATATATATATATATATATATATGCATGACAAAGTGGAAAAACTTCCATTTTGTCATATATATATATATATATATATATATATATATACGAAAATATATATATATATATATATATATATATATATATATATATATATATACGAAAAAAATTCTTGACATATAAATATTTTTATATCGTTATCCGATATATATATATATATATATATATATATATATATATATATATATATATATATATATATATATATATATATATATATGTAGCAGGTCTGTATTCGGATCGTCAAAGAGTGTGGTTGGTTCTGCACAAAACATTCACCACTTTAATTAAATCATATTTGCTGGTTGTATGGCTGTTGGTTCCTAGGAACTGACGTGCCTGAACCTCATACGTCTTAAAAAGGGCCCCGGTAGGCGTGTGTCAACAGCTCGCGTCGCTCAACGACTGCAGAGTTCAATGTGTGTGTGTGTGTGTTTGTGTGTGTAACTTTTCACATAGTGTATAAATATTGAATTTTGACCCTAAGAAAATATACTGGAAAGTGTCATTTTGATTCTAGGCAGAGTGCACATATACTACGCTGACCCTAGTTAGAAGTGCCGATCCCTACATAAAGAAGCACGTCGTTTTTTGCTGGTACTATGATAACATTAAATAAATCTTCACTCACTTTAAAATGGCAAAAGGTTAAAGACTACAGGTTATAACAGTAAGCCCGTCAAATTTTGTCTATGATATTTTCCCTTTTTCTTTTACCAGCTTTTTTATCTTCCATATTTTCTTTCCCTCTTCCTCATCTCTTGCTTGTTCCCAATTCTTTCATCATTTAGAAATTAACCGATAGACATTTGCTAATTAACTCTCTTCATACTGCGCACAAATATTACTTTTTGATCCAAGATAGAAATATCGAGAAGCGAAATTTTGATCCGAGGTAGGAGTGTTGAAAAACGGGATTTTGATCTGAGGTAGAGATGCCAATAAACGAGATTTTGATCTGAGGTAGAGATGCCAATAAACGAGATTTTGATCCGAGCTAGAAGTACTGAGAAGCAAGATTTTGATTCGAGGTAGTTGTGTTGAAAGGCGAGATTTTGATCCGAGGTAGAGATGCCAATAAACGAGATTTTGATCCGAGCTAGAAGTACTGAGAAGCAAGATTTTGATTCGAGGTAGTTGTGTTGAAAGGCGAGATTTTGATCCGATGTAGAGATGCCAATAAACGAGATTTTGATCCGAGCTAGAAGTGCCGAAAAATGAGATTTTGATTCGGGGTAGATGTGTTGAAAGGCGAGATTTTGATCCGAGGAAGAAGTGCCAATAAACAAGATTTTGGTTAGAGGTGGAAGTCCCGAGAAGCGAGATTTTGATCCGAGGCAAAAGTGTCGAGAAGTGAGATTTTGATTCCAGGCTGAATTGCCGGGAAGCAAGATTCTGATCCGAGGAAAAATGCATGGATACTCTGTTTCTAAGTAAAAGTGCTGATCCATACGTCGGTAATCACGTAGGTAATCACGTCACCTACTATGCTAGTCGGTAATACTTGTTTCGAGTACGATAGGTAGGGCCAAGAGTAACTTTGTGTTTCAAACTTAATAAATCTTAATTAATAATAGAAAAACCAACTTGTATTACAATAAAATACTCTATTAACTCACTTAAACAGTAAACAGACAAGTGTAAAGTGTAAAGCCTGACACATAGATACAAGCTGGATTTTTGTCTGAAACATTTCTCTTATCTATGTTATTAGCATTCTCTCCTGAATTAAGTTGCATCGACAAGAAAGAAAATTATCTTCTTGTGCCGTGTTCCCTCAGAAAGTAGGCGATTATAGCTCTCCACAACTTCCTGTCTTTTGTAGCTCTAATAAATTTTATCTTTTCGTTATTTCTTCTAAACTCTGTTCCGCCATCAATTTATTTAAGCTCATTATGTTATATGCCCTTTTCTCTGTCCCGCTTGCCTCCAATCTATCCTGTGAGTATTAGATTTTCCAAGCCCTCTTTCCTCATTATTTGTTCCAGAAAACTCAACTGTCTCTTCCTGATGTTAAGTATAAGTTTCCTTTTTGTTTCCATTTTCTCTAAAACCTCGTCGTTGCTCATTATTTTCATTATAAGTTATGCTATTGATTTCCTATTATGCGGACTTATTGATATGCCTACATAAACATATATATAATGTACATCAGTAATCGTCAACCGTATCTCTCCACAACTTCCTATCCTTCTTAAATCATTCTTAAATCTGAGCAATGTTTATCTCCTTATTATCCCTCCCATGTCCTGTTCTGCCATTCATTTGTAGGCAGTTTACTCATTGTTTCCTTCTTACCTCTTCTGTCAACTTCTCAAAGCCCACTTTCCTCCTTAGGTATCCTGGAAATTTCAATGGTTTCTTTCTGATTCTTTTGCCCTTTTTATTACTATTTTATGGTCCCTCCCATTTTGCAACGAATTTTTATAATATAATAAATATAATATAATAAAATATAATAATTACAATATTTTATAATAATATAATATAATAATATAATAATTATAATATTCTATAATATATTATAATAATATAATATAATAATTATAATATCATATAATAATATAATAAAATAACATAATAATATAATAATTATATTTTATAATAATATAACAATACAATATAATAATTATAATATTTTATAATAATATATAATAATTATAATATAATTTCCTGTTCACTTTAATAGGAATAGATAGGTTCGATTATCGTCGAGTTCACGCGCTTCCCCTGTCTTGTGATGACTTTTTTTTACTTTCTTTCTTTCTTTCTTTCTTTCTTTCTTTCTTTCTTTCTTTCTTTCTTTCTTTCTTCACTCTATATTCCCCCCTCTCCCTCTCTTCCTCGATTTCTTTCCTGTTTCTTTCTTTTTTTTTTAATTCTTTTCATACCTACTTATCTTTATTTTCTTGTTTTTTTTTAATTTTTTCTTACTTTTTTCTTCACTCATTATTTTCCCTCTCTCTCTCTCTCTCTTTCTCTCTCTCTCTCTCTATTTCTTTCTTGTTTCTTTCTTTATTTCTTTTTATTCTCTTCCCACTTGGCTGACTCGCTTACTTTCTAGTTAGTTTTTTCTTTATTTTCCTTCTCTTTCTTTCGATTTCTTCCTTTCCTTCTTTTTCCTCTTCTTCATTCTGCATCCCTCACTCTCTCTTCCGATTTATTTCTTTCCTTAAGGCCACATCACATTGAAACATTGGTTCCCGTACGAAGTTAAGCAACGTCGAACCTGGTCGGTACCTAGAGGGATAACCGCTTAGGAATACAAAGTGCTGTAAGTTTGGATGTGCGGGTGGTGTAATGGATAATGACTCGGAATTAATGATCGGAGAGCCGAGTTCCAATTCCAGTTGAGTTCGTTATATTCACTTATATGCAAATACCATTGGAAAAGGTATGAATCTACTACTTCCCTCCCCAGCTATCGGTTAATTAGTAAAACGTATCGTTAAACAATTATTGTCTCCAATAACAATATTCTTCAATAATCTAAAAATATTTTCTCGCTTTAAATAACCTGTAAAGGGTGATAAGCTGTAGTAAACGATTCAGTCAGATCAAATAAATTTTTGGAGATTAAAGTTGGCTGGTAAGCATGGAGTCGGAAGAGAGTTCCACAGTCGAGAAGTGCAAGAAAAGCAACTGTTAGCATATTCCTTGCAGCTGCCAATTGAATTGTAAATTACTGAGACCTTGTCGCTAATCTAGTACCGCGCTTTATTTCATACAGTCTAGGTTTCATAGCGGAAAGTTAAACAGAATCATGAAAATATTTATAGAATATATTATAGAAATATTATAGAAATATTTATAGAAAATATTATAGAGGTATTTGTAGAAAATATTATAGAAATATTTACAGTAAATTTTATAGTAAATATTATAGAAATATTTATTGAAAATATTATAGAAATATTTATGGAAAATATTATAGAAATATTTATAGTAAATTTTATAGTAAATATTATAGAATTATTTATAGAAAATATTATAAAAATATTTATGGAAAATATTATAGAAATATTTATACAAAATATTATAGAAATTTTTATAGTAAATATTATAGTAAATATTATAGAAATATTATGGAAATATTTATAGAAAATATAGAAAAATATTTATAGAAAAGACACAGGTCAGTTATCCTCCGGCGATGGGAAAAGTGTCCAAAGCTGAGATACCATGTCAGGACCAATCAAACAAAGCAATTTATTATAATTTGTAATACAAAACAAAGATAATAATTAGAATTCTTAGAAAAAAAATTATATTTATTTATTTTTCTGTTAGCATTTTATGCGATATCTAATGTTGACATTTTTTTCGAATATCTTTACGTCGTCTACTAATTTTTGCTTCTTAATTAAAAAACAAAACTTCATTTTGTTTTAACTATATTTTTTTGCAACACACTGACGCATGTTAAAATTCCCACAGCATTTGGTATTGTCGAAGTCTTCGCTAACATTTTTTTGTTGAGATTTACAAACTCTACGTTTCGTTCAATTTCGCAAACCAATCGACGAAATTTGAATAAACTGATACTTTTGACAAAAACCCTACTTCACGGTTTTTACGCAGACTAGTCAAACCAGCTGTACATTGAAACCTATTATTTATTTGCACTTCTCCCCAAAATTTGGTTTCCATCGGTTAGTGTATGGCTATTTTAGAGGGTGTGACGGACGGTCAGACAGACTAATGGAAGTCATTTTAGGTAGATTGAACGCTATGTAATAAAAAAAATACGTTCAGTACGATTTATAGGCCCTTACTACTTCAGGCACAATTCAATGGCTGCACAATGAAGGATCGATCCGTCATTCCCGAAATTAATCGTGGATGATTTCGGAATATATCTATGCTCACCTGTAAGTCCTTGTCAAATCGCGACATCTACTGGCGTGTCGCGCGACTTAAATTCTCATCCCACACCCACTTTATATATTATGATGATGTGGCACCCAAGGAGAATCGAACTCACTACTCAGCCGTAACTGATTTAGCAAGACAAACTCGCTAACCATTACACCACATCGTAGTCATAAATATTCATGGAAGCCTGGCTGGCTTCGCAGTCCTTTCATTATGAAATATATCGAAATACTGACAATACTTTCCATCGGATTTTTCTGTTGAATTTTGTCATCTTCCACTTCACTCTCTGGTGTTCGAATTGCGTAGGTTAAAAACAAACAAACAAACCAGTCTTTTGCTGGTTGCCAAGGTTTTTTTTCCGTTTTTTTTTTTTCCGTTTTTTTTTTTTTCCGTTTTTTTTTTTTCCGTTTTTTTTTTCCGTTTTTTTTTTCCGTTTTTTTTTTTTTTTTTTTTTTTTTTAATACGATGTTTATTTCCTCTTTTATCGTAGCATTAGTCCAGACAAAATATTGCATGCAAATTTAATTACTTTGGAACACACAATCATTTCTATGTTCTTCAGTTTCCGGCCCTGAAAAGAAAAAAAAAAAACTTATCAAGAATTAATAACCGTTATATATTCGTCTCTGTCGACAAGCGAATTCATCTCGTGATCAAGTCAGGAGCCCATTCGCCGATTTAAACTGCAATAACATTTCATAAATATATTATTACATGATTATAAACTAATAAAAACTATTAGTAATGTAAAAGTTCCTAGATCCATATTTTATGTTAGAGAAATCTTAGAAGTGTCTTTTAAGTTTATACCACTCTTTCTTGTGTATGCAAACAATGCTAGCACTTAGATAAAATTTTAAATAAATGTCATATCCATTCAGAATGTAGGCGAGAGCTTTGTTATTTTTTAATAATTTCTCTTATTTTTTTGACGCCCTTGATTCCAGTTTATCTGTTTCGCCGGTTCAAAAACAAGTCATGTAATAACAATTAAATAATAAGCCAGTAATTATACACTGATCCACTAATCATATATCCCACATATTTCTACAGGATTATCAACTGTAAAAGATTGATATTAAGTTATTATTAACTATAAACTGACATTTTCAGCTGACATTAAATGGAAAAAATATATTCAATCAATTGCTAAGTCGACAGCTAAAAAAGTTGGTTCACTGTGTCGTGCTAGACAATTTTTCTTGCCAGAATCTATCTTACATATTTATAAGTCTACCATTCGTCCTTGCTTGGAATATTGCTGCCACATATGGTCTGGTGCTCCTGCTATATATTTAGAGATTCTTGATAAAATCCAAAGAAGAATCTGCAATGTTATTGGTCTAGACCTGGCATCTTGGCTTCAGTCTCTTACCATCTGCCGTAACGTAGCTTCGCTGTGTCTTTTCTATACTTTCATGGTAATCAATTGTTCTGATGAATTTTCCTCTATGATACTCAGACTTTATAAATTTAAGTGCAGTACTAGATTATCGGAAGGCTTGATGTAACCGTAAGTTCTATGCTATCAGTTTCTTCTCTCGCACTTCTCACTTGTGGAACTCTCTTCCAACTTCTTGCTTCTCAGCCAACATTGATCTTCAAAAATTTAAATGCAGTTTCAATCGTTATCGCCTGTTTTCTTAATTCTTGTTCTTTTATTGCCTTCTCTCCTTAAGAGTATTTTTTCTCATATTACCAAACAGCAACCTCTTGCGTGTATGTGGATTGAGTGCCTTACTTGGGGTGAAATGATTAAATAATTCATATATGAATTAAATTTTTGAATTAGTACGGCAATCAAGTGAAATTCAAATGGATGCTTGTAATTTTCCCAGGATTAAAAGAGGCACTTGGCCATCAGTTGCCGGAAAACTGACATGAATAAAATCGATATATAATATGAGATAGATAGATAGATAGATAGATAGATAGATAGATAGATAGATAGATAATTATATATTGTATATTTGTGTAGCAACTGTTCTTTCATACATGTTTCATTGCATGCGACAGATAACGAAAATCTTGTGTTTTTTAATTAGGTTTTTCTAATGTTGTTACAGTTTTTCTGTTCGTGGTCCTAAAAGAGGACAGAAACAGTCCGTAATGATTAATGTCCCATCCGGTTTCAGCAATTCATTAGTCAATTTCAAGTGTGGGGGGGGGTCGTTGTTTATATATTTTCCTGTGTTAGTTATCTAAGTTGTATTGTGTTGATGTAGTAGAAGTTCCAAGCCACGTTATTCTATATAAAGTACTACGGTTATCTTAAGAACGTTTTCAAAATTAGATTTGTTTAGAATGATAATATCTCTAATGGAGGCGGGCAGTTGTGTGTTTTATCCAAGTACATTTTATGGCACTGAGAACACAATCCTGAAAAATTTATTTCGGTTAAGCTCTCTGGGGAGGAAGTGTAGGTTTGTAAACAATGACTATTACGGCTAATAATGCAAGACTCTTCGGTAAATCGAATCGAGTTCTCTCAGTCACTGTGTGTTTATCTAAAAATAAATACACTTAAATTCACCTTCATCCCTGTCGTGCGCCAACGTCTTAGTGGTGGAATCCCCGACTGACGCTAATTCAGTCAGGTTTCGATCCTAGCTAGAGGCAACCGGACCTTTAGACACACTGGTGAGCTGTGATACAGCGAAACAGTCTGTCTGTGGATGACAATATATATATATATATATATATATATATATATATATATATGTATATAGTTGTATAGTGGGTAAATGAAACAGCCAGACATAAGCAGGCGTGTACGCGTGTACGCGTGTGCTTGTGTGCATACGCAGGCAAGCAAATAAATAATCGTTAAATTTCTGCATGAGGTGTAAACGTAATAGTGCTCAATGCGGTTATACAGAGCAAAGATATGTATTAATTAATACATATACGCGTACCTATTTTTTTGGAGTACGACTATAGTTTCACTGGGTGGTGTTCCCAGTTCGTCCCTAACGCTTATATGTACTATAATATATATATATATATATATATATATATATATATATATATATATATATAAATCGGTATCACTCCTTGTAAAGCAGGGGTTACAGGGCGTGGAGGAATTAGGAACAGAAACATTGATAATGAGCGGAAAGCAAAGGGGTAATCAGAAGAACAGTAGATAATGATTGGCATAGCATTTAAATTTTTGAAGATTTCAAAGCCACCATAGACTTCTACAACACATTAATGACAGTTTTCACTCATATTCCAGTATCCTTCAAACACGAACTCCATTTCTGTCTATATTTCTGAGATGAGGTATTATGTACATTATTTACATTATTCGGACTATTGTCCTCATCTTTGTCGCCATATTTATTACAACGTTTCGGCCATTGTATGCTCCGGCCTTTTTCAGGTGGTTGAAATGTCGAACTGAAAGCTTTATTTCGCTCACTGGGGTAGACTGTTCTAGTTCCACGTGCCATGTTTGATTAATGGATGTCAGTTATCAGTTATCGCCTGTTAACTTTGCCTTTGAAAGTTCTCCACTGCAATATCAGGTTAAGTTTCTACCCTCAAGCCATCGGCGCTTCGGTAGAGAGAAAACGAATTCTAGCGTATTGTATTTACGAATGTAAACAAACGCCAGACAGCCAGAGTGCTCTATTCATTAATGAATAGTGATGCGTTAACGCTGACAACTGCTGTTTATAGAATTCGCCCATCACTCAACAGTGCTCAACCGGAAGATTTTCGAGAGACTGGACGGACATGTCCGCCTACAAATCTCTAGAGTCTGGATGCTGAAGGTAACATCAATCAGCTAAGTGGCGAACTTTTACTTATATTAATTCTATTAATGGTCTATTTTTGACATCGAGCACTTTATTGCAAAGACTGCTTGCCTTAAATATCTTTTTTCTCTCAGTATCCCACTGACTGTCAACATTTTTGGTTTTATACTATATATGACATCGCTATATATATATATATATATATATATATATATATATATATATATATATATATATATATATATATATATATATATATATATATATATAAGTTCAAAGGACTTATCTTCCGATTTGAAGTTTCGAAGACAGCGATGCGATACTTAGGGTAAGATAAATCTTTTGAATTCATTAACAGATCACACACACACATATATTACGAAAATTAATGACAAAGTGGAAGAGATTTTTCATGTTACACGTCTCATCCTTTCGAACTTTATCTTCATAGTCAAATCCATTACATTCACTTACGTGCTAATACCCTTGCGAAAGGTATGAATCCTCTTCCTCTCCCCCAGCTATGGGTAAATAACAGGACAGACCGGGTTCTATAGCCTTTGATGGCAACTGGTATACTGAAGAAAGAAATAGCAACATAGTGCGGCAAAAAAATCTGTCTCGTCAGTCATGTATCGAAAGATGCCTGATCGCCTAAGCGTGTATCACGCATAGCGCATAACTGACTGAACTATACATGCAAACAAAGTAGAGGGAACGCTAAAAATTTAAGTTTTTTTTAATTTTATTTTTTTATATTTGCGTTTAGATATATAGTCTAACCAATTTGATTTAGTTACTTTTTGTTTTTGCTTATATTTTTATCATTTTTGTTATTAACTATAGATTTGTTCCACTTTGTCATTCATTTTTCTATCATTGTTCTGATATATAAAAATATATATATCATTTCATTCTATATATAGATGGCCTGACGATCCCGTTTAAGGATGAAACAGATTGTCAGCACTAGGTTTTTACTTCAATATCCACTTTTATATTTACATACGCTCTGTCCTTGATATAGACCACGTTAACCCATAAATATATATCATAACTTAAAACTAAATTTTATCATATATATTTTAATCGGTATCACCCCAAGCAAGCCAGTACAGCCACTAGCAGGCAACTGGTTACAGAACGTGGAGGAATTAGGACCAGAAACATATATATATATACGAGAGTGGACATTGCTTCATGCTAAACGCAGTGACGATTGCGTTTAGCATGAAACAGACTGTCGCCGCTGAGGGTTGACTTCAATGTCCACTTTTATCTTTACATACGCTCTATCCTTGATATAGACCACGTTAACCCATAAATATATATCATAACTTAAAACTAAATTTTTGTCATATATATCTCTATATATATGTGTAGAGAGAGAGAGAGAGGGAGAGAGAAAAACAAAGAAGAAGAAGAAGAAGAAGAAGAAGAATCGATCTTTTTACGACACTAATTTATTAATTTCTGAAATACGAAACTTAATAAGTCATTAATAGATAGTATGGAATCACCCATTTAATGGCGGAGGATTCCTGTCGGATATGGTGAATTAACGACAGTTGATTGGTTAATCACTGTATTATTGTGAAGATCTCCAAGACGGAAGTACTCGCGTCACACTAACGAAAGAAGGGTGACATCTATAGTAAGTTTGTTGTCTGTCTTAGATATGACACTAGACTCGATATAACTGTTGGCCCTTGAAGTGGCCTTCTCTCTGACACTTGACGCGGTTCATGAATCAACTTTTCATGTCTTACTAATACTGATTTCTTAGATTTAATTAGGGCAGACGAGGCGTGCAGCAATTAGGATATGAGCAGGTGCAATTGCAAAAGGAACAACTAATGATTGATCTGCTTCTGATGCGATGAAATATGAAGTGAGGGGATAAAAATGGTGTTATGGAAGAGAAGACGGGGAGAGAGAAAGAGAGAGGTGGGAGAAGAAGGTTTGTTTCTGTGTACGAAAGAAAGAGAAATAGAGAGAGAAAGACAGAGTGAGACTGTGTAGAAAAAGTGGTATTTGGGGGGGTGTACAACATGTACATATATTGTGTGTTTCAGAAAAGACAGATAGAAAGGGTGTGATCTGGTGTATGTGCGTGTGTGTGTAAGTGAAAGAGAGGTCGTATAAGGGAGAGAGACTGTGCGAGAAAAAACGTACATTAGGAGAAAGTGTATAGGTGAGATAGAGAGGGTTTTTTCTGTATATGAGAGCGAGAGAGAGAGAGAGAGATAGAAATACAGAGAGTAAGAGACCGTGTAGGAAAAGTGGTATTTTGCTGTGTACATGTTGTATATCGTATTTCAAAAGAGTGTGGATGAGCGAAAGGGTGTGGGCAGCTGTGTGTACGTGTGTTCATAGGAGAAAGAGAGAGACTGTATAAAGGATAGAGACTGTGTGAGAAAAAATGAATATAGAAGAGTGTAGCTGAGAGAGAGAGTGGGAGAGAGAGAGTTTGTTCGTGTGAATGAATTCGAAAGGGTTAATCAGAAAGAGTGTATGTGTGCGTTGCAGGAGAGAGTGTAAGACACAGAGAAATAGTGTGCGTGTGTGTGTGAGAGAGAGAGAGAGGGAGAAATATAAAGAGAGAGGAAGAGGATTGTGCAAAAGAGCGGAAGAAAGGGAGAGAGAGAAAAGTTGTAAGCACCGGCCTTCTTCCAACTAATATCACCTGAAGAAAGACGTAGCGTAGAACGACCGAAACGTCGTGAATATGGTAATACAGATGATGACAACAATCACAGACAACAATGTAAATAGTATATTATACTTGTGATGTAACGGGTAGCAGCTCACTCGAGTTCCTTATATTCACATTTGCACACATATCCTTCAGAAACCCGCTATGGATTAAATAGTAGGACAGATTAGTCTCATCAGGCTTGATTGACAACCAATCTAGGTGAAGAACAAATCTGAATTTCAAAGACATATGTAGCCCAGATTGGAGCAGCTAACAAAAGGATCGTGGTGTTCACATTCACTCTATTCGTCTGCTGAATGGGTGAATCATACTTATTATAAAACCCAGGTTGTGTGTGTGTGTGTGTGTGTGTGTGTGTGTGTGTGTGTGTGTCTGTTCGTTTATATATTGGATCGGATTTCCTACATTTTTCAACCGATTTCAACAAAACTTCACAGGACTACGTAAAATTACATTTCGGTGGTTCTGACAGCGCCAAAAATTGGAAAAACACAATTGTTTTTGCACGAAATCAATTTGTAAACACGATTAAGTGGCATTAATGAAAGGGGGGCAACTCACATCGAGTTATACTTATTATAAAACCCACGTTGTGTGTGTGTGTGTGTCTTCGTTTATATATGGGATCGGATTTCCTACATTTTTCAACCGATTTCAACAAAACTTCACTTTTTTTTTTGGCAGGTAGTGTTTCTTATTGTCTTGCACACTTTTTTCTTTATTTTTACATTCAGAATGCTTTAAAACTTCCATTTACAAGACAATTGTTTATAATAAAATTCTATTCAATCGGTAGACTCATAACGTTTGAAAACAATGTTTTTGTTTGAGTTTGGGTTTGATCAATTCGTAAAAAAAAAAAAAAATAATAATAATTAAGAGATGCGTGGCTGTCAACCTTAAACAATAATCTTTGTCAATTTCATTTTTCAGTCTTTATGATGGTCGATACTTGATCTGTCTCTTTCTGTTATATCCCCGGGCAACGCCGGGCTCTACTGCTAGTATATATATATATATATATATATATATATATATATATATATATATATATATATATATATATATATTCATTTATAGCATAGAGACCAAATAGAGAATCAATTTTTATATTTTATAAGATGAATACTTAATTTTACTTTTGGTTTCCTATTCAGAAATTAATTGATTGATTGAGGATTTTTTTACGGTTTATCAACCCTTTGCAAATTATTTAAAGTCAGAAAATATTTTCAGATTGTAAGAATTCTTTTGGAGATAATAATGGTTTAATGATACAAGTCTTACTAATTAACCCATAGCTGGAGGGAGTAAAGGTGGATTCATGCCTTTCCCAAGAGTATTTGCGCGTAAATAAATATAACGAACCCCACGGGAATTGGAACACGGTTCTTCGATTAAAAATTTCGAGTTATTATCCATTACACAACCAGCATATTCAAGCTTACAGTATCTGGTATTCTCAAACAGTCAACCATCTAGGTACTAACCAGACTTGACGTTGCTTAACTCCGATGAACGTAGCAGAACTGGTGTTTTAACGTGATGTGGCTGTAAGTTCTGTTCAAAAAGGACTGAACGTAAACAAAAAAAAAAAAAAAAATGCAGAGAAACAAAATTTTTGGATTTTTAAAAAATAAGTACAATAGGATGTGCAGGTAGTATAATGAACAACGGCTCGCAATGAGACACCGGGGACTCGAGTTCAAATTCCAGTCGGTTACACTCACTTACGCGCAAAAACCCTTGAGATGGGATGAGTAGCAAGACAGGGTCTTGTAGCCTTGGTTGGCAACCAGTCTACAGCAGAAAGTAACGGCGGCCTACTGTGGAAATATCTTCTGCATAGTCAATGAATCAAAAGATACATGCTCACCCAGCAGTGTATCATGTATGGCACTTATATACTTATATATGTATACTGCATTTTCAAAATTGATTAAAATGACCGTTTTATTTTTTTTGTTTTATTTTTGGGGGTTTTTTTGTTTGTTTGTTTGTTTGTTTTTAGGGTGTTTCGAGGGTAAATGAGTATTATTAATAATATACTCAAAATAATAAAAGAACATATATATATATATATATATATATATATATATATATATATATATATATGTTTCCAACCAGGATTTATTATTGGCGGCCACAATTTTAGCATTATAAGACATGTAGATGAAACAGTGTTGATTATCACAATAACTAAACTACAGACATTTCTCCAAATTCAGGTTTGTATTTACTTTATAACATGGAAGACTTCAAGCTTATACGAAAATATAAGAACCTATTAATCTCCGCGTATTCCTATAAGAACGGAAAGGATTTCTTAACAAACTGTTTATATGAGAAAATAGTTCAATCGAGCTTATTTAATATTTTGAAATCATCTTCGAATACGTTTTCACAACATCGCCCACGTGACGACGACGTGATCATATTTAAACGGAATGCTGATTTTCTAAAAAAAATTCAGTTATCTGTTTGGATTAGTCTTACTCTTATGTCCATTGTCTTTTTCATGTTGAATTGAATTTAGTCTAAATTATGTTTTATGAATATGTCCTGATGATGGTCTATTAGACCGAAACGTCCGACGTTTATCAACATTAAAACAGCATAATTGCATATTAGGATTTTTGTTTGTTTTTTCCGTATATTTTTCTTCATACTGTCAGATCTATATCCATATATTTGCTTACTATCTATCTATCCTAGTCTCTATTTCTCTATCTCAGCACCTATCTATCTATCTATCTATCTATCTATCTAACTAACTATCTACGATGTTCTAAAAACTTATTTGTCCAACACACTTCCTAAAATCTAACCCATGAATGGGGAACATGTACACGAAGGATGTAGGAATATCATTATTATTATTATTATTAATATTATTATTATTATAAATAAATGAAATATAAAATAATAATAATAATAATAATGAAAATTATTAAAAAAATAAAATAAAACAATAACATAAAAATATATAAAATAAATTAAATAAAAATTAAAAATAATAAAAATACTCCCAGTATGCAACAAAAACTGTTCTTGTCGGAAATACCGCCAAATGACGTTAAATTCAATCTCTTCACCACGGACGTTGGTACGGGCAACACGTGTCTAACTTCTCTCTGCGATATGGTTTGTAATACTACAGAGTAAATTTCCCCCTTTTATCACATGTAACATGAAACAATTGTAACCTAAAAACTACACACACCAATACACACACAAAAAAAAAAATAATAATTTGTAACTTACAATTTACCATGCTTTTCTTGTTATTTGTGTACTTTTTATTTTCTGTCAAGTATGCTTTTATCTCCGTGAGGTAATTTCTGCTGCTATGATATGAGTGATTCCCACACAAGGCCATATTGAAATTCATCGTCCGTCATAGAGGCCGCATTCACCAAGTGATTTTTTTAGAGTTACACATTTTATATCTTACGTAAATAATGCCTAAAGTAGTATTTAATAAATATACAATCTAAAAAAAACAGACATTATATAACTGAAAAACAAGACATATTCAAAGAAATTTTTTATTTATCTTTTAGACAAATTAATGACTCCCTTGACATTGTTTCTTTTGAGATAGCATTTTGATATCAGGTTTTAAGATGGCGGTTTTTAGTTCTAATAGGTCTTCTAAATGCTAATCTGTCAACTGTTCTCATCGAATTTTTGATTTGTGTCAAGTACGAGGATGTGTATTCACAAGTGTATGTTGAAGGAAAACATGAAATAAGTCGGCGTGCATGTTCACGAAAGCGAGGTTATTCTACCGCCCTTTTCCAAATTTCAATGGTTGCTGTCAGAGTTTTCAGGATATTCATTTCAGGCATAAGCTCTAATTGTAACTCATCGGGAGCCACTGATATGTTAATTAAGTCAGGCTAAGAAGCAAGTTTCAGGGTGACATTATGCTTTTCGAAATCACGGAATTACCTGCTGTATTCTTCTATTAACGAATCTAAAATTGACTTGTATTCTCGAAAAGGTTCATAGATATTCTTTTCACTTTCATTCATTACTTTCGACAACTAAGGAAAGTTTTGACTAAGCAAGAAAGGACTTAAAAAATAACAACTTCTTTCTAAATGAAAGGATTTTTTGCCACATATCATACATTGTTTTATTTCTACCTTGTAACGAAATATTTGATTCACTTCGCTTTGTCTTTACATTGCACACAAATGTAGCAGCTCCGTGAAATTTTGTATCTGATAATTCACAAAACATTGTTTTCTTTGAGAAAGTCAATTATTTGCTCTGATAAAGAAAAAAAAGTTATTAAAAATGTCTATTCCTTGTCTCTTTCCTTTAAGTGTGCCTAAAACAAGTAATTCTTCAAATAATTGAAAACTGGCAGTTATTGCACGAATTAAATATTAGGTTGGTGCAAAAATAATTTCGTTTTCTCACATAGTAACGTATGTTAGAAAACGAAATTATTTTTGCACCAACCTAATACAATACTTTTACCGAATCAGTGGAATCTGTCGAGTCATCCAAAGTTAAGGAGAAAATACATTGTTTTTTGTTTTGTTTTTATTATTATTATTATTATTATTATTATTATTATTATTATTATATTTTGGAGCTGCTCTGCTAAATGACTGGCCAAGTTATGTTGTAAATCCATATTTGTCCTTCTTGAAAGAGGCAGATTATCATATTTGTTGACTTTATCTGGAACTAAACATTTTACAATTTCTACAATTCATTCCTGAACTGTTTTGCCTTTTTTCCAAGCAAATATGCAACTTTGTGGCTTGTTTCTGCTGCAGCATTTCGTTAATTTAATACAGAATGGAATAATTGTCCTTGCTTTTGCTTTCCATCCTTTAGTTTCTGCAGTGAAATCCTTTTAGCTTCACCCTCCAATTTAGCATATACATTGCCTTTATGAACAGCAAAATGTTCATAAACCTTGTATTTTTTAACTGTTGAAATTTTAGTATCACAAAGCGAGCATGAGATTTTCCCTTAATTAAATGCGAGAAAATATCACAATTCCCATTGATCATTGAAGATCCTATTTTCTTCTATCCAAGTTCATGTTTATTTGGTGGGGAGGGGGGCATAATGGGTTAAAATTCATAGAGAAATGATTTTATTCTGAAAAGATAAATAAATAAATATTAGCAAACACAAAGAACTAAGCTTATATGTGCATTGTTGTTATTGAAAATCGTGCTAATTATCTACATCAGAGATCAGTATATATATATATATATATATATATATTAGGTTGGTGCAAAAATAATTTCGTTTTCTAACATATGTTACTATGTGAGAAAACGAAATTATTTTTGCACCAACCTAATATATATATATATATATATATATATATATATATATAATTTATATATAATCTTTATTATATATATTTATATATAATCTACTTTCGTATCGAGCACTATTTTTTAAAAATAATAACAAAAATACTAAGGAACTTTGGATTATTTACCAAACCAGTTTCTTTCCTGTTTTCTACAATATTTTCACACACACACACACACACACACACACACACATATATATATATATATATATATATATATATATATATATATATATATATATATATATATATATATATTCAAAATTAGTAAAGATAGCATAACACGGCCCGGCTCGATCCAAAATTGTTCCCATATCTCTGCCCAATTATTCAAACATATTTTGATTAATTTAACCAATTAATTTTTCTGCTAATATTTCTCTTTGGTCTGATAACATGGGTGGCGGGGGATTGATACTACAAATGCCAAATATTCTAGGAGTAACTGTATCCAAGCCAATGTTTCCATCTTCCAGTGGTTCTTCTCCCATATACTCTATACAGATCATCTGACTCTGGGTGGCCACTTCCCCAACTCCATCTAATATACTGATAGCTTGTGGTAATACCGTATTTACTAAAACCGACACTTGACAACTTTTCCACATTCCATCTTTATCTTCTTTAAACAAATCACACACCACCTGTGATTCCCCGTCACATAAATGTATAATTCCCTAAAGCATCGGCTTCACATTTCCTTGCTTCTTCCGACGTCACCAACATAACTTCCTTTCTGGCTGAATTTAAACCTATATATTCTGCCTCAATTTGATATTTTGCAACTGCCCCTGGTATTTGTTCTGTGCTGAGTCAAGGAATGGTTAAGTTTATCGCTTGATATATCTCAAAATTACTTTCCCCGTCTAACAATGATATGGCCATTAAAACCAACAGTTTGTTATCTTCTAGTAAAAGTAGTACAACTTAATGCATTCTAGTATTTCCATAACTCTTCGGTAGGGTCCACTGGCAACTTCAAACTGTTTGTATTTTCAACAGTAACTCCTTCAAGTGATCAGGGGTCACTATATTCGGGGACAAATATCCCAATGATAACAATGAGCTCTCACACGCTCTAACAAAATCATCACGGATTGGCTAATTGAAAATACTGCTGGACGAAACCATTTAAACCCCTGGAAGTCTATCAGCTATGGCCCCAGAGATATTGGCCATCTTGTCTCAATTTTTGCATATCATTTATTAACCTACTTATACTTATTCTGCTTTCCACCAGTTCTAATCTTCTCTCATTCGGTATCAATATACTTGCTTGTGCCAACTGGGCTAAAAATTGTCTGATCCTTTTCCACTCTTTCCAGCTTTTCCCTTCTGATTTTATTTTCTGCTTCGGTTACTGTTCCGAATAGAACGTTTAACGCCTTTCCAACAATGGTGATTACTGCTCTTTTCCTTCTTGTCTGTAACAGTTCGATTCATTCTAAATAAGTTTTCATATACTTCCATCGGGACTCCATTATGGAAATCTCTAGTTCCAGGGAGTACAGTAATCTGAAGTATTGTTTCTCTGTTATATAATTCTCCACTACCTTCATTCTGACTGTCCTCAGCTTAAGTAGTTCACTTCTCAATTTATTTAATAGTAACTGGTGTGGGTTCAAATCTATTACAAAAGTGACCAACCATTTTCACCTTGTTATTATTACTTCACTTGATTTCTTGAAAATCATATTCTGGCTTTGCATCCAGGTTCCTACCGTCACCATCAGCATCAGCAGTATCAGTCTCTTCATACCAGCCATTCCGGCAAGGGTAACAAGATCTCCTTGCTTTATTTTTCTGACCATTCACCGTTTACACACTTCCATATTTAATTATTTTAGAGCATTCCCACTATTCTTCCCTCTTTAATCATTCCAGTTTCAACATTTTCCTGTGCTAATCAATGTTTCGCAGGTTTGATTGGTCACAGACAGGTGTGTGGCGCTTTCTTCCAGAGGTTGTGTCTCGCCGATACTAACGCCGGACATACACGGGACCTTGTGCAGACCAACGACAGCACCAATAAGTAAATTTGACCACCCCTCATGACGTGCTATCCACATCTACGCCTTCTCCAACCAACTTCTACTGTTAATTACTGAATGGGCTTTTCTAATTAACCGGATGTTGTTACGCACCGACATCAAATCCATCCATCCGATCGTTCTCAACTGTATTTCTTTTTACTGCGATTCATGGTTTCCCGCCCCTTTCAGACTCTTCTTAAATGTAACTCTGGCTTTAACCTCTAGCCTATTCTCTGCCTTTAACCGTTTTTTAGGGGGTTGGCGTATTGGGAGAGAGGTATTTCATCCGCTAATTTCGATCTCTTAGCTCCTCTTTCTCTTCGGGAGGTTTCGAATCAGAACCCCGGACATCATCACTTGGGTCCTTTGCTTTCCGCTGATTCATTGGCGGGTTTCTCGCTTTTCTTATAACTCTGTCTACTGGCTGTTAACTTATTTTTCTTCCTTCTTACTCTTCTGAGTCTTCATCTGTTTCCATTTCCTCTGGCTCCACAAGAGGTGCTTTCCTCATCCTTCCTTTCCTGCACCTTAGTTCGGTTCTTTCCCAATCATATACCTCAGCCAATTAGAGGTCGTTGGTATGAGCCTTTTTCACTTTTTTTTTACGCTATTTGGTCCCAGATTACAAAGGACACTGGTCCTGTTACCCCACTATTCTATTAGTTTGGTGCAAAAATAATGTCGTTTTCTCACATAGTAACATATGTGATAAAACGACATTATTTTTGCACCAAACTAATATTATAGGGTTAATTATAGCACGGTCGGCCCGGTTCGATCCTGGGTTGTATCCACGTTGGTCAGTACTGCCACCGGTCACCTGATAGTTATCTACTTTCCACTTCGTTCCTTCAGCTGCTTCTGCCGCACGTTCCTTGATCATAGATCAGTGAAGATCAAATTTCGTCCGTACTTGAACGTTGAGTCGGACCATGGCGGAACCGTGTTACAAAAGGACAAAGAACGCTTCCGCTGGCGAAAATAAAAAAATAACATAACAAAATAGCAAAGAAAGTCGCCGGGTTAATTTTCAATTGGTTTATATAGTTTTTGATACAACAAAATTAACCCTTTCCGTTAAACTTTCCATCGTAACACTGTCTTTTTCTTCTAAAACTTGGAGCGGGTCCAATCGACAAAGAAAGAGGTCGATTGGGAAGGTCACGTAAGGTTCAGCAGTACCTTCGTCCGCTGCTGTCTTGTCACGTCTGCGTCTCTTGACGTCTCTCGCTCCAACTTCTGGTTCGTTTAAGCGATCTGCTTATATGTATTTCACCCGACACCCACCGCGCCTCATCAATATTCATATCAATTAATTATTTTCTCCAATTTTGTAGAGACGACACTGATCTTCAAACAAAGCGGTCAGTTATACAAAACAATACATTCTTCGACAGCAATCTTTGTTTATCATTCGGCTCTATATCCTGACGACAATCGGCCCGAGATCGGTTACTTATTCAAAACAATAACTTTCTGATAATAAACTTTGTGTTTATAAATTATTTCTATGTCCTTGACATCAAAGAATTTTTTTTGTTGTTGATTTTCCAATATGACCCATTTAATTTTCTGTCCATTTTGCATTTTTACAAAACGACACTACACATTATTTACATTACCGGCTTTGCGAATTCTAACAATTCCATTTGTCTTTTGGCTTACATTTTACATTCCTATTCCATTCCGAGTTCCTAGTTATCAGAAAAAGAATTTCTCTTTTTTTTTCATTTCATATTTCCATTCATTTTTTTCATCTTAAGGTTTTTAACGTTTTTAACCCCACTCCAGTTCTCCAATTCTCCGGGATTTTCACATGAACCCTTTTAATCCTAATTTCATTCTACCAGTGTCACAATAGTACAAGCAGTTAAAAATATGCGTGCATCGTCATTATCAAAATGGTAAAAGTTGTATTATAGCCCCCAAATAAGAAAAGGAAATTTTATGTTGAAAAGGGAAATTTTGGTGGCTTGCCTACGGAAATATAGGTGTGGGAATCTGGTAACGCTGACCAAAAGCAGGGTTGTGGGGCTGACATCTAAATCTTTAGCTCCAATTGCAGCTCTGACTCTGGCTCCACCATTTTGAAAATTACTGGTTTCGGTTCCAACATTTTGCAATTTCCGGCTGCAACTCCCAGCTGTAGCTAGTCTCACATATAACGTTCTGAAATTTGACCTTGCTCATTGCTATTCATGGGCCATAATAGGCGGCTATTAATCTAAATTCTAATGAATATACCTCTGCCTTTGTTAATCTCTTATTATTGATTATAATATAATCAATAATTGATTATTGATAACAAATTAAACTTATGAACACATTTTAGTACAACACAATTATCCTTTGTTAACTATTAAGGTCAATGTTTCCGTGAAAATTCCAAAGAACAAATAATGTTAAAAAAAATATAAAGTTCGTTGTTAATTGAAGTGGTGTGAGATTAATATTTGAAAGGTGACAGATGTAAAGAGTCAATATTGAAAATATTTACTTACTCTAGGTTTAGAAGTAGTAACTAGGCTGGTAGAAAGATGGCGTATAATATTTACCAACGAGAGTTTTTCGCTGGTTGAAGGGAACGGAATTCAATTTTTTTATATGACAGCAGTTTTTCATTTAGTTAGAGTTCTTCCTCTGCAGTAGAAGCTTTTTCTTTGTAAGTTGAGCCGTAGAAATAATTTTGTTATCAATGTTCTGAAAGGCTAACTGCTAAGTCGAGTTACATTTGCACCCTTCTATGTGCAAATCTCTCCTTTTCTTTATTGCCTTCTGTCTGTTTGTCAGCACTTTGTATCTGTTTATATGTCAGTTTATTTTGTCGCACAAGCTCGTGCATCCAAGCTTACATTACATGGTATTACAGAACGACCATCCATCTAGGTACTGACCAGGCTCAACATTGCTTAACTTCGGTCATCGGACGAGAATCAACGGTTCAACGTGATATGGCCGTAAGCTCTTCAAGTCGAGGGTTAGCCATTATCTTTCCTACATAAACTCATAAACTGTAATTCTTACCTCCTCCTTTTATTCTCATACAACATAATTCAGTGAACCTCTATCATGAGTGGCTCTTGGGACTTGTATTGGGTAAACATTAATAAAGAAAAAATATCAAAGATTTGTTATATGCAAATGCAATAATAATAATAATTATTATCATTATTATTATTATTATTATTATTATTATTATTATTATTATTATTATTATTATATTTCGTAAAAGTACAGAAAATAAGCCGTGTGGAATAATGGTCAAGACAAATTCAGTTTTTGCGACTTCTTCATTACTTCGACTTAACAATATAATAATCTTATGTAAAGACGAACTCATTTTTAGTTTTCATTTATTTTTTATTTTTTAGGGACGAACCGGTTAAATGTTTAAATTCATATGAAAAAAAAATTGACTCCTTCAATTTAAAGGGTTGTGTCAGCGGGTGATCAAAGGCGAAGGGGCGTCAAATTCATCGTGGTAATTTGCCTCCCATTCAAAACAATTCGGAGCTATTAACGAGGGAAGGAGTTGGGCAGGGAGACCCAACGCCATTGTCTAACGGGTCTGTCGGCCATTAATCACGCGCTTAGACTGAAAAGGCGGGAAAGGCGGTCTTTGTTCTTCCCCGGCAGAACTCATTTATCTCCTTCGCATTATTTTTTTGTCTTTTCTTTCTTTTTTTTTTCTTTTCTTTTATTTATATTATTATTTATTTATTGTATGTCTTATATTTCTTCCGGCTTTTCCGCGTTTCTTTTCTCCCTTGCCAAACGAACACATGAAATATCTAATTATTGCGGTAATATGTTGATTTCCCAAGTATTTGTCGAAGGTTCTTCGCACGTGCATGACTGCTCAAGTGTGGGTACAGCATCGAGCGTTGTGCGCGTGTGCGTGCGTGTGCCAGTGTTTACTAAGCTTAACTTCATCGTGCACCAGGATCTCAGCGGTGGGTTGGGACTACCGCGTGAGATTTCGAACTGGCGCTAACAATGGCCAATGAGGCTAACTTGCTGGCCATCGCCCTACGATAAGCGACCTTTAACTCAGATCATTTCTTGAGTTGGCAGTTTGTTCACCGTAGTGAGACACCCAGTGGGTAATCGAATTCAACCCACTAGCCTACGGATCGTTAATGTTGTCAAACAGTCAAACTAAACAGGATAAGCGGAGAAGGTCGGAATAACTACATTGGCCATGGGCGGGGTGACGACAAGCGCAAAATCATCGACATTTTCTAATTGGACCCACTATCAAAATTTATAACATTTAATAATCTTTTCTTTCGATATTAGATTTTTCAATAGTAAAACAATGAGGCCTAACTGCCAATCTAGTAGCATGCTTAAAATGATGCGGTCGTGGTATATTGGCAAGAACACCAGACAATATATGGCAGCAATATTCAATGAATGGATGAATGGATTCTAAGGACAAAAAAATTTCTGGCACGACACAGTGTACCAATCTTCGCAGCAGCAGACCCCGGAATTTATTCAATATAATTACTCTGCTTCGTCCCAGTGAAAAACGTGAGATCAAGAAAAGACAATGGGTTGCTTCCCTGAAGGTTTGCATCAGCCATTCCGATGGAGGGCAAAAATGGTTCTCTATGATGATTAAAGGATAGCAGTTTCAGATTAACCCCTGTTAACCACTCATATATATATATATATATGTGTGTGTGTGTGTGTGTGTGTGTGTGTGTGGAAATATATAGAAAATAGGAAAGAACGGGTTAGGTTAGTAATCCAAAGTTCTTTAGTATTTTAGTTATTATTTTTTAAAAATAGTGCTCGATAGAAAAGTAGAGCATAAATATAATTATATATTTAAAAATATGATTCCAACACGCTACATAAGAGGTCTCATGTTTCAAAAACAAGAGCCGAAAACTTCAATATAATTATTAGAATTAAATTGAGTTAAAGTGAGCTCTGTTTCATCTTCAAGCGAAATTTTTTTTTTTTTTTTTTTTTGGAATAACTTATTTCTGAAATTTACGTGTTTTAATACGAATCAAAAATCCCCATGGTGACAGCCATGGTGAATTTTTGAAATAGGTAGGGGTGTTGTCTGCTAATGATATGTATCAACATAGAGTTACTTTCATAGATGTCAAGTCAGGGTAAGGTGGGAGTGTCTGAATTTAAAGCGGAAGATGTTTTCAATCAGTCAGGTTTACTTGTCTATGAAGATTTATTTATTCTTTTATTTTATTTCTTTATGAACGGGTTTTGTGTATATAAAAACATTCGTAACATTTGTTATTTGACGACTTCATAAAGGGCTATAATTTTTTGTAGGATGTTAAAACTTTTTATTGGGGCCATGGATTATAAAAGTTAATTTATTGTATGTTAGTTTTTAAGCTAAATTGTTCAATGCGTGAATTTGATGATGTCGGCAAAAAACCGTTAACTCATGTCTATTGTTTAATAGATTTTTATTATTTAGAAACTTGATAATGTGCAATTTCTCATGGAGGCACAAAGGGTTCTAGTCCTGTTTATAATTTTCCATTTTACCTTAGCTGTCCTATTTATTTCCTTCAGATGCCAAAAATATTTAGATAGTCTCTGCACCGTCAAAGCTTTCGCATGTCTCTGCACCGTCAAAGCTTTGACGGTGCAGAGACATGCGAAATCATAGGTATTTACTTACTACACGAACTGAGCAAAATAATAGATAGAAATGACACAGGACTCTACAGGGACGACGGTCTCATAATCTTAAGAAACTGTAACAAACAAAACACAGACAAAACTAGAAAAGCAATATAAAGATTTTTAAAAATAACGGATTCGACATAGATATAAAAACTAACCTAAACGAAGTAGATTTTCTAGATGTCACCTTCAACCTAAGAAAAGGCACATATAAACCATATAGAAAACCTAATGATAAACCCCTCTACATACACACATCTTCCAACCATCCGCCTTCTATAATCAAACAGATACCAAAATCGATTAACCGCAGGCTTTCCGACGATTCCACCAATGAATCCATATTTAACAAAGCTAAGAAAGACTATGAAACAGCCCTAAAAGATAGCGGATTCCCAGCAACACTCACATACTCACCACAGAACGCAAAAAAGGCCAACAGGAGAAGAAATATCATATGGTTCAACCCGCCGTACAGCAAAAACTTAAAAACAAACGTAGGAAAAATATTCTTCAAACTCTTACACAAACACTTCCCGGAATCAAGCACCCTACACAAAATATTCAACAATAACACAGTAAAAATCAGCTACAGCTGTACCGAGAACATGGCACAAATAATAAAAAAGCACAACAGGAAAATTACCAACAAACCACACGAACAAATCAAACCCACGTGCAACTGCAGAATAAAGAACGAATGTCCCTTAAACGGAAATTGTTTACAAAACAATGTAATATACCAAGCCACGATAAAATCACCAGATAATGAAGAAAAAGTATACATAGGAGTAACTGAAGGACCCTGGAAACAAAGAAATTATACACACAAAACATCTTTCACAAATAGTAAATATGCGAACAGTACAATGCTTTCTAAGTATATCTGGGGAATTAAAAACAAAACGCATATCACACCAAAAATATCTTGGAAAATAAGGAAAAGGTCATCAGCCTACAACAATCAATCAAAAACTTGCAAACTTTGCTTGGAGGAAAAAATAGCTATCATTACTTTCCCAGACCAAAATAAATTATTAAATAAAAGATCCGAGCTCATCTCAAAATGCAGACATGAAAACAAATTTTTACTACGTTACTTAAAAATTGAAAACGGAAAAAACAAAATGAAAACAAATGAATAAACAAATAAAAAAATAACAATAAAATAAGCAAAATTAATTAATCCAAACAAATTACCAAATCACACCTGTTAGAATAGACGAAATAGAATAATAATAATAATAATAATAATAATAATAATAAAAACAAAAAAACAAAAAAAAAAGGAACCCAAATAAATAAAATAAATAATAAACAAATTAGCAAAACATTATGACCAAAATATTAGTTAGACTAAAAAATCGGACGCAAAAAATACCTATAACTGTTATATAACGATAAAAAAAAAAATAAATAAAATAAAATAAAAATAAAAAAAAAAATAATAATAAAAATAAGAAATAAATAAATAATTACTACGTTACTTAAAAATCGAAAAACCGAAAAGAGAAAATATACAAGTAAAATAAATTGACCTAAATTCATCCAAGTAAATAAATAAACAAACCAATCCCGATAAAGTTACCGTTAGAAAAAACAAATAAAGATAATCAACCCAAATAAACACAAATTAAAAACTGTTCCTGCCAAAATAATAGTTAGAACAAACTAGATCAATCAACCCCAAAATCGAATAAATAGCTTTAATTAAATTCTCAAACCAAAACAAAACTATTAAATAAGTGATATAAACAATTTTTTACTACGTTAATAAAAACACCGATTAAAAAATTAATAAATAAATAAAATAAGAAACAAAAAATAAAAATAAATAAAAACAAGCAAAATAATTTAACCCAAATAAATAAATAAATAAACGACTTCCGGTAAAATAACCGCCATAATAGACTACCCACAATGCACCACTGACCCGTATATATATAAATAGCCGAGAAAAATAACAGCACATGTGTCCAGACGATTGCATATAGCATGAAACAGACTGTCGCCTCTAAGTGTTGACTTCTATGTTCACTTTTATATTTACACACGCTCTATCTCTGATATTGAGCACTTTATCCCATAAATATAGCACACCTTAAGACTATATTTCTTTATATATATATATATATTAACTATATACGGTTAATCTAGATATAATACATAGATAACTAAACGCCACATGAAATAATAAGGCTTTTCGATTCACTATCATAAAATGTTTAAAATACTAATTTAGTAATCCCTTAAAAAAAAAATTACATTAAAATCAAAACTTTTATATAAGGCAAATGTTGTTTAGAAATTCTCTTGCTCTATCCCGAAACTGGGATAACAAAAGCTAACCTCATATATTGGATATACAACAACAATTCTATCTTGCTGACTGACATGACATAATTCCGATCAAAGTGCTCTACGACAACATATGATATAAATACATAAAAATTACAATAAAATAGTTCCTTGTGAATAATACAGCAATGGTAAAAGTAATAATGATATTAGCTATTTGCTTATAAATAAATATTCAACATTCATCGACCGCAATGCCACTGCTACTCGAGGTACATTTTTTCTTTAATCTCTACCCTGGTAACAAAATTTAATATCTTTTCTCATATTAGCCGTTTCCTTATAAAGATATATTTAACTTTCATTGACCGAGTAGTCAGTGCCACTTCCGGTTGAAATTTATAAAATCTTTCTCTTAAAAATTTTTTCAGGAAGATAGGTTTCTGAAGTCCAGTAACTGTTATCGCTCTTTCCAGTATTGATGGGGAGGGGTTTCCTTCCTAATCTTTTATTTGAAGTAATGTGGAAAGCCAACCTGGATTATGTCATTATTTTCTCTTCAAGTTACATGTGATATCTATTTTATTTGTTGCTTCAGTTTAAAGACCTCAAGTAATGTAGGGTTTGATATTTGGTACAGTTCTTTGTTAGTGATTTTGTAACGCAAGTCCACATTCTTTAAAGAAGGATGCTTCTCTCTGAGATCTACATGCTTCATTCGCTCGAAGGAATTTTGACTATTGATCTTAAAAAGCGGTTGTATACAGTAAAATCATATTGTAAACAAAGATTACAAATTTTAGAAGCTATTACTGTTAAGCTAAAACAACCAGCATTTAACACGAGCATTTATAATTCAGGAATAGGCATTCTAAAATGTGTTTGAAATCTCATTCATTATGTTACGATTTCGCGACATCAAAGAGTTTCGAAACTCAAACAATTACATCAAACTCACCTGAAAACTTAAAAATGCAAAGCACAAAATTCGAAATTCTAACGAAGATGCTAACTATCATGAATATTGCTCAATAAGAAATACCAGGCTACGCAACCGATAAATATAAAGTCCTATTGTTTCATTTTTTTACGTGAATATATATATATATATATATATATATATATATATATATATATATATATTCACGTAAAATATATATTTACACAAGTAGCACACTGAGTGCTGTTGGTAACAAAACAATGTTCGATGCATAATAAAAGAACTAAAGTTTATACAACTAATAAATTTTTTTTTTCTTCCCGTTAGCAAAACTCGGAATTTCATACACGATATAATTGTCAAAGTTGTGATAAAAGTGAGGAAATATGCATATATATATATATATATATATATATATATATATATATATATATATATATATTTATATATATGGTGGGGAGGGTGTATGTTAACATAGGAGTCAGTACTGCAAAGTAAATGTTAATTTCAAGCGACAAGCAGACTGTGTATATCTTTCAAGTCTCTATGTGAGATAGCGAACATTCTTTCCCCATAAATATATCAAGTTTTAAACAATATATATGTGTGTGTGTGTGTATTTCTGTGTCTGTGTGCATATCCACATATATATATATATATATATATATATATATATATATATATATATATATATATATATATATATATATATCTGTGTTTGTGTGTGTGGAGAAAATGTGTGTGACTGACTTAAAGTTTCGCGTATAAAGAGCTCGTTACGCCAAATAAATAAATTATTGAGTACTACAAAATCTGCTTGTCTATGAACGCGTCGAATTTTAGTATTCTTACGTGTTTTCTTAGACGTTATAGATTTCCTTTTTTCTATAGATAGATAGATAGATAAACAGCAATAAACCGAGAAAAGAGATAGATAGATAGATAGATCGATCGTCTGAGATAAACAGCAATAAACCAAGAAAAGAGATAGATAGATAGATAGATAGATAGATAGATAGATAGATAGATAGATAGATAGATAGATATTTGGATGGAAATAGTGAAAGAGCGCCAGTTCTCAAAGGTGTGCACAATTTACCAGCCCTGACCTAGAATAATGCATTTCTTTTCTTTAAGGTAAAATTGATCTCAGAATTAATAAGGGATATTTTATTTTATTACCACGCTCATGATCAATGAAGAGAAAGACTATTTTTAAAATAAACTTGATTCTCTCTTAATGTTACGATATTTGCATCTTAAACTCTGTCAAGTATCTGCCGCGTAACGCGAAGCCACAAAAATCGATGTGTGTATGAATAGAGAACGCATATATAAACTTTTTCTCTATTTATTATACAACCGAAAAAGATATTTAAAAGATTTCTTTTTTCTATATTAATGGATAGAACTGATTAAAAAAATTCTCTGAGATATTTCTGATTTCGTAAGGATGCCCTAGCGGTCAATGAATTTATAAAATTAGAGTTTTAGATATTAAAAAAAAAAAAAAAAAAAAACAATAATAAAATTAAACTAATAATAAAATAAAAGTAAAAATGAAAGAGTATATCTACCAAGAGTACTGGGATAAAAAGCAACAGTAATAAGATAAAATAAAACTAGTAGGAAAATAATAATAATAATAATAAAAAGATTTTATAAACCTTGAATGCCAGGTTAAAAAGCCACAATATGATGAAATAAAACTCGTAAGAAAATAATAATAATAAAAAGATTTTATAAACCTTGAATGCTGGGTTAAAAAGCCACAATAATAAGATGAAATAAAACTAGTAAGAAAATGATAATAATAAAAAGATTTTATAAACCTTGAATGCTGCGTTAAAAAGCCACAATAATAAGATGAAATAAAACTAGTAAGAAAATGATAATAATAAAAAGATTTTATAAACCTTGAATGCTGCGTTAAAAAGCCACAATAATAAGATGAAATAAAGCTAGTAAGAAAATAATAATAATAAAAAGATTTTATCAACCTAGAAATTTGGGATAAAACGTCACAATAATAAGATGAAATAAAACTAGAAAAATAATAAATAATAATAAAGATTTTATCATCGTAGAGTGATTTGATAAAAAGCTACAATAATAAGATGAAATAAAACTAGTAATAAATAAGTAGTAATAATGAAAACTGTATTGATCCGAAGTGTTGGGATAAAAAACAATAAGAAGAAAAAATGAAACTATTCATAAAATATAATGATGCGTGTATTGATCCGTGTTGTTGGGACAAAAAGCCACAATAAGAAGATGAAATAAAGCTACTAATAAAAAATCTATATTATAAAGAAGAGGTTATTTTCTATCGACCACTCACTATTTGACTGAGTTTGAAATAAGATATTGAAATAATAAATTCTTCTTTGAATTAGTCTGAACAACCCATACATAAACTGGGCTGAACAATAAAATTATAAAGACGAAGAAAGAAATCGTACAACTATTTTTGACCAACTTCATGTCCCTCAGACTGTCGTTTTATATGTGTCTGGATGTTAAATAAAATTAAAAATAAATGAATAATCAACTTTTCTTTTTCTTACCTACAGTAGAAAAACCTAGTACCTTATCGATTATAGTTTCACTGTTTCTATCTACTGATATCAGTCTGTTCATGTCTATCTATTGATATAAGTCTGTTTATTTATTGATATCAATCTATTCAAGTCTATTCATCGCTATTTATTGAGTCTATTCGTGTATATCTATTGATACCAGTCTGTTCGTGTTTATCTATTGATATCCTTTTACTCATGTCTATCTATTGATATCAGTCTGTTCATCTCTAATTATTGATATCAGTCTATTCATGTCTGTCTCTTGGTATCAGTCTATTCATCTCTATCCATTTTTATCAGTCTATCCATGCCTATATATTGATACCAGTCTATTCTTATCTATTTCAATCTATTCCTGTCTATCTGTATCAGTCTGTCTACATTTATCACATACTAATATAAGTATATACATATCTATCTATTGATACCTAGAACCAGACGACATAAATATGGCCGCAAATTAAACATTCAGACATCTGTGATGGACTAGCGAAAGAAGTGTTCCAAAAGTTAGATAAACAAAAAAATAAAATTTCGTTAGAAACAAAGTAAATGCGTTGTATTGTTATGTGATATTCATTCTCTTATATGGCAGTGAACGCTGAACAATCTCCCCATGGATGACGTAAAAACTAGAATGATGGACTTTTATGACAATAAACGGAATTCAGGTTAAAACTTTAAAAAAAAAAATAATAGTCACAAAAAATGAATTCAGGTAAAAATAACCGATTGAAATGAGAAGAAAAATAACACGATTAATTTCTCGGTCAAAAACCTGTTAATTTTTAAAATTCTAAAAATATCAGATAATTATAAGATTTTATTGAATTTTTTGGATATTCGATAATAAATAAATTTATTTTTTAGAGTATTTTTCTTTTTAATTTTGTAAAAACATTTTTCCGTCTCCCACTAAATTAAAATATACATGCGCGAACGCAGACATACATTACACACAATTTGAATGAAAATGGATATCTGTGATGGACTAGCGAAAGAAGCATTCCAAAAGCTAGACAAACAAAAAAATAAAATTTCGTTAGAAACAAAGTAAATGCGTTGTATTGTTATGTGATATTCATTCTCTTATATGGCAATGAAAGCTGAACAATCTCCCCATGGATGACGTAAAAACTAGAAATGTAATTCTACAGAAAGAAGGTGAAGAAAATTGTATGGAGTTTCTAGTAAGTGACAAGTTTGAAAGAAAATGGCAACAGAAAGATACTTATACTCAGAATCAGGAAAAGAAAGCTGAAATTCCTTGGATACATAATTGAAAATGAGGACCTGGAAAATTTAACCCTCACATGGCATATTTGGAGCAAGAGTGAGAGAAGGAAGCGTGCAATTTACATGTCGAGCTTGTTTGAATCGATAACGGAAAAGGAGGCTGGGGTCTTAGCAAAGGGAGAAAAACCGAGCTAAGGGCCACCAGAGATAGGAAGTCATGGAGAGCCATGATCGCTTATGTCCTGAAGGAACGCGGTACATTCCACCTCCCAATCTCTCTCTCTCTCTCTCTCTCACACACACAGAGGCGGGATGTGGGCGAGCCTCTCACTGCTCTATCTTTACTACCATGGAAAGTGCTCGGGCGAACTACGTTCCTTGGTTCCGCCAGGTTTAACCGTCACGGCTAGGACCCGCCATACCACTTACATAGTAGCAAACCACCCACATTCCCTCTGTATTCCGAGAAGTAATTTCCACTCGAACAGCTTCTTCTCGCGAAATACTTCTCTGTGGAACAGACTCTCAACAGGATGTTTCCCCAATCACTGCTATATTAACCTGTTTTAGAGTTATCAGTTATATTCCCCTCCTATCCATATAAACTCCCCCTTAACGTAACTTTCTACCTCGAATGGCCCCCGTGCTTTGTACAGGGTTAACCTTACTAGAAGAAGAAGAAGTTTCCCAGATTTCATGAGTTCAAGCGCCCTACGAGGCTGGCATCCTGCTCTCACCCCTTCACTGTCGAAACTCCTAAATGTAGCCGTCTCCAATAGCTTCATGTCTCGCACTTCTCGACTGTGGAACTCCCTTCCCTATTCCAGTTTCCCTGAGAGCTATAATCTCCAGCTATTCAAGTGTAATGTCAATCGACATCTCCAGTTGCCTTGATCTATCCACTAACCTTCTCCTCATCCTTTCTTCTATCACTCCTATCTGATCTTGCTCTAAATTTTCTGTAACCTCTTGCGTCCTGGTGGCTTCCCGCCTTGCTTGGGGTGAAACGCTTAAAAAAAAAAAAGAAGAAGACGAGAGGGTTAGTCTCCCTTTCTGTATGGCAACAACCCCTGATAATAGGGAAAGAGTATAAGCAGAAATGTACTTTTCTTGTAAGTTAGTTTTACATGACACCTGTATTCAAAATATATTTGTAATAAATGTATTATTTTAACGGAACAAACACTAGATTGAAATTTGATCATCTCGCCGTCAGCAAAATGATTTTTACTGAACTGATAACAGTAATAATGAAGAACATATTGACTTCTAGTGTTATCATAAAAAGCAACAATATTACGATGAAATAAAACTAGCAATAAACTAATATTAATAATGGAGAATAAATCTACTTAGAATGTTGGGATAAAAAGCAAAAATGCATTAAATCTGAAATTAAGAAAAAAATTGAAATTCAAACATTTTTCTATTATCCAAACTAAACCCTTTCTCATATTTAATCTCAGACAAATGTTTTGAGAATCTAGAAACGTTTGATAAAAATTGACAAATGTTTAAGTTGGTATCGCTTCCAACCAAAAGAGACCCTTACAAATAAAGTTACTTAAATCCTGCTTCGAGAGATAGTGGCAGAAAAACACCAGACTAGACGGAAACGGGCGAAAATTGACGCCATTTTTCGTTAAAAGTAAACCGGTCAAAACCTCGAAAAAAAATCGTTTGAAAATGTTATTTCATGAGATAAATGTTAAATTTATTTCAGAAAATGATTTTTTGCCTCATTCTTTTTCGATAATTTAGCTTTTCAATCATCCGGAATTTTTAATTATACGAACATATTTTTCTACTCCTCTGTCCGGATAATCGAGTAAGGACTGTATAATGAAATTATTTAATTTAAAATATTTGAAAAATCTTATTTTCCTAAATATCTCTTTTTTATTCCGTAAATTTATCCAGTTTTAGTAAATATGCACTACAGCAGGAACATTTACACAACTTAAATATGTTTGTTTACACGTTTGAACTCCCATTAACCATGTTTATACTACAATGATTTGTCAAAGTCATTAACAGACGAGCAATATCAACTACCCTATCTCCATGGGAATAATTCAGACGAAAGCAGACAAGCCGACGCACAGACAATAGGATCATCTTGGCAAAGATTGTTAGCAGTATATATGATGATGAATATGGACTATTGTCAGTAGAATCTATTCCCTCTCCGTGTGTTCAGGGATAAAAAAAAGATCCTTGTGTAGTTTTTGTGGCCACGTATCGTGGGATTTCATTTAGCTGCAGCAAGAAAAGAAAGGTGAAAAGATGAAACGAACTCGTAATGTTGTGAAAATATGAAAAGATTATTAAGATTATTTGAAGATTGGTGAAGAGGTTTGCCTGAAGGTATTCGATGCGGAATTGAACAGGGAAGGGAAAAGAAAAAAGTACATATAAAAGAAAAGAAAAAGAGAATGAGGAACAAGGAACAAACAAGAGAGAAAAAAATACGATGAAAGAAAAGAAAAGGCGTGGGTCACTCCGAAATTAATATCTCCTATTTCAGGCTTGGGCAACCTTTTTCGAACAGTGGGTAACATGAGATACGGCTCATCATAAGGAGGACTCCACTACTAAAAAGATTCAAGGTAATTTTACGTTGAAAGTGCCTCCGTTATTTTCACTAGAGAAGGCCATACGCATAATTATCTGTTCTAGAAATGGTTGATTGTTTTTGAAGGGAAGATTTTTCTGTAATTAAAATATTGAAGTCCTGTTATAATATTAACATTGATGATAGTGTGATTAAAACATGCTGCTGTGTATGATTTGTTTCTAATAAAAAATATTTTTTTAAAGATATACTTCTTCTACACAGGAAAATAAATGAACCTTTCCTGTTTCTAAAGGAAAAGATGATTACACGTATGATCTTCCTTAATGAGAACCACCAATGGTTTAAAATGACGAAAACATTACCTTCAAGAAAAAGTTACAAAAAATGATAATGGAAGGAAACAAGCAACATAAAAATAAATGTTATTTTCCTCATGGAATTAGACGGGTCATTCAGAAACCCAAACGAGTCGCATGCACGCCCCCGGGTTGCAGTTTACTTATAACTACCCTATTTTATTATCTTGACCTTTGATGACAGAAGCAGTAAGGTAGAAGTGGTTGAACTTTCCCGCCGATAATTATATCATTTCTTTGGCTTTGTTGCAAAGAGTAGCCTGGCAAAATACCTTCTGACATGAAAGTGCGTTTGAAGCAAGTGTGTGTCATTGAGCTCAGCCATGCATAAAATAGTGTCCCCTGATATACATCAGCGCTTGCTGAACGTTCGCGAGCATCAAATAGAGGATGTAAGGACATTCCAGAAGTGGATAATGAATTTCGGTAGGGGCAAGAACATGTGTGACAAGCCATCTTACGCGGCTGTCAATCCACAAAATGAAGGCTCTTGTTCATTGCTGGTGAAAATGCATAGCTAATGGAGGCAACGGTGTGAAAAAAAAGAGTTTTGTAGGCGAAAACATGCTCTACCCAATGGTGTTATCGTCCGCACTGTAGCAATTGTAGTTTCCATGGAAATAAATATAAGGGATTATTTCGCAGCTTCCCCATCCCGTACATCTGTACACACACACACGCACATACACACACACACACACGCACATACACACATACACACACGCACATACACACACGCATACAGATATATCTAACCACTAAGAAATAATCAAACACAACATGCCATTAATCCGCGTCTCTTTGCTTTTTATCATTTCTATCTTGATCTCTGACGAAGCTTTAATAAGTGAAACATGTTAAAGATATGTTTCCTATTTCCTCTTTAGCCCATCACACACACACACACGCACAAACATAGATAGATAGATAGATAGATAGATAGATAGATAGATAGATAGATAGATAGTCATCCACATTCTTTCTAAAGCCTGTTTCGCTGTATCACAGCTCATCAATGTGGTTATACACTCGATTGCTTCAAGCCGGGATCGAAAACATCAGTCAGAGACCCTACCCCTAAGCTATCGACACACGACAGAGAAAGGGAAATTTTAACGTATTATATACGAGATGTATACGAACGCAATCAGCCAGAGGGCTCAATTCATTAATGAAGATGATAGCTTCACTTGATAAGACACCATTAGTTCCGAAACAAAATTGCAACTTTTGTAGTGATCTTATAACATGCATATGCTATAAATTTGAATAAATATTATTAGCTCTACTCAGTATTGAGCACCTTTGTAAGAATAGTGTTTTTTTTTTTTTGGTTATTGGAATTTTATTCCATCTGTACCAATCCTGTATTTGGGTACATGATAGCTTCTATTTTTTTTCATGAACATTTAACGTCCCGACATATTCAGGATTTTCCCTCGGTGCATAATTATAGCAACGTTTACGGTTACATTCCTGCCTCGCTTTACATGTAATTCGATCAATAATAACATTACTTTAGACTGATAGAATTTTGTATATTTTGTCATTAAATTACCCAACATTATTCTGATGTATAGAAATGCATATGTCGTATTCTCCCCTATATATATGATGGACTCTCCCGTCATTTTCAACAACTGTCTTTCAGTTCAGTTCTTATGTTTATACTTCGTATGAGACAACAATCCTGCACGGGGATAGCAAACAAGTCCACATGAGGGACATGCTGAAGGTGTTGACTGTCATATGGGCTGATATATTGGCCCGAGATTTAATGTTGATTCTTAAATCTCTCAGATAGTCGAGACGATACTTTTCAAAGTTAGCTATACCTCGGTAGACGATGTTTCTCCAGTTTGCACGGTTTTCAACAGCGAGTTCAAATTTCTCTATAGAATTCCTCCATTCGAATTTGCAGCATTTAAATTGTATTTAAGTTTATCTTTGCAACGTAGCCAAGGACGGCCTACATTACGCTTACCATGAAAAAGTTGGCTATACATGAGGATTCTGATGACATGAGCAGCCCATCTGAACTGTGATTGCATCAGAAAGGATTCGATACTACCGACGCCACATTGGATGAAAAAAATCAGGGTTAGAGATTTTGTCCTGCCGTGTATAACCGCATATTGAACGAAGACGACGTTTATGTAAAGCATCAAGTCAATATGTAAGTTTTATATATATATATATATATATATATATATATATATATATATATATATATATATATATATATATATATATGTGTGTGTGTGTGTGTGTGTGTGTGTGTGTGTGTGTTTAGGCAGCATTTTTTCATTGATACATGTTTCATTAAATAATATAGACAAGTTTTGTCTATTTTATGTAAAGTCTTTTCATATCGTCTGATAAGCTTAATAACATTATCATTAAACGTAGAAAGAAAACCACAATATTGATACATATGTTTTAATCCTATCTGAGTTTTCGGCTTACATAAGCCATTATTAAAGATGATATCAGACAATATGAGAAGAATTTATATAAAATAAATAGACAACACTTGTCTATATTATTTAATGAAACATGTATCAATGAAAAAATGCTGCCTAAATACACACATTTTAAATTACGTGATCCAGCAGCCCACAAAACTGTCAACACTTGGAATTATAAATGTAGCCTTGTGAAAAGGCAAATTGAAATAGCCAAGGAAAAATTGAATACCCTTGTTATCTTTGATAATGGCTTATGTAAGCCGAAAGCTTAGATAGGATTAAAAAATATGTATCAATATTGTGATTTTCTTTCTACGTTTAATGATAAATCTGTACTTCGTATCCAACCTTAACTTAAAATTTGTCAAAACCGCTTTTAAAAAAAGTAAGAAGCAGAGTTAGCAACAAACGAGATAGCAACAACAATAGGCGTCGATAGGTTCGCCTATTATCCGGTTCACTATCCTCACCGGTCTTTTGAACAGGAGTCGAGGTTTATCCCTTGTTTCCTATTTAAGGTTTCCCGTTCTTTCTAAAGTCTTCTCATTCTCTTTCACTCGCAGTAGCCTCCTTGCATCTTAGCGGCATTTATCGCCTTGTTTGGGGTGAATTGATTAAAAAACATAGGGGTTAAAAGTAAATAAATATTTTCTGTCTAAATTTCTGTGATGAGGATTTATCATTATTTACACAATTTACATGTGGACTATTTCATCATCTTTTTTGTTAGTTGTAATGACAAAAGTATTCAGGTGTAGACTTTAAGAAAGTTTTATTCAACTGAGAATACAAGGTTCACGTATAGTGTCCTTTTATAGTCCCAGTAAACAGAAATAGTTCTCTCAAAGAGGAGAGTAATAGAACAAGGGGAGACTATTCTTGATTATTCATAACATTATCGCTTCCTGTCAGTGTTTCTGGAATTAGGAGTTATCATTATTTACTCTATTTACAAGTGGACTATTGTAAGTAAACGCTGCTGAATTTTTATTCATATATTATTTATACATATAATTATTTATTTTTGATGTAACTATTATTTATTATTTAATTTTTTTTGTTAAATTATTTATGTATTAAATTATTTATTTTAAATATTTAAAGATTTTGAGATAGATAGATAGATCGTTGTAGTTTTTATATAAGAACTAAACCAAGCTACTTAACAATTTATTATTGCTATTAGTTACAGTATTAATTTATTGATAATAGAAATACGAATTTAAAGATTCATGGAAAAAATAAAATTAAAGATTAAAGCATTTTCAATGTCTTAATTTCCCTGTGTTTGACTCCAAACTTCGTGAAAGACGGGGCTTGAAAAAATGTCGGAACATCCCCTCTTATCGTCTGATCATGGGACACTTGGGCGCAGCCTAGCGTAATAAGTTTAGACTTAAAAAGGAAAAGTTGGGAAAACGTTTTAGGTAAGGAGATCAGAGGGAGAAGTCCAGTTGTGGATTCCCACGTCAGGCCGTCACCAGCTTTGACGTTAATGAGATGGGAGTTTAGACGATGAGGTAAAACGGAAAAGAAAAAAGAAATGATTTGGAAATACGAATTCGAAGATGTCATGATGATTTGACCGACCTATGAGTGAACACCGAAGAGAAACAGTTGAGATCGGATATGGCGTGTTCTAAAATAATGAAACGCGACGCGAGCAAAGAAGTTAACAAAGAAAGAGAGAAAGAAGTTAACAAAGAAAGAGAGAAAGAAGTTAACAAAGAAAGAGAGAAAGAAGTTAATAAAAGAAAAAGAAGGAAAGAAAGAAAGAAGTTAGCAAAAAAAGAAACAAAGAAACAAAGAAGTTAACAAAGTAAAAGGAAAGAAAGAAAGAAAGAAAGAAAGAAAGAAAGGAAGAAGTTAGCAAAAAAGAAAGAAAGAAAGAAAGAAACAAAGAAGTTAACAACGTGAAAGGAAGGAAAGAAAGACGTTAACAAAGAAAGAAAGAAGTTAAGAAAGAAAGAAAGAAAGAAAGAAAGAAAAGGAAACAAAACAAAGAAAGAAACAAAGAAACGAAAGAAAGATATAAACGCAAAAAGAAGGAAAGAAAGAAAGAAGTTAGCAAAAAAAGAAACAAAGAAACAAAGAAGTTAACAAAGTGAAAGGAAGGAAAGAAAGACGTTAACAAAGAAGTTAAGAAGTTAAGAAAGAAAGAAAGAAAAGGAAACAAAACAAAGAAAGAAACAAAGAAACGAAAGAAAGATATAAACGCAAAAAGAAGGAAAGAAAGAAAGAAGTTAGCAAAAAAAGAAACAAAGAAACAAAGAAGTTAACAAAGTGAAAGGAAGGAAAGAAAGACGTTAACAAAGAAAGAAAGAAGTTAAGAAGTTAAGAAAGAAAGAAAGAAAGAAAGAAAGAAAAGGAAACAAAACAAAGAAAGAAACAAAGAAACGAAAGAAAGATATAAACGCAAAAAGAAGGAAAGAAAGAAAGAAGTTAGCAAAAAAAGAAACAAAGAAACAAAGAAGTTAACAAAGTGAAAGGAAGGAAAGAAAGACGTTAACAAAGAAAGAAAGAAGTTAAGAAGTTAAGAAAGAAAGAAAGAAAGAAAGAAAGAAAGAAAGAAAGAAAAGGAAACAAAACAAAGAAAGAAACAAAGAAACGAAAGAAAGATATAAACGCAAAAAGAAGGAAAGAAAGAAAGAAGTTAGCAAAAAAAGAAACAAAGAAACAAAGAAGTTAACAAAGTGAAAGGAAGGAAAGAAAGAAGTTAACAAAGAAAGAAAGAAGTTAAGAAAGAAAGAAAGAAAGAAAGAAAAGGAAACAAAACAAAGAAAGAAACAAAGAAACGAAAGAAAGATATAAACGCAAAAAGAAGGAAAGAAAGAAAGAAGTTAGCAAAAAAAGAAACAAAGAAACAAAGAAGTTAACAAAGTGAAAGGAAGGAAAGAAAGAAGTTAACAAAGAAAGAAAGAAGTTAAGAAAGAAAGAAAGAAAGAAAGAAAAGGAAAGAAAACAAAGAAAGAAACAAAGAAACGAAAGAAAGATATAAACGCAAAAAGAAGGAAAGAAAGAAAGAAGTTAGCAAAAAAAGAAACAAAGAAACAAAGAAGTTAACAAAGTGAAAGGAAGGAAAGAAAGACGTTAACAAAGAAAGAAAGAAGTTAAGAAAGAAAGAAAGAAAAGGAAACAAAACAAAGAAAGAAACAAAGAAACGAAAGAAAGATATAAACGCAAAAAGAAGGAAAGAAAGAAAGAAGTTAGCAAAAAAAGAAACAAAGAAACAAAGAAGTTAACAAAGTGAAAGGAAGGAAAGAAAGAAGTTAACAAAGAAAGAAAGAAGTTAAGAAAGAAAGAAAGAAAGAAAGAAAAGGAAACAAAACAAAGAAAGAAACAAAGAAACGAAAGAAAGATATAAACGCAAAAAGAAGGAAAGAAAAAGTGTAAAAAAGTTGGAATAAGTAAAACAATAAAAAAGGTAAATTAGAAATTTAAAAATAAAGAAAAAAAAAAGAAAACATTTTTGGCGGTAAACAAAAGAAAGATTGAGGAGAGAGAAAACTGTATTTAGAAAAGTCTAGAGGGAAAACTAAAGAGTTTTAAAATAAATAAATAAAGCAAAAAATGGAGAAAAATGGAGACTTATGAATTCTCATATTTAAATCCTAAAAGACTTACGACCACATCACGTTGAAATACCGGTTGCCGTACGACCACCGAAGTTCGACAACGTCGCGCCTAGTCAGTAACCGCTTGGGAATATATATATATATATATATATATATATATATATATATATATATATATATATATATACTTAAGTTATGAAGAACTTGGTAATCCGTATGGGTAATCCCAAGGAGGATGAAATCCTGAGAGCTCAATGTAAATTCAGAGCTAATATTTAAATATTTACTATATATATATATATATATATATATAGAGAGAGAGAGAGAGAGAGACAGAGACAGAGAGAGAAAGAGAGATGGGGATGTTTCTTTTTAATTTCCAAACACGGTCAGTATATTATGGCCGTGTTCATAGTTGATATACAGAAAAGAACATCTTTAATAATCATACTAAAACCCAGGTTGCGTGTGTGTGTGTGTGTGTGTGTGTGTGTGTGTACGTTTATATATTGGATCGGATTTCCTACATTTTTCAACCGATTTCAACAAAACTTCACAGGACTACGTAAAATTACCTTGCGGTGGTTCTGACAGCGCCAAAAATTGGAAAAACACAATTGTTTTTGCACAAAATCAATTTGAAAACACGATTAAGAGGCATCACGAGAATGAAAGGGAGACAACTCATATCGAGTTATACTTATAAAACCCACGTTCTTTGCGTCTGTGTGTGTGTGTTCGTTTATATATGGGATCGGATTTCCTACATTTTTCAATCGATTTCAACAAAACTTCACTTTTTTGACAGGTAGTGTTTCTTATTGTCTTGCACACTTTTTTCTTACACTCAGAATGCTTTAAAACTTCCATTTACAAGACAATTGTTTATAATAAAATTCTATTTAATCGGTAGACTCATAACGATTGAAAACAATGTTTTTGTGAGTTTGGGTTTGACAAATTCGTAAAAAAAAAACAACAAACAAACAAAAAACTAATTAAAACATGCGTGTGCGTCAACCTTAAACAATAATCTTTGTCAATTTTATTTTTCAGTCTTTATGATGGTCAATACTTGATCTATCTCTTACTGTTACATCCCCGGGCAATGCCGGACTCTACTGCTAGTAGCTAATAAAATTAGTCGAAAGCGTTCGGGTCCACATATTATTTGTTCAGTTTTTATACAGTGTATGGCCGGAAAAGAAAATATTGTGCGAATGCAATATATATATATATATATATATATATATATATATATATATATATATATATATATATGGATGGGGATGGTGCTTTCAATTTCAGAATACGGTCAGCACGTAATGGCCGTGTTCATAGTTAATGTACGGTTTCGATTAAACAAAAAAGCACACTCGTTAATCGCTAATAGATTAGTCGGATGCGCCTGGATCCACATTAAAAATATTTTTTTAAAAAGTTAATCGCAATGCCTTGTAAATGACCTCCAACGAAACGTGTATAAAAGAGGAATTGCTTCCCAAATACACAATATATTCTCTTTATAAATTTTTTTATAGATATAATTTATTTAAGTAAATAATTCATTTTTTATCAAACAGTGTTAATTACATTTACCGGCCTGAATGTTCGAGAAATTTTGGAGAAAATATTTGCTCTCTAACAAGAATCGAACTTGTAACCCTAATGGGAACCAACAGAAAATAATTCCTCCAAGCAATTTTTAATAAAATTCAACCAACAATGTCTGTTTATTTTATTTTTATTGTTTTTTTTTGTTTTTTTTAATTTACGAATGCTTTACATTCGAATCAAAATGGTGGATAAACTATCCGAACTTCCTGTTTAGTTCTATTTTGTTCAAGTACTTTTCGACCAGTCATTATTAAGAACTTAGATGCTGTCACTATGGTAGACATGATTTTGTTAGCTACTTCCTGACACTTTTTCAATTCTCTGCACCCAATTCTTGATAATGACTAAGACACATCAAGGCTTTATCCGCAATTTTGACCCCGATGTACAACAGCTTATTAAAAAATTGGAAAGATACAATAAAAATTAAACAAACTGTTCGACGGTTGAATTTAATGATACTTGTATGTATGTGTGTATTCGTGCATATATATATATATATATATATATATATATATATATATATATCGTGAGAAAGAGAAACAGAGACTGCGCGATTGTGATTATGCAAAAGCGCGAGTTTGTAACACTTTTTTTTCTAACAGAAGTGCCCTCTATATGGAAATGGACAAATTGTCTATTTTTCTTTTTTGTATTTTTCTCTGTTATTTTTAATTTTTTCTATTATTTTAAACTTGGCAAAAAAACGGTAACCATTTTCTTATGTCCTATTTTTTTTAATTCACAGATAAATGGATAGTAATACTATAATTGCATTTATTTATAAAATATCAAAAATTCGTCGCCATATTGTGATGATACGATTATGCTAGTATAAAACAGTTCGAATAAATTAAATATGTTCAATTGAAATGGTACAGTGAATAATTTCTTGCCAAATGCCGCCATTAAATATAAATGAGTAGATGCAAGAAATATTTTAGCAATTAATTGTCTGTGATAACGCCTACAAATAAATAACATATTTTAGGACAGACGACATGTGTAAATAAAGCAGACGAGAAATGAAGGGAAAACAAATTGATTCTAGATTAGAACGAAAATAAGATGCAAAAAAGAACAGACTGAAGAGAAAATTGCACTTATGTTGATAAAGGAAGGAAAAGCATAAAAGTCTAAAGAATGAAATTAAATACAAAATGAGCTCGTGAAATGAGAAAGATATTGTGTAAATGATGAACTGTGGAAAGGGAGAATAGAAAAAGAAGAAAATGAAAGAAACGAGAAAGAAAGAAAGATCAGCGAAAAGAGGGTTAAGTGAGGAAGAACGAAAAAAATAAGAAAAGAGTGAAAGATACAAAGAAAAAAAAAGAAAAGATAACGGATAAAATAGCAAGAAAGAACGAAAGAAAGAAAGAAAGAAAGAAAGAAAGAAAGAAAGAAAGAAAGAAAGAAAGCACAAACCAATTAAGAGAGGGGGAAAAGAGAATGAATAAAGAAATAAGGAACGAGTGATAAGAAAGAAAAAATACATTAATGGATTATGAAGCATACAAAATATGAAGCATCAAAATAAAAAGAAAGAAAGAAAGAAAGAGAGAGAACATGGATCAAGAAAAGGAGAGGGAAAAGACAGGATGAACGAAAGAAATAAGGAAGGAGATAAAATTAAAAAGAAAGAAAGAAAGAAAGAAAGAAAGAAAGAGAAACCAACGAAGAAAAAGTGGAAGGAAAAAAAACGTAAGTTTCGAGAGGAAGGAAAGAAATATATAAGGAAGGAAAAGACAACGGATGTACAAATCAGACAACAAACAAGAAAGAAAGAAAGAAAGAAAGAAAGAAAGAAAGAAAGAAAGAAAGAAAGAACATGGATCAAGAAAATGAGAGAGAAAAGAGAGGATGAACGAAAGAAATAAGGAAGGAAGAGAAAGTTAAAAAGAAGAAAAAATTCGACAACAGATTAAAAAGCAAACAATATATCAAGTGACAAAAGAGCGAAAGAAAGAAAGAAAGAAAGAAAGAAAGTGGTAAAAGAAGAAGAAAGAAACCATCAAACCAATAATAAAGGAAGGAATAAAAGCAAAGCATATATAGCTGAGCTGTCATCTCTCTTTTTCTCACTACTGTAGCCTTGTACCAAACTTAGCTTTGTAAATAGCTATTGAAGAACACGTATTTAAAGCTAATACACTAGGTACAAGTTGTGAAAAAAGCATTTGTCAAAGAAGATGAATTATTAGGTTGGTGCAAAAATAATGTCGTTTTCTCACATATGTTACTATGTGAGAAAACGACATTATTTTTGCACCAACCTAATAGTAAAAAAAATATGTTTTTTGGTCGGCAAAGAATGAGAATGTCAGTACACGGAATGGCGTGTGGGGTGTCGGAAGGCCAAAGAAGAAGAAGAAGAAGAAGACAAATAATAACAAAAAAGAAAACTATTGAAACAAATCCAACGAATAAAATTGAGTAAAGCGGACATTGAGAAAAATAAGTAAACAAACAGATTCGTGATTATTTGATTCGAACAGAAAGAGACGACCAGCGGCCATTTCTCAGGATTGTGTGAGAATATCCTGTCTGTTGTCCGATAGTTTTCTCCGGCTAACACACACACACACACACACACATATATATATATATATATATATATATATATATATATATATATATATATATATATATATATATATGTGTGTGTGTGTGTGTGTGTGTGTGTGTGTGTGCATATATATATTTGTGTATATATGTGTGTGTTTGTGTGTATGCATGTATATATATATATATATATATATATATATATATATACATGCTTGAACGAAATCTTCAGACAAACGTGGTCTGAAGATTGTGTTTAAGCATGAAACAGGCTGTAGCCCCTCGCTCAGTGTCTACGTTTATATTTACATGCGCTCTATCTCTGATATTGAGCACTTCTACCTATAAATATAGCATACCTTAAAACTATACATTTATCATATATATATATATATATATATATATATACATGCATATATAATAACAATAATAATAATAATAATAATAAATATACAACTTTGAGTTTCATGCATATTGCAGTCAGCATCTAACGATTGCGTTGTGCATGCATATTAATATATAAATTATAGCTCTGTTATTATATAATACATCGAGAACAATCTTATCAGCACCAACAGTCAATGTGCGATATTTTATTTTATATATATATATATATATATATATATAAAATAAAATATCGCACATTGACTGTTGGTGCTGATAAGATTGTTATATATATATATATATATATATATATATATATATATATATATATATATATATATATATATAGCTTAAAGGCTTAAAGACCGCCCTATCGGGCGACATTTAAGCCAGCAGCTGCGGAGGGCTATCGATTGGCCCTTCGGACCAACAATGACACTTCATGCATTGAGTATATATTAAGTTTTATTAAACTTGAACAATGTTTTTCAGACTATTAACAGTTTTCATCAAAACAATGATATAATTTGTTTATTTGGAATTTATTGCAAAGCTGTATGATAAACAACATATTTAATTTTCCCATTCAGGGTCAGTACAAATAGCTTGTTTCCATTGCCAACCCTTGAACAACTAACATAGAGCTGGCCAAAAGAAAAGCAAGGTTTCATCAGATGAAGTTACTTTCAGTGTTTGTCCTTGGGACTTATTGATTGACATTGCATAGGTCACTCTCACTGGAAACTGAAGTCTTTTGAACTCAAAAGTAAGATCTGGAAGAATTAAGGAGATTCTTGGAATTAAAATATTTCCTCCTTTCCTGGATCTTTTCTTCCAAGAGATGGAGAAGTATCTTGTTCCATTACAAATCTTTACAGCTTGTGTGATGACATTCCAGGAGGATTCAATGCGTACAGGAACTCTGTTGGATAATTTACTGCCTGCTCTTGTTCAACCACAGTGTCAATGGAAAAGTACTTCATGATTTCACTATTTATATTATTCGGACTATTGCCCTCATCTTTGTCGCCACATTTATTACAACGTTTCGGCCGTTGTACGATCCGGCCTTCTTCAGGTGGTTGGAATGAAGAACTGAACATAATACCACATCTCAGAAATATAGACAGATAATTCATGTTTTCTTTTGGAATTTCTTGGTGAAGTTTCTAGTTGATTCTATCCACAGTTCGATTCTTGGGGGGTAATATGGCGATCTCACAAAGTCAGTTTGAATTCATGAAATGGTGTTTAATATTTGGATAAACATGGTTAATCAAGTTTTGGATACTTGAGACTGAAACTCTACAACCATTTGGGAATTAAATTTCTCCATTTTGATGGTTCCATTACCAAACTACAACAGAAAGGCAGCAAATCTTCCTATTTCAAGGTCACCTGTGATTCTAATTCTCATGTTTGTTTTCAGGCTGAGTCTTTGAACATGGCTCCAGATGTAAGAATTTTTTAGAAGGTTGTGTCTCTTTAATTGAAAGTGTGACACACACAGACATTTTCGCATTTATTATATAAGAAGATAGATAAAGAAGGGGAGTTAAGTGAATGTTAGAGAGTTGTGTACCTTTAATTGAAAAAGTGTAATCCACACAGACATTTTAGCATTTATTATATATATATGTGTGTGTGTGTGTGTGCGTGCGCGTGTGTGTGTGTATTGGTGAAGAACCAATATATATTGTCTACCACTTTGACAATATCCAGTTGTGGCATAGTAATTATGAGTTCAATCCCTGAATCAGGCAATGGGTATTCGGACTCAATGGATATAGTATGAGCAATAACTGAGCAGTACTACGTAAAAATAATAACAGGATGAGATATCAACATTCTATCCCCGTAGATAGAGACTTCAGTTCAGAATTCCCTGTAGGTTACTATGATCGATATACCCTGATGAAGGCACAACGGTCGAAAGGTTGTAATAATCACAACATAGACGAGGTCAATAGTCCGAATGTAAATAGTGTAAATAAAGATAACTCCTCATCCCATAAATTCAGACAGAAATTTAGCCAAGATGTTATCAACCGGCAAATGGAAAAATATAATTTGATGAGTGAGGAATAACATACGTATTAATCAAGGCAAAGAATGTGACAAGCAGGTGCCAATAATGATCAGTGTAAACAAAATTCTAAAATCAGAGAGCAAGAAATAGCGAGACATTTATTGTAAACTTTGGAGAGAATGGGAACCAGTTCAGGAGCAACATTTCTTTATGACAATTGCAGGAATACCGCAAAGACTTGTGGGTGAGAGATTAAGATTTCAATATATAAATTTATATACATTGATTTTTCTTTGCTTTACTTTGTTTTCTCTCATTCTTCAGGTTTTGTTTTTTCACTCTCCAAAAACAACCGTTTCTTTTTCCGAAATCTTTATTACCGTTTCTTGATTCTTCCTTTTTTTTTTGTTTTTTGCCTTTCAAAATTTCTAAATTACCTTTTTTTTTTATTTATTTTACTTATTCCTTTTTCTCAATTTTTTCTTACTATTTCTATCTTACTTAGCTTGTTTCATTCTTTCTTTCTTTCTTACTTACTTACTTACTTATTTTCGTTCTTTCTTTTTCATCTTTATTTCTTCCTTTTATCTTTTCTTTCTTTTCATGTTCCTTTCTTTCTTTCTTTCTTTCTTTCTTTCTTTCTTTCTTCCTTCCTTTTTTCTTCCTTTTTCTTTCTTTCTTTCTATTTTTGTAACCCTCTGTCATTAGTTCATTTTATCAAGTGCACGCAGACAAGAAATAAAAACTTATAAGAATTTAAATATGTCTCAATTTACTTAAAATTACTCGTCCAGGTAACATATCCTAATTGCATTAAGTTACCATATATATATAGAGAGAGAGAGAGAATTTCCAAAATTAGAAGTGTGCTAATAATGCTTACGGCCGGCTCACGTTGAAACATTGGTTCTCGTTCGATGACCGAAGTTAAGCAACATCGAGCCTGGTCTGTACCTAGATGGATGACCTCTCGGGAATACCAGGTGCTGTAAGCTTGGGTGTGTGGGTGGTGGGATGAATAACAGTCCGGAATGAGAAATCAGACAGTTGAGTTCGTTACATTCACTTACGCGCAAATACCCTTCGAAAATGTATGAATCCATCTCTCCACCTCCTCCCCAACTATGGCCGTCCTGGGTATGACGATAAACTACATCCGCGTCCTGAGTAAGACGATAAACTACGTCCAGCAGCAAGACCTCTGATCAGGAAGTTTTGAGGAGCGTGGAACCACCTCTTAATTGTTGGTGCTCCCAGGTCCACCCTGACACAGGATGGTTACACCTGTTAGGGTCGCAGCTATGGGAAAATAGTTAACCCCCAGACTGGGGTAAAATCACTATGAAAGTGTAAAAATAGGTTTTAATACCAGAAATACTTTATAAAAAAAAAAGTTATTTCCAGCAATATATTTTTGAAAAAAAAAAAAAACTATTACCAGCTATACTTTTTTGGAAAAAAATATTACCAGCAATACATTTTTGGAAAAAAAATATTACCAGCAATACATTTTTGCAGGAAAAAATTTATTACCAGAAATAGATTTTTGACAAAACAAAATATTACCGACAACAAAAATTTTGTCGGCATTGGAGTTGATATGGCGTAAAACAAACCAAACCAAACCAAACTATGGGTTAAATAACAGGACTTCCAACCCGTCCACCACAGAAATTAATGGCAACGTACTGCGAGAATTCTTCTGTCAAGTCAATCATGAATCGAAAAGAGGCATGATCACCCAAGCGTGCATCACACACGATACCTAAGAAAAATCAGTAATGCTGAGATCCTGTGTACACTGTATATGAGAGCTATGAAATGGATATACCAAAATTAAGCAAGTACAGAAATTTCAATATCTGGCGAGAGTTTTAACAGACGATGAAAAATGTGTTTTCCAAGAAATAACTAGGTACAAAAAAGTAGGAAATTTTCGTTAGAAACAAAGAAAAGAGTGCTTATCTGCTATGTAATATCAATTGTCCTATATGACAGTAACTGTTAGACAATTTATTCACAGATGAAGAGGAAGCAACAGGGATGTGCTTCTACAGAAGGATGCTGGGTTTCTTTTCTCGCACTTCTAGCCTGTGGAACTCTCTTCCGGCTTCTTGCTTTCCTGCTACCCACAATCTTCAAGAATATAAATGCAACGTTCCTGAATCCTGTTCTTTTATTGTCTTTTCTCCTCACTAAGGACTTTTCTTTCACTACCAGTAACCCCTTGCGTCTTAGTGACATTATCGCTTGATTGGGGTGGGGGGTGAAATGATTTTTTTAAAAAATGAAAGAATATCGCCAACTGAATATTTTAAAGAAAAATGGAAACAAAAAGGACTCTTACAACCAGAAAGAAAAAAAAATGATATTTTAGGGCATATAATGAAGAAAGGGGGCTTGGAGAATTTGACACTCAGAGAACATATTGATGGCTGGAGGGACAGAGAGAATCAGTAAATAACCTACCTGACGAGCTGATGACAGAACAGGGACTGGAAAGGTTAGTAAGAAAATATATTTACAGTCTCACCATACAAACTGACAGACACCATTTAAAATTGCTATTAAAGTAGGATTCGGTATTGTTAAAAAGAGATACGAAAGATAGAAAGATGTGGAGAGCTATGATCACTCACGTCCTGAAGGGACGCGGCACATAGAAGAATATCCTCTTTGAGAGTTAACACAATATGTGCTTCTACATACTTAATATAAGATGGCGAATACCACCCTATGATATATTACTCTACGACTCCTGCATCTCTTAACGAAATATAGTAAGAGAAATTGGTGGGCCTACTGAATACCTCAGATGTTGTCCTATCATGTTCCATACATGAAGATGAGGGACAGGCGATCGTGCTAACGGGGATAGTTGTCAAACATCTTGTGGGGCATGTAGAGTAACATGGGTATTATGTGGGTAGGCATTATCCTGCTGGAAACGCGCATCGTCTTCATGTTGCTGTAATGTAACGGAACGACTTATACAATGTTCTGGGCGTATATGGCGCTGCTCAACGTTCCCTCCACAAGCACCACTGGTGAACGAGAATTGTAACATATTCTACCCTACACAATGACGCCAGTTGTTGAACCTGTCTGCCATTAACAAATAAACTCTGGAAGACGTAGCTCCCTAGATGTAGGTTGAACGCACAAATTACCATCACTTGTATGAAGGCAGTACCTTTTCTTTACACTGAACACAATAAATCATCAATCTATCTCTTAGGCCATCTACTCGCAACACCGCTGATTGGTTCATTTTACCGCTTCAGGGAGTACCTCATTCCATCTGCAATACTCTATCTTTACAAGAGTTAGATTGGGCCAAAATAGAGTATTGCGTTCATATCTGAGTTGGAGCAGCTCAATACGTCCTTTCCAGTTTTGATAGAGTTCAAGATTGTTTATTTTTTTTTTTTCAATTATGTTATCTTACAGTAAGGTTCACCTTGTATAATGCCCGATAGAGGGTTACGTTAAGGGGTAGTTTATACGGATAAGGGGGGAAGATAACGGTTAACTCTAAAATTGAAAATGTTAAGAGTGTAGTGATCAGGGAAACATCCTCTTAAGAGTCTGGTCCACAGGAAAGTGGTTCGCGGGAAGAAACTGTTTGAATGGAACTTAGTTCTCGCCGATCAAATACGGAGGGGATGTGGATGGTTTGCTATTATGTAAGTGGCATGGCGGGTCCTAGTTGGGAAGGTTAGACCTGACGGAAGAATGGAGAAACTCTCTTTTTAACACTCCATTTTTTGTGCGCATACAGGTCCAAGTTTGCCATAAATAGATAGATATATAACTTTTTTTTTATTTATTATTCTCAATAAGTCTGAAAGAGAAATTACAACATTGAAATGTAGTTCGAACACTTCCCATGGCACTAAGAGGTTTATGAGAGGTTCGCCACATCCCGCCTGTGAGAGAGGTTAGAAGGAGGAAAAAATTGGAGAAAAATTATTTTCCACGCTCTAACAAGGATTCAGGGATTCTTTTGAACGTTTATCAAGACTGGAAAGTGATGCTTGGGCAGCTCCTGCTCAAATATGGCCGTAGTACTTCATTTTCGGCCTGATCTGGCTCTTAGTAGAGGATAGCATGTGGACTCAGGTAGTTACTAGAGCGGTAAGGGGGGAACCGGTCATTTTACCTGCATCTTTAGCGATAGATCGCATATAAGAGTCCCACTTGAGATCGGGTGTGAGTTTGAGGCCCAGTATCCTCTCAAGATACGGAGCCTCTTAGTGGGGACGTCCGTTTATCGTGACTGGCCGTAATTCAGGGTCTGATCGGCAGTGATGGAATGTAACCAATACTGCCTAAATTATTTTCCTTTATATTCCAAAGTGTTTTTATTTTTATTTTTTTTTTATCACAACCCGAATATATGGTCTTAAGTAGACACGAACGGATCTTATGACTGAGTTAAAGTTGAGTCCTTCATAGAAATATTTGACTAAAACAAATTATAAGGCAATAGTTGGAAGATGCATTAACATTTCGGGCTTGTATTACCTTTCAAAAATGGATGATGTTAAATGCAGAGGATTATTGTACGCCCTTGGACAAGCAACCAATAGGCGAATGAATATATTCATGAAAGACAATTTTCTTTCACATTCTGTAAAGTTGATTATTACCATCTTGCCAAAAATATTTCCAGAGACACCAAATTATTTGAATGGACCCTAGAAATATTATTTCAGTAGAAAACTTGCAGTCCCGCATTATAAGAGATGTATCAGGTAATTTAAAACAGTGTTGAAGCAGGGAAGATCTCTGGAATCCTATAAAAACTGATACAAATAACGTTAAAATCGAACTAATGGAAACATAAAAAACAATGGTTGAAAAACTGATGAAGGCTATAGAATGTAAAAGATTCCATATTAAGAAAATTGGACTTTTTTGCCACCCTCAGTTTACTTGCTTAATGCCCGAAAATCCCAAAACAAATAATTATCAAGGATAGATATTATAACCTGAAATTCACACCACATATTATATATATATATATATATATATATATATATATATTATATACTAGCATATATATATATATATATATATATATATATATATATATATATATATATATATATATATATAGATAGAGAGAGAGAGAGATTTTCTATATCTGTGAACCAACTATAATGAAATCTTTAATATTTACCATTTTATAAAGTTCGAATGGATTAGCAAATACATCGATGTTTTGCCAATCATTGCAAAGAACACAGTTTGTTGAAAATTTTGTAGGTTTTCATGAAATTTTGAATAAAAAGAGTTCTTTCCAAATGTATTTCTTTATGAATTAATGAATTTTTATAAAATGGTAAATATAATTTTGGCATTGTATCTGGTTCACATATTTTTATAATCTTTTAATATTTTTATAATTTTATAATAAATGAAAATTCCTGAGGGAATCTTGGTAGTTTGAAGCAATAGCGGTATAAACAGAAAAATCGTCCTTTTGAGCACGGTTAGACATTGCTGCAAAGACTTTAGTGGGGAGAAAGGACAATAAAAGAACGGAATTCAGGAAGACAGAAGATGGCGAGTCGCGTTGCATTTAAATTTCTGAGGTTTAGAGGTGCCAAGGAAGGAAGACATCGGGTGTTCCACAAGCGAGAAGTGCGAGAAAATAAACTATTAGAATAGAACAGACGGTGATATCTAGCTAATTCAACGGTAAAACGGGTTGGTCTTAAGATGCCGATCTAGCAGCACGGTTAAATTCATGCAGGCACGAAAAAGGAAAACTCATCAGAACAATTGTCATGAAAATATTTGTAGAAAAAAAAACGAAGCGAGCCGCATCATGTCGGTAATAAAATGACTAAAGTTGAGATGCCAGGTCAGAATCGATTTATATTATAGACCCTTCTTTAAATGATTCCTTCTCAGTTGAATTGGAGCTTTGAAAATTTGACATTTTCCTAGAATTTAACCCCTAGCAAGGTGATAATACCACAAGGACATAAGGGGTCATTGAGAGGATTTGGAGCTTTGAAAATTGCAAATTTGACTTTTTCCCACAATTCTACATTTTGTGTCGTTTGTCTATGTCTTCAACTCTGCTTACCATCGTCTATTTTTTTTATTTATTGAAAAATTTGAATTCTGACTCTTTCGCTATTTTTCATATGATTTTATCTCTTTCTTTTTCCTTCATTTACTTTCTTTTATTTCCCTCCAGTTATGATTTAATATCTTTTTTTTTCCTTCTGAGTACCGCTTTTTCAAACTTACATTCATTCTTTCAATAAAGGTGTCTCATTTCTCCACCCCTTTAAAGATACATAAATAAAATGAAATATTTATATTTCATTTTAGAAAAAATGTCTATAGATAGTTGATTTGTTTATCTGTATAAAAAATAAATATATTTTTCTTTCCTTCATCTTCAGAATTATCTTCTATGACATTACGGTTGCAATCCCAACTGCTGAGAGCGATATGCAATTTTTCTTTGTCATCTTACTTTTTTGTTGTTCTTTTTTTTTGTTTTTTTTTTTTTTTTTTGCCATTCTCATATTTGAACCGAAATTTTTATTCTTGTTTTCTTTTTTAAAAAAAACTTTTCTGTCCTTATTCTGCATTTATTTATTATTTTATTCATAGATTCAGTTTTATTTACACATCAAGGTTACTTTTTAATGAAGGCAGATCTTTGATAAACAAACCAAGCACAATTTCAATCGTGGATTGTTCCATGTTCATCCTTATCAAAGAAAGCTCTGACTAAATAAAAACTGAAATTTCTAACAGTAATGACACGTGTGGAAACCTGTTTAGTTTGAATTGCTTTATTTTGTTTTACGGTATATCAACCTCAGTGGGTTACTTAATACTGACAAGATTTTTAGAATAAGTTCGTATGAATATAATGTATTCTCCATAATAAATCAGTTTGTAGATCAGGTTTCATTGACGTATTTTTGTAAATAGGGTCTTTGTCGAGAGTCAAATGCATTGCTCGTAATATTTCTTTATGGGCACATAGCCGAGTGGTTAGGACGTTCGCTTTCTGGGTATGAGACCCGGGTTCATTGCTAGTGATAAGTTTTTTCAAATCACCATAGTCGATTTGTCAGGACTTGTGAGCAGTCGATGGTTTTGCTATCGTGACCGAGGATTTGAACGTGCTGGCTTTGTTCAGACTGTTAATCACGCGCACTCTCCCAGAAACTGTAACTAGGGTCCACTTGCAGTATAAACCACAGATGGACTCTGTGTATGTTGAACAAACACAAATATGACTGAGAAGGCGTCTGCAACGGGGATTAGCTAGCCACCCTAGTAGACTGGCACCCTCAGATTCAAGTGGCTGCGCCATTTACAATATTTTTTTCAAAAATGTATTGTTGGTAATATTTCTTTTTTCCCAAAATTTATTGCTGGTAATTTTTTTTTTTTTTCAAAAATGTATTGCTGGTATTTGCGGGTTTTTTTTTACCAAAAATCCATTGCTGGTAATATTCTTTTTTCAAAAATGTATTGCTCATGATATTTTTTTTCAAAAATGCATTGCTGGTATTTTTACTATAAAAATCTATTTGTATACTTTCATAGTGTTTTGACCCCAGTTTGGGAGCTATCTGCCCATAGCTGGGACCATAACAGGGGTTATCATCCCGAGTCAGATTGTACCTGGGAACAACAGCAGGTAAGAGGTGGTTTCCCGCTCCTTAAAACCTCCCGATCAAAGGCCTTACTGCCTGGTGTAGTTTATCACCATTCCCAGGACGGAAACCTGTTTAGATAAATCATGAGTTCTCTAATAAAATTCGGTAAAAAAAAAAAGAAAAAAAGTTCAATATATTACAAACTCTAAAAATCAATTCAACACATAAATCGATTAACAGCATATAAAAAGATAATTTTATATGTGGTTCAATCAATCAATTGATACAACATCTGTGAAAGTAATTTGGGGTTATTTAAAGTCTGTTAAAATTAGGAAGGTTTTTTTTTAATAAAATTAATGTTCTTTTGGAGTGTTTGATTTCAAATTAATGGTCTAGATGCGCATGCGTGAATAAGAGAGTAGGTTTATATGTGTAGTGAGAAAACTAACGCAGGTGTTACTTGACTAAAACTTTATTTAACTTAGAATTAAGCACGTCCTAAATAAATAATACAAAATACGAGTAAGGGGAGATAATCCATACCACAATATGCACAGATAGAAAGAGACAAACTTTCAGTTGTTCTGCTTGGTATCAAGGTGTTGGCAAAAGTGAATAGATGTTTGGCGGCGTCTCCTATGAAGCTACCCAATAGCAAACGAATCCTTCTGAAGATACTGCGTCTTCTGATTTGGGGGTTGCCGATTCGATTTTATTTGTTTTAGAGACTCCGAGCCTAGAGCTCTTGAAAAGAAAAATAGAGCGTTGTGATTGGTTTATTATTCTTCCAGTTTGTCACGTGATATTTTTTTCTTTCTAGGTCAGACAACACCAGAGACGCGTACGTTATTTATTATATGGGATTATGTTCATGTATTTCCTAGACCTTTCTTTCCGCCATCTATTTTTTTTAAAAAAAGTCCATCATGCTACTGACTTTATCAACAATAATAAAACTAGGGAGTTCTCTTGCTTAAAGGTTAACAAGCTAGTCTCTCGGTATTTTATGACTATAAGGAGATCGATTCTCAATTGATGTCCCATAACTGTTTCATTGGGCCAGATGATGATCATCATCATCCCAATGACCAGTTATGGTCAGAGGGTCGCTGCCCTGCTGAACACTTGACCATTTTCCTCCGCATATCTGGAGTGAAAGCCGGAGAGGTATTCATTCATATATAGCGTCTGTTGGGCTAGTAGCCCTGGCGTAGCCCTGGCGTAGCCCATCCCACTCCGGATCAAATCACAGTCAATGTCCTCCAACTTGAATGCTCAGCTTGATCACAGACATTATTAGTTTTACTGTTGGGGGTTACCCTCCGCCTAAGCTGTTGACTTCAGTTTAGGAAACCTTATACCCAGCGATGTGGTGTCATTGTAGCATTGCCTACATACGTAGCTATGGAGCTCAGCCTAAACCATTGAGCTTAGATGGGCTTTGACCCTACAAGAAGCTTTATCCGCCCTTTGACAAGTTTTGCCTATAATCCTGTTGGATGTCTTCCCATGCTTCTCGTCACAAAAGCCTGATAAAGAACCGGTTTAATCGACGATGACCTGACCATAGTGGTGGTAGTAGCTGGTTAAATAGTACCAGAAGTACTCATTGGGTTATCTGACATAAAGTTAATTTACTGAATATTAAATATGATTTCTGTATTGTTTTGTGTTTTGTATAACTGAATAAATAATACTGAACTTAGAGAATACCAAGAATAACCCGTCCCATTGACAATATAATCACGTGTTCCTCCCCGTTGTCAGTGTCCCAGCTGAGACAAGAGCCAAGATTATGAATGTCGATTTTCAACGAACACTCGGTTGACGCTTTTGTGACGTCAACGCATACTCGTTGCTACTTTTGTCATGCTCGTTGTAGTAGAGACTTTGTAATCGCCAATACAATTATAATACGCCGTTGAACAATACTGGTGTCAGACGCTTTCGAATAATCTCGCACTAATAGTACTCGCTCGACAAGTAACCTGTACAGTGATCTGAATAGAGAAATAGTATAGTGAATAGAGTAGACAATAGCGGTCCGTTTAGTAATAGAGGATAGAATAGAAAAAACGATCCGTATAGTATAGAGGATAGAATAGAACTAGCGATCGTTAGTCGTCAGCTACTTTCTACATATATGCGTTTCCTCTATGGTCACGTGGTCTACTTAATTCAATAATGGGATCGCACTGGGCGATCAATGTTCAAACTCAACGACACTTTGTTCCTATGTGACACAAAGCAATAATGCTCGCTCCATTTGAAACCCTTGCGTAGCACAATCTTCAAATGGCATTTTTATTCATTTACTTATTTTTGTTACAGGAGTGACCTGAGATAGTTACATATTTTCTGTTAGTGGTCGGTGTTCAAATGATGCTTTCGAAGTCGATTTTTTTAGTCATTTCATTCCAAGCAAGGCGATAAAGCTACTAAGACGAAAGAGGTTACTGGTAGTGAAAGAAACTGAAAAGACGTTATTGAGGAGAAAAGGACAATAAATGAACAGGTTTCAAGGAGACAGAAGATGACGATTGATGTTGCATTTAAATCTTTGAAGATCGTAATTGACAGGAAAGAAGGAAACCGGAAGAAAGTTCTACAGACGAGAAATGTGAAGGGAGGACTATCAGAAGAGAAATTACGGTTTCATCTAACAATTTAAACTGTAAAATAATGAGACCTAACTGCCAATCTAGTACTACACTTGAATTCGTGAAGTCGAGCTACCAAAGAGGAAAGCTCATCTGAACAACCACCATGAAAATACTTATAAAAGAAAGGCTCAGGGAAGCTTGGTTACGGCGAAAGTGATTAAAGCCGAAGCATTATGTGATTAAAGTGAAACATCAAAGCAGAAATGGCAGCAATAATCAATGCACAGACGAATAGTCGACTTATAAATGTGGAAGATAGATTCTGGAGATAAAAATTACAGACTTAACGATTGACTAATTCCAATTCTTATTAGCGGGAAACGTTAGATCGATAAGGCAGGCTCTCCCCACTTAAACGATTGACGCAACATAATCTTCCGGTCCAAGTTTTCCCCTTCTTATTGCCCAGCACCAAAGTGTCGTAACAAGTCTTTGAGTCAATCCTCTTTCAGTTATTGTCACATGGATTCCATAAACACCATATTTTTAAGCTTCAAATAAATTTAAATTTAAGTTATTCTTTTATATGTTATGTCCCAAGAGAACATTGGTGGTCATAGCTCTCCACAACTTCTTATACTTCTTAGCTCTCAGAACTGTTTGTCCACTTACTATTTACCCCAGTCCATGTTTGAACAACCGTTTACGCAAGTTCGTTAGTTACGGACTCAGAAGGATTACCTCTCTTGACTTGTATGTCCTGTGAGTGTCAAATTCTCTAAGCCCTCTTTCCTATTGATGTTTCCACTGTTTCTTTCTGATTCTAAGCATAAGTCTCATTTTTATTTCACTTTTTCTTAAAATTTCCTAGTTGCTTACAAGCACCATGTATGGTACTCTCAACATCCCCTTCTGTAAGTACATTTCTGTTGCTTGAAGTTTCCTCTTCATCAGTGAAGAACTTGCTTAGCATTCACTGCATATAGAAGGATTAATATTGAATAGGATTTCAGTCCGCTTTTCTGTTTCTAACAAAATTCTCCTGTTTCTTAATACAGAAGGTCCTCGGATTATGTCGGACTCGACGTACGGCGTTTCGTTGCTACGATGTCATTTCCCATAATATAATACGTCGTCACGCGGGGCTATATGAGGAAGACGGCGTTGTTTCTTCACCGGCTGTACGCCATATTGGTTTGTGCTATATTCGCTATCTCTCGTTTGTGTAGTTTGTTTTTTTTTTGTTTTTTTTTTTGTGAGGAACTGTTTACCCTTCATTATAGTTCTCAAGCATAAGTCAGACTCGTGTGTGCTTATGTAGGTGAGTTCCGACCTATGTCGAAAATCAGGTTACGTCGCGCCTTAGAAACCTATCTCCGACGTAAGTCGAGGACCCCTTGTATTTTGTTTAGTTTTTGGAAAACATCATTTGCTATTCCACTGCACATTCGAATTTGGGTGTCACATTTTTGATTGTAGGAGGGTCGACTGAAAAGTTCATAGGCTGACCAAGTTATAAATGTTAAGTAGTACTAACCGATCAGCTGTTGTATTCTGGTACACTTTCATGTCTTTTAGCCTATCAACTGGTGTGTCTGCTTAAATATATATCTTGCTCAGCCTATGAACATTTCAGCCAACCCTCGTATGTGATAACGCCTCTCAGATAATTAAATTTCTGTACTTGCTTAATTTTGATATCTTCATTTTGTTGTTCGTATCTTGGGCGTTTTTTTTTTTTTTATCTTGGCGGCAATGCATTATCTATTTTTACAATTAATGATTTGTCGTTTTTTCCTCGCATTTCTCGATTACCTTGTCATAGAGTTCTTGCAGTTTTATTTCTGTGTATGCAATTAATCCTAATATTAAATATTATTTTCCTCATAATAATAATAATAATAATAATAATAATATGGCGATCATCCACCCTTTTTATTATTTATGTAGTCGCTTTGTCTTTATTGCTACTGTCATTGAATCATCTGTTTAAACTAGAGATTTGTGAAAGAATTAGATCTTTTTTAGATTAGAATCTTATATTGCAATAAAATAACTCATATTGCCAATAAAATAGGCTTAAATATTTAGAATATCTATTGTTAAGTGTCATAGAAGATAGAAAACGGGTAATTTCTAATTTGTCTTTCTATAGAAAAAATTTATATTTTTTTAAATTTGGGAAAATGAATTTCTGCTCGAAATAAACGATTGTTTTTCGTATATTTTATTTTGCAATTTATCTTCTCTTTCAGTTTTCCCTCTCTCTCCATTTTTTTTTCTTCAATTTGGACAGATTTACATTTCAATGTTATTGTTTAAGTTAATTATCGTTGTTTCATTTCTTTTACTTTTTTTTTTACTTTTTTCTCCATCCATTTATTCATTCTCTGTTTTCTTTCATTTATTTCTTCAATTCTTCTTTCATTTCTTATTCCTTCACATCTTCCATCATTTCTTCCCTTTTATCATCATTTCTTTCTTTCTTTCTTCATTCTCTCTTTTCTTATTCCTTCTCACCTTCTTTCATTTATTTCTTCTTTTCCTCATTCCTTCTCTTTTATCATCATTTCTTTCTTTCTTCATTTTTTCTTTTCTTATTCCTTCTCACCTTCTTTCATTTATTTCTTCTTTTCCTCATTCCTTCTCTTTTATCATCATTTCTTTCTTTCTTTCTTCATTCTCTCTTTTCTTATTCCTTCTCACCTTCTTTCATTTATTTCTTCTTTTCCTCATTCATTCTCTTTTATCATCATTTCTTTCTTTCTTTCTTCATTTTTTCTTTCTTATTCCTTCGCACCTTCCTTCATTTATTTCTTCTTTTCTTTATTCCTTCTCTTTTATCATCATTCATTACTTTCTTTCTTCATTTTTATTTTTTTTATTCCTTTTCTTTTTTTTATTCCTATTTCTTCTTTTCCTTATTCCTTCTTTTTATTATCATTTCTTTATTTCTTTCTTCATTCTCTCTTTTCTTATTCTTTCGCACCTTCTTTCATTTATTTCTTCTTTGCTCATTCCTTCTCTTTTATCATCATTTATTTCTTTGTTTCTACATTTTTTCTTTTCTTATTCCTTCGCACCTTCCTTCATTTATTTCTTCTTTTCCTTATTCCTTCTCTTTTATCATCATTTCTTTCTTTCTTTCTCGATTTTTTCTTTTCTTTATTTCTTCTCTTTTATCATCATTTATTTCTTTCTTTCTTCATTCTCTCTTTTCTTATTCCTTTGCACCTTCCTTCATTTATTTCTTCTTTCTTTATTCCTTCTCTTTTTTCTCATTTCTTTCTTTCTTCATTTTTTCTTTTCTTATTCCTTCTCACCTTCTTTCATTTATTTCTTCTTTTCCTTATTCCTTCTCTTTTATCATCATTTATTCTTTCCTTTCTTTATTCTCTCTTTTGTTATTCCTTCGCACCTTCCTTCATTTATTTCTTCTTTTCTTTATTCCTTCTCTTTTATCATCATTTATTCTTTCCTTTCTTCATTCTCTCTTTTGTTATTCCTTCGCACCTTCCTTCATTTATTTCTTCTTTTCTTTATTCCTTCTCATTTATCATCATTCATTCATTTCTTTCTTTCTTCATTTTTTCTTTTCTTATTCCTTCGCACCTTCCTTCATTTATTTCTTCTTTTCTTTATTCCTTCTCTTCTATCTTCATTTTTCCCTTACTTTCTTAATTATTTCTTTCCCTCGTATATTCAATAATTTTTCGTATTTCCTTCTTTTATTTCTTTCCGCAATCTTTATTTATACCTTCAATAATTCATTCTTTCTTCTTTTATTCCTTTATTTTTTATCACCTTCATTTGTCTCTTTCCTCATTCCTTTATTCTTTTTGTTTTCATTTCTTCTATCTCTCATTCTTAATTTTTCATTCTTTTCTTTCTTCATTTACTCCTTCCATTGTTTATTTATTTGCATAATTTACTGACATTCTTTCTTATCAATTTATTCCTTGTTTAATTTTTTTATTCTCTTTCCACTTCTTCTTTCTGTATTTCCTTCATTTATGACTTCTTTCCTATAATAATCCCTAGATTCCTTCATTCATTTATTTATCCTTCCATATTTTCCTCATTCTTTTGATTGAGTCATTTTTTTTTTTTCATACATATTTTTTCTTTCTTTCTTTCTACCACTGGACTTCACATCCCGATGCTGAACATTTAAAAGCCAATGCTATGAAAGTAGATAGAAAAAAAGTAAATTAAATCTTTACAAATCATCAGTATCTTGTCTCCTTACATTTTTCCGGCTTCTTGTTAACTGTTATGATTGCCTACAAATGTCTTAATATATTATCCTTGCTTTTTATTATTATTCCTGATCATAAGACCTGCTATTCTTCTTATTCTTGATCCTATTCATAAATCCAGTTATTTTTGTTCTTTTCCAGTTCATAAATTCAGTTATTCTTATTCCAGTTAATGCCCAGTCAATCCTGTTATTGTTATTCCAGTTTATAAATTCCATTATTCTTATTCTTATTCCAGTTTATAAATTCTATTATTCTTATTCTTATTCCAGTTTATAAATTCCATTATTCTTATTCATATTCCAGTTGATAGAGATATTCTTCTATTTCTTGTTCCTGCTCATACATCCAGTTATAGTTGTTGTTATTCCTGTTCATCTCCAGTTATCCATCTTATTCTTATTTCAGTTCATAACTCCAGTCATTCTTATTCTTATTCTTGTTCATAAGTTCAGTTATATTTCTTATTCTTATTCCAGTTCATAAAACTAGTTATTCGTATTCTTATTCCAGTTCATAAAGTTATTCTTATTCTTATTACAGTCCATATCCAGTTATTCTTTTTATTCTTATTCCAATTCATAAGTTCAGTTATTCTTATTCCTATTCATTTGTCCAGTTATTCTTCGTATAATTATTCCAGTTCATGAGAATAGTTATTCATATTCCTGTTCACAAATCCAGTTATTCTTATTATTATTTCCGTTCATAAGTTCAGTTATACTTATTCTTATTCCTGTTCATGAGTTCACTTATTCTTATTTTTTTTATCCTAGTTAATTAATTATTATTATTATTATTATTATTATTATTATTATTATTATTATTATTGTTGTTGTTGTTGTTGTTGTTGTTGCTGTTGTTGTTGTTTTGTTTTGTTTTTTTTTGTTTTGTTTTTTCTTGATTTTTTCTGTCCATGTGTTTTATTTCTTATTCTTTGAGTTCATTGATTCATTTGTAGCGATTGATTTAGATTGACGTGCGATCGGTGGAGAGAGTTCTTCTGCGACTGAAGTCAACTGTCAACAGCTTCAGAGGGTCACCCCACCCCACGTTGGTATCAACGGCCCCGTGTCTGCGACAAAAGCGTGCTTTCAAGTTGGAAGACATCGGCTGTAGAGTGATGGCCTCCGCCAATTCTACTCGCCTATGAATAAATACCTCACCATTTTTCAACGCAGATATATAAAGAGAATAGTTAAGCGAACCTATGACAACATCCGATCGTGATCATCATCATCATCATATCATCATCACCATCATCATCATCATTGTTTTTGTGTATGTCATCACCAAATTTTTACCAATTTACAAGTAACCTAATATGTAATAATTTGATAATCATACGTTAACAGTATATCATAGATTAAGTATTTTTTATATTATGGGCTTACAACTGGTGGTGTGGCTTGAAAAGAGAGGATACTTACGCTTAAACCTAAACCAAGGGCTTTGAAGTTCAAGTCAGGATTTATATTTTCTACTACATTTTGCTTTTGTAAATAAAAGGTATTTCCTGATACATCATATTTCTATTTGTGCTTATGTGGGCCTGAATTTTTTTTTTTTTTTTTTTTGGTGGGGGTACCAAAAAGGATTACGAGGAAGATAAAGGATTAGAAACACTGGTCTATATTCAACACTTTTCGAAGTATTCACGCTGTTCCAAACAGGCAAGTTTTTTTTTGTTTTGTTTTTTTTTAGGGGGGGGGGGCGTTATAATGGCTCTATTTATAAATCTCAAACGTTCAAATGGTGTACTTGTTTATTACTCTGCCATTAGTCCTTGCTTTAAATATTGTTGCCATATCTGATCTAGTGCTCCAGCTATATATTTAGAGCTTCTTGATAAATTCCAAAGAATATTGGTTATTGGTCCTGATCTGGCATCTAGGCTTCAGTTGTTTTTCCCACCGCTGTAACGTAGCATCCCTGAGACTTTTCTATAAATACTTTCATGGTAACTGATCTGATTAACTTTCCTCTATGGTACCTAGACTTTATGAATTTAAGCGCAGTACTAGATTGGCGGCAAGGTCCCATCATTTTGCAGTTTAAATTGGTTAGACGTAACTGTAAATTCTATGCTAACAGTTTCTTCCCTCGCACTTCTCGGATTTATTAACGAACTGTTTAAGATTGTTCCATCGTGCCTGTCTAATATTTTGAAATCATTTTTGATTTACTTTGTAACATGGAAGACTTCAAGCTTGTATGAAAATATAAGAACCTATTGATCTCTGCGTATTCCTATATCAACGGAAGGGATTTCTTGACGAACCGTTTATATGAGAAAATAGTTCAATCGAGTTTGTTTAATATTTTAATATTTTGAAATCATTTTCGAATACGTTTTCACAACATCGCCCACGTGACGACGACGACGTGATCATATTTTAAACGGAACGCTGATCTTATATAAAAAATGTCAGTTATCTATTTGGATTAGTTGTGCTCTTATGTCCATCGTCTTTTTCATGTTGAATTTTATATCTTCTAATGTTAATTATGTTTCATGAATATGTCCTGATAATGGTCTAAAATAGACCGAAACGTCCGACGTTGACTTTATATTAACATTAATACAGCATAATTACACATTAAGATTTTTGTTTGTTTTTTCTGTATATTTTTCTTCATACTGTCGGATCTATATCCATATATTTGCTTACACACATATATATATATATATATATATATATATATATATATATATATATATATATATATATATATATATATATATATATATATATAGTTTTAAGGTGTGCTATATTTATGGGATAAAGTAACGATTGCGCCTAACAGGAAACAGCCTGTCGCCTCATCATAGTGTTGATTCAATGTTGAGATATGAACAAACTGTCATAGATAGATAAATAGATAGATAGATAGATATTAAGACACGGAGATAGATAGATAGATAGATAGATAGATAGATAGATAGATAGATAGATAGATAGATAGGCAACACGAACAAGGTATAAGTAGAGTAATACATCGCTATATATATATATATATATGTGTGTGTGTGTGTGTGTGTGTGTGTGTGTAGACAGAGAGAGAGAGGAGGAGGGGAGGCACAGATAAACAGACAGTGAAATTGACGGAGAGAGAGAGAATAGCAAATGAATTGAGTGAAAAAGAAGTATATATATATATATATATATATATATATATATATATATAAGAAAGAGAGAGAGACTATTAGTGGTCATTACACACACACACACACACTTATATATATATATATATATATATATATATATATATATATATATATATTTCTAAGAGGATAGAATCCTGGTAGAGCTCAATGTCCAGGACAGAGCAAGAATATAATATAAAAGGCTCAAACACTAATATTCCATGGTTATAATTTATTACATTGGAATCGTAATCACAATCCAATTCATCAGATAAATTATAACCATGGAATATTAATGTTTGAACCTTTTATATTATATATATATTTTTATATTATATATATATATATATATATATATATATATATATATATATATATATATATATATATATATATATATAAAGGGAAACGGTGAGATAGATAGATAGATAGATAGATAGATAGATAGATAGATAGATAGATAGATAGATTTGCACTTCAATCTAGTTTTCATTTTGCAAATAAAATGTTTCATGAGCAAATGTCTCATTTTTTTATTTTATGAAAAATTCTGACTCAGATTTTTTTTAGCCTTATCTGCCTTTAGCAAAATTATTTAGATGATTTATTTTACTTTTATTTTATTTATTTATTTTATTTTATTCATTTATGTATTTTGACGCCTGCCTTCGGGGGTCGGACGTACCTATATTTCGAAATTTCAGATATATCTGTGACTGTGAACGTCTTTCCCAGTGTATCTAAGCCTAAATATTACCGGGTGCGTGCGACACTCGCACATTCGCGTCTATTGATTACTGGTTATGGACCTGGGTAAGATCCTATGTGCCTATCTACAAAATGAAATGGGGGGGGGGTGAACCTTTCGTATAGGAGTCCCTTTTGTTTCTCTGATTGTGCGTCCTTCCGTGTCTGAAGAAGAAAAAGTGTCAGCGTTTATCGAATCGAACGAACAACCATTTCTTCGTGTATGGAAGAGAAAGTTTCAGATTTTTATTAAAAGTTTTTTTGTTTTGTTTTGTTTTTTTTTTGTTTTTTGTTTTTTGTTTTTTGGTGGAGGAGGTCAATATTTCATATAGTTTTACAAATTCGGTATTAGGAGAAAGAAAGAAAGAAAGAAAGAAAGAAAGAAAGAAAGAAAGAAAGAAAGAAAGAAAGAAAGAAACAGAATAGAAATTAAGAAAGAAAGGAAATGATAGGAATTAAGAAAGAAATAATTGAAATTAAGAAAGAAAGAAAGAAAGAAAGAAAGAAAAAAGAAAGAAAATAATAGAAATTAAGAAAGAAAGAGTAAAAAAGACAGAAACAAAATAGAAATTAAGAAAGGAAGAAAGAAAGAAAATAATAGGAATAAGAAAGAAAGAATAAAAAAGGCAGAAACAAAATAGAAATTAAGAAAGAAAGAAAGAAAGAAAGAAAGACAGAAAATAATAGAAATTAAGAAAGAAAAAGAAAGAAAGAAAATAATAGAAATTAAGAAAGAAAAAGAAAGAAAGAAAATAATAGAAATTACAACTTAATATTGACAGAAAGAAAGAAAAAAGAAAATAATAGGAATTAAGAAAGAAAGAAAGAAAGAAAGAAAGAAAAAAGAAAATGATAGAAATTAAGAAAGAAAGAATAAAAATTAAGAAAGAAAAAAGAAAGAAAGAAAATAATAGAAATTACAACTTAAAATTGACAGAAAGAAAAAAGAAAGAAAATAATAGCAATTAAAAAAGAAAGAAATAATAAAAATTAAAAACGAAAGAAAGAAAAAAGTAAAAGAAATTATGAACTCACAATTGACAGAAAGAAATGAAGAAAGAAAATAACAGTAATTAAGAAAGAAAGAAAAAATAGAAAGGAAGAAAATAATAGAAATTAAGAACTCAAAATTGACAGACAGAAAGAAAGAAAGAAAGAAAGAAAGAAAGAAAGAAAGAAAGAAGACAGAAATAAAGAAAGAAACAAAGAAAATAATAGAATTTACGAAGTAAATATTGACAGAAAGAAAGAAAGAATATAATAGTAATTAAGAAAGAAATAATAGAAATTAATAAAGAAAGAAAATAGAAATTAAGAAAGAAACAAAGAAAGAAATAAAGAAGGGACATAACAGAAATAAAGAATTCAAAACTGAGAGAATGTAAGTAAGAAACAAAGATAGAAAATAATAGAAATTAAGAATTCAAAATGAACCGAAAAAAGAAACAAGATATTACAATTTAAAAAAAAAATAACCGCATTTTAATATATCTTCTTATATGCTAAAAATATTGTTTTATATAGAATGTTATTTTTTTATTTAGAATGTCTGTCCTTTACCAATAATTACAAAGCATTCTAGTCATAACATCACTTGCATATGATACACGAACATTTAAATTAAGATTATAACGCAGGGAAAGAAAATATCAGCATTAAATTAATCACCTTTTATGCTGTGAAAACCCAATATAAATGTTCTTGATAGTAACTCGTGTCAATCGTTTATTGATGAAATCAACCATACATAAAAAAAGAGATTGTCACAAAGTCGGCTGCAGTCTACAACAAAACACTAAAGATAGACAGTCGCGCAACATAGTTTTACGCCTTGTAAACATACTGTTCGTTTTTTTTAATCATTTCACCCCAAGCAAGGCGATAAAGTCACTAAGACATAAAGTATTACTGAGTATGAAAGAATCTTAGAAAAAATCATTATTAAGGAGAGAAGAAAAGAAAAGAACAGAAATTAAATAAACATAAAATGACGATTAAAATTGCATTTAAATTTTTGAAGATCAAAGTTATATATATATATATATATATATATATATATATATATATATATTAAAATAATAAGAAAGAGCAGTAAGATTTATAATCCGGTGTTCTTAGCAATTATTTTTTTAAACAGTGTCCGATACAAACAGTAGAGCATAATATATCGCTTGACAATGGAACGAAACGCTGAAATTTATGTTTAATTTTTATAATTAAATTTACAACTTTAGTTTCAGTTTTGAAACATAGAAATTTATGTGTCGCGATGGAATCATGTTTTAATTTAATTTAATTTCTATAAATGAGATTGAAGTTTTTAGCTTTTGTTTTTGAAACACGAGAACTCTTATGTAGCGATGAAATTTTAAAAACATAACCATAATATATATATATATATATATATATATATATATATATATATATATATATTAGTGAATATACATAATATCTAACGTCGATAGCACGACACAAATTGATTACTACATGTATCCATAAAAGCAAACATCTACTCAAACACATTGAACACGATTAATATTGATTTCAAAATAGATTTTACGAATATTAATATATGTAACACCTATTAATATTAATAGAATCCATCATTAATATCATTTCTAATATATCTATACATATATATTCCCATATAATCGTACACGATTAATTTATATTGTGTGTATATGCAATTTCACTTTTTTAAGTATAATGCTAGTTTCAAAACACATTAGATATATAGTCTTAACCTATTATTATATTAACATCGTGAGTACTATGTATATTTCATAAGACATTACTTTAAATGTTATAACAACGGTATTTTATGCAAAAAGAGAGTTATCTCCCTTGATACAGATGCTTACATACTTTCAAATTTTTTTTCTTTTAAATAATCGTCTTTCTAATTTAAGAATTGGAATGATATAAATTATAAATAATTAATTATAATATTATAGACAACAACAATAAAATAAAAAAGTCTTAACACAATTTTAAATCATCATCACGAGAACACGGATTTCATAGCGCTTAACAGTCAGCTGGTATTTCGCACCTGAAGATTGCACGACTGCATGAAACTCCGAGTCGTGCTATCGATGTTGGATATTATGCATATTCACTAATATATGCTTAAGAGCTCTGTTATATATATATATATATATATATATATATATATATATATATATATATATATATATATTGATGCATGTTTCATTAAATAATATAGACAAGTTTTGTCTATTTATTTTATGTAAATTCTTTTCCTATCTTCAGTTAAGCTTAATAACATTATCATTAAAAGAAGAAAGAAAATCACAATATTGATACATATTTTTAATCCTATCTCGCTTGATCATGTGTGACGTCATGATCTGCGGTGCGATTTTCGCTTCCAGCGTCTCGTATGCACGAGTTTGTCATTGCTCGGAAATCTTCCACATAATCATAAACAGACTATCATTATTGTTTTGTCCGTGTATTGTTTAATATATTGTAATGTAATTGTCATCTTTGATAATGGCTTATGCAAGCCGAAAGCTTAGATTGGATTAAAAATATGTATCAATATTGTGATTGTCTTTCTTTTAATGATAATGTTATTAAGCTTATCACACGATATGAAAAGAATTTACATAAAATAAATAGACAAACCTTGTATATATTATTTAATGAAACATGCATCAATGAAAAAATGCTCCCTAAATACACAATATATATATATATATATATATATATATATATATATATATATATATATATATATATATGTAAAACATGGATAGACAGTAGCCGGAAGACAGTTACACAAGCGAAAAGTGCGAGAGATGAAAGTATATATATATATATATATATATATATATATATATATATATATATATATATATATATAATCCTTTCAAGCAAGGCAGGAATGCCACTGGTACGCAGGGAGTTACAGAGAGTAAAGTTGGAAGAAAAAGACTAAGTATAAGGGGGTGCAGGAAAGAATAGAATTTAAACGTGGTTCAAAAAGATAGATGGCGATTGACGCTGCATTTAAATTTTTGAAGATTGTACTTATCGGGGAAGCAAGGAAACGGAAGGGTGTTCCACAGGCGGAAAGTGCGAGAAAAGAAACTGTTGGAGTAGAAGTGGCGGTTACATTCAACAGCAAGACGGTGGGGTCTAGATGCCAATCTAGTATCACACTTAAAGTTACGTAGTCCGGGCACCAGGGAAAAAAGCTCGTCACAGCAGTTACCATGAAAATATTTGTAGAAAAGACAGAGTGATGCCACGTCACGTCTGTGAGAAAGAGACTAACGTCGAGATGCCAAGTCAGGATCGATTACATTGCAGATCCTTCTTTGGATTTTGTCAAGAACCTCAAAATGAGTAGCAGGAACACCAGACCAGATATGGCAACAGTATTCAATGAATGCACGGGCGAATGGTAGATTTATAAATGTGCAAGATAGACTCTGACCAGAAAAAACATTATGTCACAACACAGTGATCCAACTTTCCTTGCAGTAGATGCAGCTATTGATTCTATGAAGTTATTCCACTTCAAGTCAGCTGAAAACGTGAGGCCAAGAAGGCACAGTGTATTGCTCTCCATGAGTCAAGCATCAGTCATGCTGGTGGCGGACAAGAAAGATTCTCTATGGTGGTTTTCCAAGCTGGAAAGCAGGAAACACTGAGGCAATAGTTGTAGAGTTTGAGGACTGGAGCCAGCACGGGAGCACATTTCTTTAGGACGATGGCTGGGATCCCGTCACCTCCGTTTGCCTTATGAGAGTCTAATCTAGAAATGATGGCTGAGACCAGTGACGGGGTAATGCGCATATCACTCAGTAGAACATGTCCTATTGAGAAAATCAGGTGTGTGTACTCCAAATGTGTCGAGTGTTGAGTTGGAAGAGAATTTCCGAGCTTAGCATTCAACCTTATCTGCTGAACTGTGAGGACTTTGAATTAATTGGAAGGATTGAGGATTTGCTGTTGTTCAGTACACTCTTGCAGAGCTGCTAATAATCTCTAGAACCGAACTTGCGAGATAATATACGTTGTTTCATTCTATCAGCAGACAGTAACTTCGCTTCTTTGAGGACATGCTTGCATTCATCACGAGCAGAGACAAAAAGATGTCTGTTGCAATGAGAAGTGTCGCTCTGGTACAGCCGGAAGAAGTGATTCCCATCCCAGAACTGACCCAAACATAATTGAAAATACTAGTCTGGGCCGCAATGGCCCAGACTAGTATTTTCAATTATGTTTGGGTCAGTTCTCATTGGTCAGACACGTGTCACGGGAATTAAAACCGTAGACAATTCT
>OZ010606.1:35503505-35531005 GCA_963932145.1 Acanthosepion lycidas
AAATCAAGTTAGAAAAAAAAATTATCCTTACTCCTCCCCTACCCATTCCCGAACATCGCTTTCGGAAAAAAAATACTGTTTGTAAAATATAAGAATTTTTTTTTACTCACTTAGTTTTTTTTAGTTTCATTTTATTTATTTTATTTTCCACTCTTCTCAGTAGGCCGCCTTTTTTAATCGCGGGTGGAGCGAACGCTGTCATTGGGTGGTTTTACTCATGCAGAGGAGGTGGGTGTTAACGTGTGACAGATTTGTGGGCGGAACGACGATATACACGCCACGATGTAGAAGTAAGTAACTACTAAATGAATATACATTTTAAAACCTTAGCTTAGTCTGTCACTAAAGAAGGAAGATTGTGTCGCGCCAATTTTAAAAATAAGTGGATGGCTTTCTGTCTTTCCTTCAAAATCAAAATTTGAAATGTTTTACCAGAGTAAGCGGTCAATTCGTTATTATTAATTTCCGCTAGGATTGCTTTTTTTTTTCTATCAGAAAATCAAGCAGATACAAACAAGTTTTTAGGTTATTGTGACTATTTTTCTTTACTAGTTTTACTCCATCTTATTATATCAGATTTTTATCACAAAATGGGATAGATTCCTCGATCCCCACAAAATCGAATATAAAACGTTCAGAGTTTTTAGTTTATTGATCCTGGCTATTTTGATGAAAGACTATAATAATAAGATGGGGTAAAAAAAAAAAAACCAGTAATAAAATAATAGTAATAACAAAGAAGAAGGTATCGATCGTAAGTGTTGCAATAATTTGTGGTAATAAAATATGTACTTCTCTCGCTTATAAGAATCTTTCACAATAAAAATAAACGTTTTTCAGCAATAAAGTAGAATTTAGTCATATAAAAGAGTTTCTACCTAAAGTTGTTACTATATTACATAATTAATAATAAGAAAAAGAAGATGGAATAAACTAGTAACAAAAAAAATAGTGATAGTGAGTGTATCAAGTCAGAAGCAACAATAATAAGATGAAATAAAACTAGTCCCAAAATAATGATGATGATAATAAAGAAGTGTCAACGTAAAGTGCTGCTGTAAAACATTTTAATATAAGAGAAATAAGTAATGAAATAATAAGAACAACAACAACATGAAATAAACCACTGGGTGCCCCCCTCCCCCCCCAAAAAAAATTAAAAAATACAGTAAATTTTAGATTTACTGTATGATGATAAAAAATTAATACATAAAAAAAAATAATTAAGATGTAAAAAAAGTAAATTCTTAGTTTGAACACATCTAACTTTTGTATTTTCGTCCTGTATATATATATATATATATATATATATATATATATATATATATATATATATATATATATGTATATATAAGGTTGGTGCAAAAATAATGTCGGTTTTTGACGTTAAAAAATACGTCAAAAATGACATTATTTTTGCACCAACCTAATATATATATATGGATGGATGGATGTATAGTAGGAAAAAAGATATTTTAATAAATTCAGTGCAGAAATTTATATTTTGATATGATTCCGTTTAAGTAAGTTACTTTCCTTATTAATAAGTGTGGCATTCTTTAGATAGAAATTGTTGTTAAACTTATCTCTATGCATTTGTGTATAAGATTCTTTACGTCTTATCAAATGCAATAATCAAACATAGAAATAGGTTTAACCATAATTTCGACCTAAAGTATGCAATGCTTATTAAAAATCAAAGTAACTTACTTAGACAGAAAATTCTTGAAAGTGTCTCTATCAAAATTTACCAAAATATAAATCTCTATCCTGGATTTATCCATATATATATATATATATATATATATATATATATATATATATATATAATAAAAAGAATAGAGAAACTGCAAAAGTTTTTTGTTGTAGTGTGGATTTTTTTTAATAATATATATTATGCTTTATTTTGCATAATTTTATAAGACGTGTTTCGGGTCTCGCGACCGTCTTCAGGCAAAGAGTGAATATTATTAAAATGAATTAATCTTTCTTATATTTTTCGATGGTAAACATTCTCGATGTTGAGCATTCTCTTTTTTTATGTGGTAGTGACACAAATGTCTTTCTTGAACTGTCAGTGAGATAAAATAATTAAGATTGGTCCAAGAAAGGATGAGAAAAGATATCTGTATTCTTATCTTTTAATGACCCCTGTATGTTCTTAGATCTATTTCCTTTTTTGGGATTGTGTTTTGTTATACCCAAAGGCAACAGTCTGTTTCATGCTAAACGCAATGGTCAGGCTATATATATATACATACATACATACACACACACACACACACACACACACACATATATATATATATATATATATATATATATATATGGGTTATAGAATGACAAACTGGGAAAAAGTCTAAATAGCGTGTTTCATCCTACAAAGAGTCTTCTTCAAACTGATAAACCTATTATCGATGGCGGTAACTTTATATATATATATATATATATATATATATATATATATAAAGAAATATAGTCTTAAGGTGTGCTATATTTATGGAATAAAGTGCTCAATATCAGAGATAGAGCGTGTGTAAATATAAAAGTGAACATAGAAGTCAACACTTAGAGGCGACAGTCTGTTTCATGCTATATGCAATCGTCAAGCCACCTTGACGATTGCATATAGCATGAAACAGACTGTCGCCTCTAAGTGTTGACTTCTATGTTCACTTTTATATTTATATATATATATATATATATATATATATATATATATATATATATATATATATGTGTGTGTGTGTGTGTGTGTGTGTGTGTGTATGTATAACGACTAAGGGAAATATCATCTTAGCCAACGCGTTTTGTTATCTATTGGACGTTATCAAGGCAAATGTAAGGATGAAGAGGACTTACTGTTTATAAATACTGCAAAATAAAATTTGCGTTGATAAGATACATCAGAGGACGAAACACGTCGACTAAGATAAGTTTTGCTTTTTCTTTATTCATATTGTCTTTTTATAGATATAGTTATAGCTATATTTGAATATTTGCACATACACACAAATATACAAACATACAAACATACGTACATACACACACGCATACACACACACACACACACACACACACACACACACATATATATATATATATATATATACATACATACAGAGGCCTATATGAATTGTCTTAAGGGAGTAGCGCTGCCCTGAGTCAAAAGAGTGGCTGCTGGATGACCCTATGTCCGACAACAGGACTCTGCACCATGTCACGCAAGCAGGAGAACACAGTCATGGTTGTAAGACAATTTCTGTGACCACATCATCTCTTACATCTGGCCACCTAACTCTCCAGACTGCAACCTCCTTCATTATTATGTGTGGAGCGCAGTTGAGTGATAGGTCAACAAAACTCCTTGTAACACCAAAGATGAACTGCAGGCAAGGATTATGGCAGCATTCAACAACTTAAACAAGGAGACTGTCCAGAAGAGTTGCAGAAGATTCCGAAGTTGTCTGAATGCTGTGATTGAAGCCAATGGCGATTTTATTGTTTATTTATTTAGTATTTCGAGATATTTTTGTGTAATTTTGGTAAATATGTATGTTTAAATGAGATGTCAATGTTATTTTCATTTTGGCATCATTTTTGCGTCAGCGTCTTCCAATTTATAGATCTATCTAACTAGCTATTTCAATAGTTTCATTAACTATCTATCTATCTATCTATCTATCTATCTATCTATCTATCTATCTATCTCAGCCTCTTCCGTTCTATTTATCTCTCTATCTAGCTAGCTAGCTATTTCAATGGTTTCATTAACTATCTATCTATCTATCTATCTATCTATCTATCTCAGCCTCTTCCTATCTATTTATCTCTCTATCTATCTAACTAGCTATTTCAATTGTTTCATTAACTATCTAACTATTTATCTATCTATCTATCTATCTATCTATCTATCTATCTATCTATCTATCTATCTATCTATCTCAGCCTCTTCCTATCTATTTATCTCTTTATCTAGCTAGCTAGCTATTTCAATGGTTTCATTAACTATCTATCTAACTATTTATCTATCTATCTATCTATCTATCTATCTCAGCCTCTTCCTATCTATTTATCTCTCTATCTATCTAACTAGCTATTTCAATGGTTTCATTAACTATCTATCTAACTATTTATCTATCTATCTATCTATCTATCTATCTATCTATCTATCTCAGCCTCTTCCTATCTATTTATCTCTCTATCTAGCTAGCTAGCTATTTCAATGGTTTCATTAACTATCTATCTAACTATTTATCTATCTATCTATCTATCTATCTATCTATCTATCTATCTCAGCCTCTTCCTATCTATTTATCTCTCTATCTATCTAACTAGCTATTTCAATTGTTTCATTAACTATCTATCTATCTATCTATCTATCTATCTATCTATCTCAGCCTCTTCCTATCTATTTATCTCTCTATCTAGCTAGCTAGCTATTTCAATGGTTTCATTAACTATCTCCGCCTCTTCTATCCATACTTTTTCTTTCTCAGTTTATTCCTGTTTATCCCAGCGAATCTATTAGTTTGGTGCAAAAATAATGACGGTTTTTTAAATATTTTTAACGTCAAAAACCGTCATTATTTTTGCACCTACCTAATATCTATCTATCTATCTATCTATCTATCTATCTATCTATCTATCTATCTATCTATCTTTTTCCCTTTCTCTATTATATCTTCCCCCACCCTTACATTCATGCACTGCAGATTCGAAAGAAAAACAAGAAAAAACAGCCTTTAGTGTTACCAAGACTGAGTAGATTTAAAGAAAATGAAAAAAAAAATATTGTCATTCAAGAGAATTTGGCAAATGTTCAATAAAGGAGGAAATAGTTTTGCTAAAACCAAACTAACATCAACACGTGCAAATACTTTACGCTAATATTTCGAGAGAGATAATAAATTTCTTACATATTGAAATCAAAATATTTGAGGAATAAATTCTTTACTTAAACCAGAAAAAGGAAACACAATTGCGGATTATAATTTCATATCGTTTGGCTAACGAAATCACAATAAAAATGTATATATATAATTTATAAAAATACGTACTAAATATTATGTTTAAATTTCTGAATTTTTCAAAAAATCAACAAACATAAAAGTAAAACGCATTGGAGATTTTACAGAATGTGATTCGTAGTTTGGGAAAGACGATGGAGAAATTCAGTAGACATAGAATGACTATATTTTTTAATAAAATTTTATAAAAGAACAATAGCTGCATAATTATACTAAATTTATACACACACACACACACACATATATATATATATATATATATAGATAGATAGATAGATAGATAGATAGATAGATAGATAGATAGATCGTCTGAGATAAACAGCAATAAACCGAGAAAAGAGATAGATAGATAGATAGATAGATAGATAGATAGATAGATAGATAGATAGATAGATAGATCGTCTGAGATAACAGCAATAAACCGAGAAAAGAGATAGATAGATAGATAGATAGATAGATAGATAGATAGATAGATATTTGTAGGTCTGATGAATTGAATCGTGATTACAATTCCAATGTAATAAATTATTTACTCTGCCCTGGACATTGAGTTCTACCTAGAGTCTCTCCTCTTGGGAATTTATTTATATACATACATACATGAATACGACAGACAAGGTTTTTTTTTATTTAGATTTTTATACAATTTCTCATACGATCTAATAATTTTTTCTTTTCGGATAATAAATTATATAAAAATTGTCCGAATGTTCTTTTATTCCGATTGCTTTCGGCTATGCATCTAGCCATTTTCAAGGATTAAATATTTTAACTGTTAAATAAGCAATAGTTTGTCACAAGTATGTATTTATATAATGCTTTCATTTTTCAAAATACGGTCAGGATATTGTGTCCATGTTCATAGTTGATATTATTAAGTGTTGTTTTTTTGTTTTTTTTATTAATAAGGCTTCCATTATATATATATATATATATATATATATATATACACACACTAGCAGTAGAGCCCGGCGTTGCCCGGGGATGTAACAGTAAGAGATAGATCAAATATCGACCATCATAAAGACTGAAAAATAAAATAGACAAAGATTATTGTTTATGGTTGACGGACACGCATGTTTTAATTAGTTTTTTTTTTTTTTACGAATTGGTCAAACCCAAACTCAAACAAAAACATTGTTTTCAAACGTTATGAGTCTACCGATTGAATAGAATTTTATTATAAACAATTGTCTTGTAAATGGAATTTTTAAAGCATTCTGAATGTAAAAATAAAGAAAAAAGTGTGCACGACAATAAGAAACACTACCTGCCAAAAAAAAAAAATGAAGTTTTGTTGAAATCGGTTGAAAAATGTAGGAAATCCGATCCCATATATAAACGAACACACACACATCTGCCTCTTAATCGTGTTTTCAAATTGATTTCGTGCAAAAACAATTATGTTTTTCCAATTTTTGGCGCTGTCAGAACCACCGCAAGGTAATTTTACGTAGTCTTGTAAAGTTTTGTTGAAATCGGTTGAAAAATGTAGGAAATCCGACCCAATATATAAACGAACAGACACAGACACACAACCTGGGTTTTATAATAAGTAATATATATATATATATATATATATAGAGAGAGAGAGAGATTTCTCAGAATTAGCCTGTATTAACCTGTAGAAAAAGACAATGTATAAAGGAAAAAAAGACAATAGGAAAACTGTAGTTTTAGCTGACGCGTTTCGTCCAATGTGGACTTTTTCAAGGCAAAAAACGAAATGAATTTATTGAAACAAAATAAGGAGACTGTCCAGATAAGCGATAAACAAAATATTGTTAGCAACTAGAAGAATTTAGAAACACTATTGTATATTCATCTGGTCAACTGAAAAATGATGTCAATTACTTTATGTTTGAGGAGAATAATTTCACGTGTAGAAATATTGTTTGTGTTGTTGCGTTGACGGATTCAACCGCTTTCTTTTGATTTCTTGATATATTTGTAGAGGACCGTCTGGTTTGCGAGTTGTTAGGTTAGGAACACGTGCATTTATTCCTGCTAGAAGAAGGTCCGACTACAAGAACATGTCGAACTCAAGTTGAGTCCAACCGAAGATGTAAAGAAAACAAACAAGACCGATATATATATATGTCAACAAATATATGAATTAAACAACAAATTTAAAGTGACAAAGACATCAACATTTGTGTTTGTGTGTGAACGTAAAGAGTTTGTATTTTGGTGAATGTTCGTACGTACGTGTATGTGTGTTTCATGGCGTTTTCCCACAAGTGAGCGAAAATGCGGATCTCTGCGAGAGATCACATTTTTAAATGGGTCCGCTGAGATGCAAAATAGAAAGCGAACGAGTATTTATAATGTAGGGAGAGCGTGCTCTAGTGACAATTAAGAAATTACGGAGGCGCTAACTCCGACATACTCGCTGTATACGCTGGCTTGTGAGTGCCGTCATTGAATATTATCCAAATATTAATCTTTTTTCTTACTATTATTACCTTTCCTAACAGAATCACTACTCTCCCCAAATACACAACATTATATATAATATATATAATTGTGTATTTGGGCAGCACGTCGATTTTTGAAATCTTCTAAAATTCATCTAATTATTGAATTTTCATAAAACTTTTTCTATTTATTTTAAAGAAAATTATTTTAAAGCAATCTCTCTTCAAAATTTTAGAAAAAAATTTTTTTCGTGTTTGCGCCGCCATTTTTTTAATTTCATAATTTTCAATTATGATTCAAAACTGATCACGTTCATGTTTACACTTTTAAATGCGTCCTTGAAAAATAAACAAACAAAAAAATGAAAAATCGCCCCCCCCCCCACACCTAAAAAAGATACGGATGTCTTAGTGTAAAATTATTAAAAAATGAAAATAAGATTAAACTATGGCGATTTTTTAACATCTTTTAATGTATATTCTCTGGTTATTGTCTGTAACAAAAAAATCGATAATTTTCTGTGATATTTATTTGAGAATTTTTTTTCTATAATACCTATTTAATAATTTTTATATTTTCAAAAGTCATTTATTCTTTCAAAATATTTAATATTCCTTTTACACCGTTGACATTGTTCGGACTGTTATTCTCATCTTTATTGTCACATTCACAACGTTTCGGTCGTTGTACGCTCCGGCCTTTTTCAGGTGATATTTGTCTGAATTTCGAATCGAATCCAGAATTGTCAATCTGTATGTTGACGTTTCTGAAGATTGGTTCGATGACGTTTTTGCAGATTTAACAATTCAATTCATTTCAATCGAAAGAAGAACTCCGTTTCATGAAACCAGGAAAAGCTTCCGGACCCGACAATGTGCCTCTGTTTCTATTCATTTATTTTTCACTCCTACGGTGGGGCCTACAACTGAAGAGACGCCTAATGCTCCTGATACATAAAATCTGGGAAGATAAAACAGTTCCTGACGACTTTAAAAATGCCAACATTAAACAATGTAAATAATGTATATTGTTACAATAACCACATCTCAGAAATATAGACAGATGACGTAAGATTTTATATTTAAAATTTTCATGTTCTTTAATAAATAAATATACAAACATATTGGGAAAATATTCTCTGCAACTATTCTTAAAATAATTTTTGAAAAATATTACGCGGATTTTGATTGGATAATATTATTAACTACGTATTCATTTCTCCTTTCCAGTTGTCATCATTCTCACACTAGCGACATCACAATGAAGATGAACTGATGGAAAGAACAAATAAATGTCTATCATAATTTTCAACAGAATTTTCTATTTGAACACAAATTAGCCAATATATTACAGGTTAATGCATAGAATTTAGGTAATTGCAATGTACAGTTTAAGAAACAAAGCTTAAACTTTGCTAATAATTATTGTAAAATGCTTCATTTTACGGAAGGCGAACATGGTGATGAAAATTTCAAAATATGACCTAGGGGTAGATTATTTGAATTAGGAATTTTTTTAGATTCATTCATTGAAATATGCTACACTTGTCTTCCATATAAAATTATTTTTATATTTGCTTCACTTGTATGAAAAGCAGTAAGATTTTTTTTTTTTTTTTTTTTTTTTTTTAAATAAAATACTTTTCTTCCTGAATTTTCACAGGGAAAATTATATTTCTTTAAATATCATAATAATCATTTTCAATAAAAAAAACATTTTATTACTATTATGGGGTCCACCCCTTTTTGATATAAGTGGACTCGACCGGCTGCCGTTAAATACCCTCAGTCAGTCAGAATATAGAGAAGAGGAACGGAGTGGAAGAGATTGTGATTGAGTTGGAGGTAGAAGTCACAGTTACAAGCACGCCCGACTCTAAGGAAGTTTACTTCGAGACTGTATATAGCGATCTTTGATTAATACTAACCGGCGTTTCTGTATTTACTAACAGCAGTACTTTTTGTATAAATACATTTAATTTCTTATCTTAAATACTTGCGTTTGTCATTTATTGGAGATCGATTTTTCATCTCGGAATCCACAACAATTACTTAAGACTAAAAAAAAAAATAATAAATATATTGGAGTATTTTTTTTTTTTTTTACAGTGTTTGTAATTGATGATTCATGTGACGATATATATTCCAAAATTAACTTTTAAAAAATAATGAATTTTTTTTTTTTATCTTTTCGCCCCAAGCAAGGTAATAACGCCACCAAGCCGTAAGTGTTGTTAGATAATGAGAAGAAAAAAAATCACTGTTAGGGAGAGAGAAAAATAAAAGAACAATAATTAAAAAGACAGAAGATAACGATTGACATCGCATTTCAAATTTTTAAGATCAAACTTGACTCGGAAGCAAGAAACCGGAAGAGAATTCCACAAGCAAGAAGTGCGAAAGAAGAAACTCTTAGCATAGAACTTATGGTTACATCTAGCCATTTCAACTGCAAAATGATGAAATCTTGTCACCAATCTAGTACTACGCTTAAATTGATATTGTCTAGGTGCCATAGAGGTGAGTGATATTTATTTTGAAAAATAAAAAAAAATGTGGCATCACAATAACAATAGCCATCACACACTGCCAGCCATCTAAGGCATCCATGTTAATCTTTCAACACGAGCAGTCTGAGTGTATGCTAGTTTAAAAACAAAAACACTAAAATTACAATTCAATACTATTCATGTATATATACACCCTAATATCAAAGTAAACAAGCATAAAATGCTATAAATAAAAACTATTTTTTCTATTTTTTTAATTTCACCTCAAGCAAGGTAAGAAAGCCACTGAGACGCAAGGATTTACTGAGTGTTAGAGAATATGAGAAAAATATTATTAAGGAGAGAGTACAATAAAAGAACAAGAATTAAGAAGACAGAAGATAACTGACATTGAATTAAAATTTTAAGATCAAACTTGACTGGAAATCAAGAAGGTGGAAGCGAGTTCTACAAGTGATAGAAGAAACTGTTAGCATAGAATTTACGGTTACATCTAGCCATTTCAACTGCAAAATGATTTACTACGCTTAAATTGTTAATGTCTAGGTGCCATAGAGGTAAAGTTCATCATAACAATTACCATGAAAATATTTATAATAAAGGCACAGGGAAGCCACGTTACGGCGGTGGAGGAGTATTTTTTTTTTTTTTTTTTTTTTTGTAGAGGATCAACAACACAAAAAACTACAGAAAGCTAATTAGTTTGCAAAAAACAAAATATTGATATATATATATTACAGGTCCTAGAAACTGCCATATTTTTTTTTATAGAAATTTTAACTCTATTATTTTACACTGAATAATCCTTTATTACTACCAGTACGCAGTGTACGCTATATTATTATTATTATTATTATTATTATTATTATTATTATTACAATTCTTTGGGTCAAGTCACTGGATCTAACCAACGCTTTTATCCAAAACGTCGTGAATATGACAACAAACATGAGATAGATAGATAGATAGATAGATAGATAGATAGATAGATAGATAGATAGATAGATAGATAGATTTAGAAAATTGAATGAGATAAAATCGTGTTAGGTAAACGGAATTACAGACAAGTTAATGAATAGCCAAATAGCCAGACATAGATAGATAGACAGATAGATAGATGGGAAGAGACTGATATAGATAGATAGATAGATAGATAGATAGATAGATAGATAGATAGATAGATTGATTGAAGTCAAGAGAAAGACAGTTTAAGTTTAAATAAGTTCCCTGATTGTGAATAGAAGTGTTCTTTCTGTTGCGATTTTCTTTAAGACTTCCTTGTTGATATTCGCTCCACCCACAGAATTCTCATAATCCTTCTGTAGGACCACATTTCTGTTGCCTATAGTTTTCTCCTCATCTGTGGGGAGATTATCCAACATTCGCTGCCATAGAAGAGGATGGATAACATATACCAATCTGTCACTTTTTTCTTTCTTTCTAACAATTTTTCCCGTTTCCAACCCTGACTGAACGTTTTACATCACATAAAAAATAAACGACTTCCATTATCTTTAAACTTATGAAATTACTTTAGTTATAACAATTTTGTTAACACAATTTTAAGACAAACGCAAATCTCTCAATCAAAGAAACGAATGTGTAACGCCACAGAACAAAACAAAGGGACTTTTATTTCTTGTACATAATTAATATATATATATATATATATATATATATATATATATATATATATATATATATATATATATATATATATATTAATAAAAAGAAGGAACAGTAAGATATATAATCCGGTGTTCTTATAGATATTTTTATTTTTACAAAATAGTGCTCAATGTAAATTTACAGAGCATTAATATTATAAGTTAATAGACTTAAAATATGGTTTTTCGCTACACAGTTCTAACCATGTTTCAAAAATGGAAGCTAAAAGCCCCTAATTTAATTTTGTACTTAAATTAAAGACATCACTTTCATTTCATCCTCAAGCGAATTTTGGAGTAACTTTAAAAATTACATGGTTTTAAATACACAGCCAAAACAAAATTCATGTTTCCAAGGTTACAGATAAATCTATTTTGCTAGACTAGGGGTGTCAGTATGTTCAATATGTTTATATTTTAATGTATCAGTTATTGTTACGTTTTGGTAGTGGGTAGGGATGTATTTTTCAATGAAAAATATATATATTATACTAACTTAAAAGCCGCCTATCAGGCAGGATTTAAGCTAGCCCCTGTGGAAGGCGCTTGGTTTGGCCTTCATCGCAATAGGTAGCGAGAAGTAGATACGATAGACAACAATAAACTACAGAGCTCAAAAGTATTGCATTAATATTTAGGTTTAGCTTTTAAAAGTTCAACAATAATTCTTCTACCATCAATTAATTTAAAGACAGTTTGATATACATAGGTCCTTACTTTCTGTACAAACAATTCTTTTTTTCATGGGGGACTTTCGCTGGATTTCGCAATTAATTTCGATTATTCCCAAATTTATTTAAAAATTATATAAATTGTTATTGTACAAAAAATTCGTCGCAAAAAAATCACGTAAAAAATCGCTAAAAACAATTGCAGAAATGTAAACTTGGGAATCAAAGATTTCAGGAATGTGGGTCCGGAATGTCTTTAATTTGCTCATGGAGTCGGCCTGATTCCAAAATGGTATTATATGTTAGGTAGCCTAACATATAATACCATTTCTCAACAGAAAGAACACTTCTATTCACAATCAGGGAACTTATTTAAACTTAACCTGTCTTTCTCTTGACTTCAATCAATCTATCTATCTATCTATCTATCTATCTATCTATCTATCTATCTATATCAGTCTCTTCCCATCTATCTATCTGTCTATATATCTATGTCTGGCTATTTGGCTATTCATTAACTTGTCTGTAATTCCGTTTACCTAACACGATTTTATCTCATTCACTTTTCTAAATCTATCTATCTATCTATCTATCTATCTATCTATCTATCTATCTATCTATCTATCTATCTCATGTTTGTTGTCATATTCACGACGTTTTGGATAAAAGCGTTGGTTAGATCCAGTGACTTGACCCAAAGAATTGTAATAATAATAATAATAATAATAATAATAATAATATAGCGTACACTGCGTACTGGTAGTAATAAAGGATTATTCAGTGTAAAATAATAGAGTTAAAATTTCTATAAAAAAAAATATGGCAGTTTCTAGGACCTGTAATATATATATATCAATATTTTGTTTTTTGCAAACTAATTAGCTTTCTGTAGTTTTTTGTGTTGTTGATCCTCTACAAAAAAAAAAAAAAAAAAAAAAATACTCCTCCACCGCCGTAACGTGGCCACTAGGAGTAAAGTTGAAAAAGTGTGACACACTGACATTTGCATTTATTGTATAGATATATAGCGAGTGAGACAAATAGAATTAATATAAGTAAAAGGTTTGTCACTTATCTGATTGACGTTACCTTCAGCATTCTGACTCCAGAGTTTCGTAGACGGGCTCGTCGTTAGTGGGTATCTGCAATTGACTACTTATACTTTACGATTTTTCTTTTTAATATGCACTTAGCAATGATGCATTTTTTCAAAGTATGTGTTTGTGCGTTCACGCGCGTGGGCCCATGCGCCCGTCTGCGCGGATGTGCGTACAACAAAGAGATGTACTTATAAGCCTAACCTTCTACTATTAAAAACCTTAATATTTAGGATACTGGCCTTACGTTTTCCATTGACATAAAGTGGAGTGATTATATCGAATCAATTGCTACGTCTACTGCAAGGAAAGTCGGTTCACTTTGTAGTACTAGAAAATTATTCTCATCAGAATCTATCTTGCACATTTATAAATCTACCATCCATCCGTGCATATCTGGTCTGGTGCTCCTGCTGCACATCTTGAAATTCTTTACAAAATCCAAAGAAGGGTCTGCAATGTAATTGATCCTGACCAGACATCTCGACTTGAGTCACTTATTAATCGACGTGACGTGGCTTCCCTTTGTCTTTTCTATAAATATTTTCATGGCAACTGTATTTATGAGCTTTTTCCCTGCCCCCCCCCCCCGACTACATGAATTTACGAGTGTTACTAGATTGGCAACCAGGTCTTATCGTTTTACTGTTGAACCAGCTAGATGCAACCGCCACTTCTACTCCAACAGCTTCTTTTCTCGCACTTCCGACCTGTGGAACTGCCTTCCGGTTTCTTACATCACTGATAAAAAAAAAAAGTCAATGGCCATCTTTCGTTTTCTTAAAGCCTGTTCCTTTTTTTGTCTTTTCTCAATCCTCCTCATCTTCAGTTTTCTCATTCTCTTTCACTATCACGTTAAAATTGATATCCTTACAGTCAGAATTGTCTGCTGAAGAGTCTTTCAATTCATCATTCCTTCACTATTTTGCTCTAAATTAAGGAGAATACGAACTACAAGAAAACTTCTAGTGACAAACAGAAGAAGACAGCTGAAATTTCTGCGACACATCATGAGTAAAAACGGCCTGACATATTAGAAGCAAGAAACACGATGACGTAACGAGTGTGCGTGTGAATAGATAGCTGAACAGGGACAAAGAGAAATGGTATATATATATATATATATATATATATATATATATATATATATATATATATATATATATAAATATATATATAAATATATATATATGTATATATATATATATATATATATATATATATAAATATATATATATATATATATATATATATATATATATATATATATGTATGTATGTATATATATATATATATATATATATATATATATATATATATATATGCTTAATACAAATATAACATTCATTTGCCACTTAGATAATTGATGTTATTTTCAGTAGCCGAATTTCGGAGACGAATCTTTTTTTTTAATCGTTCGGTCCACTCGTCAGGAGGTATCAGCAACTGACTGCCGATTTTCTTCATTTTCATTTATATTACGTTAAAAATAATAATTTATGTGCTTTTTTATGGGCGTCATTAATTATTAATGCTCTATCTCTGATATATATATTGAAAAAGTCGGAAGATTAAATGCGTCGGCAAAATCTAAGATTTTTTTTTTCCAGTTGTCATTTTATACCAATTTGTCTTGTCCACAGAATTGATCTTGGAATTTAACGGTATTGGAGACATGGGAAAAAATCTGTTAGTATAAAGGAAATTTACATTAACCAGAAAAAGGCTTAGACAAAAGCGTCTATCTTTTTAAATTTTGATTTTTTTAATGTAACTATAACAACAAAGACATTTCAATTTCATTTTTGCAATGAAAAAGTCGAAAGACGAAACGCGTCGGCAAAATCTAAGATTTTTTTTACAATTGTCATTTTATACCATATATATATATATATATATATATATATATATATAATACATAAAAGGTTAATGGTCAGGGCTGTACTGGACTAGAGAATAGTAGTATTAAAAAGTGCTTTAATACACGTATGAAAAAAAAAAAAAAATAAAAAATAACATGTAGATCTTTTAACTTTAAAAATTACTTGATTCCGGTACTGTGGTTTCAACCTTACGGATACAGTAAGGTTGAAACCAAGGTAGCAGAATAAACTGTTCTCCTAATTTTTAAAGTATATATATATATATATATATATATATATATATATATATATATATATATATATATATATATATATGATTTTCATAGCTATATTAACCAAAAATACTCAAAAATATTTTGAAATAGTAAAAAGTAAATGTGTACAATAAAATCGCCATTGGCTTCGACCATTGCCTCTAAACTGTTTCCTGCAACTCTTGTAGACGTTCTTTTTGTTTAAGTTAGAGAATGCTGCCATAATTCTTGCCTTCAGTTCATCTTTGGTGTTACATATAGATTTGATGGTATCTCTCACAACTGCGCCCCAAACATAAGAATCAAGGGTGCTTCGGTCTGGGGAGTTAGGTGGACAGATGTAAGGAGTGATTTCGTTACATAAATTGTCTGACAGCCATGACTGAGCTCTCCTTGTGTGGCATGGTGCAGAGTCCTGTTGTCAGACATAGGGTTTCCCAGCACCCACTCTCTTTATCTATAGCGGCACTACTTCCTCAAGGCACTTGATGTAGGCCTCCGTGTCTAGCCTGAGGACCCGTGGGAAGATGAATGGAGACATAACGCCGTCATTACTTGTGATCACTCCAAAGACTTTCGTAATCACCATCCATCTCTTTCCGAATCCCCCGCACTGTCCTCAGATTGACACCCAAACACTCTGAAATGTTCGTATCGAAGCTTTTGGCGCGAATGACAAGCAATAAAATATACCATTTCCAAATTTCTGACGCAGTGAATTGCGCCATGACGCTCTTTTTCTCAAAGAAGGTATTCAATACTATACAGTGCAGTTGACAAAATAAATAAAAAAACTTGCAAAAAAATATAAAATAGCGACAATTTAACCATCGCACCCAGCATATATATATATATATATATATATATATATATATAATACTTATTATAAAACCCAGGTTGTATGTCTGTGTCTGTTCGTTTATATATTGGATCGGATTTCCTACATTTTTCAACCGATTTTAACAAAACTTTACAGGACTACGTAAAATTACCTTGCGGTGGTTCTGACACAATTGTTTTTGCATGAAATCAATTTGAAAACACAATTAAGAGGCATTAACGAAAGGGGAACAACTCACATCGAGTTATACTTATTATGAAACCCAGGTTGTTTGTGCGTGTGTGTGTTCGTTTATATATGGGATCGGATTTCCGACATTTTTCAACCGATTTCAACAAAACTTCACTTTTTTTTTTGGCGGGTAGTGTTTCTTATTGCCTTGTACACTTTTTTCTTTATTTTTACATTCAGAATGCTTTAAAAATTCCATTTACAAGACAATTGTTTATAATAAAATTCTATTCAATCGGTAGACTCATAACGATTGAAAACAATGTTTTTGTTTGAGTTTGGGTTTCACCAATTCGTAAAAAAAAAAAAAAAAACTAATTAAGACATGCGTGTCCGTCAACCTTAAACAATAATCTTTGTCAATTTTATTTTTCAGTCTTTATGATGGTCGATATTTGATCTATCTCTCACTGTTACATCCCCTGGCAACGCCGGGCTCTACTGCTAGTACATTTGTCGAGAATCTCGAGATGAACAGCGGGGTGGGGGTTATCAACGGACCATATATGGCAACAGTATTCAATGCATGGACAAATGGTAGATTTGTAGATGAGTAGGATGGACTCAGACGAGAAAAAAATACCTGGCACGGCACGGAGAACCAACTTTCCTTGCGGTAGATGCAGCTATTGATTCGATGTAGTTGTTCCACATCAAGTCAGTGGAAAACGTGAGACCTTGAAGGCGCAGTGAGGTGCTCTCGTGAAGTCGAGCATAAACCATGCTCATAGGGGGCGGGGCAGGGAAGTTTCTCTATGATGGTTTAATGAGAGCAGTTTCATTTTGGATGCATTAAAATTAACAAGATATTTTCCGCCCAAATCGACCAGTGTTTGGAGGTACGTTTCCTATTTGTTCTTTTATTAGGTTGGTGCAAAAATAACGACGAAATAATGTCGTTTTTTGACGTTAAAAAATACGTCAAAAAACGACATTATTACGTCATTATTTTTGCACCAACCTAATATATTTAATTATGGTCTTTGACGTGTAATGTATCTAGATGCAACAATTATGCGACTTCATTCAGATTTTCATCGGATTTATTCTTATTTTTAACGCTTATGCACATGAACGAAGAAAACTTAAGAATTTAAAGCTAAGCGTCTCTAGTAATTGTGACTAACGCGGTGTGCCTCGCCGTTCGAATAGTCTGTTGGTTCTCCGTGTGTGTGTGTGTGTGTGTGAAGAAAAGAATGGATTTTATTATTCCGAAAGATTTTTATTACTTAAACGTTATTTTTAGTAGATACTCGTATTTGAGCGGATGGTTCGTTTATTTATTAAACAGCACAGTGTAACCCGGATATAAGAGAGTTTTCGGGACCGGAGAAGAAGTCTCTTATATACGGGTTTCTCTTATATCCGGGTTTGGCCTATTTTATATACATTAACACGGGCTCTAGTTTTGGACCAGATAAAATCTCTCTTATATCCGGGTTTTTTTTATATCCGGGTCTCTTATATCCGAGTTACACTGTATATTGATTTTCGTCTACCGGCCTAAATATTCGAGAAATCGTATTAGAAAAATATGCGCTCTCCGGCAGGATTCGAACCAGCGTTCCTCTAGCCGAAACCGTCATTACATCTGATGACTACGGAATGCGTCGATGACCAAGCAAATTCCGAATTGTGCTTTTAAACACAGATTTTTCTCCGACTCTTGAAGTAGACATATTTGTCCAGTTTTGTATCCTAATGTAAATAAAGCAATTTCTAAAGAATGAGATGGATTTTTTATTTATTAATCCGACGGACTTTTATTACTTATATGCATATATATATATATATATATATATATAAGTATAAAACATTATTTTTACGTGAAATCTCAATTTCACTATTTAAAAATCCATGTGAACATTACACGACTAGCGTCATTACCTGTATATGTATGTACACAAAATTTATTAAATTCTATATAAAACTACTTTCAGGTTATATGTATAAGCTGTGTTATGAAATATAAAAGAGTATCATATTTATGCTTGGGTTCCATTGCCAAGCTGTTCCATTTTATAGATGCTATATAAAAATGAAATAGCCTGTATTCTAAAATCAGGAAAAATTTGAAAGCCGAAGCACTTCCAGTCCCAAGAATTTTGGATAAAGGATTTTCAGTCTATACCAATACACCGTTTGTCTGAGCTGACTTACTAAACGTATCTCAACTCAGTAAATATTTAATAAGTTTGGCTTAGTTTAGTTTAAGGCCGTAAGTGAGATGCAACCTTGAATATTAAACTAACTACAGAAGCAATTTTCTGCGAAACTTTTCTTCCACGTCTTAGATATTTACTATGCTTTATGTCGAAATAGTCTACTAGTATAGTTTGCTGTTGATCCATAACGAGGTCTATATAGGAATATTTACCGAGCTTGGTAAGTCACAATGCCACTAATACGCAGCGTTTACTGATGATAAATCTAACAACATACGTAATCTTATTTGAGAGTAGTTTGGTAACCATTATTTCATGATGAGGTCCCATGATTCGCGGGATATTGTAAACATAAAACAATTTCATTTTATGAGATCAATTTGTTAACGATATTATTTTAGTGGTATCTTTTGTGGAATTTGGGGATAAAAAATATGTGCAAAAAAAAAAAAATACGGAAATATGGCTCAGAAGCTTATATTATTTTTCTTTCTATTTGAACTATTTAATTTTGTTTCCAATGTCAAGGTTCTGTTTTGATAGTAAAACTGTTTCTTAAAATACTTTTTGTTTCATTTTTAAAGTTTTTTTTGTTTTTGTTATTGTTTTTGTTTTTTTGTTTTTGTGTTTTTTTTTTATTTTGTTTTTTACACATACATACATGCAAACATACATTTTCCCCAGAGATATATCTCGAATCAAAAGAATTTTCTATTTTCACAAATACAAAACCAAACAAAAGGTTTTAACATTTCACGGCCTGGCTATTATCTGGAAACAAACCAACATGGCGAGAAAAAAAAAAAAAAAGAACAAATGGCCAATATGTAATCGATTTTCCGTTTTATATTTATAAACTTTCAATCATCATCAACCCGCGGAAAAATTCATAAAAATTGGATTCATCTTTCTTCGATACGTTTAATGAAGACTTATCTCTCCTTTTCTTTCTCTTTCTCATTTCGTTCTTTCTTAATCTTTCTTCTTCTTTTTTCCTACATTCTCTTCTCTTTCTTTCTTTCTTTCTTTGTTTCGTTATCTCTCATTCATACATTTCTCTCTTTCTCTTTTCCTCTCCTTTTCTCTTTCCCTCTCCTTTTCTCTTTCTCTACATTCTCTCCTCTTTCTTTCTGTCTGTCTTTCTTTCTTTTCTTCTATTATCTCTCCCATTTTGTCACTATTCAGACACTCCTTTTTCTTTCTTTCTCACTTTCTTTCTTTTCCTCTTCTTTCCCTTTTTCTTTTCCTACATTCTTTTCTCTCTCTCTCTTTCTCTCTTTCTCTCTTCCTTTCTTTCTCTATATTTCCTCTTTCCTTATCTCTTTCATTACATTGATTTCTCTCTTCCCTTCTTTCTCTATATTTTCCCTTTCCTTATCTCTTTCATCGATTTTTCTCTTTCTCTCTCTCTCCTCTTTCTTCTCCTCCTCCTTCTCCGCCTTCTCTACCTTTTTTCTCTTCTCTTTTATCTCATTTTTTCTCTCTCTCTAGTTCTCTCTCTTCCACGCACACTCTCGATCTTCTCTCTCTTTTCGCATGTGCGAATATGCATATTCTTTATGCAAGCGTGTATATGTCCCCTGTGATATTTACTCAGGTTATCTTAGTGTGACAAAAGGCCAAATGAAAAAGAGTAAATGGGCTGAAGAAGACTGTAATACACCAATCGCCTAAGTGGCGTTTACTTACCTGGCTAAACAAAACCAATATCACTGGGCCTGAACACCAACCTCTGATGCTAGTGGTTAAGAAATACGCAATTATATCAATCATAAGACCAAATCAGCCTAAGAATTGAACTGACTACACTAGTAATTGGTTTGCTAGTTTAGCTTGTTAACCATTACGCAAAAGTAGATACTTTAAAAGTACTCTCTCTCTCATTTTCTCTCTCTCTCTCTCTCTCTCTCTCTCTCTCTCTCTCTCTCTCTCTCTCTCGTTTCGTTTCTCCCCCTCTTTACTTTTATTCTCTCTATCATTCCCATTCCTTCTATTTTTAGCCTCCTTTTCTTTCCGTCCCTATCTCTTTCATTTTGACACTTCTGTTCCTTTTCCGCTAATTTTCCTTTCACTCTCACACTTTCTCTATTTATTATCTCCCTCTATCTCCACCTCTCTCTCTCTCTTTCTCTCTCCCCCTCTCTCTCTCTATATATATATATAAATTTAATTTCTCCCGCTCTTTCTATTTTTCTGTTCCCGCCTTCTCTCTACAGCACCTTTTCAGTCTTTCTATCTCCCACCCCAACTCTCTCTCTCTCTCTCTCTATCTCTCTCTCTCTCTCTCTCTCATTTTGACTCCCCTATTCCATTTTCGCCATTCCCCTTTTCCCTATGCCCTATCTCTTTTTTCAATATATCTCTCATTTCGTCTCCTTCGCTCTTTCTCCCCTTCTCTTTCCTCTATATATATTCAGATGGAGTTTGGTAGATTTCCGTGTTTGTTTAAATGAGTCATAATTGAGCTATGGTCTCTGTAGCTGTAATGTGAGTCGTCTAGATAGATATGAAGTACTATGACCAATGTAATTATAATTGAGTTTAGTTTGATAGGGAACACAGTTACTTAAGGGGCATTTAACTCGTAAATAATGTTGATTCTTTGTATTTTTGATTTTGCAGGTGTGTTATTTTTTAAGTTTACCTGTTTTAAATTTTTTGACTGGGGTCGTGTATTTCTTTATGGTATTTTTAAGAGAAAATTCGTCTTGCTTATAGTTAACATGTATTTGGCTTCTGTAGATGTTAATGTTATTGTTTTTATCTCTATGTTCAGTATTGCTATTAGTTTCTTTAGAACGAAATAGTCTAATCTGGTGGTCAATGAGGTAGTTAGGAAAACCATTGTTAACTAGCGTCTGTTTTACATTATTGAGTTCTTTAAGGAAAAGGGGACGAAAGAACGAATTCTCGTGTGCTCTCTTTAGGAAATCTTTTATAAACTTCTGTTTTATATCTCTTAAAATTAAGGTGATAAGAGTTCCTGCTAGGGTTTTTTTTGTATAATAAAGTGGTGAATGTGTTATTACCGAATTCTATAAGAACGTCTAAGAATAGGAGTTCATAGGTAAAGTTAAGGATAGAGTGTTTTTCTATGTGATTTTGAAATTATCAATTTCTTGGTTGCTTTTCGCTAAAAAAAATATCGTCTATATAGCGGACATATATTTACTTCCAAAAATTGAAAGGTCATTTCAACCTTTGGAAGTAAAGTCTGATGATCCAGAGCCCTTTAAAAGGGTTGTGGTGAAATAACTTATTACATGGAACCTTAAAGTGGTCTGTTTTTATTCAAACATATTTGCTCTGAATTTACATTGAGCTCTCTAGATATCATCCTCCTTGGGTCTACCCATACGGATTACCTAGTTTTGCATAAACTATATATATATATATATATATATATATATATATATATATATATATATGGCTAGATGGAACCATAAGTTTTATGCTGACAGTTTCTTCTCTTGCACTTCTTTTCTTTCAGATTAATTCGTAGTAGAATATTCAGAGACGACCAACCTTTCCCAACCACCATTTTGCCTTGTGCCACATGAAAAGTAATGTTTCAAAATAAAACATTCAGTTAGTCGAAGGTACTTTAAAAAAAAAACACTAAAACAAACTTGCCCCCACCCATATATATATATATATATATATCATTTCTTTTGTATTTTTTAAAAAATAATTTTTTTCCAAGCATGGAAATAAAGCCACTAAGATGCAAGTGGTTACTGATTGTGAGAGAATTTGAGACAAAAACATTATTAAGGAGAGAGGACAATAAAAGAAGAGGAATTAAAAAGAGAAACGATAACACTTAGCATTGCATTTAACTCTTTGAAGTTGACTCGAAAACAGGAAGTCAGAAGAGAGTTCCACAAGCAAGAAGTGCAAGAGAAGAAACTGTAAGCATAAAACTTACGGTTACATCTACCCATTTCAAGTATAAAATGATTATTCCCTGCCACCAATCGAGTCCTGCGTTTAGATTCATAAAGGCTATATATCATAGAGAAAAGTTCATCAGAACAATTACCATACAAAACATTTATAGAAAAGGCACAGGGAAGCTACGTTATGGCAATGGAAGAGTGACTGAAGCTGAGATGCCAAGTCAGGGCCAATAACATTGCAGATTCTTTGTACTTCATCAAGAATCTCAAAATACATAGCAGAAGCACCAGACTAGATGAATGTATAATAATCATTTCTAACGCATATTAAATATTTTATTATTTTATACATACCTGTGGAGAGAGATATTTTATTTAATGTTGTTTCTTTTTCATTATATATATGTATATTAATCATTACTCATACTGCCACTAAGATGCCAGGTGTTATTGAGAAAGAAAGATAACACTTTACTGAGGAGAAAAGACGATAAATGAATAGGATTCAGGATTCAAGAAGACAAATGTTGCATTTAAATTTTTAAAGATCGTAGGTGATAGGAAAGCTAAAAACTGGAAGAGAATTTCACAGACAAAACTAAATTGTTATAATAAAACTCACGGTTACATCTAGCTATTGCTATTGCAACGATAATACGATGAGACCTAATTGCAATTGTAGTAATATGCTTAAAATGGGAATTACTCACCGACAGATGTTTTTGTGGACGGTGTATTTCTGGTGGAGATCATATTAGCAAAAACCAGATCTCTGTCTGATTCCTCACTGTGCGAAACTTTTTATGAAAATAAACTTAAATTTAAAATTTTGATCGGTGTAAAAGCGTTAGGCCAGTCTTGTCTTATTAGTAGTGGGAGTGGCGAAGTAAGATTGCAAACGTAGATGAAGAGAGTTATAGGTTGTGGACTGGGGAAGACATCTCGCGTGTAGTCAGTGTAGCCGAAAATTGTTCGACCAATTGTTCGACCAGTTGTCAATTTCAGAACGACGTGCTGTAGTTAAAATAACTTGTCAACTTCAGAGAGATGGGCTGTAGTTAGGATAACATCTGACGAGACAAAAAAGTAAAGAGGAACAAAGGTATATATAGGCATGCGGTTAGCTGTTCCATCACGTAAAATTTTGCTTCCTACTGTGCTGAGAGTTCTGGCTCTGTACTCCTCAATGGAGTCTTCGAAACTTGAGTGAGTGAGTGAGTAAGTGTGTGAATGAGTGAGTGACTGACTGACTGAGTGAGTGAATGAGTGCATGAGTGAGTGCATGAGTGAGTGCATGAGTGAGTGAGTGAGTGAGTGAGTGTCGATTTCGGCGGTAGTTATCAGAGAGTGAGTGGGCGAATATTTAGACAAACCGTTTTCCTATAACTACTTCGCCACTTGACAATAAAATAGCAAAAAGCTGTTACACTCAGTTCTAACCTTGCCAGAAATCAATTAGGTAGATAGAATTGAATTAGATAAATAGAATTGAAAAAAATGGCTGTAGAATAAAAATAACGAACCGTACAAGAGGGGCGAAACGTATCCATCTACTAGCAGACATGAATTATCAGTGTGTGCTATATATATATATATATATATGTGTGTGTGTGTGTGTGTGTGTGTGTGTGTGTGTGTGTGTGTGTGTGTGTGTGTGTGTGTGTGTGTGTGTGTGTGTGTGTAAGAAATTCAGGATTTCGAATAATTCGTATGTCCCTGTCTACTTCCGGGGGAACAAGACGCCATTAAGTTGGAGTCAGAAAAACGTAAGTCATATTTTTTTAAACGTTTAATTTCCAATGTGGTCAATATGGGCTATGATTTAAAAAATACTACAATGGTGACAAAAAAGATTTTCAAATAATAGAGTGTGTAGGAAGAGAGATGAAAAGAGACGTAAAGATGTCGGGAAGAAAAGTTAAAAATAGAGATGGAAGCAAAAAAAAAACAGTGAGAATGTGAGAAGGAGGACAACGAATGGAAGAGGAAGGCAAAGAAGGAAAAAAGATAAGTAAGAAATAGGAAAGAGATATAAAGAGAGAAAGAAAAAAGAACGATAATAAGGAAAGAGTGAGAGAGAAGATGAGAGACGAAAAGCGCATTGAGCTATAACGAGAGAAGTAGAAAGAAAGGAAGGAAATTCGAGAAAGAGGAAAAGGAGAGAGAGGGGGAGAAAAGGTGTGATATAGGAAAAGTGGCGAGAAAAAGAACAGAAGAGAGAAAGAGCGGAGCAGAAATGGAAAGCGACAAAGTAAACGAAACGTGGGAAGGGGGAGAGAAAGAAAAAGAGAAGTGAAAATAAATCGTGTAAAAAAGGGAGATGGGAGTGAAGGCGATAACTAAAAAAGGCGAGAGAAGAAAAAGAAAGAGACGAGAAAGGAAAATAAAAAAGTGGGAGAGCTGGATGATGACTAAGTAAAAGAGAAAAGGTAAGGAAAAGAAACACAGAGACATGGAGGGATAAAAAGAGAAGGTGAGAGAAAGGGAGAGAGAGCAAAAGAAAGCGTGAAATGATGAACTAAGGAAGAAGAGGAGGAGAAAGAAAAGGGAGATAGAGTGAAAGCAACGTAAATGAGTAAACAAAATGAGAGACAGCAGGAGAGGCAAGAAGATTGAGAAATAAAACAACAAATAGAAAGGGAGCAAAGAGAGTGAGAAAAGATTGAGAAAGAGAAATATAAAGAAACTAAAAGGAGGTGAGAGTGGGAAAGAGAAATATAAAGAAACTAAAAGGAGGTGAGAGTGGGAAAGAGAAATATAAAGAAACTAAAAGGAGGTGAGAGTGGGAAAGAGAAATATAAAGAAACTAAAAGGAGGTGAGAGTGGGAAAGAGAAATGTAAATAAAATGAAAAGCTGAAAAATAAAAGTGGGAAAGAAGTGAGAGAGTGAGAACCGTTAATGAATAGAAAGAGAAGAAAAGTATAGTAGAAAGAATGGAGAGAAAGCGAGAGGAAGAGAGAGAGAGGGAGAGAGAGGGAGAGAGAGGGAGAGAGAGAGAGTCGTTGACGAAGAGAAAGAGAAAATATAAAAGGGAAAAGCGTGAAGTGAAGAGGAAGCGAAAGAGAATAACTAATGAAGAAAAAGAGAAGTCAAAAGAATGAATTGGAGATAAAGCGAGAGAGAGAGAGAGAGAGAGAGTCGCTGATTAAGAGAAAGAGAAAGAAAAAAAGATAAGTTGTAAAAGTGAAATGGAGAGGAAGCGAGAAAGAAAGACTCGCTGATGAAGAGAAAAAAGGAAAATGAAAAAAGCGAAGAGGAGGGGAAGCGAGAGAGAGAGAGAGAGAGAGAGAGAGAGTCGCTGATTAAGAGAAAGAGAAAGAAAAAAAGATAAGTTGTAAAAGTGAAATGGAGAGGAAGCGAGAAAGAAAGACTCGCTGATGAAGAGAAAAAAGGAAAATGAAAAAAAGCGAAGAGGAGGGGAAGCGAGAGAGAGAGAGAGAGAGAGAGAGTCGCTGATTAAGAGAAAGAGAAAGAAAAAAAGATAAGTTGTAAAAGTGAAATGGAGAGGAAGCGAGAAAGAAAGACTCGCTGATGAAGAGAAAAAAGGAAAATGAAAAAAAGCGAAGAGGAGGGGAAGCGAGAGAGAGAGAGAGAGAGAGTCGCTGATTAAGAGAAAGAGAAAGAAAAAAAGATAAGTTGTAAAAGTGAAATGGAGAGGAAGCGAGAAAGAAAGACTCGCTGATGAAGAGAAAAAAGGAAAATGAAAAAAGCGAAGAGGAGGGGAAGCGAGAGAGAGAGAGAGAGAGTCGCTGATTAAGAGAAAGAGAAAGAAAAAAAGATAAGTTGTAAAAGTGAAATGGAGAGGAAGCGAGAAAGAAAGACTCGCTGATGAAGAGAAAAAAGGAAAATGAAAAAAAGCGATGAGGAGGGGAAGCGAGAGAGAGAGAGAGAGAGAGAGAGAGTCGCTGATTAAGAGAAAGAGAAAGAAAAAAAGATAAGTTGTAAAAGTGAAATGGAGAGGAAGCGAGAAAGAAAGACTCGCTGATGAAGAGAAAAAAGGAAAATGAAAAAAAGCGAAGAGGAGGGGAAGCGAGAGAGAGAGAGAGAGAGTCGCTGATTAAGAGAAAGAGAAAGAAAAAAAGATAAGTTGTAAAAGTGAAATGGAGAGGAAGCGAGAAAGAAAGACTCGCTGATGAAGAGAAAAAAGGAAAATGAAAAAAGCGAAGAGGAGGGGAAGCGAGAGAGAGAGAGAGTCGCTGATTAAGAGAAAGAGAAAGAAAAAAAGATAAGTTGTAAAAGTGAAATGGAGAGGAAGCGAGAAAGAAAGACTCGCTGATGAAGAGAAAAAAGGAAAATGAAAAAAAGCGATGAGGAGGGGAAGCGAGAGAGAGAGAGAGAGAGAGTCGCTGATTAAGAGAAAGAGAAAGAAAAAAAGATAAGTTGTAAAAGTGAAATGGAGAGGAAGCGAGAAAGAAAGACTCGCTGATGAAGAGAAAAAAGGAAAATGAAAAAAGCGAAGAGGAGGGGAAGCGAGAGAGAGAGAGAGAGAGAGAGAGAGAGAGAGTCGCTGATTAAGAGAAAGAGAAAGAAAAAAAGATAAGTTGTAAAAGTGAAATGGAGAGGAAGCGAGAAAGAAAGACTCGCTGATGAAGAGAAAAAAGGAAAATGAAAAAAGCGAAGAGGAGGGGAAGCGAGAGAGAGAGAGAGAGAGAGAGAGAGAGAGAGTCGCTGATTAAGAGAAAGAGAAAGAAAAAAAGATAAGTTGTAAAAGTGAAATGGAGAGGAAGCGAGAAAGAAAGACTCGCTGATGAAGAGAAAAAAGGAAAATGAAAAAAGCGAAGAGGAGGGGAAGCGAGAGAGAGAGAGAGAGAGAGAGAGAGAGAGTCGCTGATTA
>OZ010606.1:35536005-35538505 GCA_963932145.1 Acanthosepion lycidas
CTAATACTTAATATTACTTTATTGCAATCCAGACTCATCAATTACCGTTGGCTCTTCTGCAACTGTCATCCTCATACGCGATCTTTGAATCTCTCTCTTACCACTGGATATGTATATATATAAATGTAGTTATGTTATACGGTTTTTTTCACGAGCGCATCTCATGTGCAGCTAGGCATCTAGGCATTCTGTGGTTAGGAGGACATCTCCCAGTTCAGCCCTGCATTGAGTGCAAAGTTCATTCTAAAGTGATCTGGGGGTGAGACACTTCCTGCAAGACAAGATTTCTTCACATTCTGCAATGTTGATTAAAGCCTACCTCGTAAAAAATGGTTTCAAATACACTAGATCAGGGATTCTTAGCATTTTGATGATTCCAGACCCCCAATGGATTGTCCAATATGGTCCCATACCCTCTTCACTTGACTGTCGAAATTATCACCAATCCTATTATTTGCCAGTATGTCTTCCAAATATTTCCATCGCTTGAATTTACTGTACTTTAGATATGGATAGCTAAGAATAGAACATGAAAAAAAAAACATGAGCATTGATAACTTTATTATATATTTTTACTGAAAGCAAAATAAAGTTATAATTCAATTTTATTACACAAGTAAAAGGAAGAGAACATAAATGTGCAAGTTATTTTAGTATCTCGACTACAATAAAACAGACTCTTACTAATCTAGGGAGATATTTGCTGTTGTTTTTGTGCAATTAAAGCATGTAATCCTGGTACAGTTACTAACAAAGCTACTCGCATGTCATCTGACACATGAAGTCGATTTCTCCATTTTGATTTCAGATTTAATAATGCAGAGAATCCTGTTTCACAGTGATACGTAGTTGAGAAGGGAACCAAAATATGCATTACCCTAATTGCCAAACATGGGTAAGCAGAGATTTGTTCACACCAAAACTGCTTGACATCCATCCCATCCCTTTCGAAATCAGCTTTCTTTCTTGGGTCCTCTTGGAATTCAATGAAATCATCCTTTGATAAATCGTTATCACTCATTCTTGATATATCAAATGATAAAGGGTTTTGTATCCAAATGGAATCCATGCTACGATCATCAATATCTGAAAAGTAACCGTCAAAATTTGTACTTAGAACTTCCAAATGAATCTTGACTTCTTGAATTATTTCTACAGGTAATATTTTAACATCTCCAATAAAGACATTGTAAAGAAAAGTTTGCCAGGTTTCCGCTTTCAACACGGTGACTCCAGATAGGTAATTTCCTTGTGAATATGACAACTTTTCCCCTAGCTTGAATGATGTCCACATCCCTTCCCTGCATTGATGTGTTCAAATCATTGAGAAGACTGAAAATATCAGCCAAATATCCCAGGCTAACAATAAAATGCTCATCTTCAAAATGATTTGCCAGAGGGGATTGTTGATGCTTGAGAACTCCGAGAATTTCATCCCGGGGTTCCACTACACGTGTGAAAACACTGCCACAACTCAGACGACGTACCTCTGTGTGGTACAGCAATACTCCGTGTTCCGCTCCAATCTTGTCACAGAATTTTTTAAACAGCCGCTGATTAAATGCTCGTCCACAAATAAAGTTGACTGTTTGCACAACTATTCCCATCGCCTCTAAGTTTCTTTGGCAATGTTTTGGGTGCCAGAGCTTGGCATGTAGAACACAGTGTGTGTGGTGAGCACATGTGGAGCTTTCTCCTTGACCATAGCAATGAATCCAGATTTTTTGCCAATCATGGCAGGAGCGTCATCCGTACAAACAGACCCAATCAAATCCCATGCCAGCTGATGGTGATCAAAGAAAGATTGGATCAGCTTGAATATGTCAACTGCTTTGGTTGTCGTTTCGAGTCGTTCACAGAATAAAAACTCTTCCTTGATGTTCTTTTCATGTACATATCGTACTAATACAAGCAACTGACTTTGTTTTGACACGTCAGTTGATTCATCGATCTGCAGGCTGATTTTTGAAGGATTTTGTTTAATCTCGCCGACAACTTGATTTGTTATGTCCTGATTCATGTCTTTAATTCTCTGGCGTAGTGTCGTTGGACAAGGACACCTGACTTACTTGCTTCGCGGCCTCCTCTCCCAGCACAATTTTTGCCATCTCCAGTGCACAGGGTTTCACGAGGGTATTCCCTATTATGTGAAGCTTCTTTTCTCGGGCAATCATGTACGAAACTTTGTAGGTTTCCAGAAGAGGTTTTGCTAGAACAGAAAACCCATATGATAAAAGAGTTGCTTTCTGATCATAGCGAACTCTTCTCGACTTAAAAGCCTCAGTCGATGTGCCAACATAACTACTGTGCTTGCTTTCGACATGTTCCCTCAGTCCTGATGGCTTCAAATTTCCATTGCTCATTACCAAATTGCACAGCATGCACTGGGGTCTTTCTGTTCCGTTTCGTTCTGTCACACAGGTGAAGCCAAAACCTGCATATGAATAATTCCATTTCCTTTTTTTGACAGACGACATTTTGCACCAAATCTGTGAAAAGA
>OZ010606.1:35543505-35641984 GCA_963932145.1 Acanthosepion lycidas
AGAAAGAAAAAATAAGCGTATGCTTGTGCAAACGACAGGATTAGAATAAGTCAGGAAAGCCCAAAACTCTACGTAACGCATTAATATGTAAAAATAAGATGCAAAGCGAAAAATTCGTGCACAAGTTAGAATGTATCTTTGTAAGCATGCGCGTGAGTGAAGTTCGACTTTGAAGCTGAGAAAAGAAAAAAAAACAAAGATTTTCAGATAAGATGCTGTAAAAATATCTCTGTAAAGATGTCTGAATTTCTAAAGGTATTTGCTGAAGCGTGGCTCAAATTTAGACATAAAAACTGGAGCCAAGTAAGAACCGAACTCGCTATTTGCAAGACCAGTTTGCTAACCACTGTCACACAATAAGAGTCATCTCGGTGATTCTGTATTTGTAACAAAATGCGTTTGACGCCGAAGGAAGATATATAGTGGTATTTCTTGTTGTCTTTTTTTGTTTTATTAGAGTTCAACCAATAAAAATTTCAAGAGGCAGTCAAGATGGAAGGTTACTAAATGAGATGTGTAATATGAATGCAAGTAGCAGTAAAGGGTTGATAAACCGTAGAAAACGAGTCAATAAAGAAAAATCAATCTATTCTATGTTTGTTAATGTTTCAAGCAGTCTTTGGATTTTGTTGGCTTCTCTTGGAACTGTTCACTTGTTTTGCATCGTCATTAAGGACGATTCGATTTCCAGCCTTCTGTTCTTATTCAGTCGCGATTTTGACAATTCGATTGTTACGCTTTCACTTTGATTCACCTATTATTCACCATTTGTAATTTTCTTAAATTCGACAGAAAAAAAAACTTCTCTAATAATGTAGATAGATAGATAGATAGATAGATAATATTAGTGGTCAATATATATATTACGATTACGATATCTTACGATTCCAATGAAATATATAAATTGATAGATTACGATATATATATCCATATACGATGTATATATATTAGGATATATATATATATTACGATATATATATATTACGATATATATATATCTATTACGATATATTACGATTCCAATGTAATAAATTATATCCATGGAATATTAGTGTTTGAGCCTTTTGTATTGTATTATATTATATCTATATATATAGTCGACTCTCCCGTCGAGTTCGACGTATGAGGGTCAAGCAGATCAGTTCCCATGAAACCGACAGCCCGACAACGGCACATGAGATTTGATTATAGTGGTGAAGGTTTCGTGCAGGACCAGCCACATTTTTTGAAGGGCCGAATTCAGCCGAATGCACTACGTGCCACAAGGTCCCCAAACGACCCTCCTCAGGTTTTGAATTCAGAGTTGTCCTTCTCCTAGACCAGTTGCCATTCAAGGCTATAGAGTCCAGTCTGTCCTGCTATTTACCCATAGCTGGAGGGAAAAGAAGAGGATTCACACCTTTCCCAATGGTATTAGCACAACTGGAATTCGAACTCGGCTCTGCGATTCCTCAATCCAAGCTGCTATCCATTACTATATATATATATATATATATATATATATATATATATATATATATATATATATATATATATATATATATATATATATATATATATATATATATATATATATATATATATATGTTTAATTAAAAACGACTGACAAGGTACTACGGTTAAGCTTTTTATTTAATTTTTCTTGTGTTCTGACAAGAGCTTTCTTTTCTGGACAAAGGGTGTGTAAGAACTGTCCAAATGTTTTATATTTCCGAGCGCTTTCGGCTATACCTTTAGCCATTATCAAGGATAATTGAGTGTGTGTGTTCTGTGTATATATTAGTGTGTGGTAGGGATTGCTGCCTAAATATACAACTATATAATATATATATATATATATATATATATATATATATATATATATATATATATATATATATATATCGACTAATTCGCGATACCTAAGAATTAAAAGTAATTTTTAAAACTGAAAAAGCTTTCTTGAAGCTTTCATTTTAACTTTAATTCAAAACTAAAGGATTAAATTTACTATTTCCATTAAGCAAAAATATTCTTGTGTATTTCAAAAAGAAATTATATTGATTGAAATCAATTTTCCTTCTTTTTTCTAAAATAGCTGATTAGCGCCCTTTTTATCAAATTTCATCACAATGTAATTCTCTTTATTAAAAATCTTCCAAAAATAAAATACACTTTTCTAAAAGTTTATTTGAAGAATATTAACTGACTTGAAGTAAAATTAATCTGATTTGAAGCTGATGTTATTTACTTAAATTTAAAAATAACGCAAAAATGCATTTTTAAACTAAACAGTAGGTGTGTTTTTAACCAACAGTAGCCAAGTTTACTTGTTTAATAAGGTGATGACTGATTGATTATTGTTCTACGAAGATTTTATCTGTAAACCATGATGAGGGTACCTTTTTTTTGCATAATGTTTAAGTACTAAGTAATCTTAAAGATGTTGGAAAATATTCTCCATAATTTGATTTTAGGAATGTTGACTTTAAATTTACTAATTATATATATATATATATATATATATATATATATATATATATATATATATATATATATATATATTAGTGATTATGCATAATATCCAAAATCGATAGCATTAGTTTCATGCAAAGGCATAATCTTCAGGTGCAAAATATACACTCTATATTTCGCAATATAATCATGTATAACCACTAATATATACTTAATAGCTCTGTTATTTAACATTGAACACTATTTTCATAACACCTGAGAAAGAAATATATACAGTGCTGTTCGATAAAAGTGACTCACCTGATTTTTTTTACTAAATGTTCTCTTCTCCGATGAAACGAAAGTTGAGCTAAATTCAAAGGATAAGCGATCTAAAATCCGAAGAAGAAGCTTTGAAAGCTCTTTGAATTTAGCAGTAAGTACTGTCAAGCATCCGTTCAGTATAATGTTCTAGGGATGCTTTTCTTTTCATGGAACTGGTTTCTTAAAACCTATTGAAAAGACCCTCAGGAGCGAACAGTACAAGAGAATTGTAGAGACTTGTCTGCTCCCTTCTGCTGAAAGCTCATTTTTATGAAGGATAATGCTCCCAGTCACAAATCAAAATTGATGAAGTAATACTTTGATGAAAAGCAGGTGAGTGTTATGACATGGCCGCCCCAATCTCCTGACCTCAACCCCATAGAATACTTATGGACCATGTTGCTCAACTGATTTCTCGAGAGCCTGTACTTTATAATGCTCCATAAGTTTTCTTTTCCATTTTTGATAAAATCAAATAGAGTCTACACGGCCTTGTTGGTGATGAATTATTTTCCATCCTACAACCCCTTTCCTCACGGACGAAATGTTGCAAGTCTCCTGCTGCTCTATCGCTATTTCTATGGAAAATGTTCATTCGGCCTACATTCTTTCGTTCCACTAGTTCAGACCTTCATATTTAGGACCCGACATGCCACATACACGGTAGCGAACCAGTCTCATTCCCTTCGTATTCCATTAGTGAGAAGCTTCTTCCCGTTAGCCACCACCTTGTGAAATCGACTCTTACTTCTTGTTCTTACGCTCACACAACAAACTCCTTCAGTAACAAATCTACCTCGAATTCCTCTTGGGTATAGGGTCAACAATAGTTTTTAAAAATGTGAAAATTCTTTCGCAACTGTGGTTTTTGTGTGAAGATAAATTGGCCAAAATTCATGTTGTTTTGTCCCAAGCTTTCGATTCGCATTAGACATCGTGGGAAGAAGTGACAATAGAATCTTAAATGACTACTAAGAAATAGGTTATATCATTATTTTTGAAAAACTGAATTAATTTCTTAAGAAAGAGATGATTTTTTTAATTTATTGATCCGACAGATTTTTATTACTTAAACGTTATTTTTAATGGATACTCGTATTTAAGACGCTCCGTTTATTTATTAAACGGCATATTTATTTTCGTCTACCAACCTGAATATTGGAGAAATCTTATTAGCGCATACTTTTCTCTAATAAGATTTCTCTAATATTCAGGTCGGTAGACGAAAATAAATATGCCGTTTAATAAATAAACGGAGCATCTTCTTAAATACGAGTATCCATTAAAAATAACGTTTAAATTACGAATCGGAGTTACTAAAATCAAACAAGTCCAAAAATTTAAATATCAGAGAAGTGTTCTAACAGAGGATGGAATATGCGAAACTGAAACACGGAGATTCATTGGGATGGCCAAAGAAGCATTCGAAAAGCTAAGCAAAGTATTAAGAAATAGAAAAACTTCGTTAGAAACAAAGGAAAGAGTATTAAACTGTTACGTGATATCTGTCCTCCTATATGGCAGTGAATGCTGGAGAATCTCCTCACAGATGAAGAAGAGACTTGAAGCAAGAGAAATGTGGTTCTACAGATGGAAGCTGATGATACCATGAATCGATCATGTGAGCCACGATGAGGTTTCAAAGAAAATGGAAACAAAAAGGAAACTTATACTTAACATCAGGAAGAGACAGTAGAAATTTCTAGGGAACATAATGAGTAAGGAGGACTTGGAAAATCTGATACTCACAGGACAGATTGAGGGCAAAAGGGACATCGCATAACATACTTGATGAGCTTAAAGTCGGTGTTTCTTAACCATTTTAAGCTACGGCACACCTAGGAGGCACGGCGGTATAATGGATAGAAGAATCGGAGAGTCGAGTTCGAATTCCAGTCGAATCCATTGCATTCACTTACGGGCTAATACCCTTGGGAAAGGTGTGAATCTCTTTCTTCTTCCCCCATAGGTAAATAGCAGGACAGACTGGGTTCTATAACATTGGATGGCAATAGGTCTACCGCAGAAAGAAGTGGCAACCTACTGCAAGAAAAAAATCTGCCTCGTCAGTCATGTATAGAAAGATCGCCTAAGTGTGTATCACGCATGATGCATAACTGGCTGACACATAGGAGCAAAGGAAAATATAACGGCACACTTAGCAAAATCTTTAAAGGGTACACATTTATGAAATAAAATCAAAATCTTAGATTTTTTTTTTTTAAATACACGCACAAATATGAATATGTCAATGTTTCTATTCTACTATTTGTACAGCTTATTTAGCAAAATATTAGGTTGGTGCAAAAATAATGACGTAATAATGTCGTTTTTTGACGTTAAAAAATACGTCAAAAAACGACATTATTACGTCATTATTTTTGCACCAACCTAATACTAACGCTGTACCATTACTATATCAACATGCACATATACTAGATGCGATGGGTAAATTCTCGCCATTTTGTATTTTTAATTTCACGCATGCCCGTTGTTTCATGACGCAATTCATTCTGCCAGAAATTTGGAAACCGCATGCTGTTATCCTTGGCATTCGCACCGTAAGCTCCAATACAAACATTTCAGAGTGTTTGAGTGTCAGTCTGAAGACAGTGCAGAGGATTCGGATAGAGTTTGATGATATATCCAGTCAACATATTTGTGTTTGGAGTGATTACTAGCGATGACGACGTTATGCCTCCATTCATCCTCCCGCAGGGCCTCAGGCTCAACACGAAGGCCTATATCAAGTCCCTTGAGGTGTTAGTTTTGCCCCGGCTCAAGAGGTTTGCTTCTGGAAGACCCTATGTCTGACAACAGGACTCTGCACCATGTCACGCTAGCAGAAGAACTCAGTCATGACTGTCAAACAACTTCTGCGACCACATCACTCCTTACATCGAGCCTCCTAACTCCACAGACTGCAACCCCCTTGATTATTATGTGTGGGGCACAGTTGATCGAGAGACCAATGACACTCCTTGTAACATCAAAGGTGAACTGAAAGCAAGGATTATGGCAGAATTCACCAACTTAAACAAGGAGACCGTCCAGAAGAGTTGCAGGAGATTTCGAAATCGTCTGGAAGTCGTGATTGAATCCAACAGCGATTTTATTAAATAAATTTACTCTTTAGTATTTCGAGATATTTTTTGTTTAATTTTAGTAAAGATATCTGTTAAAATAAGATGTCAGTGTTATTTTCATTTTTGTGTAATTTAGACGACATTTTATCTATCTCCCTTGTATATGTATGCCGTGACAATATTTTTCGCCCCACTTAAGAAAATCGCGCGGCCCACTAGTATGCAACGGCCTATTAGTATGCGGCGGCTCACTAATATGCAACGGCTCGCTAGTATGCAACGGCTCACTAGTATGCCGCGGCCCATTAGTATGCGGCGGCTCGGCGGTTGAGAATCGCTGGTTTAAGTAAATGGTTGGCGGAGAACGAGAAATAAGAGATGCGTAAGAAGGGTTACATATTCTAACAAATTTTCTTTAGTCTCTACAATGGCCAAGTAAAGATATAAAAAAAAAGATTACTTCAGTGCATCGAAAAGTTAACGCAGAAGTCCTCGTTTTACTGGCAAATATATACGAGAGTACCTTGATAATCATCGCCACATAGATATTGAAGAAGGTTAGGTTTAATATTGTTAGGTTGGTGCAAAAATAATGTGGTCTTCTCACATAGTAAGATATGTGAGAAAACGTCATTATTTTTGCACCAACCCAATAGTTTAATCTGGCAAAATTTTCTTTAGACTGTCATCGCTCTTCAGCGGGAGGACAGGGTGTGTAAAGTACGGTTTAAAAAGAAAGAAACAAAGAAACAAAGAGCATTAAAATAAAAAGTAAGTAAATTAAGAAAATGAACAGGAGGAAGGGAAGAAGAATAAAAGAAGAAAATTGGGAATGGTTGAAAGATGGAATGGAAGAAGAAAATTAACAGAAATAAAAAAATGAACAAAAGAACGAAAAAAAGAATAAAGAAAGAAAATGAACGGAAGGAAGGAAGGAAGGAAGGAAGGAAAAGGAAGGAAGGAAGGAAAGAAAAGGAAGGAAGGAAGGAAAATTATAAAATTGGGGAAAATTTAATGAAATAAGATTGAAGACCTAAATAAATTCTTAACAAAAAACAAATGGAACAGAAAGAAAAAAAAAGAAAAATATAAAAATCATGAAAAATAGATATAAGAAAAAGGAAAAAGAAAAGCAAATGAACAAAATAAAGGAAGAAAAAAGAATATGAACATACAAAAAACAAAGAAATGAACAGAAAGAAAGAATAAAAAAGAAAGAAAGTAAAATACACAGAAAGAATGAAGAAAAGCAAGAAATAGAGAAAGAAAAAATAGAGAAAAATGAGAAACGAAAAAGCTAGAATTGAAACTAAATTATCGAATGGGTTCCTGGACAGAAAATACTAAACGATATCGAAATTGCTACCGACAATTGTAATTATCAGACACATCACAAGGTGTCGCTGCCATCGCTAATCTTAAGACACACGCAAACACACCGAGCCTTCAACTTCCGCTATTGCCATTTTAGCAAAACTGAAGTGGTATTCGTAAAAATGGTGATGATAGCTTCGCTAATAAAAGCAACGTCGATGGTTTTTAAAGCGATCTGGGTTGCGACCGGGGTCGACTTACAAGGATATGGAAATTAGTATAATGTCGAATGTGTGGGGGAGGTGATGAATGAACTGGAGCCTCCGCCTTGCAAGGAAACTACAGCCTTTTAAGGGTCCGACTTTAATTATGAGAAAATTCTTACAAGCAGTCGCAGTCGGAAATGTCCGAGAAAATAAGCGACCTCTTATTGCATCTCTCACTTGGCACTGTTAAGTAATGGTTGTCAATTGTAATGGTAGAATTATCGGTCTTGTCGCAAAATATTTTTGTTCAACATTCTCCAATCTCTGCTATCGTCTGATCAGCGTTATTTTTTTTTTTTTTTTTGCTCATTATGCTTATTTTTTATTGATTTTCTGTGTATTTTCTTGCAATCTTTTATTCCGTTTGTGTTTTCTTTTTAATAAATTTCTTTTTTTCTTCTTTACTTTTAGACTTTCCTTTAAGTTAATTTTTGGTTGGTTTTTCAAATTCTTTGCGTTTTTTTTACTTTATTCTCATAGATTTATTTTCCTTCATTCACACGGCACAATCTACTTTTTTATTTCCTTTCATTTTTAATTGTAGTTCTGTTTATTTCCACTTGACTTTTTCTTTCTTTTTCGCCTTGTATTTCGGATTACTTTAATTTATTTTTCTTTCTTAATTTTTACTAATTTTCTTTTTCAATTTTCTTTTGTTTCCTTCTTTCCAAATTCTCTTTATCTCTTTCTTTCCATTTATCTTTCTTTTTTTCCATTTGTCTTTCTTTCTTTCTTTCTTTCTTTCTTTCTTTCGTCTTTATTTATTTATTTATTTATTTCCAGTTCTCTTTTATCTCTTACATTTTTCCAACATTCCTTTCTTTCTTTTTCCAACTCTCATTTGTCCCTTTCAACCGAATTCTTTTTCTTTCTTTCTTTCTTTCTTTCTTTCTTTCTTTTAAATTCTCTTTTGGCTCTCTTTTTTTGCAATTCTTATTTGTCTGTTTCTTTCTTTCCAATTCTCCTTTGTCTTTCTTTTCTCTAATTCTCTTTTGCTTCTTTCTTTTTTCCTATTCTTTTTTGTCTCTTTCTTTCTTTCCATTTCTCCTTTGTCTTTTTCTTTTTTTCTTAATTGCTTTTTATCTCTTCCTTTCTTTCCAATTCTCTTTTATTTATTTCATTTCAATTCTCCTTTATCACTTTCTTTCTTTCTTTCTTTCTTTCTTTCTTTCTTTCTTTTCAATTCTCATTCTTTCTTTCTTTCTTTTAAATTCTCCTTTGGCTCTCTTTTTTTGCAATTCTTATTTGTCTATTTCTTTCTTTCTAATTCTCCTTTGTCTCTTTGTTTCCAATCCTTTTTTACCTCTTTCTTTCCAATTCTCCTTTGTCTTTCTTTTCTCTAATTCTCTTTTGCCTCTTTCTTTTTTCCTATTCTTTTTTGTCTCTTTCTTTCTTTCCATTTCTCCTTTGTCTTTTTCTTTTTTTCTTAATTGCTTTTTATCTCTTCCTTTCTTTCCAATTCTCTTTTATTTATTTCATTTCAATTCTCCTTTATCACTTTCTTTCTTTCTTTCTTTCTTTTCAATTCTCATTCTTTCTTTCTTTCTTTTAAATTCTCCTTTGGCTCTCTTTTTTTGCAATTCTTATTTGTCTATTTCTTTCTTTCTAATTCTCCTTTGTCTCTTTGTTTCCAATCCTTTTTTACCTCTTTCTTTCCAATTCTCCTTTGTCTTTCTTTTCTCTAATTCTCTTTTGCCTCTTTCTTTTTTCCTATTCTTTTTTGTCTCTTTCTTTCTTTCCATTTCTCCTTTGTCTTTTTCTTTTTTTCTTAATTGCTTTTTATCTCTTCCTTTCTTTCCAATTCTCTTTTATTTATTTCATTTCAATTCTCCTTTATCACTTTCTTTCTTTCTTTCTTTCTTTCTTTTCAATTCTCATTCTTTCTTTCTTTCTTTTAAATTCTCCTTTGGCTCTCTTTTTTTGCAATTCTTATTTGTCTATTTCTTTCTTTCTAATTCTCCTTTGTCTCTTTGTTTCCAATCCTTTTTTACCTCTTTCTTTCCAATTCTCCTTTGTCTTTCTTTTCTCTAATTCTCTTTTGCCTCTTTCTTTTTTCCTATTCTTTTTTGTCTCTTTCTTTCTTTCCATTTCTCCTTTGTCTTTTTCTTTTTTTCCAATTGCTTTTTATCTCTTCCTTTCTTTCCAATTCTCTTTTATTTATTTCATTTCAATTCTCCTTTATCACTTTCTTTCTTTCTATCTTTTCAATTCTCTTTCTTTCTTTCTTTCTTTCTTTCTTTCTTTCCAATTCCACTTTGTATGTTTCTTGCATTTTAATTTCTGCTGTAATTCTACTGATTTACCATTAGTTTACCTTCAGATTTTCTATTACAGTCTATTTTCCATTTCTACTTAATTCCTGTTATATATTCTATTGGAAAAGAACTTTTAGCGTTCCGAAACCCAACATAAGATTGCGTTAGATTTTCGCTGTGATTCACATTTTAATTAGGAAAAGAACAGTATAGTTAAAAAAAATGTATGAAGCTAAATACATTGTGTTGTATTCCGAGCTTTCGACATCAATCACACAATGCTTCAACGTTTGATATCAATTTTAGCAGGCGAAAATAAGTTATATGAGGGCTCGAAAATTTTTCATATAAATTAATGGCAATTGCTTCTTCGCTTTACGCCATTTTCTATGGCGGAGGAACTTATCCGAGGTGGTTGAGAAATGCTGATTGAAGAAATGTGATTGAGGTCTTCATTGACATTCCGGCTAATGATCTCTGTCTTCTTCAGAAGTCAAATGATGAACTCACATTCTTGACAAGCATGTTCCAAAAAACTTACTAAGCTTTGGTTACCAGATTGCGCTTCAGGCGCCAGGTCCATATCATGAATTGATTATTACTCGAAGAAGGTCCTGATGGACATAAACTCGTACACATGCACCCATGCATATATATGAGAAAAGTTTGCAGTGGTCTCTGAATATCAATTTTGCTTAGTTCTAGTTCCATTGTTTTATTCCCAATAAGAACCGAAACTGTATCCCTTTCTTCAGTCGAAGCACGCAGTTACTCATCTTTGTTATTATTATACAGTGTAACCCTGATATAAGAGACCCTGATATAAAAGAAACCCGGATATAAGAGAGATTTTCTCTGGTCCCAAATTAGAGCCATACTTACCTAAACAAAATAGACCAAACCCGGATAGAATAGAAACCCGGATATAAGAGACTTCTTCTCCGGTCCCGACAACTCTTTTATATCCGAGTTACACTGTAGCAACAATAAAGATGGAGACTGATTAGACGAGTAATAATATAATACCATTGTGATTTGAGTAATTTAAAAAGTGTACAAGATTTAATAATAGTGATTAAAATGTTCATTTGAAACAAGAGAAAAGGATAAGAACAAAAAGGACATGTTAAAACAAAAGTAAAGAATAACAAAAAAAAGGACATGTTAAAACAAAAGGAAAGAATAGCAAAAAAACGACTTGTTGAAACAAGAGGAAAGAATAAGAAAAAACCGACATGTTAAAACAAGAGGAAAGAATAAGAAAAAATGGACATGTTAAACAAATTGTCCTTCTTAGTCAATTTCCCTGTTTCCACAATAATGGGTTTGGTTTTTCCTTCGACAGCTGTCTCCGAATTCGATCTGCTTCGGTAAAAAAAAAACACTTAATGGTATCCCTCTCTCATTCTCATGCACACTCGCCAACACTTGTGGATCAACTGATTTCTTCCTATGCTTTTTCAGTTTCCATATTGCCGCTATTATGGCGGCAATATCTACCAAAGTTCCTAACATGGGAAACCAATAAATTATGGTCACTGAATTATCTCTCCAAATTGTACTCATTCCTCTCACAATACTCAATTTGTCTTTCAATTGGTTCAGACTAATTTTATCTCATGGCTTTAATAACTTCGGCATCTGCTTTAATGTAACTTCATGGAATTTCTCTATCAGTGGTTCCCATAATTCTCTCCAATTACTCAGATCCATTTCGATCAACCTCTGAATCTTTTTCTACGTATTTTTCTTGTCTGATAATATGGGGGGAGAGAAATAGATACTCCAAATGCTGAACATCCCAAGGTAACTCTATCAATGGGGGTTCTATCTTTACTGTTCTAGTTTTCCTACGAGGCGTTAGTATGTTATCTACCAGTAAAACTACATCACTTCTGAACAGCATATAATATGGCGAGGACTTAGAGGTTTCATGTATAGAGATTCTTAGTGCCGCCCATACAAATCCCAATTTTCAGTATTATCTTTCGCCAATTTTGCCAATATGTCCCGAAGCTCCTATGAAACCGCTCCACGTTTACATTACTATGTGGTTGGTACGGCGAGGTGGTCACATGGATAGTATTCATACTCTCCATCCGTTCGCTTAAATCTTGCATGCTGTTGCGGAGTTATTTCGCAGTGGAGGCTTGTATTTGTACTAAATCGGTCCTAAACTAGGTTCGACGTACAAAACGTTAGGAATTATAATAGGTATTACGCAGAGTAATCTTGTTGTGGTCGCTGACTACTTTCGTATTCGATTAACTGTCGTCCGACATCGATATAGTATTTAGTCACCCCCCAAGAGGGTATCATGTGGCACAAGGCCGGTTTAACGTGGGATCTCCGAGCCCGTGGGCTCTGCCAAAAATATACCCTTTGAACCCGTATAAACGGGTTCAGGGTCGGTTTACCTCCCCGAACGAGACTCTGCCCTTCGGCATAGCTTCGTTCGGGTTCCTCTCTGCCCGAAGGCAGAGAGTTCAACCGTTAAGCCGGTCGTCCGATATCGACTAGTATTTAGTCACACGCCCCCACGAGGGCATCATGTGGCATAAGGCCGGTTTAACGTGGGATCTCCGAGCCCGTGGGCTCGGCCAAAAATATGCCCATTAAAACCCGAATAAACGGGTTCAGGGTCGGTTTACCTCCCCGAAAGAGAATCCGCCCTTCCGCGTAGCCTCTTTCGGGTTCCTCCCCGCCCGAAGGCTGAGAGTTCAACAGATCAGCCGGTCTTCCGACATCGACTGATCCTCGTTTCTCTTACTATTCATACTTATATTAGGTAGGAGAGTCTATTAACTATAGAATAGTTCTTAGTACTATCAAGAGTGTCGCCAGTCTCGATAATGCTGGAATAAACATTTTATAGTAGCCTACAGATCCTATGAAAGTCCAATGTTCCGACCATTATGTTATTCCCATTCTCTTGTCCATTGTCCATAACCAGCTGCACTGGGGCTCCATATCAAGGAAATATCTCATCAGTATCAAATGAGACACTGAGCTTTCTTATCAGATATCGCATAAGCCTCAGGCTAATCCGTTGGCCAATCTACGAAGCTCACTATGTATGGACATATTTCTTCTTGGGGGGTCTCTCCATACGGGCCTGATATATCCATGCTTACCTTTTCAAAGAGGTAATTAGGGATATCTGCCTCCATCAATGAAGCTGTCTCATGTCTCCTGCCCTGAGCTTGACATATCACACAACCTTGCACATAGCTGGTAAGTTCATTACACAACTTTGGCCAATAATAATTTCCACCTCTTAGGTAATAGGTCTTATCAATTCCCATGTGACCCATCTTCCTATGATACTGCTCTAATACTTCGACTCTCAACTCAGCAGGCACAAACTGTCTGCGCCTTATTTCTACACCCTTTCTTGGGAGGTAATATAGTATTCTTTCATGTACTTGGAAGTATTACCTGCCACTATTCTTGCTGTGGGGACAGATATCGCACTGTACTTTTAACTTTCCCTTATCATATCTCTCCAGTGAGACCGCAGTCATAAGGTGTGGGGTCCCCTCTGTCTCAGCCTCTAAAACAGAACGACCTTTCAATCTATGTAAATTGATCACTTGTATTTGGTAAACTCTGTACTCCTGGCTTCAATCTTACAGATTCTATTTCCGACCGCTTTGGAATTCTTGACAGGTATTCTCCTTCCCTGCTAAGTATTCAGTTTTGCAGAGCCACTTAGATACAAGAATCACTGCTGTATCTTCTTATTTGTCCAACCGGCCTCTAACAAATACCGTAATGGTTTATGGTCAGTCTTAATAGTAAATATAGCTCTACTTAATTAATAATCCAGCTTCTGTACAGCGTACATTATGACAAAGGCTTTTTTATCAATAACTGGCTATTTCTGTTGTGTCTCAGAGAGCCTATAGGATAAGAAGTATACTTGTACCTTTTCTGGTATGCCAGGCATCGACCCATCTTTATCTGGGCATAGTTGAGTAAAGACTGCACCGATACATTGATCACTAGAATCTGTAGACAAGATAATCAGTTGCCTGAGATCTGGATACTTCAACGAGGGTATCGCTATCAGCTGGTCCTTGAGGCTGTCAAATGTTCTCTTGTGACGATGATCATCATCACACACATACATACATACTTATGCAAATTCAAATTATACAGCAACAAGCATTCATTGGATAATAAATCAACACTACTGCTTAATTAACAGTTTAATAATCGCAGCTATGCGACAATTTTATAATCGCTATATTTTCATGAGAATCGGATCCCAGATATTTTTCGTGAGTCTCCCCAAAGTTCGCTCGCTGATTGGTCAATACCAACCAATCAGATTGTCTGCATGTGAAGAGTGATTCTTCTTGCGCAGCGCTTTCGGAGGCGATGGTCACCTATATAAGCAAAGAAAATTCTTGGTAAACAAGTGAGATCTCAGCTACCACAGAAATCCACGACAGTTGAAACCATGCGCCAATCTTCTCACTCACACCACCACTAACATGCTGAATATTCCCTATACTCACATAATATTTTTTCTTACACAGCAAAACTTTTGAAAACATTTATTACCAGAAACTATTACATCCTTATTGTTTTCAGTGAACTTTGGAACAATTGATAGTTAAAGAGAGACAACTCTTGTTTTACTCAATGCATATATACACATATATATATATATATATATATATATATATATATATATATATATATTCATAGATAGATAGATAGATAGATAGATAGATAGATAGATACACACTGAAATAGATCGATAAAACATTTAGACAGATTTAAACTGATATATATATATATATGTGTGTGCGTATGTAAAGTTAAAATTATCAATAATACATATGTGTATGTATATACAGGGGTTGGACAAAATAATTGGAACAGTTGCAAAATCCATTCCTATATTTCAAAGACCTATTATATTAAGAACTTTAACTAAAGCTTTGTAATTGCAGGTTATATCTATTGTAAATACGTTTATTTATCTAATTTACTGTCTTTGTCTTATTTATTTTTAGAATTTACTAAAATTTAAGCTAAATGCTTTTCTTTCACAACCTTGTTTGTACATCTTGTTAAATACAAATTTTATGTGTAATGATGTCTTTGGCTTATCCTCTTTATCTTCACGTCCGTTTGGTTTCCTGATCTAAGTTAAATAAATGTGGGGAAGTCCGCCACACTGACAATCCTCTGTCCGCTTAAATCTTGCATACTTCTTAATCAGTACTATCAAGATTGTCGCCAGTCTCGATAATATAAACATTGTATAGTATGCCTATAGCTCCTATGAAACTCGTTACTTGCTTTGCTGTCTCAGGCTCATACATCGTAACTTATTATAACTTCCACTTTTTCGATATCAGATAAAATCCAAGTACCATGTCTCTTCTCTCGGGAACTGACACTTCGGCAGTTTCAACCTTAGCCATTTCCTCTAGCACTCATTGTGGTCAAAATGTTCCTCGAATGTTTCAAAGAACACCAAGATGTCTCCCAAATAAGCCATGATAAAGACCTCCATCTCGCTCAGTACTGTTGACATTAGCTGCTGGAAAATACCAGGGCTGTTGAAAGAATCTCACATGAAACGCAAACGCGGATTTCTCCCGGTTTGCCTCATCGAGAGTCATCTGCCAATAATAGCCCAACCTCAAATCTATCGTTGAAAAATACTTGACTTATCTATTAATGGAAGGTGAAATACTTAACCTCCTAAAGTCGACACAAAACTTGTGTCCCCTATCCTTCTTACTACGATATCTAAACTCCAGGGAAACTCAGACCTCTCAATTATCCTCGACTCTGTCTCTGGCCGCCCCTTCCACCAGTGATCTCTTATAGAGGGATGTTCTGTATGGTTTTAATTTAATCGACGCATGGTCGCCGGTATCGATTTTCATCCTCACCGTGTATGTGTCTGCCCAACTACCTATCCGCGTTAGCCACCACATCTTTGTTGTCTCTTAGCAGTCGCTATACTCGGGCCCTAAATTTTTCAGGAGCTAGTATCTCCTTTTCTTTCACTTTCTCTACTCGATTCTGCCTCCACTTTCTCTGCTCATTATGCCTTACACTCTTAATGTTCCTTACTGGCAGGGCCTTCCCTACCTTTTCTCCTGATTGATTGGTCAACATTAAAGGCAAAATCTCTGCCCCCTCATCTACTTCCTCCTCTTCAGGCCGGTATTTTCCAGCAGGGCTATCCGAAAAGTTTACCCCCCAATTTCCTCTTCGTCACCAACTTATCTCTACCACAAACCGTCGTTCTAGGGGGCAATTTTATGTCAGTGTCAACCACCACTGACTCACTAGGGACGCTTCTCAATAGTATCCCCACTCCATCAACCAATGATACTGCAGGGTTGAATTTTAGCTGAGCCCTATGTTGGGCCAGCCAATATCATTTATCTGCAGAGATCCAGGACCACATATAACTTGTGGACAACATTTGTCCATCCTATCCTTGCCGCGAGCAAAACCATTTCAGTTATCGTCATCTCTTTTTAGTCCGCCTGACTCTCGCAATCCCAACCCCTTATACTGATTTTCCCTGATCTTTCCTAATCATCGAGACAGACGCCCCCAAGTTCATTAGAGTCTCATCGTTTTTTCTTTTATTACTGTTTCACATGTGATCTCCCCCTCCTGGGTCATCAAGAAAAATACTCTAGCTCTCTTTTTCTTGGGATAGTGTCCACCCGACCTTCTCCAACATTTCCTCCGTCATCCACCGGCTTCTTGACATGGGTGCCGGTAACAGCTTCTCGTCATCTACATAGAACGAAGTTCTCGGCTGTCCATTCTTACTTTGCTGGCCTTTTTTTCTCTCTATTTCTAAAGGGAGAAATCCTTTTCAGAGGGCCTGGTTCACGACAAAACCAGCACCTTCTCCGGGGACAACCGGCAGAAAAGTGACCAACCTCTCCACGTGTCCAACATCGCATAATCCTCCTTTTACTTGTTATTACATGGGCCACCCTACCTGTTACTTCTTGTGCTGGAGCGGTCTCTTGGCGTTTCCCTGATTCTGTTTCCAAGGGGCGTTCTGGATGAATATCACAAGTCTTCTCATGGTTTCTATCGCCATTCACTCATCTGCGTATGCGTCTATTAGCAGGTTCTCTAAGTCTACCTATTTTAAACCATGGTCCCTCGCTAGGTTTCCCCCACAAAATCGGAAACCAGGCACTCGGTTGAATCATACGCTAATATCGCCGTCTCCACGTCGGACAATACGTAGATGAGTCGTTTTTTCCAAATCGCCATCAACCAGTTTTTTTTTTAACTTCCCCAGGTCCCATCTATACGCTGGCAATCTGGGTCTCCCAACGCGTCTCTGAAGTTACTCGATACTTGAGGTCTGTTCACCCATCCATAGACCGGTCAGGTTCAATATCAGACCCGTACTTGATCATCCCAACTTATCTAATCAACCGACAAGGGAGACAATCCTACAAAATCTTGTTACAACCAAAAAAGACATTTTTATTAGCGAGTTTCAAGAAAATTCAATGCAAGAGAAAAAATACAGGGAAACCAAAAAGTGTCCTACCTGTCACTTGACTTGTCTTGTGGTGGCATCGACTAGATAAAACAGGAAAACATGGTCTTGGAGTTTCAGAACCTTATAGTCGATTGACTAAAATCCGTTGGTTCTTACTCCCGTAAAATTGTCCTTTTCTACTCTTTTTCTTTTTCTTCTCTTCTTCCGGGCTAGATTGAGCTGGGCAATTTGATTCGGACACCAATTAATATAACATCAGCAACCCAGAGTCAAATAGTGGATCGGTCCTCAGGGTCTCCAGACGACGTTTTAACCACAGGACTATCTTAGCGCTGGTCAGTGTTGACCTTGGTATAAGCTGTTTGTTGGTCGCTGGCCGCTTCGATCTACAGTATTTTTACCTTAGTATCGCATCCGCCACAGCTTATTCAAGCTGTGACGGGTGCTATACTAAGGAAAATATCTTCACGACGAAAAAATAAAACGAGAGATTTGTGGGGTTAATTTCATTAGGTCTATATAGCTCTTGGTACAATAAAAATTAACCCTTCCCGCATCAATCTCTATAGTGACACTGGGCCTTGTCTAAACATCTGAGTATCTGGGTTCAAAGTCTTGGAATCAGGAAATCTGACGACAGCTGACGTGTATTTCAGAGGTTCAATGCAGGTTCTCAAATCTCTGAAAAGTCTCTGAGCTCCCAAAGTCATCTGCTTATATGTACTTCGGAGCAAAACTGGCGTGGGGCTGAAGGATTCTGGGGATTCGGTGATTGCCCAATTTTCATTAATTCCAATAAAGGTTTCCTTTGTTCCGTATTCCTGCTTTCTTAATCAACTTTCAAAATTTAGAGAATTATCCATAGGCGAAAAGATAGTCAGTGAAGATTAACATCGTAATACTTAATAATATTGGAATATTTATTATCATTGCATGTCCGCCATCTGTCGAACGGGGCATCAGGTTGCAAGAGGAATACTAGGTGGGAGGAAGGCTTAGTTGGGAGGGTGGTAGAGTGCCGGGTGGTCAGGGTGAGGAGGCCCGCAGCGGAGATTTGGCGGTGTACTTGAATGTTTGTTGTTGGTGGTGGTAGAGGTGAGAGCCAACTGGACGGAATAAGCCGGATTCCAGTCAGCCTCGAAGAAGCACCTGCTGTGGTACCGAGAGTTTACTCGCAAAAACATATTTCATTTCCTGGAAATTTCCCTACGGAAATTAAAGCGTTAGGTAAAAAATGTGCCGGCGTTGGAGTAATCACAGGGATTGGGAGTAATCACAGGTACTGTTCTTCCCTTACCTCCAACTTGCTTCTCTTCACATCTCGCACCGATACTCCGCACAGACGGGACTAAATTCTAACCTCCTTCCTTCAATCTCGGTATTCTAACTTTGTCGACTTCTTAGGGCTGGAATAACTCTCTTTGTGACTGTTATCGTCCAAAGGTCCTTGTACCACGGTGATCGTCCAAGGTAGAACCAATAAAGAAGAACTCGAACACAGATATGGAATAACACAGATATATTACAAACAGGAATATATACAGAGAAGTAGATAGTGTTAGTACGAACAATCAGGTTTAGTAGGGAGAACAATGTAGTCTCGATCAGTATCACTATTCCAATGTGTTGTAGCAATTGTCTGAACGCGACTCTGTTTCGGACTGCCTCTGACTCGACTCTTGACTCGACTGACTGACTCCTGACGGACTTCACTCCAGACTTCAGACTGAACTCTCTGCTTCCTCTTGAGGTGCAGTATTTATTACGTATGGAATAGTCTATTATGTTATTATGGGCAAGGTCCCATAACAGTGAGAAATCTAATTTTTAAGGTACGTAAGAGAACGGGTGTAGTTTATTCTCCTCATTAATTTCAATTCTCTGACTCTTTTCCTGTACCCACTTGTCCAGCGAAAACCCAAACCAGACCACCATTTCGTTTTAACTTTCCGAGCGATAGACAAAAATTATTTACCAATTTGTTTTCGTCAATGAAAATATATTTGTTTACGTAAATTCTCAACAAAGAGACACGCTGTCTTAGACAAAACATAAACCAGATCACCTGCCTGTTATAACGGATCGATTTTCATAATCCTAACCCTCGTAATGGGTTCATTCTCTGTTTTCATTTCTCAATTCGTTTTTGCTAACGAAATTCTTGTTTGCTTCTCTTTTCACAAATGACACGTGTTTTTCTAATTTCCCAAGAAAAAGATAAAGCCATTTCCTAATTTGCTTTACCCGCATGCCAGATTTTCGACAGAATAAAAAAAGTAAACTCTTGTTGCATCGTTCCACTTCGTAAGGGTGAAGCAACCCCAATGACCATTACTTCACTTATTCATTATCAGGGAAAATGTCTTCCATTCTCTCTTTATATCTCTCTATCTTCCAGTTCATATTTTATTTGGGGCCTAACCCTTTTTCCGCTTAGAATTTAGGCTTAGCCTCCTTACAACCTCAGTGTCACATCAATATAAAAATGTATTTTTATTACTTTCATAGTGTTTTGAGTTCAGTTTGAGGGTTAAATATTTACCCATATTTGGGACCCTAAAAAGTGCTACCATTCCGGATCAGGGTGAACCTGGGAACAACAGCAACTAAGAGATGGTTCCACGATCCTCGATCTGAGGCTTTGCTGCAGGATGTAGTTTATCGTCATACCCATGACGCCTATTTTTATATTTGTCTTAAAAAGCTGAGTCAATTCTTAGTAAATTCTAACAGAGAGCACGGAAGTAGGGAACTTGTGCGTAAATCTTAACTTGTTTATCATCGCGTTGAGGTAGACATCCAGGCTAGATTAGACTAGTGCGACACAAATGAGTATTGAACTCGCAACCTTTACAAACAGATCCACGAGTCTAACTCTCTACCAGCAGTGTTCTTTTTCACACTACTTCTTCTTCTTTGTGTGTGTGTGCGAGCGAAAAAGATGGGGGAGGGAGAGAGACGGGAAGAAAGCTCTTGCAATAATAACCTCGTTGTTGTATGCTCATCTATTTTGCGTCAGTTTTATGTTTTGTGAGCAGCAGATAGGGACATATGTGAGGCAAGAACCAATTCGACAAACATGCCATGCAAATTTTGTTGAAAGGAAGAACAAAAGTAAAAACAAGAAGGAAGTGAGGAAAAGATAGGAGAGAATAAATTGTAGTGTAAAGGTTGCTGAGGTGGTGACATCAGTGAAAGAAAGAAAAAAGAAGAATGTGAAGACGAAGAAGAAGAAGATGAAGACGAGGAAAAAAATCTGAAGTAGAAGAAGAAGAATGAGAAGAATCTGAGAAAGAAGAAGAATCTAAAGAAGATGAAGAAAAAGAAGAATCTGAAGATTAAGAAAAAGAATATGAAGAAGAAAAAGGGGAATATGAAGAAAAAGAAGAGGAGTCTGAAGAAAAAGGAGAAGAACAAGGAGAATTTGAAGAAAAAAAAAAGAATCTGAAGAGGAAGAAGAAAAAAAGAATCTGAAGAGGAAGAAGAAGAAAATGTATAATACGAAGGAAAAGAAAAATCTGAAGAAGAAAAAGTAAAAGAAGAATCTGTAGAAGAAGATACTCTGAAGAAGAAGAAGAAGAAGAAGATGAAGACGAGGAAAAAATCTGAAGTAGAAGAACAATGAGAAGAATCTGAAAAAGAAGAAGAATCTAAAGAATATGAAGAAAAAGAAGAATCTGAAGATTAAGAAAAAGAATATGAAGAAGAAAAAGGGGAATATGAAGAAAAAGAAGAGGAGTCTGAAGAAAAAGGAGAATTTGAAGAAAAAAAAAGAATCTGAAGAGGAAGAAGAAAAAAAAGAATCTGAGAAGGAAGAAGAAGAAGAAAAGGTATAATATGAAGGAAAAGAAAAATCTGAAGAAGAAAAAGTAAAAGAAGAATCTGTAGAAGAAGATACTCTGAAGAAGAAGAAGAAGAAGAAGAAGAAGAAGAAGAAGAAAACGCTTTAGTGAAAGATAAGATGGGGCAAAATGAAAAAAAAAACGATGATGTCTAAGATGAAGAATTAGGAGGAAATTCTTGTATCCGCATATGAAAAAGGAGAAGGCAGAAAACAGCTATAAAGAAGGAAGTAATTCTTAAGTGTCTACACGTGAAGGAGAAAACTAGAAGAGATGCAGAAAATAGCGTCAACAAGGAGCCTTTCGCCAAGAAATTATTGTTTCTTCTCATGTAAATGATAAGAAGAGGAAAACGACTTCTACGAGAAAGCTCTAAAAGAAAAAACGTTCTTATGTCTGAAGAATCTGAGGAATCTGAAGAAGAAGAAGAAGAAGAAAAATCTGAAGAAGAAGGAGAAGAATATGAAGAAGAATATGAAGAAGAATACGAAGGAAAAGAATTTTAAGAAGAAGAAGAATCTGAAGAAGGAGAAGAAGAAGAAGAAACTGAAGAAGAAAAATCTGAAGAAGAAGAAGACTCGGGAAAATCTGAAGAAGATGAATAAGAAGAATCTGAATAACAAGAACAAGAATATGAGGAGGGGAAGGTATCGGGAAGGAGGAGGAGGAATGAGCGCATATGTAACTAGATGTGTTTTTTTCTCTTTCTATCCTGACACTAGTCCTATGCATGTTAGTGTCTGGTCAGGTGCGTGCGTCTGTAAGAACGGATTATCAACCCCACCATTCCGGTGCCCACTGTCGTGTGCTCGCACGCGTCCTGTCGCTCCAACGCCGGCACATTTCTTACCTAACGCTTTAATTTCCGTAGGGAAATTTCCAGGAAATAAAATATGTTTTTGCGGGTCGACTCTCGGTGGCACAGCAGGTGCTTCTTCGAAGCTGATTGGAAACCGGCTTATTCCGTCCAATTGGCCCTCACCTCTACCACCACCACTAACAACAACAAACATTCAAGTACACCGCCAAATCTCCGCTGCGGGCCTCCTCACCCTGACCACCCGGCACTCTACCACCCTACCAACTAAGCTTTCCTCCCACCTAGTCTTCTCCCTGCAACCTGATGCCCTGTTCGACAGATGGCGGACTTGCAGTGATAAAAATTCCAATATTATTAAGTATTACGATGTTAACCTTCACTGACTATCTTTTCGCTTTGACCCCCATCCTCTGCTATGACGTCCTATTTCTCAGGTTAGGTAGACGAGCGGCGAAGCACAGAAAATGGGTTGGCCTGAGGGAAGGGCGTCAGGGATAAATCTGTGAAGAAATGGGGAAAATTACTTTCGCAATGGTGGAAAAACGTTGGTCCGTCATTTTTGCTTCTGCATCTCCTCTTCACTCACTTCCGCTTCTCTCTCTTTCTCTCTCTCTCGCACGCCCACACACACAGTCTCTCCCCCCTCTCTCTCTATCTACCTTTTTTCCCTCTCTTTTTTGATCACTTTTCCTTTTCTCTCTCTCTCTCTCTCTCTCTCTCTCACATTCACTCTCTTTTTTTTCTCTCTCTTCTCATTACTTTTCCCTTTTCTCTCTCTATTTCTCTCTCTCCATATATTTATCTATCTATCTCTTACTCGTCCCCTTGTCTCTTTCTTTCTCCTCTTTTAGTCATTCTATCTTATCTATTTGGATTCTTCTCTTTCCGGTCAATCCTGTCGTCTGTTTCTTTCTTTTCTAGATCCTATCTAACTTCTACCTCCCCTTCTCTTCTTCTACTTCTTTCTTTCTTTCTTTCTTTCTTTCTACATCATCTGTTTCTCAATCTTTTTTTTATTTTTGTCCATCTTTCTTATTCTTCTTTCGGAGTTTTTTCATCACAGGCACACCCTTTCAATCTCTTCTTCTTGTTCTTCTTGTTCTTCTTCTCTTTTCTCTTTGAATACTTAATTCTTACCTTCCCCCTCTTTTATCATCCTTCTCTCTAATCACCACCTCCTTCTCCTTTTTGAAACTTTGTCTCTTGCTATTCTTCCTTTCCTCCATCTTTCTTTTCATCGTCTCCTTCTTCTTTCATTGCTGACTTTTTTCCTTCTCTTTAGCATTTATACTTATCCCCACTTCTCCCTATGATAAACTTTCCTTCTTCTCTTAAGTGCATTGACAAAGAAGAAGATTATGGTGTAAAATAAATATTTGGGCCGTAAAATAAACGCTTTTTTCAGCATTAGACCATGGACTTATTGATATACTTAATACGTATATATATATATATATATATATATATATATATATATATGTGTGTGTGTGTGTATATATATATATATATATATATATATATATATATATATAATGTGCGTTGTGCATGTATATATATTCTACCATAACAAGATGCGCGCTAATTATAAGCAGGATGAAAAAGACAGTAAAAATATAATTTTTCGGTACACATTACTTAATGATTGCAATAAATACTTATGATTTATCCTTTGTAAAAAAAATCTTTAAACGTCTATCCCATTCATTATCAATAACTTGGAACCTCATAAATACATCCTATATTGTTTATAACTTATCGAACCTTTTGTAAAATTGGTTTTCCAATAACAATAATTAGAAACACTATTCAAGTCTTTCATCGGTCACACAAATATCCCACTCCCTCTTGGATTAACTTGTCACTTTTATAGACTTAACTAGCAGTATAACCAGTCTTCGACCGGGTCTTTCATTACTGGGAATTTTTACCGTTCAATTGGAGCAGTTTAAGTTTAAAGTCAGCCCATACGAAAATCAATATTAGTAACAACAATCGGGTGCAACTGAGGCACATCCCCAAATGGGAGGTTAACAATTTAAAAAAGGCCGTTTTTGAGTTCTTTTGTTTCAGCCTCACGCGCAGCAGCAGTTGAAGAGGCGTTTCACCTCAACCGTTGAGCCCTTTGATCATCATTTTCAGCCCCGCGCACAGAAGCGTTCAGGTATGCTCTTCTGGAAAGTTGATGGCTACGTTGATCTTCGAACTCAGTGGCTCTGATTGAAGCATTCCGAGAGGCATTTTGAGACAGGCAAACTGAACATTCTAAAGACGATTCGTTATCTGTTATTAGCATGGCAGAACTGGCGGCAGCGGTTTTGCGACCTATGTAAGTTCTTAACTTTGGTGACATGTCTTAGGTAATTATGAATTGTCAAATGGAATGCGTGGGTAAGTACCAAAAGAGAACGCTGTAAAGCTACAGGGATCACAAAGTCCGAATAACTTTAGGAAAGGTTGGAAAAATAAATGTTGAGTAATAAAAAAGCAAGCTTACTTATTACTACGGTGAATACAATGCAATAACTGGCACGACAATAAAATAATTAAATTGGGAACGGCTATAAACGATAAAGAAAGCAACGCCTTGAAACTGCAGTAGTAGGTTTTGTGCAACGGAAAAGGTAACCTTGCTTGAAGGAGATTGATTGCTTGGTCAAGAGAAGGGGAATGTGCAACTTGGGCTTAAAACCGCCACTGAAGAATCATCTATCAAACGAAAAAAAATTTCATCGAAATTGGATGAAAACTGAGGAAACGCATAAACAACATCCAATCACACACACACACACACACACACACTCATACATACATGTACATACACATTTTGAGAATTCTAGATATAGATAATATCATTGTCATAATTTAAAGTATTTATTTTTATTAAAGTTTTATGAAAGATATATATCCAAGAACAGATAGTAAATAGTAAAACGTTGCTGAAAGTTATAATGGACAGGAAGTAGTGGAGAGCCATTGTCGCCTCAAAACCGGCACTGTAGAATTATCTATAAAACAAAAAAAAAATCATCGAAATCGGATGAAAACTGTGGAAACCTGTAAACAAAATCCGATCACACACATGCGCGCACGCACGTACGCAAACACACTCATACATACATACATACATACACACACACACACATATTGAGAATTATAGATATAGATGCGACTCGGGTACATATCGATCATTACATGACAAACAAATATGAACATAAGGCAGATATTAGTAGATACTAGCAGCAGAGCCCAGCGTTGCCCGGGGATGTAACAGTAAGAGATAGATCAAGTATCGACCATCATAAAGACTGAAAAATAAAATTGACAAAGATTATTGTTTAAGGTTGACGGACACGCATGTCTTAATTAGTTTTTTTGTTTTTTGTTTTTTTTTACGAATTGGTCAAACCCAAACTCAAACAAAAACATTGTTTTCAATCGTTATGAGTCTACCGATTGAATAGAATTTATTATAAATAATTGTCTTGTAAATGGAATTTTTAAAGCATTCTGAATGTAAAAATAAAGAAAAAAGTGAGCAAGACAATAAGAAACACTACCTGACAAAAAAAAAAAAACGAAGTTTTGTTGAAATCGGTTGAAAAATGTCGGAAATCCGATCCCATATATAAGCGAACACACACACACACACACACACACACACACACACACAACCTGGGTTTTTATAATAAGTATAACTCGATATGAGTTGTCCCCCTTTCATTCTCGCGACAGCGATGCCTCTTAATCGTGTTTTCAAATTGATTTCGTGCAAAAACAATTGTGTTTTTTCAATTTTTGGCGCTGTCAGAACCAGCGCAAGGTAATTTTACGTAGTCCTGTGAAGTTTTGTTGAAATCGGTTGAAAAATGTAGGAAATCCGATCCAATATATAAACGAACACACACACACACACACACACACACAGCCTGGGTTTTATAATAAGTATGATTATCACAATTCCATATAACATTCACTGTAAGGAAATACTTTAAGCTATTATTATACACAAAATACAACCACCATTAAATAAAACCTTCACTATAGAAGATGGCATTTTAAAATATATATAAAATATTTAAAATGTATAGAAGATAATAAGAATAAAATATTTAATATATTTTTTTCCTGCTGTTGTCAAGAATTGGGACGTACTACACATGATGCCACTTATCCGATAGACGAATGTTTAAATTTTAAACGTAGCATTCCCCAAAATGTCAGCGTGTCTCTAACAAAGAGATAATCATATTAGTGAACAAATTGAATTAATTAATAAATTATAAATGGTGAAGTAGAATCATTCTCAAAATAACCGTGTAAATATGGACACGTCGCCACTCACTCGAAAGAAAGCAGTCAGTGACATCACCAGAAACCATCAGCACTCAGAGACAAAAGGAATATACGGCAGACCGTGAACCAAAAGGACCTCGTTGTGAATACTCGCATGGTGAGAAGTATAACTGTCTCACGGGAGGAAAGCAATGTTAGAGATGCAATAAAACTATACAAAACTATACACTAGCTAAAACTCCAGGTAAAGAGAGATTCAATTGAGGGAACATTTTGCCGTCCCTTCTCATCGAGTCGGTGCACTACACCCATCCAGTGTTTCACACAGAGCCTTGCCTGGGGGTGTTAAAGTTTCAAGGTCGTTAAGTGTGAATGAATCTTGAAGATTGGGGCAAACTAGATGTTCCATAGTTTGTAATTGTCCACATTGGCAGTTGGCACAACAGCAGCCAACAGTTATTCGGAGGCGAGGCAGGCAAAACCAGATGAGCCAGGCATCACTGGCAGTTGGGATCATTATTAGTGGCATATTCCCATTCCTGAAGGTTGGCACAACAGCGATCAACAGCTATTCGGAGGCAATTCAAGCAGGACCAGAATGGTCAGGCATCACTCTAGCTAGGGGTGATTTTGTAGGGGAAAGAGAATGTCTGTCCTTTTTTATGTTGTTAAGGTGGTTCCACCACAGGGATAAACGCTAACTCGGAGCTCTGTTGTTCAATGGTTCGACTGAATGTAGAAAGCTGTCTTGACATGACCCTCTTTGCCATTGGTTCACAGCCGTGGAGTGAAAGACATGGGTTATTTTCCTGCTTCAACTTGGACAAGTTCAGGTCAATGACTTTGGTTGGCTTCAGACACCCAGTGATTGATCTGCAATAATAATTTATAATAATAAGATTTATAATAATAATAAAAAAATAAATAAATCTCCATAGACACGTAAACCAGACTAGGCGTAATCATCTTCCGTTTTAAATTTAGACACCCCAACCTTACCCTGACTTGACATCTATGAATGTAACTCTATACTGACACAAATTATTAACACCCTACACCCCTTTCTATTTAAGCAATCGCGCTAGCCGTTACCATGGAAATTTTGATTTCAATAATGAATATGCTATTAAAACACGTAAATTTCAGAAATAAGTTATTCCCAAAAAAATTTCGCTTGAAGATGGAACAGAGCTTACTTTAATTCAATTTAATTCAAATAATTATATTGAAGTTTTCGGCTCTTGTTTTGAAACGTGAGAACTCTTGTGTAGCGTGTTGGAATCATATTTTTAAATAAATAATTAAAAAAAAAATAATAACAAAAATACTAAAGAACTTTGGATTATTTACCTAACGAGTTCTTTCCTATTTTCTATATATTTTCATATATATATATATATATATATATATATATATATATGATAAAAAGGCTTAAATACTAATATTCCATGGTCATAATTTATTCCAATATATATATATATATATATATATATATATATATATATGATAAAAAAGGCTTAAACACTAATATTCCATGGTCATAATTTATTCCAATATATATATATATATATATATATATATATATATATATATATATATATATATATATATATATATATATATATATATGATAAAAAAGGCTTAAACACTAATATTCCATGGTCATAATTTATTCCATTGGAATCGTAAATACGATCCAATCATCAAATATTTATACTTTAGATCGCTTATGTCCTGAAGAGAAATGATTAAGAAGAAGAAAAAGAAGAAATATACTATCTCTTAAAATACCTACAGTCGTTTTCTTTGTTTTACAGTCAACTCTACACAGTGTCTGATTGGTTGGTTGATTAGCATATCTGATTGGTTGGTTGATTGGCATATCAACCTCTATTTCAGTTTATGAGGCTTGATAACAAATGAAACATTACATTATCGATTATACTGTTGCTTATATTGTTAATGTCAATAATTTGACATGTTATTTTTTTCCATGTTTTCCATGCAACCGTAACTGATATTAATATCATTTCTATTAATAATTTTTGATAAGCTACAGTTTTTAAGGAAATATTTTTTCAATTAACTTGAAGAATATTTTGCCTTTATATGTTTTTATTTCATTGTCATAAAGTGGATGAAACCAAATTATATTTTACCTTCTACAGTTTTTGTTAATATTGTTTTCCATTTCGTATCTTAATTCATTTGTAAATTCATCTTTTCTTTGAGCTTATTCATATTCTGCTTTTTTTTCTTTTCTTTTTTTTTCTTTTTTTTCATTAAATATTTTTATGCTGCAAGAATTTTTTTAGTTTCTTGGCTACAGATATAGGTATTTGTTTACTTAGAAAACATTTACCTACATCCCTCTCCAAAACGGAAATAATTGCCTTCAAATATAACTCATCTCAAAATTCGCACTGAAATCGAAATTCTGATCATATAAAAAAAAATTAAAATTTGCCACTGAAGAGTAGACGTAGTTTCGCGAAACTCAGAGTAGAGACTATCATAAGAAAAGTGAACAAATTGAATTTGTTTATATATATATATGTGTGTGTGTGTGTGTGTATATATATATATATATATATATATATATATATATATATATATATATATATATATGTTGTTGTGTATGTGTGTATACTCATGTGTTTTTGAACATAGAAATATAGGTCCTTGCTAGATTAGATAATCGTTATATTTGTTTTTTTATTTTTTATATTTATATTTGATTTGTAACCTGTAGTCGATATTAATTTTGTCAAATTTTCTTGATTACACAGCGGCCCTTTTATAAATGCCCTTCGGTTATAATTCCCCCCGCCCCATCTCTCTCCCTCACCCCTTTTTTTTTCTTTTCTTTTCCTCGCCTTCTTTCATCTTCTGATCTTTAAGATTATATCGTCTATTGTGTGTGTATGTCATCACAAAATGTATCCTTTCCAGTGACATCTTTAATGTATTAGACATCCGAGAATATTCATATTTCTCTCACTTAAACCGTCTTTGACTCCCCTCTTTAAAACTTCTCTCTGTTAAATTTTAATCCCCGCTTCATCTTTAGACCTTCCTGTTCTTCTCTCGTCTGTTACCCCTCCCTATAGCTTTCATTTACTCTAACATTCGTCTCACACTCTCATACATACACTCTCACTAAATTTTATTTTTTATTCCTGGAGTTGTTTTTCTGTTTTCTTTTTGAATTTGTAGGTCTGTTGAATTGGATCGTATTTACGATTCCAATGGAATAAATTATGACCATGGAATTAGTGTTTAAGCCTTTTGTTATGTTCCGGTTCCTTATACCACGGTGATAGTACAATGTAGAACCAATAAAGAAGAACTCGAAGGCGGATATGGAATAACACAGATATATTACAAAGAGGAATATATACAGACAAGAAGAAAGTGTTAGTACGAACAATCAGGTTTAGTAGTAATTGTCTGAACGCGACTTTGTTCGGACTGCCTCTGACTCGACTGACTCGCTCGCTCTGACTGACTGACAGACAGACTCCTGACGGACTTCACTCCAGACTTCAGACTGAATGGTATTTAGTCACACACCCCACCACGAGGGCATCATGTGGCACAAGGCCGATTTAACGTGGGCTCGACCAAAAATATGCCCTTTGAACACCGTATAAACGGGTTCAGGGTCGGTTTACCTCCCCGAAAGAGACTCCGCCCTTCGGCGTAGCATCGTTCCGGTTCCTCCCCGCCCGAAGGCAGAGAGTTCAACCGATCAGCCGGTCGCCCGACTTCGGACTGAACGGTATTTAGTAACCACCCCGCCCCACGAGGGCATCATGTGGCACAAAGCCGGTTTAACGTGGGATCTCTGAGCCCGTGGGCTCGGACAAAAATATGCACTTTGAACACCGTATAAACGGGTTGAGGGTCGGTTTACCTCCTTCGGCGTCGCCTCGTTCGGGTTCCTCACCGCCCGAAGGCAGAGAGTTTAACCGATCAGCCGTTCAGCCGGTTGCCCGACTTCGGACTGAACTCCCTGCTTCCTCTTGAGGTGCAGTATTTATTACGCATGGAATAGTCCATTATGTTATTATGAGTAAGGTCCCATAACACCTTTTTAATATATATATATATATATATATATATATATATATATATATATATATATATATTAAAGAAAAAATTAAAAAAAAGTTGATTGGACCAACGGACATATTGTCAAAACTTAAAATAATTATCCAGATAATGTCTCGAATAAAAACGATACTGAAAAAGAAAGAGAAAAAGATCTAAAGGAAGACTTACCTGATCAGTAAAGTGCTTGAAGTCTAGATTGCCTAGATTAAGCAAAATTCGCTTACCAACTTCCTATGAAAGAATGGCTCTAGACGTAAACCGAGGATCACGCTCATGCGATCGTTAGACGATTCGAACGTTTGGTTTATATATATATATATATATATGGTTAAAACTGTGTAGCGAAAAAACCATATTTTAAATCAATTAATTTATAATATATATATATATATATATATATATATATATATATATATATATATATATATATATATATATATATATATATAAAACGTTCGCTTTCAGACCATTAGACCCTAGTTCGAATCCTATCATGGTCGATTTGTCAGGAAGGTTATTCTTTATGTTATCGACCTCTAGAGGCGATTTCAACATACCTGAAAACCATACCACGAGTTGACCCAATCCTTGTGTGAGAAAATTTGGTAGATGGAACTATTTGGCAGCCGTCAATGGTTGAGCTAGCACGAAATCGAAAGTCATCGTGACCGAGGATTTGAGCGTACTGACCTTATTCAGTCTGTTGATAATACCAGACAATGCCCTATCTCCGAGAAACTGTAACTTAGGTCCGCTCAGCATAGTTACTGTATACACCACTTATGGGCCGTGGAGATGTTGAACAAACACAAATGTGCCTGAGCAGGCGTCCGCAATAGAGATTAGGCACAGCCGACCTAGCAAACTGGTATGTTTGGATACGAGCATCCAGCCATTACTATATATATATATATATATATATATATATATATATATATATATATATATATATATATATATATATATATCAGGGCTACAGTTTCATTTCAAGTAATGTCATCACGTTTTATCTTCAGTTATGAGCAGCGTGGATGTGGATTTTTACAACCTTTATATAACATTTTTCTGGACAAGTCTGACTTTGACCGGAAAAAAACTGTTTTATTATCTATCTATCTATCTACCTATCTCTCTCTCTCTCTCTCTCTCTCTCTCTCTCTCTCTCCCTATATATATATATATATATATATATATATATATATATATATATATATATATATATGCATGTATGTAGAGAGAGATAATATAAATAAATATTGTTACTTCGCTAATAGATGCTATATTTAGCTCCTAATTTTTTGTTATTTTTATTCGAAGTTTGACTTATTTGTTTTTAATCCAACATGTTTGTTATTACAAACGTTGTTTTTAGTGGATACCTGTGTTCGAAATAGACGCCCTGAATTGGTTTTTTTTTTTTTTTTTTTTGTTCTTTAAACAGTGTATATCACGTCTTCATGATAAAACTCGTAAAGATATAGATATTAGTTCGTTTTAAACAGCATGAATTCCTAAGCTATATTACTAAATTTACCATTTTCAGTTGAGGAACTACGAAGAACGTATTTTCATTTGAGTAAGAGTTTCTCGGAATCAATTCCACGTGTCAGCAAATTTTCTCTTTGTCCTTAGAGTGCTCTATTTCATTATTTTATACATTATTCCAACTTTATCTATGTTTAAGCCAGTATGTATCAGTGGATGTGTTGGAAGTTCTGAAATTCTTTTTATTTCTTCTTTTGCTTTCTTCTTCTTTTGCTTTCTCCCCATTCTTTTATTTCTTTTTTCTTCTTTTATTTCTTTTTTCTTTTTTCTCTTTCTTTCTCCTTCTTCAAGTTGTTCTTCCCTTTCTCCTTGATATCCTTCTACAGTGTAACCCGGATATAAGATACCCTGATATAAGAGAAACCCGGATATAAGAGAGATTTACTCTGGTCCCAAATTAGAGCCATACTTACCTAAACAAAATAGACCAAACCCGGATATAACAGAAACCCGGATGTAAGAGACTTCGTCTCCGGTCCCGACAACTCTCTTATATCCGGGTTACACTGTACATCCATTATATGATATTCTTCAGTCTTCTTCACTTACTTTATTTTCTTCGTGTTTATATTTTTTACCTTCTTCATAAAGTTCTTCATCACTTAATTCAGCATCTACTCCATAGTGCAAAAGCTTGGGGGCACCTTCTGGATTTCGAAGGTTGTATGCTTTTCTTTTCTTTTCTTTTGTTTCTGCGATTTACCTTGAGCACCTTGATAAGAGCAAAAAAAAAAAAACAGCAATATTATTGGTCCTGATCTGGCGGCTCAACTTCAGTCACTTTCACACCGCCGTCAGGTTACCTCTCTATGTCTTTTCTATAAATACTTTCATGGTAATTGTTCGGATTGTTTTTTAATTTAAGCATAGTACTAGAATGGCGTCGAGATCTCATCAGTTTACAGTTGAGCTGGCTAGATGTAACCGTAAATTCTATGCTGTTTCTTTTCTTGCACTTCCCGTTTGTGGAACTCTCTTCCAGCTCTATGCTTTCCAGCCAACTTTAATCCGCAAAAATTTAAATGCAATGTCAATCGCTATCTACTGCTCAGCTGCTTATTCTCTTCTCTTTCTGATAATCATTAATGTTTCTGTTTCTAATTCTTCCACACCTTGTAACCCCTTTACTGCCTGCCTTGGGGTGATTCTGATTTAAAAAAATAATTTACTAGCTCACTCCGTGTTAGAGTGACTTTCTCTTCCTGAAGAGTTTTTTTTTTTTTTCTTTAAGCAATCACCCCAAGCAAGGTGAGAGTGCCAGTAACATGCAAGGGGTTACAGAAAGTGAGAGTAAGAGTAAAGAGGAGTGTTTGAGAAAAGGTTAAAGAGAAAGACAAGGATCAAGGTCAAGCCACCAGAAGATGTCGATTGACATTACATTTGAATATTTGAAGATTATAGCTATCACGGAAGCAAGTGATAGGAAAGAAGTTCCACTGACGGGAGGTGCGAGATAAGAAGCTGTTGGGGTAGAAGCGATGTCTACATTTCGTCGTTTCGACAGTGAAAGGGTAGGGCCGAGATGCCAACCTAGGAGCACGCTTAAATTCATGCAGTTTGAGAACAAGTGAAAGTAGCTTGTCAGAGCAGTTGCCATGAAAGACAGAGGGAAGCCACAGTACGTCTGTGAGATAGCGACTGCAGACGGGATGTCAGATAAGGACCAATCACGTTGCATATCCGTCTCTGGATTATGTCGAGGACCTCGAGATGAACATCGGGAGTACCAGACCATATATGGCAGCAGTATTCCATGCAAGGACGAAAGACTGATTTGTAGATTTGAAGAATGGACTCAGGCGTGAAAAACCTTCTGGCGCGAATCAGAGAATGAGTAGATTCAATGTAGATTCAATGGGTAGATTCAATGTAGTTGTTCCACTTTAGGTCAGTAGACAGCGTGAGACCAAGCAAGCGCAGAGAGATTCAATATTAATAATTAAATTGACCCATTACTGCATAAAATTAAAATCTCATCTCTTTTGCCTAATCTACATTGCTGGCCTAATATTAATCTTAGAGTTGGCGGGTTTTAAATCATAGGTAACCTCTCTAAAAAAATTGAACGCAATACAGTAATAGGTTAAATAGTTTCAGCATCTTAGCTTAGTGTGGCCCTGTTGCAGCGTGTTTCGCTGAATGTCACTCTTACTTTGGTCCGTGACCGTTGGCCCGTCTCCAACGAACCCACTATGCACCAATCCTGCGTCCCCACGCAGGAATATCGGTGAAGAGCTGTCGAAGATCAGGCTTGACTCTTCTCTGCCCTGGTTATCCTTATGAAAGACTAAAGTCAACGGTGTCGCCGATAAATTTGATTCGCTTCAACAACGTTCATTACCAAGTGTAAAAATAACCTTTATTTATGTTACTATGATTAAGATCATGAATGCATGGACAAAAGGGATTTGAAGAAGTTTACCCGTATAAGGAATTCTTAAGCTAGAAGGAAGAGCTTGACTTGCCATTGCAGCTATGGTTAAACAGTACAGAGTCGTTCAACTATTTAAATTTAGGCAGCTGATCGAGGGATTTCAAAAAGCAACGTAGAGAAAAGATCTTTAGCTGATTGAGGCACCACGGTCATCCGACAGGGAGAGTGTTGGTCTACCACTGGCGAAACCCGCTTGATCTTTCGTGACTGCTTTTATGGGGGAGTAAACGCCACTTGCAGTGCTCTGATTGGCTATACAATAATAATGCTTCACCAATGGTCTTGTGTCATCCGGATCAAAGAGAAAGAAAGACCCAAGAACCCAATATGATTGGTAGTCCAATCAAAATAATGGCATAAATACCAGAGGGTGTGACGAGAAGCTCCAAGAAGAAGGTCATAGGACATAGCCTCGTCTGGGGATTCTTTGTCCCCGGAGGCAGAGAGTTTGACAAGCAAAATATCTACCAACTGCTCCATGCGGTCAGATGTGGTACAAGACCAAATTTAATGTGGGCTATCCGAGCCCGTAGTCTTGGCCAAAAATTTCCCGTAGAACCCGTATAAAACGGGGTTGGGTAGCAGTTTCCCGAGACGAGACTCTGTCCTTCGACATAGCCTCACCTGGGGATACTCTCTGCATGGAGACAGAGAGTTGGACCAGCACAGCCCGAGACGAATCTCTGACTGCAGACCAACATACAGTATTTACTACTGTATTTATATGAATGAGAACATACCCATTATCATCCCTAGATATGCTGCAACACAAATGAAAACAACATTCAAAAACATTTAAAAAACAGACCTAAGACTGTTCTTAACGACCAATCCTACCAAAACTGATAAGTTCACCTCCAACAATAAACTCCATAAGTGACACTAAGTAAAATTCATGGTATCCCATTGTTTTAACATGAAAAATATTTTTCTTTTCTTAGAAATAAAAATTAGATCGCCAGTCAACCTTTGACACCTGAGCAGGGCTGGATTGACCATTACGAAAAGTATGCACGCGCTTAGGGCATCAAGGGTAGGGGTACTATAGAAATTGTTATGACGTTGTTGTACACCTATAAATAAATATGTTTGGGCACCTCGAGGCGGTGTAATGGTTAACAAGTTTGTCTGGCTAGAACAGTTACGACTGAGTAGTGAGTTCGATCCTCACTGTTTTCCCCATGTTTTCGGCCTTGTGCCACATCTAAGCTACGCTTGGAAAATAAATTGGGCACTTCAATGTGGTGTAATGGTTAGCAAGCTTGGCTCACTAGATCAATTATGACTGAGTAGTGAGTTCGATCCTCCATAATTTAGGCCTTGTGCCACATCTAAGCTACGCTTTGAAAATCACTATAAAGAAATAAGTCGAACACAATTAGCATTTTAATCTGCCGGCCGCCATTATGAACGAGGAGACAACTGGCCCACAGTGACTCTTTACTGCAATTGCTTAATAAAGGAATGGACTAAGGGAGATAATGAGGTTTGTATTTACTCATTGTATCACATCGTGCCTCTTGAATAATTTAGTATTACTAATTAACATCATGGGAATTCATTTTTGTGAACAATCACAGGGGCAGACTACCCTCATGTTTGTTTTGATTATTCCGGCCATATGCTTATGTGATTCTGTAACGTGCTGGTTTGTTGATTACACGGCCACTTCTGGTTACAGTTCTGTTGATAGTGGCTACGATTGATTCTTTCAAGCTGTGGTTCCCAAGACATTGGCATTGTTCTGGGTTGAAACTGATGATTAGCCTCTCGGTGGTCATATATGCCTTCCGTTCCTTCTATATTTATTTTCAGCTGGTATTTCCATGACTTACGTTCTCAACTGATGTCTCCATGCTAGCATAATTTACTCGCAGATGTATGGGTCACCAAAAACTTTTTAAGTGGTTAGGGCCCCTATAGGTCTTAATCCAATCCTGCACCAGACATGGTGTCATATTAGTAGGATTTATTTAAACGAAAAAAGTTATGAAACTTATTAATTTTAAATCCGGAAGATGTCCCTAAATCTTTTGGCCTACAGTATATTTCTTCATCTTTTTCTTCTTCTTCGTGTATTTCTTCTTTTCTTATATTACTTCTTTTAATCTTCACTTTCTTCTTCATCTCCATCATTTTCTTTTTGTTTATGCTCTTCGTCTCCTTCATAATCTTCTCCATCTCCTATTTTTACATCTTCATCTCTTTTCTTTACTTTGCTTCTTCTTTTCTTTTCGTCCGCATACATCTTCTCTTTTTCTCTCCCTTTTCTTTATTTCCACTCTTGTTCTCTTTCTCTATCCTTTCATCTTTCTTTTCTTCCCTGTCTTCTAAATCTCCAGCAACCATTCTTCATGTCACAATTTCTGTTATTGTTTTATGACCATCAGCTTCTACTGTTCCGTTTGTTTATTACTACAATTCCCGCTCCACATTCAATGCCGCTCTGTTGACGATCACTGGGTTCTTTCGTCATCTTTCCACTTTTCTTTGGCGCAGCCATTTTATTCTAAGCCCCAACTAGGACCTCATATACCACCGAGTGGTCTTTACTGATATTAAAATGTCATCAAAAGAAGACATAATAAATTTCAAATATCTACCACGCGATGCTGAAAATCCGATTTATAACCATTCGTCATTTCTTGTCGACCGTCCACATGACTCGCCTCGAAGCGTGCGTAGCAGAGCCAATCATCCTGTGCCACGTGGAAAGTCAACGCCATAAATAAAATAACCGCATATAAGAGATAGCAAATCTTTGTTTTTATCAATATAAAACTGTGTTTTTATCAATATAAAAATAACGAAAAAGAGAAAATCGACAGTCAGTTGCTGATACGTCCTGGCGAGTAGACTGAACGATGGCAAAAATAATGGTTCGTCTACGAAACTCTGAAATATAACATCAATCAGCCAATATATATATATATATATATATATATATATATATATATATATATATATATATATATATATATTTACTTATTTAAAAATATGGTTCCATCGCTACACAGGAATTACCATGTTTCAAAAACAGAAGCTAAAAACTTTAAATTCAATTATAGAATTAAATTAAAGTCCCTAGTCCTGTTTCATTTTCAAGCGAATTTTGGAATAACTTATTTTGAAATTTACTGAGTTTTATAAGCACATACATTCATAATATTAGTTTCTATGGATATGGGGAAATCCAATCATTTTAACAAGGGGTGGGGTAGGGTATTCTTTTTCACTGACAACTATTGTATCAAAATATTAGTTATTTTCGAAATCAGGTTATGTCAAGGCAGGGTAGGGGTGCCTTTTCAAACGAATGATGACATCCGTTCAACGTATGTCGTCTGGTCTTTTTCAACGACAAAAGTTTTTATAAATCTAGTAATATTTAGTTTCTCATGTATGCACAAAGGACATGAGTCATTTAATGATCTACATATTCTAGCTTGTATGTTTTATCTTTTAGGTTTATAAAAAATAAAAATTTACTTAATCAAAGAAATGAAATAGCTATTCTTTGTCGACATTGTCAAAAATTTTTCTCAAGTAATGTTTAAAAAACTGATAAATGAAATATACATATTTATATTTGATATTTAATAATTTTTAAATAATTTAAGTAATTCTATTACATTTATTTGTTTTAAAAGATGTATAGTGTATTAGTAATTAAAATTAAGAATAATATTTTAAAATTGTAGTTCAATACGACGTATTTATATACAAGCAAGTCTTTTAGAAAAAAATCTTTATGTATACAAGTACAAATTTAACGGTGAAACAAAAGTGCCGAAAAACTACTTGTCGTTGAAAAAGACCAGAGACGACGTGCGTTGAACGGATGTCATCATTCTTTTGAAAAAGGCACCCCTATGCTACCTTGACTTAACCTAGGTATCTCCACGAGATCGCTAAAAAAATAAAAGAGCATAGCATGATGAAAAAGACGCCAAACTTGACGAAAACAAAATTTTATCGTCTAAATGTTTATGTTATTATGAAGAGGAAAGATCAAAGTATTTGGGGGGTATTTTTTACATTTTTTAATCGTTTCTAGCACGTCCGAAATTTTCGTTAAAAATCTTTTTTTTTTTTTTTTTTTTTGAGTCAGCAAAATTGGCAGATAATCGGTCATGGCAACCATTTTTTTTTTCCATTTTATAAAAAAATGAAAATCTCAGTTTGAAATTCTTTTAAAAATCCGTTATCATTTTTTCAAAACTTATTTTAAGAAAATCAAAAATTATAATGTTTATTTAAAATATTTTGAACCAAGCTTAACTTAGCTTCTGCGCCAAAAAAAGTGTAATTTGAAAATAAAACAAAGCAGGTCATAAACTTTCGCGTCACTTGACAGATGATGAATGACTTCTACGGAAGTAGAGAAGTGAAGTTATTTACATTCAAATTATTTACCTTGTTATTTTTAGCGCTCTAATTTTCTTTTCTTTTTTCTTTTTTTTTTTTTTTTGTACTTAGCTTTCACCTTTACGTTTACGATGCTTTATAGAAAATATATTATAAAGAAATTAAAATAAGACTGTTAAGAGTGAGATTAAATTTCATAAGAAAGGAATCTAATTAATTTATAGATATCTTTCTTATGAAATTTTATCAGAAGTGTACATAAAATACTATAATTTTATGTACATTTATTACATTTTACTATGTTATTTGTATTTCCATTCATTTTATTATTAAATTTGATATTTCATTTATGGAAAAATGTCATCACTGAGATTAATATAAAAATAAGATCATATAAATTTCATAAGATGATAGTGATACTTGTAGGTACCCTTCTCAGTTGAAATTGAAAAATCAAATTAACTTCTCCACACGTGTTTAGCAAAAGTAACTGCCTTAACAGCGGACAACAATGCTTAACTCAAATAACGCAACTTAATTGTATTCTGGTTAGTCTTCCGTACTTTATAATTACAGCCCGATTATAAACACAAAATTACATTTCTTAATTACTCCGAGTCTTCTGATTAGTCAAAACGATACAATTTACAACGCGCTAAAAAAGATCTCATAACCCGATTCACTTACGAAACCCGATGCGGCTTTTAACTAATTTTATAATATTTTAATAAATTAAATGTAAAATCTATTATAATTAAAAAAAAATAACAAATAATTGTATTAAAAATTCATTTTTCATCGAAAAAAAATTCTGCTTTCAGAAAATATTGTCCATATTCATAAAAACAACTAAAAACAAATAAAAGCATTTGAAATTAAATAATATCTTTATTTTATTGTTTTGTATTTTACAATTCAGAGCTGATTTTCAGATAGGGGGGTCCAATTAAAAACAAATAAAAACATGATTAGGCATTCCTCAAAGCCTTGTGCTTTTAACTATTGTAATAACTAAAGTGGACTCGATCGAATTTCTAGAGTTTTCATAAAATTAGTTATGGTGGGGCAATAAATATAAAAAAATATTTCTGCCATGACTTTAATAAAAAAAAAATATTTATAATAATTTCGTTCATCTGTGAATAGTTCCTGAAAGTTTCATTAACATCCGACAATTATTTCTATTTTTGCAAGATTTTCCAAATTAATGTGTGTCATACAAAAACGTACTAAAAATTGTATATGTTATTTTACTAGTTCTGGTGATACAAAGAGAAACAAGGTTTTTTTAATTAAAATTTAGAATGTTCTAAAAAGAAGGAAATTTTTTTTTAAATAATTGGAAATAAACTTGGTCTTTCCTCTTCATAATAACATAAACATTTAGACGATAAAATTTTGTTTTCGTCAAGTTTGGCGTCTTTTTCACCATGCTATGCTCTTTTTTTAGCGATCGCCTAGAGGTACCTCACTTAACCACTTTTCGAAAGTAACTAATATTTTGATACAGTAGTTGTCAGTGAAAAAGAATACCCTACCGTCCCTATAATTGAATTTGAAGTTTTTAGCTTCTGTTTTTGACACATGTTAATATTTTAAATAAGTAAATTTATAATATTTATGCTCTGTAGATTTGGATTGATCACTGTTTTGTAAAAAATAAAAAAATAAGAACATCGGATTATATATCTTACTGTTCTTTCTCTTTATTATAATATATATATATATATATATATATATATATATGGCAATAAAATTACAACATATCACACATATAATGCAGGTGTTAACGAAACAGTGCTCAATGTAATGAAATTCAGAGTTGTGTGAGATAGTATATATAGTTATTAATATATATATATATATATATATATATATATATATATATATATATATATATAAGGATGACAGTTCATCGCCAACAAATTAGGTGATCCCCACATTAGAAAAACACCTACGGGCTCGGATACCCCACATTAAATTAGACCTTGTGCCACATCTAACCGCGTGGGGCGGTTGGTAGATTTCCTTCTGTCAATACAAAATATTATTATTGAGTTCGATTCTCATGGGTCCCTAAATGAAAGTGGTATTGCGCCAAAGTTGGCCAAGTTAAAATTTATATTATGTGCATTGCAATAACCAAAAGTTACAAAATGCACAAATATAATAAATACATTTTCAAAAATCATTATCATCATTCTCACCCTCATCAATAGCGAACTGGCTTAACCGATTGCAAATGGGCCCCTCATGGAGCGGGCCCCCTATATCAAATAAAAATGCAATAAAGAAACAAACACAGACAACTATCTTAAGTAATAAGAAGGAATAATAACTTTATAAAGTCATCTGCATACTATCAATTACTCAAGATCAATGTGGGGTGGCATTTTCAAACATAAATGAACATATAAACATAAAGACAAGATTCATAAATTCGCTCTCTGAAGAGAATTGTGAATCATGCATATTGCTATCCATTGAAAAGGAATTGTTACATGAATTAGGTACAGAAGAAATTATTGGCGGATTCGAATAATCATCTAGTCAACACAAACGACTGCACTTAATATAGTGGACTGCCTGCAATGCTTTATTGCGGTTTTAAATTATCCGTTAATCTGTAAATTGTGCACTATTTAAAAATGATAACTAATTAAATTTGAATAAAAAAAATAAGTAAAATTTCACTTATAACATTCTGTATTTATATTTGGTATCTATTGTCAGCAAATATGAACAATACATATACACTCTAAATACTAAGAAATATACATTTTTACACAAAAGCTTTAAGCTGTTGGTTTTAGTATAAGGGTCGTAAAAATTACAATTCAGAAAACTTTAGTTTTTGCATATAGACTTCTTGCTTTATTCGAAATACTTGAGACGGAACGAGAAACTGAACAAGAGATTTTCTTATTCAACCAAATCGTGTGACCACTGTACCGCTGTGAGGACTCAAATGTAATCTGACGATTCCACTTGAGCAGTCGTTGATACCAACCTGTCCCTGTCCGCTTCTGATCGCTCTAGCCGACTTGCTAGCTGTCGATTTCCCGGATGTGACCGAATATTCCACTTTTAGATGTGCCTATCACCAAAAGAACATTTAATCATATGTTTATTTACATTCTCATTGCTTTCATTGGACTACATTTAATATGACGTGCTACTGTGGACTTCTAACATCAAGCTGTCGGATATTTTATAATACCAACTACCAGAATTACAGAAGAATTTAGCAATATGTAAACAATGAGTGTGGTTCATGAAATAAAATTCTATCCCGAGATTTTTCTATGTATAATTTGAATATATATATATATATATATATATATATATATATATATATATATATATATATATATATAGTACTAATAATCTTATAAATATAAGCAGCTATACACGTCCGGCAAAACCTTCGAATGTTTACGCTTGTCAATGAACAAACCAACACCCAACGGAAAAAAAAAGATATAAAAAGAAAGAACTAAGAACATGTACATTCGGCGAAAATAATCGTCTAGAATCTAAGTTCAAAGCAAAAAAAACCCGACACGAGTCAAGGAAAATAACTAAGCAAAGTGCTCAATACGCTAAGTAAAGCAAACTAAGGTAGGTTTGTCTGGCTCTTTAAGTTTCCTTACATATATATATATATATATATATATATATATATATATATATATATATCACTTGATAAGACACCGAGGGTGTTGAAACAAAATGGCTATTTTTGTAGTGATTTTATAACATATTTATGTTATAAATTTTTTTTTCTTTAAAAATGAATAATTATATATATATATATATATATATATATATATATATATATATATATATATATATATATATATATTTCCTGTCTTTAATTCGCCAAATGCTCTTAAATACTAAATGCTGATAACTTTGTTAAACGTTTTCTTCTGAAGGAAAAGAAGAGAATGAATGACAGTATCTATAACAAAGTGTATTGGTTCATTGTAATCTGCTCCAATCACTAATTCGTGCGAAAAAAAAAATGGCTGACGCGAGAGGAAATGAACAGAAACGTTCAAAAGAAATGTTGCGTTTGAGAAATAATTTCTTGGACACCAATTTGATCCTGATTTCTTAGAAAAATTTTAAATAACAAGTAGGAAAAAAAACGAACACAAAATAATTGGTTAATACCTGGCGGCACGTAATTATCTTTCTTGAGACTTTTAAGATATAACTAGACAGGAAACTTTTAGATGTTATTTTATTGTATCGATTGTGTTTTTACACCAATAGTTAAGTGTAACTTTCAATGGGGATCAAACAACAGGAAAACTCCTCAGCACTAACACACTTTCCGGTCTTCATTATTATTATTATTATTATTATTATTATTATTATTATTATATAGCATTCTATTAGGTTGGTGCAAAAATAATGACGTAATAATGTCGTTTTTTGACGTTACGTCAAAAACGACATTATTACGTCATTATTTTTGCACCAACATAATATACTAGAAGTATCTGGTGACTTTCCCGTAGATCGTGTAACAGAAAATCCTCTCTTCTGGTCTATGTATATATTGCAGTCGCTTGCACATTTCCTAGTGGGTCCCTTTCCCCTCTAATCATGTCTACTCTAGTTTCTTTTCTTGACCAATTTTTTTACATTCACTTGAGAAATCAAGGAGCCTAGTTTTCAAGTTTATCTCCATTCCCATGCCAGCTGATTAGTCTTACGGCCGCATCACGTTGAAACACCGGTTCCCGTAGGATCACCGAAGTTAAGTAACGTCTAGCCTGGTGAGTACTTGAAAGGTGGCCACTTGGGAATACCATGTGCTGTAAGCTTGAATGTGTGAGTGGTCTAATGGATAGTGGCTCAGAATTATTAATCTGAGAGACGAGTTCCAATTCCAGTTGGGTTCTTTATATTCACTTGCGCGCAAATACCTTTGGGAAAGGCATGAATCCAACTATTCTCTCTCCAGCTATGGGTTAATAAGATATCAATAAATATCACTAAATCATTATTATCTCAAAAACATTTCTTACAATGTAAAAAAATATTTTCTGGCTAACTTGCAAAGAGTTGATAAACCGTAAAAAAACGAATCAATCAATCAACCAATCCAACTAACTATGATGTATCAATTCACTTACTAGTAAAATCCACACGAGTAATTCAGTTACGTTCGACGTGCCTTTTAAACATAGACGAGTAAAACTTTTCTGTGGAATACTAGAATTGTGTTAGGGAAAAGTTTTTAAACGATCTTTGACATTGGATCAATTTATAAATTCTACAAATCAATCTTCCATATTGTCTAACAATCGACAATATGGGATTAATTTTAAATGGGTTTCAAATGAATTGATAATCTAAAAGTGCGGTACCGAAATCCGAAGTCGCATTGGGATAGCCAAATATGCCTTCCAAACGCTAAGCATAGTTTTAAGAAACAGGAAAATTTCGTTAGAAATGAAGAAAAGAGTACTGAATTGTTATGTAATATCGGTCCTCCTATATCGCTCTGATGCTGGACAATCTCTTCACAGATGAAAAAGAAACTAGAAGTAACAGAAATTATATTCTACAGAAGGATGATGAGGACGATGGAGTTTTAGAAAAAATGGAAACAAAAACGGCACTAATAAATATTAGAACGAGATAGTTCTAGGACACGTAATGAGGAAAGAGCACTTAGAAAATTTGGCACACACAAGGCAAATTGAAGGCAAGAGGGACGGAGGAAAAGGGTGCATAACACATACTGAACTTAAGGAAATGGTTGTCAGGAAAGGGTTTAGGATTGATTGCAAAAAGACAAAATTCACTAAGAGCTACAAAGGACAGAAAATTGTGGAGAGCCATTATCGTCCACGCCCTGAAGGGACACGTCACGAACAAGAAGAAGAAGAACAAAGAAAAAATTACTCTTAAGCAAAAGGAAATTATTGCATGAGTAATGTCTTTTGTTGACCCCCAGATGCACTTGTTTGATGCTAGGTTTAGCAATTGTAAAGTTCAAAGAGTTCATTTTATCAGGAACGTTACTAACCTATTCTGAGTATAAACTGTAATGTAAAAACTATAAAGTACTTATATTATCAAACTTTCAATTGCTTTATTTTGTAAAGCCATGTCTGTCCAAAATATAGGTAATAAAAAGTCTATATCTAGTAAATGATCTGTTTAAGTAAATGCTCTGTTTATAATAACAAAGCATTTACTTAAATATTTGTATCTATAAAAATAACGTATAAACAAAAAATATATAAAAATAATTGTTAGACTGAGTCCATTTCATAATATATTATGTCATTTGTTTACGTTAAGATACGCTTCGAGAAGATATAAACGTTCGAGATAAATTATGGGAAGTTTGTAGTTTAAAAACAGCAATTTAACCTTGCTAACCAGACGTTTCCTCTGTAGTTAAGAAAATTATATATATATATTTATATATATATATATATATATTTATTACAGAAAAGAAAATTACATCAACATTGAATCTATTTCAAGCCGTTCTGTACACGACTATCTTCAGCCTCTAAGCTTCTGTCTCGAAGGATTTACATATGCTCTGTTAAAAACACCGAGCTCTCTGTGGATCAGTTTTAATAATTAACATTATTAGGATCCACCTGGATTACATACCAACGGATCAATTTACCTATACTATATATATATATATATATATATATATATATATATATATATATATATATATATATATATTATAAATTGATTTATTTAAAATATGTTTTTTCGCTACACAGTTCTAACCATGTTTCAAAAATGGAAGCTAAAAGCTACGAATTTAATTTTGTAATTAAATTAAAGACATTAGTTCCATTTCATCCTCAAGCGAATATTAATGCTCTGTAAATTTACATTGAGCACTATTTTGTAAAAATAAAAATATCTATAAGAACACCGGATTATATATCTTACTGTTCTTTCTTTATATATATATATATATATATATATATATATATATATATATATATATATATCATGAAAACTTACTCTCGTTAGTCAGGTGAGGGAGACAGGACACCCCGAAGAAGACAAAGTAATGTCTGCCTTCCACGATAATTGAGCTACAACTGCGCCACACCGCGTGCTACATGTCCTCACTGTGACAGGGGAGTAGTGAGAGGGAATAAAAGAAACAAGTTGTCAACTAGGAATTATGAGTACTTAAAACATTTTGGGGTAACAAAACGCCACTTGGGACTATATCAGAATTAAGATTAATTTAAATACAACCTTTTTTAAACTAGCAAAAATGCATGTAATAATTTTAGTTATTTTTTTAATTTTTTTAATTTATCAAATATATTTTCTTTCTACGTCGTCTCTTTTTTTGTTATTTTATTTCTTAAAAGAAAATAGTTTTATTCCAATCTTTACATCAGTCCATCTTTCTTTTCTTTTTTCTTTTTTTTTTTTTTTTTTTGGTTAATTCTAGAAACTGTAACAACGAACTATTTTCCGTTCATGTCAATATTGGTTTGAATCGATTCAATTAATTTTTATCGATTTATAAAATGACATAAAATAGAATAAAATAAAATGAATGAATAAAAAGGAAGAAAAAATTTTACAATTATTTTCCTTTTATCATCATCATCATCTTCGTCGTCATCATCATTATTATCTTCATCATCATAAGTTGTCGTTGCTACTACTAGTACTACTATTTATTTACTTATTTATCATCACCGACACCTTAGAGATGTTAGAAATCTAAATTTCAATTGTAGTCTAAAAATGTCATAAATTTTTACGAGAGTTTTTTTCGTTTCGTTTTTTTCGTTTTTGTTTTTTGTTTTTGTTTTTTTCTGATTTTAGTTAAAAATTACATGTTTTCTTACAAGTGTCTTTCACTTAGAAAAATTGGAATTTTCGTTTTTGTCAAATGATTTCAATTTTTAGCATCTGGAAAATCTATTTAAACCGTCCGATGAGATTATCTTATTTCAACAACGAAAAATAAAAGTATTATTCTTCCCGAAATTAGTCAGTCTACTGGCGACAATGGTGTTTAACTCATCAATGCCCTCCGTAGCATCCAGGATTAATTCAATAAAAAATTATTTATTCATTCATTTTCTACGGTTTATCAACCCTTTTCAGGTTATTCAAAGCCATTTTAGAATGTAAGAATTTTTTTTAGATAATAATGGTTTAGTGATACAAGAATTTTTGTGATGTCTACGAACACTCGTTGCCACATTTGTGATGTCAACGAATACTCGTTGTCACTTTCGCAATGCTCGTTGTAGTAGAGACTTTGTAATCGCAGATACAACTATAGTAACGCCGTTAAACAATACTGGTGTCAGACGCCGTCGAATATCACTCTCACGAATAGTACTTGCTCGATAATACTCGCTCGAAAAGTAACCACCAAATAGTGATCTGAATAGAGAAATAGTATAGTGAATAGATTAGAGAATAGCGGTCCGTATAGTAATAAAGGGTAGACTAGAAATACAATCCTTTAGATGTTACGTTTCTTTCTGCTGATGCGTTCCCTCTATGGTCACATGGTCGACTTAATTCATCGCCTGTGTTTGCTCACTGGCGATCTATGTTCAAACTCAAGTGTCGGCAGCGACACTTTATTCCTATATAACATTAATGAACGCATATCTGGGGGAAGAAGAGGTGGATTAATACCAAATCAGAATTTGATAAACAAGAAATATAATGGATTTAAAGTGGGGGATCAATTCTATATTGCTATCATTATATAAACTGATTCCTCACTTTGTGGCCACGGTAGTTTCCATACATTTATATTCCAAAGAATGTAAATAAATCTAAAAAAAATGCCTGTGTAGCTAATCAGTATTTCATTGACTGATTCATTTTTTACGGCTTATCAACCCTTTGTAAGTTATTTAAAGCCAGAAAATATTTTTAGATTGTAATATTTTTTCAGATAATAATGGTTTAGTGATACAAGTCTTACTAATGGGAGAAAGGGGAGGTGGATTCATACCTTTCCCTTTGCCTATAAGTGAATCTAATGGACCCACGGGAATTGGAACTCGGCCCCAAGATTAACAATTCCGAGCCATTATCAATTACACCACAAGCACATCCAAGCTTACAGCACCTGGTATTCCCAAAGAGTTACCCATCCAGGTACTGTCCAGATTCGACGTTGCTGAACTTCGGTGATCGTACGAGAACTGATGTTCTATGTGATGTGGCCGAAAATTAACGAGAGGCTTGCAACGTTTAGTGTGTGGGGAAGGGTGAAAAATAATTCAGCACACACAAGGCCCCGTACATGCTTTTGAAAAGAACTGGTGTCAACGTGATATGGCCAGAAGCCCAACGATTCGAACAAGTCTTTGGTGGCGGGCGATTAACGGAAAAGTAACGCAGGAAGAGACAGTTGGGGTTTCTGGGACATATAATGGAGGAAGGATGACTTGGAAAATCTGATACACACAAGATATATAGAAGGAAAGAGGAAGGGAGGAAAACAACGCAAATCATACTTATTGAGCTTGAGTAAATGGATGTCGGAACAGGTCTTAGGAGACAAAGTTTATTAAAAGCGACAAAGGACAAGAAGAGAGCTATGATCGCCTACGTGCTGATGGGACACGGCATATAAAGAAGACCGAATATTTTTCTTCACCAATGCAAAGTCTACAAAATATTTTAATCAGAAAAAAAAAAAAAAAAACATTATAAATTTTCCAGACATAATAATATTTTGACTTCGTAGTTTTATCTCATTTTTTATTTTCTTATTCCGGACATGTTTTCTACAATTTCGTATAACGTTTTCAACAAAATTTCACCTGCTTTAATTTTGTCGATGATTTATCTTCATAAACGTGTGTAATGTAACGGATATCGACGCATAAAGTAGAATCGATTCAAATTCCGGGCTAGTCTTACGTCTTCTTCACACAAAAACCATTGGTAAAAGGCATGAATTTGTATCCTCTTCCCCAGCCGTCAGCTACGAGATAAATAGCAACATAGAATGGGTAGCAAGCAGTCTAAAAGAAAGAGAAATGGAGAAGGAAACGAAAAACCACCCTACTATTTTTCCTAAGAATGCATAGCAATTCACAGACAATAAAGAAATTGAATCCATGGATAGTCATAATCGTCTACACCCTAAAGAGACATGTTATTAAATAATAAAATACAGAAAAGTAAATATCTTAGCATCCAATTTTTTGTAGAAATATACAATACAGTTCAAAAGTTTGAAGCCATCCCCAGAATTAGCATTGGATGAACTTCGCAGAAGAGTGAAAAAAAAATGAAAAAATCTCTTAGACACGTTAAAAATAGGATGGAATCAATTAGCAAACGTACACTTTGAGAAACTTTTGCATCGAATGCCAAAAATTTGTGCTGTCGTAACCAAGGCTTAAGGAGGATATTTTGCAAGAGCAAAATTTAATCATAAAATGATTTTCTTTTTGTCATAATAAAATTTCTAATAAAAAAAATCATGTCTCTTTTTTATTTTTACTTTTTTTTTTTTAACCATGTATAATAATTTTCTCTTATTTAAAGTACAAAGCAATACTTAATATTTAAAAAGTTATCAAGGGTCCCCTCAACCTTTTGAGTTGTAGTGTATATTCAAAATACTCAGTAGGTAATGTCGTATATTATTGCAGATGAGTTATTTTCATATATATATATATATATATATATATATATATATTATTATTATTTTATTTTAGATATCTATAGCGATTTCAACATGCTTTTGTTCTAATATCTAAAATAAAATAATATATTGGTCTACTTTGAATTGAGTACTTTAAAAAAAAAATATGCTACGAACAGCGGAATTTGACTTCATCTGTTCTTTCTCTCATTTGGATATATATATATATATATATATATATATATATATATATATATATATATATATATATGAAGTCACACATTATGAAATGGACAAAGTCCGACAATTATTTTAAGACATTTTATGTTTATACATTCTTTTTACAGATACAAATATTTAAGTAAATGCTCTGTTTTATCTACTGTTTATTATAAACAGAGCATTTACTTAAATATTTGTATCTATAAAAAAATGTATAAACAAAAATGTCTTAATATATATATATATATATATATATATATATATATATATATATATATAAATCCTTGAAGCATTATACATCAAACAGTTGAAACCCAACCTAAACAAAATCAATTATGGCATCTCTACAAATATTCTTAAATGTTTATAATTGGTAACAGAAGCCATTGGTTTATACCAACGGCTTCTCATACTTTATACTTCTCCAATTCAGTCTCGTGTGGTCATGTGTGACGTCATGAGATGCGGTGCGATTTTCGCTTCTAGCGTCTTATATGCACGTGTTTATCGTTGCTTAGAAATCATCTATGTAAACAATGACAGACTATCATCACTGTCTTGTCTGTATATTGCTTAATATGTTGTAATTGACATATTTGATAATGACTTATGTAAGCCGAAAACTTAGATTGAATTAAAAAAAATATGGATCAATATTGTGAATTTCTTTCTTCGTTCAACGATAAATTTTATTAAACTTATCAGATGTTACGAAAAAAATTTACATAAAATAAATAGACAACACTTGTTTATATTATTTAATGAAACGTGTATATATATATATATATATATATATATATATATATATATATATATATATATATACTGCCGGTCTTCGGGTTACGTCGGAACCGACGTTCGTCGTTTCGTGGTTACGGCACCATCTCCCATAATATAATACGTTGTCACGCGGCGCTACATGAGGAAGACGGCGTTGTTACTTCACCGGCTGTCCGCCATATTGGATTGTACTCAAACCCATACCTATAACAGGCCAGGAAATCACACTTTTCGTAGCAGCCACTGGGGAAAAGTTTTCTGTCACCAGATAATTTTTTGCTGGTACCACTTGACTTTCATTGATGCGGCACATAGTAAATTCATTGTGTAAGGAAATTCTAACCCATCAAATTTATTTCAGTTGAGGTTCTGCATTTTATCATAAACTAGCAGTAGAGCCCGGCGTTGCCCGGGGATGTAACAGTAAGAGATAGATCAAGTATCGACCATCATAAAGACTGAAAAATAAAATTGACAAAGTTTATTGTTTAAGGTTGACGGACACGCATGTTTTAATTAGTTTTTTTTTTTTTTTTTTTTTTTTTGTTTCTTGGGGTTTTTTTACGAATTGGTCAAACCCAAACTCAAACAAAAACATTGTTTTCAATCGTTATGAGTCTACCGATTGAATAGAATTTTATTATAAACAATTGTCGTGTAAATGGAATTTTTAAAGCATTCTGAATGTAAAAATAAAGAAAAAAATGTGCAAGACAAGAAACACTAACTACCAAAAAAAAGTGAAGTTTTGTTGAAATCGGTTAAAAAATGTAGGTGTGGCACCCTGCATTTTTAGAAAGACTAAAAAGAGATATTCATAGAAATATGATTTAATTTTTATTCGGTTTATTAACCAGTTGTTAGTTATTTAGAAACGAAGAATAATTGAGTTTTGAGAATAATTCTCTAACTGTATTTAGGCGATCCAAAGAGAAGAAGAAAAAAAAAATAATAAAAAGAAAGAGAAAGAGGAATAGATAATACAAAACCCGGTCATAAGTAAAACTAAGACAAGACAGGTGTCAAAATATATCAGGTCAAATTACCTGACCGAAATCCAGGGAAATAGAAATTGTTGTATTTGGTTGAAGAAATAGAGTTTGGAGATAATAAAATAAAACAAAAAGAAGAGGAAAGACAGAAACATAATACGAAACCAGGTCGTAAGCGAAAACACACACGTGCGACCAGCACCTAACAAGTGTCAAAATTATCAGGTCAAGCACTTGAACTAATTCCGTGTCCGCGTAGGATGGAAGTTTGTTAAGGTTGGCTGAAACAATAAAGATTTTTTTGAACAATGGAAACGAAATTTTAATCGGAGGAAAGGTGTCTTTTGTGTTGAGGGGGTGACCGGTGGAACTGTATACAGATTCTGACCTGTTAAAAATTGGAACCCCACGATGATGAAGTGGAGACATTTTCAATTCAGATAATTAAGATTTTTAACTATCAGGTCTGACCAAAAACAAAGAAGGAAAAAAAAACGATTGTCTCGGCTCACAGATAGCGCCAATATTCCTTCCTGAAGTCACATCTAATTAGCGGCAGGCTGTTTTGACAGAACCCAGGTGAGAAAAAGCCAAGATTATCATTTTTCGTACGTGTGAAAAAGGCCAAATTAGATTTTGTTTTTTTTAGAACAAGAACGATGTAAGCCACGCCCGATTGGAGACGGGAGGCGTCCCGCCCCAGTCTCATTAGCCGAAAGCGGTCACGTGATATGCGGAAAGAGGAGGGAGAATGCTCGATCAAGAACCATTGGTCGAAAACGGTCACCTGACATACGAGAGACCGGGAGAGATGGGTATGCGTCTTCCCCCCAGAGGCACTGAGGAAGTAGGGGTGAAAATAATAGCGATAATGGGAAATCAGAACTAATGCGACTTTTGGGATTATCGAGAGAGCCCTGACGCCGACAGACCCACCCCGGTTTGCTGCGGCGTCGATAAAAGCAGGACCCGAATCGACAAAAAAATGAGTTCAGCCCCGGACGGCAGCGAGAAGAGATCACCTCGGACGACAGAGAGTTGCGGCTGAGTTGCGGCAAGAAATCCTTCCAGCCCAAGTCGAAAACAAGAAATCCTTCCGGCCCAAGTCAAAGACAAGAGAAGTTCTATCTAAGTCGACGAAGAAGAAGATTACTCGAAAGCCGCGGAGAAGTTGCAGCCAAGTCGAAGACAAGGCCAAAGAGTTACTGGACGGAAGAAGAAGAAGAAGTTAAAATCAAGCCCAGCCGAGAACAGAATTCGACCCAACCAGATCGAAGTGAAGAAATACAACTCAAGTCGAAGAGAAGAATCAACTGCGAATGATTGATAGAAATTAGCCCCAGTGTCGAACTAAACCACACTCCGACATACACAATTCTAGAGAGTAGACAATTCGAAATCGTTAAGTTGTATGATAGAAGCTTGGTGCCATAGTCCACAGAGCGGGTCGGGAATGAGAACAATTTTTCTTTATGTAACGGACATTAGATATAAAAGGTTGTCACCCTTTTTTTTTATCAGTAATTTTTTTGTCTCGTGAGTTTTTTTTTTTTTTTTCTTTTACTTGTGTTTTGCCACCCCCGTCGGACTCAACTTGCATACGGCCCAATCCCTGCTGGTCCCGTCTGTCTAAGATCTAAACACAGCGTGGGTAGACAGACCGGAGATCAGTACAGTTGCTTTAGCAACCAGGTATTGGAAGCGGGTTGGGAAAGGCGAGGCTGGTGATCATCTAACCAAGAGGTTGGAGCGGCACGCTTGGGACCAGGAGGAGCGACCAGGAGGAGCGACGTCACAGTTGGCGCCGTAACCAAAGGATTCGACCCTGGGCCAGGTGTGTACCCGTCACATAGGAAATCCGATCCAATATATAAACGAACAGACACACACACACAACCTTGGTTTTATAATAAGTATGATTACATTTGGATTATTATAAGTTCATTAGTATAACAGTTAGCAGTTATGTGCCATGCGTGATACACGCTTAGGCGATCATGTATCTTTCAATACATGACTGACGAGGTAGATTTTTTCCCGCAGTAGGTTGCCATTTCTTTCTGCGATAGACCAGTTGCCATCCAAGGCTATAGAACCAGGCCTGCCTTGCTATTAACCCATAGCTGGGGGGGAGAAGAAGAGGATTCGTACCTTTCCCAATTGTATTAGCACGTAAGTGAATGCAATGGATTCGACTGGAATTCGAACTCGGCTCTCCGATTCCTCAATCCGAGCCGCTATCCATTACTCCCCGTAGCGTAAAAAGTCAAAATTGAATTTTAATTGGGATCGATTTTTTTGCCATTATTAATTTTATTGAACTACTGAATTATTTAGTTTTAATGTGCTAAACTTCTGTTATTTATTATTTATTATTAAATTTTATTTATTATTAAATTTTATTTATTAAATTTTATTTATTATTAAATTTTCAATTTTTGTTGGATTGAAATTTATTACAATATACCAAATATTTTTTTTCAAACGTTTTTCTTCATAATATTAGGTTGGTGCAAAAAATAATGTCGTTTTCTTACATAGTAACATATGTGAGAAAACGACATTATTTTTTGCACCAACCTAATAACTGCATAAATATTGTTTGAAAGTTTAAAAACTTACGCTTTTTCAACTAACCACCCGCCGTCTTTTTAAAATCACTCAATCTTGTTCCAACTTCATTAACAACTATTTTAATTTCTCACGTCTGTTATTCTGTTTGATATATTCCGATAAACTTTGGTATAATAATTTTGTATGAACATTTTTCTTTACAATAACAACGTGTCCATTGAACAAAAATTGTTTAAATCATTTTCCAAAATATCTTTTTTATTCTGCTGCTTTCATCAAAATGTTCTTTTCTTATAATTTCAGATGATATATAAAATCATCACAAGTATTCTTAATTATTTGGAATTGAAGTTACATGCGTAGTGAACACTGAAAATTTGAAAAATCTGACCAACTACTGTTTTGATTTATAAAACTTAAATTCTTTTTTAATTCGGGGAAACTTTAATCTATAATTTTTTTGAGTACTACTGTTGAATATTATCTCAAAAGGTGTTGTGTTACAACAGCCTGCCGAGCAAAATAAGGTCCGGGTGTTTCGTCTCCCCCCCCCCCAAAAAAAAAATGAGAAAGAAAGATGGTTAAAGGTAATACCAAGAGATAACACTGTTAACCATACAGACATTTGTTTGTGAAAGGCATTTTCCACCTGGTTATAAAACTGTGTTTGTTCAGGAAAAAGTACGCCCCCGAAATCCTCCATCAATATTCAATAATTTGATATCAAGTCCATTACCATAACCAAGGATAGCAAAAAAAAAGTTCCGCTTCTGTGCAAAATGATGAGTTTGCACATTTCTTAGAAAAAAATAGAATTAAGAATTTTACAAATTTGTGTGCTGATATTGGCCATCATGATTTTGCACCAGCAGTTACCTGCTACAAATCAAACAATCAACAGTTCATCCAGTCTTCTCATTTTTTTTATAATGGAAGTATTTACTGGAGGTATTTACTGGAGGTATTTCGATTTTTTTTATTAAAAGTTTTGAAAACTTGACGTTTGAATGTTACCATGCGGGTATATGCACATACATTTCTTCACTGTTAAAAAAACAGAATGAATGTTTCCACATTGGTCTTAAATTGAGGAAGCAATTCGTTACTTTGGTAACTTGAAAATCGAACGAAAGAAATAGGTTTTGAGATAACATATCGAAGTTATGTCACCACGATGATCTGAATATTCTTGGTGACGTGTTTAGCAAAATGTCAGATGAACAGAAAAAAATGTATCATCTTAGTTGATGAAGTTTATGTTAAAGTGAGTTTACAATACCAAGGAGGAAACTTATTTGGTTTTGCCAAACATTCTAAAGAGGAATTATCAAAAACTGTATTGGGCATTATGATCAAATGTTTACATGGAGGGCCAAAATTTTTGATTAAGATGATCCAAGTTGCCAAACTAAATTCAGATTTTTTGTTTCAGAATTTTAGAAATTGTTGATTTCCTGTCCTTAAGGACCGATGGCACAGTGGATAAAGGTGTTGGTTAGATCCAGTGACAAGACCCAAAGAGTTGTGAGTTCAATACCTGGCTAAGGCAACGGAGAACTTGGAGAGGCGAATTAACAGAAGATAACTGATAAGTGACATCCATTAGACATGGCACGTGGAACTAGAACAGTCTACCCCAGCGAGCGAAATAAAGAGTACAGTTCGACATTCGAACCTCCTGAAGAAGGCTGGAGCGTACAAAAACACATCATCACATTTGAAGAAACTATAGTTCTGTGCTTGGCATCATCAGTTGGTGCGAATTCATTTTTTACCACAATATACAAGTCATGATCTTTTGACACAAGTAGAAATTCTTTAAAAAAAATCCACATGGAAATAAAAATCATTCATTAAAATATTATGCATTTGCATTTGTTTATTCAAAGTTACCTGTCTCTTTATTTACAGGAATTCGTCAAATTTACCAATTTGCACATTGTGGTTCTTGTTTTAGCATTTAAAACACATAAAAACATCAAACTAATCTCGCAATGGAATTTTTCCCTCTGTTTCTATCTGCTATATCGATTAAGAAAATTCACATCGCCTCCAGTAAGAGACCTCATCTGCATGATTGCCTGACCTGTTATACCCTTGATTGTGCTACATTCGGTATCTCTCGTTTGTGTCGGTTTTAGGGGGAACTTTCGCCATTTATTATGGATCCCACGGCAGATTCGTGGGTGTTTACGTAGGTGATCACATTTCCAAAGGAACCAGGAAAAAATCCCATTCCTGGGGAAATAAAATATAATCTATGGACCCTTGTCTGTTTTTTAATTTAACTAATATTCGCTCTGTTTTTACATTGAGCTCTCTGGATTACATCCTCCTTGGGATTATCCATAAGAATTACCAAATATTTCATTGCCTAACTATATATATATGTGTGTGGGGGGGGTACTTTTTTAATCCGACATTTTTATGACTTCAGATTTTTAGTGGATATCCGTATTTGAGTAGACGGTTCGTTTTTTTCTTATTTAAACAGTACTCGTATGAATATTATAAGTCTGAAAAAAGCTCAAATTAGTTTTTAAAACTTAAACATTTTAAGCGTGTAAAGAAACTCAAATACTTTTATCGGGACGAATCTGATATGAATGAGAAAGCTTAAATTAGCCCGGAAATTAAGCTTACTTTTAGCATGTAACCATACTCATGTTTTTTTATTCACTTGAAGCTTATAAACATAACAAGCCCAGATTAGTTTTTAAAAATAAGCTTATTTTTAGCATAAAGGCAGACTCAAATTTGTTATTAACTTGAAGCTTTAAGTATAAGACCCGGATTCATTTTAAAAAACAAGCCCATTTTATGCATGAATCAAGGCTCAATTTGTTTGTTTTTTTGTTTTTCAAAAGAACATAAGTACTATGCTCGTATAAAATTTATCCGAATTCAAGTTCAAAAATCTTTACGAGGATGTGCTGAAAAGTCCATAGGCTGAATATGAAGGAGTGATGATGATATAGCTTTGAAAGCTTGCATGCATTAATTTCTTCTTATTAATTACTGCAATGTTTCTTTCCAGGTGAACTGAAATCACTCCTTCATAGTCAGTCTATGAATTTTTCAGCCCTACCCTCGTATTTAAATATAGTCTGGGGGCACGGTGGAATAAAATATGGCGGCTCGGATTGAGAAATCGGAGAGACGTGTTCGCTATTCCAGTCAAATTACATTTACTTACGGGAAAAGTATGAATCCATCTCTTTTGCTCCTAGCTATAGGTAAGTAACAGGACAGATTGGGTCCTCTAGCCTTGGGTGGCAACCGGTCTAGGAGAAGGAAGAACTGAATTCAAAACCAGCCTAGTGAGGGTTGGGCTCCGTCAGTTTATCCAATACTTGTAGAGCCCCTACGACCCTAATAGGATACGGGTCTCGTGCGTCGTGACACTATAGCCTAATCTACTGTATGTACGTTTAAGAGCGGGTTCCACACAACAAATATATCGCTACCACAGTATTTCAAGCCAAAAATGACAAATACTCGTTATGAATTAACGTTTTGAGGAAGTAGAGGAGATGAAAGAGGCTGTGACAATAATCTTGGACATATTAATTTTGGAGAACTACAAGGGTGGTGCTTCAAAAAATAACAGGGCGCTAAAACATAAGCTTTAAAGTCAGATGCTCTTTTTTTTTTTAAGGAGATTGGAGTTTTGTATTCTTTTGAAATAAATAAAGGTCTATCCTGCAAAGTTCACAAAACCTCTGCAATGCACCTTGTATATCGACTAAACATAACTTTCTGAATATCTTTCCCACTTCCAGTTTTATAACATAAGAAGAAACCAGTAAACGTATAATCGTAATGTTGTCTGAATTTCCATCAACAATTTCATATACAATAGTATTTGATATATTATTGTATTTGATATATATACAATAGTATTTTATTGTTGTATTTCGCATACAATAGTATTTTACTTTTGTATATGAAATTGTTGAAGGAAATTCAGACATCATTACGAGTAAATGTCTAACTCGTTTCTCCTAATGCTATCATAAAGCTGAAAAACAGAATTAACGTCTCCATTCATCCGGTCGCAAACATGTTTGCTTTCATCTTTGTCGGGACAGCTTGATGAGTTCAGAGAGATTTTGTTTTTGACACGTTTCTTCATCTATTCTTTTCATCTGAATATCGTAAAAAATTAAGAGAAATTATTTCATGAATGAATAATAAAGCTATGAATTTATATGAATAGAGAAATTATCATCAACTTCTTTAGACGAATAACTAATATTTTTAAAACATTCCAAATATGATTCAATTTAACTATATTTACAGAACTCTAAAAATGTTATGAAACTAATATTTTATTAAATTATTAATTTCTTTTATTAGGTTGGTGCAAAAATAATGACGTAATAATGTCTTTTTTTTACGTTAAAAAATACGTCAAAAACGACATTATTACGTCATTATTTTTGCACCAACCTAATATAACTATTGTAAATTACAGTGTAACAAAATTTTGATTTTTCTTTGTCTTTGTTCAGTAAGTATTATTTCCTAATTTCTTCTATCGAGAAAACAAAGGAAATTACTATTATTCCCTGTAAACTTTGCTTTTGTGATAGCAACATCGATATTTTGAAATTAACCTATTTTCTATTATATTTAATACAGATTCAGCGCTAAGTTACTGAAGGAGAACTTTCTAGAAGTTTCAAGAACTTTCGAGAAGCTTCTAAAAGTTTGAAGAATTTCTAGAACGTTCTGACTTCCAAGGATCGTACAAAGAAAACATGATGGGAGACTATATTTGGGGGACTGACTCGTGAAAATAATTTACAGTATAAACGTAAATCGTGAATAGCTGCAAAGTTTTATGGTTTCTCTTGTGTAATCCTGGAATGAATAAATGCTACTTTTGAATCATATGTCGTTTTTCCTACTTTGGGTGAACGAGACTGTTCATATTGGCCAGTTTTACGAATGGGAATAGGTAAATTTCAGAAACATGATTATCTTTGTCACAAAGTTTGAAGGAAATATTAGTTATAGTTTTTATACTTTCTAGGCAAATTGCTATATATTTATATAAAATAAACACATCACATCTCACCTCGAACTTGTAAATATCCACTCCAATAAATATAATGTTTTCAGCGCTAAAATTGAAGTAGTTTAAGTAGTTCAGAAGCGCCTGTCAGAGTTAGCTTCTCCTTAATTCCCTAACTGTTTACTATGGGTCGCTCTCCCTACACTACACTTCTTGCCTCGTTCTCTTTTCACTTTGCATTTAAAAATGTGATCTCTCACAAAAATCTGCGTTTTGCCCACTTGAAAACGCATGAAACACATACGCGTACGTACGAACATTCACCAAAGAACAAACTCTTTACGTCCACACACAAACACAAATGTTGATGTCTTTGTCACTTGTAAATTTGTCGTTTAATACATATATTTGTTGACATATATATATATCGGTCTTGTTTGTTTTCTTTACTTCTTCGGTTGGACTCAACTTGAGTCCGCCATGTTCTTCTAGTAGGACCTTCTAGCAGGAAATAAACGGCACGTGTTCCTAATCCAACAACACTCAAACCCACACGGTCCTCTACATTTGTCACAAAAACAAAGTTTGAAGGAAATATTATTTTTCATACTTTCTAGGCAAATTGCTACATATAGTAATAAAATAAGCACATCACATCTAACTTGTAAATATCAAATACAATAAATAAAATGTTTTCAGCGCTAAAATTGAAGTAGTTTAAGTAGTTCAGAAGTGTCGACTTGGGGTTGTCACCATATTACATCCCCTAAGGACGGAAATAGTGTTACAGTGTTATTAGTGTGTTTATATTCCAAATGATAAACTAATGGACAGAAATTGTAGTTTTAAGACATACAATCATCCACGTAAGGCATTCCGACGTCGAAGCAGCGTGATGTTTACTGAGCCTGACTAGAACAAGCCTTCCCAAAATGGGCGTCGCATAATAAACATACATTCATACATGTAAGGCATTCCGACGCAGCGTGATGTTTACTGAGCCCGACTAGAACAAGCCTTCCCAAAATGGGCGTCGCATAATAAACATATATTCATCCATGTAATGCATTCCGATGCAGCGTAATGTTTACTGAGACTAACTAGAACAGGCCTTCCCAAAATGGGCGTCGCATAAAAAATATATATCCATACATGTAATGCATTCCGATGCAGCGTAATGTTTACTGAATCTGACAAGAACAGGCCTTCCCAAAATGTGCGTCGCATAATAAACATACAATCATCCACGTAAGGCATTCCGACGTCGAAGCAGGGTAATGTTTACTGAGCCTGACTACAACAAGCCTTCCCAACATGGGCGTCGCATAATAAACATATATCCATACATGTAATGCATTCCGATGCAGCGTGATGTTTACTGAGCCCGACTAGAACAAGCCTTCCCAAAATGGGCGTCGCATAATAAACATATATTCATCCATGTAATGCATTCCGATGCAGCGTAATGTTTACTGAGACTAACTAGAACAGGCCTTCCCAAAATGGGCGTCGCATAAAAAATATATATCCATACATGTAATGCATTCCGATGCAGCGTAATGTTTACTGAATCTGACTAGAACAGGCCTTCCCAAAATGGGCGTCGCATAATAAACATACAATCATCCACGTAAGGCATTCCGACGTCGAAGCAGGGTAATGTTTACTGAGCCTGACTACAACAAGCCTTCCCAACATGGGCGTCGCATAATAAACATATATCCATACATGTAATGCATTCCGATGCAGCGTGATGTTTACTGAGCCCGACTAGAACAAGCCTTCCCAAAATGGGCGTCGCATAATAAACATATATTCATCCATGTAATGCATTCCGATGCAGCGTAATGTTTACTGAGACTAACTAGAACAGGCCTTCCCAAAATGGGCGTCGCATAAAAAATATATATCCATACATGTAATGCATTCCGATGCAGCGTAATGTTTACTGAGCTAGACTAGAACAGGCCTTCCCAAAATGGGCGTCGCATAATAAACATACATTCATCCATGTAAGGCATTCCGACGCAGCGTAATGTTTACTGAGTCTGACTAGAACAAGCCTTCCCAAAATGGGCGTCGCATAATAAACATATATTCATCCATGTAATGCATTCCGATGCAGCGTAATGTTTACTGAGCCTGACTAGAAGAGGCCTTCCCAAAATGGTCGTCGCATAAAAAAACATATATCCATACATGTAAGGCATTCCGACGCAGCGTAATGTTTACTGAGTCTGACAAAAACAGGCCTTCCCAAAATAGGCGTCGCATAATAAACATATATTCATCCATGTAAGGCATTCCGACGCACAGTAATGTTTACTGAGCTAGACTAGAACAGGCCTTCCCAAAATGGGCGTCGCATAAAAAACATATATTCATCCATGTAAGGCATTCCGAGGCACAGTAATGTTTACTGAGCTAGACTAGAACAGGCCTTCCCAAAATGGGCGTCGCATAAAAAAATATATTCATCCATGTAAGACATTCCGACGCACAGTAATGTTTACTGAGCTAGACTAGAACAGGCCTTCCCAAAATGGGCGTCGCATAAAAAACATATATCCATACATGTAATGCATTCCGATGCAGCGTAATGTTTACTGAGCTAGACTAGAACAGGACTTCCCAAAATGGGCGTCGCATAATAAACATATATTCATCCATGTAAGGCATTCCGACGCAGCGTAATGTTTACTGAATCTGACAAGAACAGGCCTTCCCAAAATGGGCGTCGCATAATAAACATCCAATCATCCACGTAAGGCATTCCGACGTAGAAGCAGGGTAATGTTTACTGAGCCTGACTAGAACAAGCCTTCCCAACATGGGCGTCGCATAATAAACATATATCCATACATGTAATGCATTCCGATGCAGCGTGATGTTTACTGAGCCCGACTAGAACAAGCCTTCCCAAAATGGGCGTCGCATAATAAACATATATTCATCCATGTAATGCATTCCGATGCAGCGTAATGTTTACTGAGACTAACTAGAACAGGCCTTCCCAACATGGGCGTCGCATAATAAACATATACTCATCCATGTAAGGCATTCCGACGGAGCGTAATGTTTACTGAGTCTTACTAGAACAGGCCTTCCTAAAATGGGCGTCGCATAAAAAACATATATTCATCCATGTAAGGCATTCCGACGCACAGTAATATTTACTGAGTCTGACAAGAACAGGCCTTCCCAACATGGTCGTCGCATAAAAAAACATATATCCATACATGTAAGGCATTCCGACGCAGCGTAATGTTTACTGAGTCTGACAAAAACAGGCCTTCCCAACATGGGCGTCGCATAATAAACATATATTCATCCATATAAGGCATTCCGACGCAGCATAATGTTTAGTGAGTCTGACTAGAACAAGCCTTCCCAAAATGGGCGTCGCATAAAAAACATATATCCATACATGTAATGCATTCCGATGCAGCGTAATGTTTACTGAACTAGACTAGAACAGGCCTTCCCAAAATGGGCGTCGCATAATAAACATACATTCATGCATGTAAGGCATTCCAACGCAGCATAATGTTTACTGAGTCTGACTAGAACAGGCCTTCCCAACATGGGCGTCGCATAAAAAACATATATCCATACATGTAATGCATTCCGATGCAGCGTAATGTTTACTGAGTCTGACTAGAACAGGCCTTCCCAAAATGGGCGTCGCATAAAAAAACATATATCCATACATGTAAGGCATTCCGACGCAGCGAAATGTTTACTGAGTCTTACTAGAACAGGCCTTCCTAAAATGGGCGTCGCATAAAAAACATATATTCATCCATGTAAGGCATTCCGACGCACAGTAATATTTACTGAGTCTGACAAGAACAGGCCTTCCCAACATGGTCGTCGCATAAAAAAACATATATCCATACATGTAAGGCATTCCGACGCAGCGTAATGTTTACTGAGTCTGACAAAAACAGGCCTTCCCAACATGGGCGTCGTATAATAAACATATATTCATCCATGTAAGGCATTCCGACGCACAGTAATGTTTACTGAGTCTGACTAGAACAGGCCTTCCCAAAATGGGCGTCGCATAAAAAACATATATTCATCCATGTAAGGCATTCCGACGCACAGTAATGTTTACTGAGTCTGACTAGAACAGGCCTTCCCAAAATGGGCGTCGCATAAAAAACATATATTCATCCATGTAAGGCATTCCGACGCACAGTAATGTTTACTGAGCTAGACTAGAACAAGCCTTCCTGAAATGGGCGTCGCATAAAAAACATATATTCATCCATGTAAGGCATTCCGACGCACAGTAATGTTTACCGAGCTAGACTAGAACAGGCGTTCCCAAAATGGGCGTCGCATAATAAACATATATTCATCCATGTAAGGCATTCCGACGCAGCATAATGTATACTGAGTCTGACTAGAACAGGCCTTCCCAAAATGGGCGTCGCATAATAAACATATATTCATCCATGTAAGGCATTCCGACGCACAGTAATGTTTACTGAGCTAGACTAGCACAGGCCTTCCCAAAATGGGCGTCGCATAAAAAACATATATTCATCCATGTAAGGCATTCCGACGCAGAGTAATGTTTACTGAGCTAGACTAGAACAGGCCTTCCCAAAATGGGCGTCGCATAAAAAACATATATTCATCCATGTAAGGCAATCCGACGCAGCATAATGTTTACTGAGTCTGACTAGAACAGGCCTTCCCAAAATAGGCGTCGCATAATAAACATATATTCATCCATGTAAGGCATTCCGACGCACAGTAATGTTTACTGAGCTAGACTAGAACAGGCCTTCCCAAAATGGGCGTCGCATAAAAAACATATATTCATCCATGTAAGGCATTCCGAGGCACAGTAATGTTTACTGAGCTAGACTAGAACAGGCCTTCCCAAAATGGGCGTCGCATAAAAAAATATATTCATCCATGTAAGACATTCCGACGCACAGTAATGTTTACTGAGCTAGACTAGAACAGGCCTTCCCAAAATGGGCGTCGCATAAAAAACATATATCCATACATGTAATGCATTCCGATGCAGCGTAATGTTTACTGAGCTAGACTAGAACAGGACTTCCCAAAATGGGCGTCGCATAATAAACATATATTCATCCATGTAAGGCATTCCGACGCAGCGTAATGTTTACTGAATCTGACAAGAACAGGCCTTCCCAAAATGGGCGTCGCATAATAAACATCCAATCATCCACGTAAGGCATTCCGACGTAGAAGCAGGGTAATGTTTACTGAGCCTGACTAGAACAAGCCTTCCCAACATGGGCGTCGCATAATAAACATATATCCATACATGTAATGCATTCCGATGCAGCGTAATGTTTACTGAGCCTGACTAGAACAGGCCTTCCCAAAATGGGCGTTGCATGATAAACATGCATTCATCCATGTAAAGCATTCCGACGCAGCGTAATATTTACTGAGTCTGACAAGAACAGGCCTTCCCAAAATGGGCGTCGCATAAAAAACATATATCCATACATGTAAGGCATTCCGACGCAGCATAATGTTTACTGAGTCTGACTGGAATAGGCCTTCCCAAAATGGGCGTCGCATAATAAACATATATTCATCCATGTAAGGCATTCTGACGCACAGTAATGTTTACAGAGTCTGACTAGAACAGGCCTTCCCAACATGGGCGTAGCATGAAAAACATATATCCATAGATGTAAGGCATTCCGAAGCAGCGTAATGTTTACTGAGCCTGACTAGAACAAACCTTCCCAAAATGGGCGTCGCATAATAAACATACATTCATCCATGTAAGGCATTCCGACGCAGCGTAATGTTTACTGAGTGTAACTAGAACAGGCCTTCCCAACATGGGCGTCGCATAAAAAACATACATTCATCCATGTAAGGCATTCCGACGCAGCGTAATGTTTACTGAGTCTGACAAGAACAGGCCTTCCCAAAATGGGCATCGCATAATAAACATATATTCATCCATGTAAGGCATTCCGACGTACAGTAATGTTTACTGAGTCTGACTAGAACAGGCCTTCCCAACATGGGCGTAGCATGAAAAACATATATCCATAGATGTAAGGCATTCCGACGCAGCGTAATGTTTACTGAGCCTGACTAGAACAAACCTTCCCAAAATGGGCGTCGCATAATAAACATACATTCATCCATGTAAGGCATTCCGACGCAGCGTAATGTTTACTGAGTGTAACTAGAACAGGCCTTCCCAACATGGGCGTCGCATAAAAAACATACATTCATCCATGTAAGGCATTCCGACGCAGCGTAATGTTTACTGAGTCTGACTAGAACAGGCCTTCCCAACATGGGCGTCGCATAAAAAACATATATCCATACATGTAATGCATTCCGATGCAGCGTAATGTTTACTAAGCTAGACTAGAACAGGCCTTCCCAAAATGGGCGTCGCATAATAAACATACATTCATGCATGTAAGGCATTCCAACGCAGCATAATGTTTACTGAGTCTGACTAGAACAGGCCTTCCTAACATGGGCGTCGTATAATAAACATATATTCATCCATGTAAGGTATTCCGACGCACAGTAATGCTTACTGAGTATGACTAGAACAGACCTTCCCAAAATGGGCGTCGCATAAAAAACATATATTCATCCATGTAAGGCATTCCGACGCACAGTAATGTTTACTGAGTCTGACTAGAACAGGCCTTCCCAAAATGGGCGTCGCATAAAAAACATATATTCATCCATGTAAGGCATTCCGACGCAGAGTAATGTTTACTGAGCTAGACTAGAACAGGCCTTCCCAAAATGGGCGTCGCATAAAAAAAATATATTCATCCATGTAAGACATTCCGACGCACAGTAATGTTTACTGAGCTAGACTAGAACAGGCCTTCCCAAAATGGGCGTCGCATAAAAAAACATATATCCATATATGTAAGGCATTCCGACGCAGCGTAATGTTTACTGAGTCTGACAAAAACAGGCCTTCCCAACATGGGCGTCGCATAATAAACATATATTCATCCATGTAAGGCATTCCGACGCAGCATAATGTTTAGTGAGTCTGACTAGAACAGGCCTTCCCAAAATGGGCGTCACATAAAAAAAAATATCCATACATGTAATGCATTCCGATGCACCGTAATGTTTACTGAACTAGACTAGAACAGGCATTCCCAAAATGGGCGTCGCATAATAAACATACATTCATCCATGTAAGGCATTCCGACGCAGCATAATGTTTACTGAGTCTGACTAGTACAGGCCTTCCCAAAATGGGCGTCGCATAAAAAACATATATTCATCCATGTAATGCATTCCGACGCACAGTAATGTTTACTGAGTCTGACAAGAACAGGCCTTCCCAACATGGGCGTCGCATAAAAAAACATATATCCATACATGTAATGCATTCCGACGCAGCGTAATGTTTACTGAGTCTGACAAGAACAGGCCTTCCCAACATGGGCGTCGCATAATAAACATATATTCATCCATGTAAGGCATTCCGACGCAGCATAATGTTTAGTGAGTCTGACTAGAAAAGGCCTTCCCAAAATGGGCGTCGCATAAAAAACATATATCCATACATGTAATGCATTCCGATGCAGCGTAATGTTTACTGAGCTAGACTAGAACAGGCCTTCCCAAAATGGGCGTCGCATAATAAACATACATTCATGCATGTAAGGCATTCCAACGCAGCATAATGTTTACTGAGTCTGACTAGAACAGGACTTCCTAACATGGGCGTCGTATAATAAACATATATTCATCCATGTAAGGCATTCCGACGCACAGTAATGTTTACTGAGTCTGACTAGAACAGGCCTTCCCAAAATGGGCGTCGCATAAAAAACATATATTCATCCATGTAAGGCATTCCGACGCACAGTAATGTTTACTGAGTCTGACTACAACAGGCCTTCCCAAAATGGGCGTCGCATAAAAAACATATATTCATCCATGTAAGGCATTCCGACGCACAGTAATGTTTACTGAGCTAGACTAGAACAAGCCTTCCCAAAATGGGCGTCGCATAAAAAACATATATTCATCCATGTAAGGCATTCCGACGCACAGTAATGTTTACCGAGCTAGACTAGAACAGGCCTTCCCAAAATGGGCGTCGCATAAAAAACATATATTCATCCATGTAAGGCATTCCGACGCAGCATAATGTTTACTGAGTCTGACTAGAACAGGCCTTCCCAAAATAGGCGTCGCATAATAAACATATATTCATCCATGTAAGGCATTCCGACGCACAGTAATGTTTACTGAGCTAGACTAGAACAGACCTTCCCAAAATGGGCGTCGCATAAAAAACATATATTCATCCATGTAAGGCATTCCGACGCACAGTAATGTTTACTGAGCTAGACTAGAACAGGCCTTCCCAAAATGGGCGTCGCATAAAAGACATATATTCATCCATGTAAGGCATTCCGACGCACAGTAATGTTTACCGAGCTAGACTAGAACAGGCCTTCCCAAAATGGGCGTCGCATAAAAAACATATATTCATCCATGTAAGGCATTCCGACGCAGCATAATGTTTACTGAGTCTGACTAGAACAGGCCTTCCCAAAATGGGCGTCGCATAAAAAACATATAGTCATCCATGTAAGGCATTCCGACGCACAGTAATGTTTACTGAGTCTGACTAGAACAGGCCTTCCCAAAATGGGCGTCGCATAATAAACATACAATCATCCACGTAAGGCATTCCGACGTAGAAGCAGGGTAATGTTTACTGAGCCTGACTAGAACAAACCTTCCCAAAATGGGCGTCGCATAATAAACATACATTCATCCATGTAAGGCATTCCGACGCAGCGTAATGTTTACTGAGTGTAACTAGAACAGGCCTTCCCAACATGGGCGTCGCATAAAAAACATACATTCATCCATGTAAGGCATTCCGACGCAGCGTAATGTTTACTGAGTCTGACAAGAACAGGCCTTGCCAAAATGGGCGTCGCATAATAAACATATATTCATCCATGTAAGGCATTCCGACGTACAGTAATGTTTACTGAGTCTGACTAGAACAGGCCTTCCCAACATGGGCGTCGCATAAAAAACATATATCCATAGATGTAAGGCATTCCGACGCAGCCTAATGTTTACTGAGCCTGACTAGAACAAACCTTCCCATAATGGGCGTCGCATAATAAACATACATTCATCCATGTAAGGCATTCCGACGCAGCGTAATGTTTACTGAGTGTAACTAGAACAGGCCTTCCCAACATGGGCGTCGCATAATAAACATACATTCATCCATGTAAGGCATTCCGACGCACAGTAATGTTTACTGAGTCTGACAAGAACAGGCCTTCCCAAAATGGGCGTCGCATAATAAACATATATTCATCCATGTAAGGCATTCTGACGTACAGTAATTTTTACTGAGTCTGACTAGAACAGGCCTTCCCAACATGGGCGTCGCATAAAAAACATATATCCATACATGTAATGCATTCCGATGCAGCGTAATGTTTACTAAGCTAGACTAGAACAGGCCTTCCCAAAATGGGCGTCGCATAATAAACATACATTCATCCATGTAAGGCATTCCGACGCAGCATAATGTTTACTGAGTCTGACTAGAACAGGCCTTCCCAACATGGGCGTCGCATAATAAACATATATTCATCCATGTAAGGCATTCCGACACAGCGTAATGTTTACTGAGTCTGACAAGAACAGGCCTTCACAAAATGGGCGTCGCATAAAAAACATATATCCATACATGTAATGCATTCCGATGCAGCGTAATGTTTACTGAGCTAGACTAGAACAGGCCTTCCCGAAATGGGCGTCGCATAATAAACATACATTCATCCACGTAAGGCATTCCGACGTCGAAGCAGGGTAATGTTTACTGAGCCTGACTAGAACAAGCCTTCCCAACATGGGCGTCGCATAATAAACATATATCCATACATGTAATGCATTCCGATGGAGCGTAATGTTTACTGAGCCTGACTAGAACAGGCCTTCCCAACATGGGCGTCGCATAAAAAACATACATTCATCCATGTAAGGCATTCCGACGCAGCGTAATGTTTACTGAGTCTGACAAGAACAGGCCTTCGCATAATAAACATATATTCATCCATGTAAGGCATTCCGACGCACAGTAATGTTTACTGAGACTGACTAGAACAGGCCTTCCCAACATGGGCGTCGCATAAAAAACATATATCCATACATGTAATGCATTCCGATGCAGCGTAATGTTTACTGAGCTAGACTAGAACAGGCCTTCCCAAAATGGGCGTCGCATAATAAACATACATTCATCCATGTAAGGCATTCCGACGCAGCATAATGTTTACTGAGTCTGACTAGAACAGGCCTTCCCAACATGGGCGTCGCATAATAAACATACATTCATCCATGTAAGGCATTCCGACGCAGCGTAATGTTTACTGAGTCTGACAAGAACAGGCCTTCCCAAAATGGGCGTCGCATAAAAAACATATATCCATACATGTAATGCATTCCGATGCAGCGTAATGTTTACTGAGCTAGACTAGAACAGGCCTTCCCAACATGGGCGTCGCATAATAAACATACATTCATACATGTAAGGCATTCTGACGCAGAGTAATGTTTACTGTGCTAGACTAGAACAGGCCTTCCCAACATTGGCGTCGTATAATAAATATCAGCTTTGCGACGATAATGGTTGCTATTGGTTACGAAAGAAAATAAATTAAGTTTCTGTTTTAATGAGACGTAGACAGTTTTATTTTTATTTTTAAAAAATGTTGAAATTATTTTCTTATTACTTGACGGCAGGTATCAGAAAATCGCGTTGATTTATGACTGGAAAAGTGAAAATTCCCAATTTTGATGTAAACTATATTAATATTGTTTTAATTTAAATTCTTTTAATTACACAAATGTTCTTTTCAAATAATGTTCAATCTCCCTTCTTTAAAATAACACCAACATTAGGACATGAAATTTGAATTTAATTACTTTTAAATTTTAAAAATAGCTATTGCAGTGAATGTTTTTATTAAAATGTCCTTTAACAAAATTTAAGATGCTTAATGCAATAATATACAATTTTATCAAGATTTTTTTTACATAACTTTCGTTCCACCTATGAACTGGTCAAAATGAGTAATGGTCATATAACTGAATCCGCGTCTTAAGATGCGTTCTAGAATACTCTCCATGGGTTAAAACTTTTAAAAGTTATTAAAAAAAAGATGACACTAAAGTCATCAGACGCTTCCTATATACTTTTCAGAAGCGAATAATACAATTTTGTTCGCCTAAATCTGCATGTCTATAAGTCCTTTGAATGGGCAAGTCTTTGAAGCCACTCGCACGCAATAAAAAAAACATCACTTCAGTAGGAAAGCAAGCAAAAGAATTTCTGTTTTTCAGTGGCTTTCTCTCTGTGACCCCCTCCAACGTCATTATCCTGTCTTTTTTCATGCCCCCAGCTTGAAGGGAATAATAAAACAGGGAATGATAAAACCACCTTTTCTAACGCAAGCAAAAGAATTTATGCTTTTCGGTGACTGTCTCTCTTTCACACACTCACTATTATGTTCTGTCTCTCATGGTCCCTACTAAAAAGGCTAGTAAATACATTGCTTTTACTTGCGTCTTTTCTCGCTAAACAAGCTTTTTCTCTACTTACACTCTTTAAATAATATCGCTTGTAACAATTATCCGTAGAAATGGAAAATACAGAAAATTACAAGTACAAAGAGGATAGCGAAAATTATCAACAATTAATATTATATTAAACAGAATTATTTATCCTGGAAAAATGCAAGTTACCCTTTAGCCATGACATGCATATATATGTGTGTGTGTGTATGTATGTGTGCGTGTGATGGAGTGTGTGTGAAAATGTTTCTTTACTTCTAAGTTGATCATTTTCTGAACGAAAAAAACTATAAACAAAAATAAATAAATATGTAGTATGACGTTCTACATTACAGACCTACTCATGGTGCAACTAAGGGCCAGAACTGGAGACTTATGTCAATATGTTTGAATTTCAGATATTTGGGAAGAAAACTAAAAATGAGCTCCATTTGAAAATAGTTATAATGACATTTTGACCTAAACCTGAGGATAATAACATTTGAATATTAAATAAATGAAAATACATATTCTGGGTGTGTGCACTGGTAAATATTAAACAAGACAAAGAAGCCAACATTTCTGGTCAAAGATTCACATAATGTTGAAATGCTGTTAAACAAAATCATTACTTTTCACTTATTCAAGCGTTTATGAAAGTTTCATAACTTTAGAACTGTTTTTTTTTCGTGCATTTTAATCTTTGAATTAATGATCCCGTCTAAAAACTTTTTAACGAAACAAAAACACATCGGAACAATGAATTCTGAAACAAAATATAACACGAAACAATATAATCAGTAAAGTAATTTATTTTACTCTTTAGAAATTCAGTAAGTACTTTTATGCTGACTTATTTTGTCATAAATATACTTTTTATGATTAGAGAAGTACCTAGAAAAATTACTCTTATAAATGCATTATTTAGCAGCAGCCGTTGTTAACTTTCTGTACAATTCATTTTATTCATGTGCTGTATCCTTTCAGGACGTATGTGATCATAGCTCTCCACAACTTTCTGTGCTTTATAGCTCTTAATAAATTTTGTTTTTCTGTTACTTTTCGTAAACCCTGTTCCGCCATCCATATGCTTAAGCCAAGTATGTTATGCGTTGTTTTCCTTTGTCCCTCTTATCTTCAATCTGTTCTGTGAGTATCAGATTTTCCAAGCCCTCCTTCCACATCATGTGCCCTAGAAATCTTAACTGTCTCTTCCTGGTGTTAAGTATAAGTTTCCTTTTTGTTTTCATTTTCTCTAAAACTTCGTTGTTGCTCACATGTTCAGTATGATAGCTAAATTATCAAATTTATTGGATTTAATTGTGACTTTAACTTTGCGTAACAAAATTTTTAATAAATGACTTTCGCTATTTTTGAATCTGAATATATAATTTTTCAGATAGGAAGGAAAACTCATGACAGCATAACCCGGCCATTACATTGCATGTGTCTTCCGAGAGGCGTGTACTGGCTGATATTGACTGTGATCCGGAGAGGTTAAACTCGCGATAATAACACATGAGGGCTGTCATTTGGAGTTTCTATGGCAAGTCTTTTGCACCGTTATTTTTTTATCGACGATCCAAAAAGTGTGGATGGTCTGACACAAAGCTTCATCACTTGAAACAAATCATTGTGTTGGTTTTCTGACAACTACAACTAATTAGTTCCACACATATCCGGCTACTGCGAAAAACTTCATCTTGGCACTTGGAATGTACGAACACTCCAGAACAACTCAGCACCAGAATGAAAAAAGAATCTCTAAAGAAGTACAACATTGATATAGCTGCACTGAGAAGTAAGCATCAGTCGATTACATGAAATGAGAAAGCAAAATAAGACATCTAACAGTGTTCCTGCTGCACTTGGATACAATACATTCTCCTGTACTGTTTATGGTCTTTTGTGCAATTCTCGAGCCGGTCTCAAAAGTCATGCCCATCATAGACATGCAGATAATTAGTTCGTGGTTGTCGGAATCACATACGTCAAACTCGACGGGAGAATCCATCATATATATAATTTTATTTACTGACCGATCAGAAATGTGGTCTCATACGCTCGTAAAATTTGAAGTCTCCTGTTTTCTTATATAAAGAGTCGGGTCAACTGATAAAATCAAAAAGCAATCAGATTTCAAGGCAGAAGGGAAGTGTCAAAGTAGAAGGGGATCATAAATTACTCAACGAGGAAGGAGACACCAAGACGAACGGATCAGAAGGCAAATAAGGACATGGGGGAGGGGGGGCTATTTCGGCTGTTTACTGAGAAAAGATTTTAAATGAAAAATATAACAAGTTACTGTGACATCATTCTTAACAAATTTATCTAAACTCCCTTTTCTGTTCAGACATTCCTTTTCGTCTTACAATTATGGAGTGGGGTGTACACCTTTTGTATTTTCTGCTTTATCAAATTTGCTTTGCCTTCTCAAAGTTTTTCTTTCATTTTAAAAAAATCTAATCTTTAAACCTTGTATATTGTTTTGAATTTTTATCCTGCTTCAGTGTTATATACCATACCTATGAATACTAATGGGTATGTTCTAATCTTCATAAATATGTTGGGCTCTATTGTAAGTTGGGGTAATATCCTAGCAGTGGTTTACCTACTTCACGCCGCTGGCGAGTATTGTATTTTGTCGATGTTATATAAAGATAACCATTTCATTTCTAACCTCCGTTTTGATTATTCCTCATTCAGTAACCCTTCCTAGGTTACAACACTTAGTTTTTTTTAATAAAGCCCACAAAATGAAATTTTTTGTGTAAGCAGTTGTTTGCAAATTTTTTTTTTTTTTTTTAATATGCACCGTAATAAATGTTTGTTCTTTTAAATTCAACGTAATGGTTTGAGTTTTGTTTGTTAGCGCCTTGCTTAACATTCGGAATAAAAGAAGTGACGTGCTCTCTTTTCCCTTTTTATCTATAAGAAATTAATTTTTATAATTCTTTTTTTAAATACATTTTGGTAAAAAAAAATTACTCATAAAAACTACTTTTATCAACTATATATTTGTTGTTATGAATAAGAGTTTCATAGCAAAAATAAATAAATTAACTTTATGGGACAAATAATCGCTTAACACCCTGCTACTACTTCTTTTTTTATCTATGTCGATTTTTGCGCAAATCTGTGCAAAAATCGGATCACAGCGCTTATTCAGCTCCATACATATTTTCAGAAAACCTCAACTTCTAATTGATCAATAAACACACAAGTGGGGGTTGCAATCCACCCATGCACAAGTCTTTTTCCAGCGCGTGACCAAGTCAAAATTTCCCGCTTCTTTCTCAGGAGCCTATCACGTGACAACGTTGATTATAAATACCAGACACGAGTTCGCGCTCTCTCTCTCTCTCTTTTTCTTCTTTGCGACTTCTTTCGTTTAAAAAAATATATAGCTCTTTAAGAAATCGCGTTTCGACTCCTTGCGGGCGAACGCTATGAAAACATTCACACACAACCACATACACGTACGTACGAAACTTAATTACAAACATTACAGTACATTACAAGCATCAACATATTTTCAGCTTTACAGAATTCTTTCAACTCTTTCACAGTGAGACAAAAGAAAAGTCAACCAGACACATCGCTGCTACGCTAAAGAAATTTAACTTGGATATTACAGTGTTTTCCAATTCTTCACCAGCAAGAAATTACTTTAAAAAAAGGTCATCTGAAGCTACAAGTTTGCTGAACATATTTTCAGCTCTCCAGGACATAATTCAAGAAACTTTCTAACTCAGTTCTATTTAACAAAATTTGCTCTTTGGTGGACATTTTGTGCGGCAAGTTCATACAACTTTTTATGAGTTCAGATAAAAAAATATTTCATTAGTATAAACTTTAATTCCAGTCAAAGGGAAGTAACCCATATGCTTATACATCATTATATAAATATAAATATTTTTTGTTATAAAACTGTTTTGTGTTGTTTCTCTTGTTGCTTTTGCGTTTGCCTACACATTCGTGAAGTAAAAAATGTACGGGTTGGTTTTGGCGGTCAATTCAGCTACAATGACATTTTTGAATAAATGTTACAGAGTCGGAGTCAAAAAGTTTTCTGAAGAAAAGGTTGTTAAAAATTGATTATTAAAATTTGAACATTATTATTCTTTAAAGCAAATTTGTAACGTTTATAATAAGAAATGCTAGAAAAAATCAGATTTTATCAGAAAGTGGGAGCAAGAGTAAAGAGAACGTGAAAGAGGAAATGATGAAGAGATGGACAGGGAATAGATCAAGGCATCTGGAGATGTCGATTGACATTGCATTTGAATAGTTGGAGATTATATCTATCAGGGAAGCAAGTAAGAGGAAGGGAGTTCCACAAACAGGAAGTGCGAGACATGAAGCTATTGAAGTAGAAGAGACGGCTATGAGTTTGATCCCAACTGGGCACTCTAACGTTATGGCCTTGTGTCATAGTTGGTTAAGATTAGTAAACTACATTTACGCACTCGAACATGAAAACGTTGGTCTGATATTTCAGGCACAATGCAAATTGTATACTTCTAAAATTTAAGGTACGGAGTGTTGACACGTGCTTCTCACAAGATTAAACCTCCAACCCAACCCCAATATACACACCTTTTTGAAGGAAGAAAAAGACGGAAGGGAGAGTAGGCAGGCGCAAGAGTTATTACAACAAATTTGAAACTGTTCACTCGAGAAATATAGTCATTTTCCCGAGGCAGAGACATCTTAGATTACAAACGAAAAGAACAAAGAAGGGGAAAAAAAGAAAAAAAAGAAGAAATCCCGATTATCTTAATATATAGAAACGTATCTTGCCATTTCCGTATCATATGTTATATAAAGTGACAAGTTCATTATCTTTCTCTGTCGGATGTGATAAAAACACAGATATCTCTTTGAATTGATCGGGCAGGTGCTCACTTGATATTAACCTGACTGTAGAGTCTATTGACTCCCATTATTTGCAGCTAAATCCGATAACTTTCTAATAGAAAGATAATTTCTATATATCACTTCAAGTGATGATAACTACCAGTGTATTGTTTTGATTGTTGTTGGCTATCTTCGGCTCAGATTGCGTGACATCACAGCGAAGACGCGATATTAATATAAATTAAACACGGTATATTTCAAAACTAAACTGACGGGCGAGAGCGTATAGCTGTGTTTACTACAAGAATAAATTACAATAACTGTCGTAGATTACCGTAACACCTGGTCATAAGTTAAGGAACTTTAGTCACAAACTGGGAAGTGTTTTAACGGAGGATGGAGAATGTGAAACCGAAATCTGAAAAGGCATTGAATTAGCGAAAGATGCATTCCAAAAGCTATGTCGTGAGAAACAGAAAAAATTCGTTAGAAACACAGAAAAAGGTGCTGGATTGATACCAATCCTCTTGCATGGCAGTGAATGTTGGATAATCTCCCCGCAGGGACATAGCACATAGAAGAAGTTGCAAACTAGTGTTGTGGTGGTAACAATAATAAAACAAAATCATATCTCATGACAAAAAAAAATCCAAATGTATTTAAAATTTTCCCTACCGCATTTTAATTATATTACCAATAGCAAAAAAAAAAAGAAAAAAAAAAACAAAGAACGAAAAATTTATTCACATTGCAAGTCCAATTGTTCCGACCGCCTACTATCGCTAGTCCCCAGACTGCATGAATTTAAGCGAGCTACCAGGCTGGCATCTCGAAATCACCCTCTCACTGTCAAAACGGTTAAATGTAACCGTCTCTTCTACTCAAACTGCTCCTTCTCTCGCACTTCCCGTCCTTGATACTCCCTTCCCCTTACTTGCTTTCCCGATGACTATAGTCTTCAAATATTCAAGTGTAATGTCAATCGACTGACACCCTGAACTTGTCCTTCTCTGTATCCTTTCATCAAACACGCCTCTTTACTCTTGCTCTCAATCCTCTGTAACCCCTTGCGTGCTAGTAGCACTCCCGCCTTGCTTTTAAAAATATAGAATATGAATGAATAAATGTGTAATAGTAACATTACCTCGCGTCAGAAATTATGAGAGAAAAAGGCCCAATAGTACAGAGGCCAAAAGGTGATTATAAAGACAACAAAGATAGTAAAACCAGTTCGAAATGAATCAATGCAGTAACACCACCACCGGATAAGCAGGTAGCTTAGTCGTTATTGGTTCGGTAAAATGGAATTGAGTCTGTTTCGTTTACTTTAAACTAGGGACATTAGAAAATTAGATCTATCTTCCTCTATCTATGGGGTAAATAGCATGGTAGATTTGGTTGGTTGGGTTTTATGGCATATCAACCACTGTGGGTCATTTAATGCCAAATTAAAGCATATATATATATATATATATATATATATATATATATATATATATATATATATATACACACACATATACCTATACATATATTAAATATACACTACTATCAAACATATAGCTGGCAACATTATTTTTTCAAAAACGCATAGCTGGCAACATTATTTTTACAAACGCGTATAGCTGGCAACATTATTTTTTCCAAAAAACGTATAGCTGGCAACATTATTTTTTCTAAAACATATAGCTGGCAACATCATTTTTTCCAAAAAAACGTATAGCTGGCAACATTATTGTTTCCAAAAAACGTATACCTGGCAACATTATTGTTTCAAAAACGTATAGCTGGCAACATTATTTTTCCGAAAACATTATCTGAAGCCTTGTTGTTGGACGTAGTTTATCGTCATACCCAGGACGCTAGCATGGTAGACTGAGCTCTCGTACCTTGGATGAGAAAGGAAACTTTTGAATTCAAACCCTCGTAAATAATGACTGTCTTGTAAGCCAAAAAGTGTAGAACAATGAATTTAAAAGCTGACTAAGGATGCTGCCCACTCTGCCGTTATCTTACTCTAGACAGACCCACTGCAACTACTATTAAAATAACGTAAATGGTTACGGGACTCGTGAAGAACACCTCAACCTGTATTTACACTATTTACATTTGGACTATTGCCTTCATTTCTGTTGATTGTATCACAACGTTTTCGGCCTTCATCAGATTTATATCGATCTGGGTAACCTATAAGGAATCCTAAACTGAAGCCATAATTTAATCCATGGGAGTAGTCCTCGATCCACTGTCCTTGTCTAGGGATGAAAACAGCCAACTCCATAGATTAAATACAGGGCTTAGTTCGGAATTCCCTGGAGGTTAAACGATGTGATAACAATAAAAAAAGATGAGGACAACAGTCAGAATGCAAATAATGTAAATATTGATAACTCGTAATGCTATAAATTCAGAAGACAATCAGGTGACGATAACAAGAAAGATGCGAACAATGATGTGTGACATAAATAATGAGAACTCCTCATCCCAAAAATACAGACAGAAGTCAATCATATGATAGTAAGAACAAAGATAAGGACAATAGTCTGCAATATAAGTGATAAAAATGATGATAACTCTCCAGCCCAGAAATTCAGGTAGAAAACGATCAGGTGATTGTAACAAAAAGCTGAGGACAATAGCCTGCCTTATAATGTAAATAATGATAACTACTCATCCCAGAAATTCAGACAGAAGGCAGTCAGGTGATAGTAACAACAAAGATGAGGACAATAGTTTGCAATATAAATAATGTAAATTATAACTCCTCATCCAAGAAATTTGGACAGAATTTGATGAGGTGGTAATAACAAGAAAAATAAAGAAAATAGTCCACATTGTAAGCAATGTAAATATTGATAAAACCTCATCACAGAAATTCAGACAGCTGCTAGTAACAACAAAGATGAGGACATTAGTCTGCAATATAAATAATGTGAATATTGAGAACTACTCATTCTAGAAAGTCAGACAAAAGGCGATCGGGTGATAGTAACAACAAAGATAAGGATAATACTCCGCAACGTAAATAATAATAACTCCTCATCCCAGAAATACAGAGAGAAGGTGATCAGGTGATAGTAACAACAAAGATGAGGACAATAGTCTGCAATATAAATAATGTGAATATTGAGAACTAATCATAAAAATAAAATAAAATAAAAAATAAAAATAAAATAAAAAAGTAGAATAAAATAAAAATAAAAATCCAGCTAGGAATTAGAAATGGGTAAACCAAGTTTGAATTTCAGCTGAGTTCAATTTACTTTCTTGCAAATACACTTGGAAAAGGTATGAACCTATTTCTTCTCTTTTGTCTCAAGGTGAAATAGCAGGACGAACTGGGTTCTCTAGCTGTATATTGGCAATCAGTCTAGGAGAAACGCAACACTGAATTCCAAAAACGTGTGTAGCATTGGCGTAGCATATATTATGCAGCCAGGGCACCTCGACGTGGTGTAATGGTTAGCAAGCCTGTCTCGCTAGAACAATTACGACTGGGTAGTGAGTTCGATCCTCACTGGGTGCCTTATACTTTCGGCCTTGTGTCGCATCTAAGCTACGCTTAGAAAATCACCATATATATTATGCAACCATAGAAAAGATGATAATCTCGACTGGGGTCGATTACGAATGTGTCGAATTATTATTAATAATAATAATTATGGGTTTCTAAAAAAAAAAAGAATCCAGTATTAATTATAGGTTTATATCCCATTCTTCTTTTATGCGCCGTGTCCCTTCCGGACGTAGGTGATCATGGCCCTCTACATTTTCTTGTCTCTTGTAGCTCCTAATAAGTTTGGGCTTTTTGCTATTTCTCCCACCCCTGCTCTACCATCCATTTACTCAAGCTCATCAAGTATGTTAAGCGATGCTTTCCTCTATCCCTCTTTTCCTCAATCTGTCTTGGGGGTATCAAATTTTCCAAGCCCTCCTTCCTCATTACATGCTCCAAAAATTTCAACTGACTCTTCCTGATGTTAAGTATAAGTTCATTTTTTGTTTTCATTTTCCCTAAAAGATTGTCGCTACTCACATCTTCGGTCCATGGTATCCTCAGCATCTTTCTGTAGAACCACATTTCTACTGATTCAAGTTTATTCTTTATCTTTGAGGAGATTATCTAGCATTCACTACTATACAGGACAAATATCACGTAACGGTCCCGTTCTCTTTTCTTTGTTTCTAATGAAATCTTTCAGTCTCTTAATACTCTGCTTGGCTTTTGGAATGCATTTTTGATCTTCCCAATTCGTCTTCGAATCTGTGTTGTACTTTCCGTTCTCTGTTAGAACACTTCCCAGATATTTACATTTTTGTACTTGTTTTAGTATCCCTGATTTGTAATTTTCATTTTGGGTTTATTCTTTTGCTGACAACTATGGATTCTGTCTTCTTTTAGTTTATACTTAGTCCTTTCTTTCCGCTTTCTTTCATTACCTTCTGTAGGAGCTTTTGTAGTTTCTTTTCTGTGTCTTCTACCGACACTGTGTCATCTGCATATCTTACGCTGTTAAGATTATGGCCGCCAATAATAAATCCTAATAGGACTTCTAATTCTCTCAGAATTGCCTCAGTGAATAAATCTGGTGAGAAGACACATCTTTGTCTTAGACATCTTTCTACTTTTGTGTATCTGCTGAACTCATTTTCTATCCGTATACGGGCGATTTGCTGTCAGTATAGGTTCTTGATAATTCTAATATCCTTCCCAAAAATGTCAAGGTTGCTGTTCTAAGAGATCTTTGTGGAATACTTTATCGAATATATTTGCGTAATCTAGAAAGCACGGTTAAAAAGATTGTATTGCTCTAGTTTTACAACTGATAAAAACCTGTCTGATTTGTAAATCAACATCAAAAATCTTAGTTTTTAAGTAGGATCAAACACCAATTATTTGTACAGCTATGGTTAACCACTCATATCTGAATATGCCTCTCTGGTAATGTGGCTAGTTAATCTCTGTTACAGACAACAGCTCATACACATTTTGTGCTTGGTTTGGTTTGTTTTACAGCATATCAACATCAATGAGCCATTTAATGCCAGCAAAATTTTCATTGTTGGCAATATTTTTTTTTCCAAAAATCTATTTCTGGTAATACTTTTCCTTTTCTGGTAAATTTTTTTTTTTAACAAAGTATTTCTGTTTTTAAAACCTGTTTTTACACTTTCATAGTTTTTTGACCCAATTTTTTTTTTTTTGGGGGGGGGGGGTATTTGCCCATAGCTGGGGTCCTAGCGAGTCCTACCACCTAGATCAGGGTGGACAATAGTGTTTCCACACTCCTGAAAACTTTCCAAGCAGAAGCAGAAGCAGTGTTACCGGATGTAGTTTATTGTCATACCCAGGACATACATTGGTGTTTGTTCAACACCTACATAACCTGCTTGTGGTTTATACTGCAACTATGCTGAGTGGACCTTGGATACAGTTTCTGAGAGCATAGAACCACAACTTAATTGCCGTTGTTCCCAGGTCCACCCTGACTCAGGGTGGTAACACCTGTTAGGGTCTGAGCTATGGGAAAAAAAGGTTAACCCCCAAACTGGAGCCAAAACTATATGAAAGTATGAAAATAGATTTTTATAGTAAAAAATACCAGCAATACATTTTTTTAAAATATATTATTAGGTTGGTGCAAAAACAATGACGTTTTTTGACGTATTTTTTAACGTCAAAAAACGTCATTGTTTTTGCACCAACTGAATACCATATGTTTGACTCAACAAATATCCTCTTTACAAAAATATGTCAATGAAACCTGATCTTTTACAAAGAATACATATTCTATTCATACATACCTATCCTAAAAATCTTGTCTGGATTAAATAACGCATTGAGGTTGATATGCTGTAAAACAAAATAAGCCAAACCATTTCCATAGGCTGATATTATGAAAAGCTCACTTACCTGACAAATTGATCATGGTGAGATTTGAATCTGGGCCTCATGGTCAGTATGCTAAATGTATTATTAGGTTGGTGCAAAAACAATGACGTTTTTTGACGTTAAAAAATACGTCAAAAAACGTCATTATTTTTGCACCAACTGAATACCATATGTTTGACTCTCAACAAATATCCTCTTTACAAAAATATGTCAATGAAACCTGATCTACAAACTGATCTTTTACAAAGAATACATATTCTATTCATACAAACCTATCCTAAAAATCTTGTCTGCATTAAATAACGCATTGAGGTTGATATGCTGTAAAACAAAATAAGCCAAACCATTCCCATAGGCTGATATTATGAAAAGCTCACTTACCTGACAAATCAATCATGGTGAGATTTGAACCTGGGCCTCATGGTCAGTATGCTAACATTCTAACCACTCAGCTACCCGGTGACGCAAGTATATAACATACAGAAGAAACCAATTTAATTTTTTGTTCCTAATACTAAAGTATTAACAAATACTAAAATACAAATAACAAATACTAAAACCCGTTCATTTTTGACCTTGCAGTATATAAAAGTCAGCACGTTTTTTCTTCTATAGGTATTGTTATGAGCATGTCTATAACAAGTAATAAAGATTATATATTCAAGCAAGTTAAAACAGAATAAGTCATTTTTCCTATCTCATAATTAAGTGATGGTTTAATATCCTTAGACTATTTATTTTTTGTTGGTATCTTTTCTGTTCCTACACCTGAGCCCCGAAAGGCTTGCTTGTTTTTTTTTTTTTTTATTTCTGACCTTAAAGAAATTTTGGAAAGAAGATGAAGCAGTTGTATAGATTTGTTTATTTTGTACATTAAGGGAATTGAATAAGTCCGAATGATGAAGAAACATCAGGTGTGAGAAAATTAATGGATTTAACCTTAGGTGTTTTTCATTTAGTTTGTTTTTTCCTGAAGAAAAAAAGAAGAAAAAAAATGTGAGGAAGGGATTATACGTTGAGAAAGCAGGCAGGTTGCTGAGACTGGAATAGAAAATTTAAAGTACAGAAGAAAGAAAAGAAGAAGGGTGGGGAAGAGATAAAATTTAATCTCATAAGGAGGAAGGGACAGAAATAGGATAACTTTGAAAGAAAGAAACAAAGAAATTGTAAAAGATTGAAAAAGAAAGGAAAAAATGAAAATTGTAAAAGGTTGAAAAAGAAAAAGAAAGAAAATGAAAATTGTAAAAGATTGAAAAAGAAGGAAAAAAAAATGAAAATTGTAAAAGATTGAAAAAGAAGGAAAAAAAAATGAAAATTGTAAAAGATTGAAAAAGAAGGAAAAAAAAATGAAAATTGTAAAAGATTGAAAAAGAAGGAAAAAAAATGAAAATTGTAAAAGATTGAAAAAGAAGGAAAAAAAAATGAAAATTGTAAAAGATTGAAAAAGAAGGAAAAAAAAATGAAAATTGTAAAAGATTGAAAAAGAAAGAAAAAAAAATGAAAATTGTAAAAGATTGAAAAAGAAAGAAAAAAAAATGAAAATTGTAAAAGATTGGAAAAGAAAGAAAAAAAAAATGAAAATTGTAAAAGATTGAAAAAGAAAGGAAAAAAATGAAAATTGTAAAAGGTTGAAAAAGAAAAAAAATGAAAATTGTAAAAGGTTGAAAAAGAAAGAAAAAAAATAAATGGTAAAAGGTTCAAAAAGAAAGAAAAAAAATGAAAATTGTAAAAGATTGAAAAAGAAAATGAAAATTGTAAAAGATTGAAAAAGAAAAAGAAAGAAAATGAAAATTGTAAAAGATTGAAAAAGAAGGAAAAAAAATGAAAATTGTAAAAGATTGAAAAAGAAGGAAAAAAAAATGAAAATTGTAAAAGATTGAAAAAGAAAGGAAAAAAATGAAAATTGTAAAAGATTGAAAAAGAAAGGAAAAAAATGAAAATTGTAAAAGATTGAAAAAGAAAGGAAAAAATGAAAATTGTAAAAGGTTGAAAAAGAAAAAAAATGAAAATTGTAAAAGGTTGAAAAAGAAAGGAAAAAATGAAAATTGTAAAAGATTGAAAAAGAAAGGAAAAAAATGAAAATTGTAAAAGATTGAAAAAGAAAGGAAAAAATGAAAATTGTAAAAGGTTGAAAAAGAAAAAAAATGAAAATTGTAAAAGGTTGAAAAAGAAAGGAAAAAATGAAAATTGTAAAAGATTGAAAAAGAAAGGAAAAAAATGAAAATTGTAAAAGATTGAAAAAGAAAGGAAAAAATGAAAATTGTAAAAGGTTGAAAAAGAAAGGAAAAAATGAAAATTGTAAAAGGTTGAAAAAGAAAGGAAAAAATGAAAATTGTAAAAGGTTGAAAAAGAAAAAAAATGAAAATTGTAAAAGGTTGAAAAAGAAAGAAAAAAAATAAATGGTAAAAGGTTCAAAAAGAAAGAAAAAAAATGAAAATTGTAAAAGATTGAAAAAGAAAATGAAAATTGTAAAAGATTGAAAAAGAAAAAGAAAGAAAATGAAAATTGTAAAAGATTGAAAAAGAAGGAAAAAAAATGAAAATTGTAAAAGATTGAAAAAGAAGGAAAAAAAAATGAAAATTGTAAAAGATTGAAAAAGAAGGAAAAAAAATGAAAATTGTAAAAGATTGAAAAAGAAGGAAAAAAAAATGAAAATTGTAAAAGATTGAAAAAGAAGGAAAAAAAAATGAAAATTGTAAAAGATTGAAAAAGAAAGGAAAAAAATGAAAATTGTAAAAGATTGAAAAAGAAAGGAAAAAAATGAAAATTGTAAAAGATTGAAAAAGAAAGGAAAAAAATGAAAATTGTAAAAGATTGAAAAAGAAAGGAAAAAATGAAAATTGTAAAAGGTTGAAAAAGAAAGGAAAAAAATGAAAATTGTAAAAGATTGAAAAAGAAAAAGAAAGAAAATGAAAATTGTAAAAGATTGAAAAAGAAGGAAAAAAATGAAAATTGTAAAAGATTGAAAAAGAAAATTGTAAAAGATTGAAAAAGAGAGTGCAAAAGAAAAAAAGCAGCATTAAAATGAACAAAAGAAAAGAAAAAAAAGGGCATAAAAAGAAGGAAACAATAAAAACAGTAAAGAAATTTGTTAAATGGATGAGAAATTTTCATCCATTTAATTTCTTTTGTAATTTATGTTGGACTGTTCCTTTTATTGACAACCATACATTCTGTCTTCCTGCAACTGATGTCTAGTCCTTCTCGCTTTCCTTCACTAGCTTCTGTAGGAGTTTTTGTAGTTTCCATTTGTGTCTGCTATCAACACTGTGTCATCGTTTCACTGTGTCCAGTGAAAAGCCACACCCTTGTCTTACACCCCTTTCTATTTTAGTATATTTACTGAATTCATTTTCCATCTGTACACAAGTGTTTTGCTGCCAGTATAGATTCTAGATTATTCTAATAGCCTTCCAAAATATGTCACAGTTACCTGGCTCTTCCAACATACTTTAACACTAATTCTACATGGTTTTGATATTCAAAAATAAATCTATTACGGGTGAAGTAATTGTGACTTAGTTTGTGGGCAAGATCATTATTTTCTTACTTATACTGGTGTTTGAGTTCAAAACTTCCAATAGTGATTTTTCAAGGCAAACTGTCATTTCCAACTTAATTTCCTAGCCAGTTTGACTTGAAATAAATGACTATTTGTTTAATACATTAGATAAAGTTTTACTAATATCACTAAGAAGAGTACGAAAAATGAAATAAAAAAATAAGATATCTAAATCTAATTTTGAGTAAATAAGCGATTTGAAGTTTATATTGGGTTAGCTAAAATATTTGTTGTTAGATGGCATTAATAACACTTAATTTTAACTACCTGTATTCAAAACTATAACTTTTCAATGTATTTTGATAGCTGTCATATCAACAGGCATTTATCTTGTTTTGGGTAAAATGATAGCTCTGTTTTTTGTTAATAAATGGCATTAGGAGCTGTCTATATTTCTGAGATGAGGTATTATGTACACTATTTACATTATTCGGACTATTGTCCTCATCTTTGTCGCCATATTTATTACAATGCTTCCACTGTTGTACGCTCCGACCTTCTTCAGGTGGTCGAAATGTAAAACTGAACCCTTTATTTTAGTTCAATACCTGGTTAAGGCAGTGGAGAACTTGGAGAGGGTAATTAACAGGAGATAACTGATATCCATTAGACATGACACATGGAACTAGAACAGTCTACCCCAGTGAGCAGAATAAAGGGTTCAGTTCGATATTCCAACCACCTGAAGAAGGCCAGAGCATACAACGGCCGAAACGTTGTAATAAATATGGCATCAAAGATGAGGACAATAGTCCAAATAATGTAAATAGTGGGCATTAGGAATATTTTCTGTCTGAATTTCTGGGATGATATTTACACTATTTATATTTAGACTATTACCATCATCATTTAGAAACATTTTGTTTTAATTAACTTCATTCCAAAAAGATTTCTGTTGATAGTGGTCATGTCAGCAGGCGCTTGTTTTGCTTTGTACAAATGTTTGTTTTCTTTTTGCTGTGAGGTGGCATTTGATGAGTTTAGTTTTAACCAACTTTATTTAAAAAAAAAAAAAAAAAAAAAAAAAATCGTTTTTGATTATTGTTGCAACCTAGAGAAGAATAATCAAAGGTTGGTAATTATCGATAATACTTACGACAAGATCAACACAAGATTTGCCAGCAGCATGTAGTCAACTGCTAAAAGTGAGTCAAGTGAATTCTACAATGTATCTCCAACTGCAGAATAGCTACCAATGACCCCACACAGTCAGATGTGGCACAAAGCCGAATTTAATGTGGGGTATGCAAGCCGATATGCATACCCAAAATTCCCCATAGACCCTGTATAAAATGGAGTCAGGTAGCTGTTTCCCAGAGACAAGACTGCCCTTCAACATTGCCTCAGGGCAGAGAGGATCCCCAGACAAGGCTGAAAATTTGACAAGCACAGCTGGAGACAAACCTCCAACTGCAGACCAACATACAGTATTTACTACTGTATTTATGTAACTGGGGACATACCCATTATCGTCCATAGGTATGCTACAACAATTGTAGTCCTATCAGCAGGTATTCACTTCGCTTTGAACAAAATCCTCATTTTGTTTTTAGATGGAATTAAGAGCATTTACTTTTAACTGTATTTAAAAAAAAAAGATCTGATTGAATTACAGTAGCTTGTGTACATACTTTTTAATTTTTCAAAATTGCTATTGATTCCAACACTGAAGATGAAAAAAAAAAAAAAAAAAAAAAAAAAGAAATTACCTTTTTCCGATAAATCAGCCTAACATGAATGTTAGCAAATCAATTTAATCCATGTAATAACATTGGAAGTCCTTATTTGATAAACAAAAAAGTTATCATTTTTGTTTAATTTCAGTTCATTAGAATTACTGTTACATCATTCCAAGATAATATATTACAATATTATTCTTAATATAATTATATTTCAATTATATTGGGCAATTTTAATCACATTCCATTTCCATTAAAACAACTAATACCAGATATTTAACAAAAATGCATTTATGTTCTGACTGGAGAATAACCAAACCAAAATATATGGTATGGCAGGATTATCTGGTGTAGATGACTTTAAATTCAGTCTGTGAGATAATTTAAAGCTGGTAAAATTTAGAAATAAATTCAGTTAAAAGGTTGCACATCTTTGAATACTATTTTCAGAAAAGTAAAAATGCAACTCAAGCACAATAGTCAGAGAGAGAAAAGAAAGTTATATACCGTACCTATGCAAACTAATGGGTATGTCCCAATCGTCATAAATATGATGGACATTATTCTAAGTGGGGGTAATATGCTGTCTAAGTAGTCCACCACTAGCAGTGGTTTACCTACTTCACCCCACTGGCAAGAATTGTATTAGGTTGGTGCAAAAATAATGATGGTTTTTGATGTATTTTTAACGTCAAAAACCGTCATTATTTTTGCACCAACCTAATATTTTGTTAATGTTATAAAGATTACCATTTCATTCCCAAACTCCATTTTGGTATTCCTCATTCAGTAATATTTTCTAGGTTACAACAGAGAGAGAGAGAAAGAGAAAAAATAAGGTAGAAAAGAAGAAAGAGGAGAGAAAAGAAGAAAGAAGAGAGAAAAGAAGAAAGAAGAGAGAAAAGAAGAAAGAAGAGAGAAAAGAAGAAAGAGGAGAGAGAGGAGAGAGAGAAAAGGAGGAGAGAGAAAGAGGAGGAGAGAGAAAGAGGAGGAGAGAGAGAGAAAATATTTACCACAAAGTAGAAGACCCACTCATTTATGAAAAGATTGTAGAATGAATAAAAAGGGTAGCTCCAAAATTTTAATAAATTTGGTAAACCTTTGAAATCTAAGGTGCCACTGGTGTTAATAATGCCAACATCATTTTTTTCATCTTACAGATGCTGATTCAAATAAAGATTCTGCCAGAAAATGTTTATATAAGTTTAATAAGTATGCCTGTTCTGGTAATAGCATCAGGAAATGTTCTGGAAAATAATAAATATCTAAGAGGAACTGAAAGACATGATTTAATCTTACCAACACTTGTGTTTAATACAGAAAAGTTCTTCAGGTTCTGGTTGAACCAATTCATGTTGACAACAACCAAAGACAATACTCAATGTAATAAAAAGCAAGTGATGGACAATATTGTCAAAATATCCAAATTAAGCACTGAAAATAATTCACATCAGCTTGATTATGTTAGTCACTTTGATGTATGGCTTACGGCCACATCACGTTGAAACACCAGTTCTCATAGTATCACCAAAATTAAACAAGGTCAAGAATAGTCAATACCTAGATGGACAACCACTTGGGAATACTAGGTGCTCTAAGCTTGTAGATGTGCAGGTGGTTCAATGGATAGCACCTTGGAATTGGAAATCAGTTCCAATTCCAGTTGGGTTCGTTATATTCACTTACACAAATACCCTTGGGAAAGATATGAATCCACCTCTTCACCTCCAGCTATGGGTTAATTAGTAAAACTTGTATCAGTAACTCATTATTTCCCCCAAATTCTTACAAACTACAATTATTTTCTGGCTTTAAATAACCTGCAAAAGGTTGATAAGCTGTAAATAAATCAAATCGATTCACGTAAGTGGGAAGAAAAAAAATCTACTGGACTGAACAATGAAAAGTAATTAAAACATACAAGAAATAAAATGCAAAATGTATCACCATAAAGAATACCAAAATCTAGTTTTCAAGTAATGCTATAAGTGGACATTGAAGTCAACATCCAGCCTGTTTCAAGCCTGACAATTGCATTTAGCATGACATTGACTGTTGCCTCATGGTGTTGACTTTAATGTCCACTTTTATATTTACATATGCTCTAGCCATGATATTGAGCACTTAAAACCATATACGTGTGTGTGTGGGGGGGGGTAGGCCAAAAGTAGGCTTACACTTAGTAGTTATGCACTTAATACTTTTTAAAAACATTGCATTTATATTTATTACAATCATATTTGTTCAAAACTGTTTATGTACATTTGTTTAGCACTTTACTTACATTAGTTTAATCTCTTAAGTGCTCAAAATATCTTCCTTCAACATCTCCAGAACACTGTGAGACACAGTACAACACAAATTCCAATATATACTTCAAAGATGTACTCTTAATTTGTCCACTGTGTGGGAATTTCTCTCATAAAACCCGTTCCTTATTATGCCCCCCTCCCAAGAAATCCACTAGTGTTAGGTCGGGTGAAGATGGTGGCCATTCAATGCTGCTCCTTCTTCTGTGGAAAGGTTTGGTTATGGTAGTCCCTTACTGCCAAAACATGAATAAGGGATATGGAATACTGGTTTGGAATTATGATTTGGATAAATTAGATTTAAAATTTGAAACAAACTACTTTTGGCCCACCGTGTATGTTAGTAGGATTATAAATATCAGGTGTCCCAAAAAGTTTTTGCCAATTTTTGCTAACTTATTTCTAGTCCAGCTGTTTAGTTACTAACAAGCATAACTATACAGGAAGCAACTTGTATTGACAAGTACATTGTTGAAGGTTTCAGTTATTATTTTATTACATAGCTAATATTTTATTTCTTATTTCAGAGCCCTCAAAATGACTGATAAAAAAATTGGTAATTCATGCTTGTCTGTTGTATGAGTTTAAACTTGGTACAAATGATCATGTGCTTCTCGTGAGCTATGTACAGCCTTTGGCGAAGGTGCAGTAAGTGAACAAACTGAACATAATTGGTTTCAGAAGTTTCATTGTTGCAATGAAATCCTTGAAGCTGAACCTTCAGCAGGACAATCAGGATTTAAAAGCAGCCATAGAATCAGATTCAGGTTTAACATGTCATGAACTAGCTTCGAGGTGAGCAATGAAACTATAAGACTGCATTTGCACCAGCTGGGGAAGAAATGAAAATTAAGCAAAGGGTTACCATACGACTTAACACCAGCAAACAAACAGCAGAGGCTTACCATATGCACTTCTCATCGCAGTAGACTAACAAAAGAACTCATTTTTGATCGAATTATGATGTGATGAAAAGTGGATCATGTATACAAGCTCTAAGAGGAAATATCATTGGTTATCGCCAGGTGATCCTTTGCCACAAACTTCAAAGGCACCACAATTCAAAAAAAAAAAAAAAAAAAAAAAAAAAAAAAAAAACTTTTGCTGTGTTTGGTGGACATGTTAAGGAATAATTCACTATGAATTTTTAAAAATGGGTGAAACCATTACTGCTAACAAATACTGTAAGTAACTTGAACGAGTTCAAGAAAATTTGTTGAAGAAACAGCCTGCATTAGTAAACAGAAAAGCTTTGTTTCTCTAGGACAATGCTCGCCCATACATTGCAAAAAAGATAGCAGAACTAAAGTGGGTTATTATGCTTCATCCACTGTATTCACCAGACCTCTCACCAACAGATTTACACTTGCTTTTAGGCTTAGATAATCATATGAAGAACAGGACATTTAATAAAATGGAAGTGCATAACTTTTTTCAAAGTAAAACTAAGGACTTTTACAAAAATGGCATTACTCAGTTGTTGAACCGTTGAGAAAAGGTCATAAAATGTGATGGTTCATATTTTGATGAATGACTTTAATTTCCTTTATAAAAATTGGCAAAAATTTTTTGGGGCACACAACTGAGTTCCTTCAAGATAATCAAATGACCGATTCAAACAAATACTGCTCCAAATTAGATAAAGTAAAACTTCTCTGAAATTAGTTAAGAGAAAGATCATAAAAGAGCATAATATTCAGTCATGATAATGCTAGACTGTTTCTTTGGCAATTAGACAAAAGCTGTTAAAAGTTTGGCTGGGAAATTTGCTGGATACTGTACCTTTGGGTGATCATTTATGATCAACTTTACAGAATTCTTTTAATGAAAAGAATTTTGGTCTCCTCTAAGACTGCAAGAAAGTTAAAAAGTTTTAGAAGAAATTACCCAAGTTCTTTGGAAGATACCACAAGATAGTGGAACAAAATTGTAAATATGTTATACAAGTACAATTATTATAGAGTAAAGAAGAGTTAAATTACAATTGATCAATTCATTTTCTACAGCTTATCAACCCTCTGCAGGTTACTTAAAGCCAGAAAATATTTCTAGATTGTAAGAGTTTTTGTTTTTTTAAATAATGGTTTAGTGATGCAAGTCTTACTAATTAACCTATAGCTGGGGGGTAGATGAGGCAGATTCATACCTAATCAGAATCTAATGATGAAATTATTTGGATATAAAGTGGGGGATCAATTCTATATCACAATTAATATATAAACCGATCCCTCACTTTGTGGCCGCGATAGTTTCTATACATTTATATTCCAGAGAATGTAAATAAATCTAAAAACATGCTTTTGTAGGTAATCAGTATTTTATTGTTTGCTAAAGCTTAACCCTTTACAGGTTATTTAAATCCAGAAAATATTTAGATTATAAGAATTATTTTCAAAAATAAACATGGTTTAGTGATACGAGTCTTACTAATTAACCCATAGCTGGAGGAGAAGAAATAGATTCATGCATAAACTGTTTCCCTCCCCATCAGGCTTTTACGGTGAGAAGAGTGGCTAGATACCAAAGTAAGACCTATGCTAAATAAAGTCTTCGTTCAAGTATTCAAGTAGTAGATTTCCAAGTAAATGTGAATTTTTTTTTTTCTACATTACCTCATATGCTGTAATCTTACTATTGCTTTTGCAATGAGGGGTGGGTTCACATCTTTTCCAGAGGTATTTGCAATAACTGGATACAATGAACTCCAGAATGTTTGGAATTCGGCACTCCAATTAACAATTCCGAATCCTTATCCATTACACCACCCATTCTTTCAAGCTTACAGCACCAGGCATTCCCAGGTGATCACCCATCTAGGTATTGGCCAGGCTTGAAGTTGCTTAACTGCAGCAATCGTATGGGAACCAATGTTTCAATGTTATGTTGCTGTAAGCCCCTAAGGAAGCCAAAACAAATATATTTATAAGATGTGATGTTTTTTTAAATTTGAAATATTTTTAGCTTGTAAGAAATTTTTTTTTTTTTTTTTTTAGATAATAATGGTTTAGTGATATAAGTCTTACTAATTAACCCATAGCTTGGGTGAGAAGTAGATTAATATTTTTTTCCAAGGCTAGTGGCACATAGTTGAATACAACAAACTCAATGGGAATTTAAACTTGGCTCTCCAACCTGGTATTCCCAAGCAGTCACTCATATAGGTACTGATCAAGCTCAATTCTGCTTAACTTTGGTAATCACACAGGAACCAGTGTTTCAACGTGATGTGGGTATAAGCATAACAAATAAAATACAATTTGCATGTTAAATAAATTAAAACTTAAGTTTTCTTATGTCTAGTACAAGGAAACATTAAAAACATTTGCACAAGTGTGTCTTAAATTTAAAAACAAGATTTCTAAGATTAATAGTAAGATTCTATTATGTGCAACTTTATTTTTTCTGTCAGATAAACCGACAAAACAGCTAGTGACAAGAAACTGAAACAAGCAAGGATTATTTATTTTTTAAATAAAAATTGAAAGAAAAATAAAACACTGCTCATGTAAAAAGAATAAAATTTTTATTTATAAAACTTTAAATTCAGAAAAAAAAAGAAGAAAGAAATGCAGGAATAAACAGTAACAATTATTAAGAGGAAGACGAAAAAGTTTTTTTTTTTTTTTTTTTTTTTAAGTACAATAGGTATTTTTTTACATTTTTGTTTTGTTAAATATAAACATGAACATTTATATTTGTATTCAGTAAGAGAATTTAAAATACACATACACGCACATTTTCAACAGGTGCAAATAGTTTTAGTTAGAATTCAAACTATGAGAGGAAAGAAATGTAGAAATGGTACACCATTTACAAAAGCCCTCACCTACAACAGTGAGGTAATGAAATACAAAAATATTTTAAAAAATGTTGCCTATGCAAACTTGTTCAGATGGAAAAAGAAAAATATAAACAAAAATATTATCTCTCTCTCACTCTTTCTTAAAGGGGGAATTGCTGAAAAGTTCTCAGCCCAACCAAAGAATTTGAATAATAATAATAATAATAAAAAATGGTCGGTCATTAGTTGATTAAGTTTTGAATTATTTGTTGGGTCCAAAAATTTTCAGCACCCTCTCATATTAAAATAAGTTTTAGAATAGGAATGCATTGGAAACCAGGAATAAATGGAATTGTCAGAAATTAAAGAATTCCTCTCAGAATCGATCATATATATAACATAAATGATTTCTATGCAAATGATTTCTATAAAGAAATGCATTGAAATTCAGGAAGAATGGATTTGTTAGTGGTCAGTAATCAATGCAAACATTACTATTAGGTTCATGCAAAAATAGTGTCGTTTTCTCACATATGTTACTTTTATATATGATTTCTGAATTAATTGATAGATATATATATAGCCATGTTATATATCATTTTGAAGCGCGTTTTTCGCTCTATCGAATTGTGTTATTCGTTACCGTTCTCAATCTCTTCATTCATTTTTTTGCAGGCTTTTCGACAGCTTGGACAAAATTCAAATCTGCACGATTTTCTTGTTCCAGTTCAAACGAGGCCGAAAAGCTGCCGAGACAGCTCGTGATATCAACGATGCATTTGGCCCAGGAACCACTAACGAACGTGTGGCACAACAGTGGTTCAAGAAATTTCACAATGGTGATGAGAGCCTTGAAGATGAAGACGATCGCGGCCGGCCGACTGCGGTTGATAACGAACATTTGAAAGCCTTAATTGAAGCCGATCCTCGCAAAACCACACGAGAAGTTGCTGTTGAACTCGAGGTTGACCACTCAACAGTCATTCGCCATTTAAAGCAAATAGGGAAGTCAAAATAGTTGGATAAATGGGTGAATGATAATCAAAAAAAATCGTCAAAAAACGACATTATTTTTGCACCAACCTAATAATAAAATATGTATGTTTTTAATGTGAACCAACTGGAATTACACTGAAAATCAGGAAAAACATGGGATTGTCAGAGGTCATGAATCAATAGGCATATTATATTTATTAAGTTAAATGCATCAAAAATTCTAAACAATCATTCTGATTATAGTAATACCAGATATCCATTCAAACATTTTATATATATGTGTGTGTGTGTGTGTGTGTGTGTGTGTGTATATATATATATGCGTGCAGGTTAGTAGGATATACAGGGTGTCTCTAAAGTCTGGACACACAGGAAATCTCATTAACTATCTTTTTTTTTTTACCTCCACAGATTAAACATGGTTTTGTCGAAATAAAGAATTGACTTCTTTTATGCTAAAGGTGTACTAAATTAAAAATCACAGATGCAACACACTTGATTGAATGCATAAAGAGTGAATGTGCTAAAATTGACAGCAATGTGGAGTTATTGCATCAACTTCACGTGAATCCTGCAAAGTGCATCAACCTTTGCATCACAAATGATGGAAATTATATTGAGGATGTTATTTCTTAATAATCCAATTCAATAAAATATTGTTGAAAATTTAATTTCTTGAAAATATGTATTTTTGCCCATGTCCAGATTTTAGGGACACCCTGTAGAAACTGGAACTTCTGACTTACAATTGAAATATGGAGGAAATATGGATGATCTGATTCCATGGACGTAGCATGCTTACTTTATATGAACACTTTTAGTATTTACAGGTAAATTTTACAGTGAAAGTTTTATATTTCCTAAAATCTAGTGATGTTATCACAACCCACATTTATATATATATGTGTGTGTGTGTGTGTGTGTGTGTGTGTGTGTGTGTCTAAAATTTCTGATAAAATATATCTGTAAAAGGACAATATGAATAAAGACAAAAGGGAAACTTATCTTAACCAACAAGTTTCATCTCCCGAGGGACTTTATCAAGGCAAATCCAAAGAGTTTGTAAAAAATATTTATAGACAAGAGCACAAATGTTAGTTTTTCAAAAATTACAAATTTAAGAAACGCTTGTAAATATTCATCAGGTTAGAGAAAAAGTTTAGGTAAGTTATGGAGAATGCTAAGTGATATAATTTAATGTCTAATAAACAAAAGTGAATAAAAGATGTTCTTGAAATTTTTTTTATGCAAATTAATATTTAAATTATTTTAGTTTGAGATTAATTTCTGTGTTATATATTTTAAATAACATGAAGTCATGAATTCAACCATTTTCTTTTAATTTTTTAACATTTTCATAGTCATGTATTTTGGCTTGGGAAAGGAGTAATTCTTTCAGGAATGGAAATATTTAAAAAAAATCCAGGGTGCAGATTTATATATGCCCCTAGATTTTTCCTGATTTATCACTTGAAGATTTTTGGAATCAATATACTTTAAGTCCTATCAATCATCTCTCTGTAAGCAGGAGTGGTTGGTAGGCTTAAAATTAACCTTTAATGCTATAGTTTTTGTTTAGGCTGGGTTTGTATGTGTGTGTGTGTGTATATATATATATATATTTTTAAATCACAGTGCATATTTTTTAATTAATTTTAGCTCCGATTTAAGGTCCAATAAACCAGTTTGGACATTGTAATTGTTTTATTTTGGTATTAACAATTCATAGTAATATATTTTTTTGTTATAAATGGCCTTTTAGTATGTCTACTTATATTGTTCTAATAAAATTTATAATATTAGTAATAATGAATAGTGTATGGTCCCAATTTGTCAGGAGAAAAACTGACAATGAGCTGGAGTAAAAACATTAATAAAATAATAGTACTGCAAATTTCTCATCACTACAGCTACTTTGTCTAATATATATCACTACACTACTATGTCTAATGCCTTTAAGACCACTTACATTAGTATGAAATAATCTTTTGTGTAACAGATCAAAATTTTTTTGTCAAATCTAGCACTTAAGCAAATAAATATTGCCTAAAAAGTGAAAGCATATATTAATTTAAATACAACAAAGAATTTGTTCAGCTTTAACATTAATTTACAGAAATCCCAATTCCTCTTGATATCTGCATAATTAAGTTTTAGTGATAATAAAACTTTAGTGATACAAATCTTACTAATTAACCCATAGCTGGAGCAGGAAAAAGAGGCAGACTCATACCAAATCAGAATTTGACAAGTAATTTTAACACTGATATAAAGTGAGGATTCAATTCTATATAATCAATATATAAACTGATCCCTCACTTTGCCTGAAAAGAGGGGGGGAGAAGTAGAGAAAAAAATGAAAATTGAACAAAAAAGAAGAGAGAGAACAAGAAGAAAAAAGAGAGAGACAAGAAAAAAAAAAAAAAAAAAATAAGAGCGAGAACAAGAAGAAAAAAAAAGAAGAGCGAGAACAAGAAGGAAAAAAAAGAAGAGCGAGAACAAGAAGGAAAAAAAAGAAGAGCGAGAACAAGAAGGAAAAAAAAGAAGAGAGAGAACATGAAAAAAAAAGAGAGAGAACATGAAAAAAAAAGAGAGAGAACATGAAAAAAAAGAGACAAGAGAAAAAAAAAGAGACAAGAGAAAAAAAAGAGAACAAGAGAAAAAAAAGAGAGAACAAGAGAAAAAAAAAGAACAAGAAAAAAGAAGAGAGAGAGAGAAGAAAAAAGAAAAGAGAGAGAGAGAGAGAACAAGAAAAAAGAAAAGAGAGAGAGAGAACAAGAAAAAAGAAAAGAGAGAGAGAGAGAACAAGAAAAAAGAAAAGAGAGAGAACAAGAAAAAAAAGAGAGAAGAAAATAAGAGAGAGAACAAGAAAAAAAATAAGAGAGAGAACAAGAAAAAAAAAAAATAAGAGAGAGAACAAGAAAAAAAAAAATAAGAGAGAGAACAAGAAGAAAAAAATAAGAGAGAGAACAAGAAGAAAAAAATAAGAGAGAGAAGAAGAAGAAAAAGAAGAGAGAGAACAAGAAGAAAAAGAAGAGAGAGAACAAGAAAAAAAAAGAGAACAAAAGAAAAAAAAAGAGAACAAGAGAGAAAAAAAAAGAGAACAAGAGAGAAAAAAAAAGAGAACAAGAGAGAAAAAAGAAGAGAACAAGAGAGAAAAAAAAAAGAAGAGAACAAGAGAGAAAAAAAAAAGAAGAGAACAAGAGAGAAAAAAAAAGAAGAGAACAAGAGAGAAAAAAAAAGAAGAGAACAAGAGAGAAAAAAAAAGAAGAGAGAACAAGAGAGAAAAAAAAAAGAAGAGAGAACAAGAGAGAAAAAAAAGAAGAGAGAACAAGAGAGAAAAAAAGAAGAGAGAACAAGAGAGAAAAAAAAGAAAAGAGAACAAGAGAGAAAAAAAAGAAAAGAGAACACGTGAGAAAAAAAAGAAAAGAGAACAAGTGAGAAAAAAAAGAAAAGAGAACAAGTGAGAAAAAAAAGAAGAGAGAACAAGAGAGAAAAAAAAGAAGCGAAAGAACAAGAAAAAAAAGAGAAAGAACAAGAAAAAAAGAAGAGATAGAACAAGAAAAAAAGAAGAAATAGAGCAAGAAAGAAGAGAGAGAACAAGAAGAAAAAAAGAGAGAGAACAAGAAGAAAAAAAGAGAGAGAACAAGAAGAAAAAGAAGAGAGAGAACAAGAAGAAAAAGAAGAGAGAGAACAAGAAGAAAAAGAAGAGAGAGAACAAGAAGAAAAAAAGAGAGAGAACAAGAAGAAAAAGAAGAGAGAGAACAAGAAGAAAAAGAAGAGAGAGAACAAGAAGAAAAAGAAGAGAGAGAACAAGAAGAAAAAGAAGAGAGAACAAGAGAAAAAAAAGAAGAGAGAAGAGAGAACAAGAGAAAGAAAAGAAGAGAGAACAAGAGAAAGAAAGAGAAAGAACAAGGAAAAAAGAAGAAAAAACCAAGGAAAAAAGAGAAGAAAAAAACAAGAAGAAAAAAACAAGAAGAAAAAAACAGAAGAGAGAGAACAAGAAGAAAAAAAAGAAGAGAGAGAACAAGAAGAAAAAAAAGAAGAGAGAGAACAAGAAGAAAAAAAAGAAGAGAGAGAACAAGAAGAAAAAAAAGAAGAGAGAGAACAAGAAGAAAAAAAAGAAGAGAGAGAACAAGAAGAAAAAAAAGAAGAGAGAGAACAAGAAGAAAAAAAAGAAGAGAGAGAACAAGAAGAAAAAAAAGAAGAGAGAGAACAAGAAGAAAAAAAAGAAGAGAGAGAACAAGAAGAAAAAAAAGAAGAGAGAGAACAAGAAGAAAAAAAAAGAAGAGAGAGAACAAGAAGAAAAAAGAAGAAGACAGGGAACAAGAAGAAGAAAAAAGAAAAGAAGACAGGGAAGAAGAAGAAGAAAAAAAGAAGACAGGGAAGAAGAAGAAGAAAAAAAGAAGACAGGGAAGAAGAAGAAGAAAAAAAGAAGACAGGGAAGAAGAAGAAGAAAAAAAGAAGACAGGGAACAAGAAGAAGAAAAAAAGAAGACAGGGAACAAGAAGAAGAAAAAAAGAAGACAGGGAACAAGAAGAAAAAAAAGAAGAGAGAGAACAAGAAAAAAGAAGAGAGAGAACAAGAAGAGAGAGAGAGAGAGAACAAGAAGAGAGAGAGAGAGAGAGAACAAGAAGAGAGAGAGAGAGAGAGAACAAGAAGAGAGAGAGAGAGAGAGAACAAGAAGAGAGAGAGAGAGAGAACAAGAAGAGAGAGAGAGAGAGAACAAGAAGAGAGAGAGAGAGAGAGAACAAGAAGAGAGAGAGAGAGAGAGAACAAGAAGAGAGAGAGAGAGAGAACAAGAAGAGAGAGAGAGAGAGAACAAGAAGAGAGAGAGAGAGAGAACAAGAAGAGAGAGAGAGAGAGAGAACAAGAAGAGAGAGAGAGAGAGAGAACAAGCGAGAGAGAGAGAGAGACGAGAATACATAAACAAAAAAG
>OZ010606.1:35642184-35684684 GCA_963932145.1 Acanthosepion lycidas
AGCCATGACCATCTATGTATCAAAGAGATATGGCATAAAAAATGCAAAAGCAATTTAGAAAATAAGAAACAAAGTGTTGTCTGTTATACCTCAATTAAACTGCAGTGTTTCACAGGAGATTATATTCAAAGGATTCATTCATTCATTTTCTATTGTTTAACACTTTTCAGGTTTTTTAAAGTCATGATTTTTTTTTGATTCGAAGAATGTTTTGGTTTTTTTAGATTTGAAGAATGTTTTGGTTTTTTTTTGTTTTTTTAGATTCAAAGAATGTTTTGTTTTTTGTTTTTTTTTAGATTTGAAGAATGTTTTTTTTTTTTTTTTAAATTCGAAGAATGTTTAGTTTTTTTCCTTTTTTTTTTTTTTGATTCAAAGAATGTTTTGGTTTTTTTTATTTTGATTCAAGGAATGTTTTGGTTTTTTTTATTTTGATTCAAAGAATGTTTTGGTTTTTTTATTTTGATTCAAAGAATGTTTTGTTTTTTTTATTTTGATTCAAAGAATGTTTTGGTTTTTTTTTTTTGATTCTAAGAATTTATTTTTTATTATTCTAAGAATGTTCTTTTGTGAGAATTTTTCCTTTAGTGATACAATTCTTCAATTAAGCCATAGCTAGGGGTAGAAAAGGTGGATTCATACCTTTCCCAAAGTTATTTGTGCTTTAAGTGAATATAACAAACCAAATAGGAATTTTGAAATTCTGCTCTCCAATTAACAAATCCAAACCATTATCCACTATACCACCTACAGAACCAGCTTGTAGTACCTGATATCCCCAAGTGATCACCCATTTAGGTATTGATCAGGCTCAATATATTCAAAAGAGATCAGGTCAATGGAACTCATCAGCCTGGGAAGGCAGTCCATCTCAAAGAAGGAAAACTAATTTCAAGCCTCCATGGCCTTGCAATTATATTTCGTCATGGGTAATACTTTGGAAGTAAACACTGGGAAGGGAGCAGAATCCAAAAGGCAGTTTGATGTTGCATTCAAATTTATTTTGAAAACTTTTGTAACAACATTGGTGCCACACAGTATCAGCATCTGGCTTTTTCTTGGATAACATTCGTAATGTGGAGAGGAGAAACATGCTGCATGGATAATGGTCAATAACTCATAAAATCTTGCATAGGTCTGCACTCTGGAGAGGACAATCAAGTAAAAACAGAAAATTAATCAAAACTCCCTGGGTACAGACCCAGAGACTCAAAATGATGGATACCACACACAGAGCTACTCATTACTGTAGAGGTTTGAAAGTAGTTTTCCTTCTAATTAATTTTATCATTCTTTATTATTATTATTAATAATAAACATTACAATTTAAAGACATTAAGTTTGTGTTTACCAATGAACAAATAATATTTACTTGTTTATCTAAAGCTTTAAGATATTTTGGTTGTACAAATATCACATATTGAAAGTTAATATACCAATAGTATTGAAAGTTAATATACCAATAGTATTGTACGTTCCCTATAACTCTATTTCATTAACCCTTTAAGGCAGAATGTGCCTAGACGCTTCATATGCACTTGTAATCAGGTAGCATTGTATTTCAATATACAGCATTAGCATCCTTCACATGCAAAACTGGAGATGACAGAAATCTACAAATTTTACAAAGTTGTAGGTTTCCAAAACCATATCTCATAATCAGTAATACCAAAGGGATTAACAATGGACAAATTTTGTAGATAGAAATGTAAGTTATTTCACTTAAACTCAAATGTATGAATAAAAGAAAATCAAGTAGAAAGATATAAAGAAATTCTGAAAGAAAGAATTGGCATTATTCCACAAATGGATTTTCATAATAAATCTATAGAAATATTAGGTTGGTGCAAAAATAATGACGTAGTAATGTCGTTTTTGACGTATTTTTTAACGTCAAAAAACAACATTATTACGTCCTTATTTTTGCACCAACCTAATATATTAGGAGATGCTGAAAAATTATGATTTCAGATTTCATTATAAATTATTTTCATTTGTCTTAGAGCACAAAACTAAAGTGTATTTCTTAAACTGAACCCAGTCATAGACCTATATAAGGAAAATATTGCACCAGACAGCCATGTTTTATGCATCATGTCCCTTCAAGACATGGGCAATAATCCACAACTTCATATGTTCTGTAGTTCTTAGCCATGTTTGTTTATTTTTACTAAGCCTACCACTCATTATTCTCACATGGATTCACTCATACTTGTTAGACAAGCTACTTGATGTTTCTTTCTGCCTCTCTTGCTTTCCTTGTGTGCCAACTTCTCAATACCTTCTTTCCTCATGTGCCCCAGAAATTATCTTTTTCTGATTCCAAGTGCCCTTTTCGTTTCTTTAAAACGTTTTCATCGCTCACATGTCCTGTCCATGACATTGTCAGCAGCCTTCTGTAGTACTACACCAACCATAGAATGGACAGCATTAGTAACAACTAAGATAATCTAGAACAAAATAAAAGAATAAAAGTGAAAATGTCAATAAACTAAGAAATATATTAGGGGGTGCTGAAAAATTATTGGCATAACTCCTTTCGTAAATATCTGACCAAGACATCAGAATTTTTTTTTTTTTTTTTTAAAGGTTTTCTTTGTCAGACAAATATTTTTTAACACCTCCCCATTTATACATCATTAGTAAAATTTATCCAATTGTTTTAGAAAGTATTTATGAGGCTAACATTAAAAGAGTATATAGTTTTGGTAAGGCCCTCATGTGATAATGAACTAAACAGGTGTTTAACATGCTTCTTTTGAAACTGAAAAAAAAAAAAAAAAAAAATTTAAGTGTCATTTGCTTTGAGCTGAAGAAAGGAAAAAGAAAACCTACTGATTATAACAAAGCAGCAAACAGAAAAGGAAATAGATTTGATTAATGAGAGAAGCAATTTTAAAAATATTAAAACTTAATGCTGATTTTTAATTCAATGAGGTTCAGACTTAGGAAGCTGTGATATTAAATTAAGAGGGAGAATGGAATAAAAAGTTTTAAAAAAGAAAAACATAAAAATTCTGAGAAATGTAGAGAACTAAGTATTTTGAAATTGATAATTTAAATGAGACCAGAAACAAAATTGATCTATTAATGATGGTGGGGAACCTACCAGGACAAAATAACGTTGGATACATGACAAGAATTTAGATGCACTTAAAAAGTTGGTATCATATATTAGGTTGGTGCAAAAATAATGACGTAATAATTTTGTTTTTTGACGTATTTTTAAGGTCAAAAAACGACATTATTACGTCATTATTTTTGCACCAACCTAATAATTAAGTATTATATCAACTTCCAGTCATGAGTGACCTGACCTGCTAGTGAATTTTTGAAGTGATTGTGTCAACCACCATCTAATACACTGGTTCCCAAACAGTGTGGCAGAAGAGGATAGCAAGTGAGGCAGAATGATTGAAAGACAATCAAAGATTTAGAAACAGTTTCAAAAAATTCATATGCCAAAAATAAATATGATTTCAAAATTTAAAATATTATTAAAGATTACTTGTAATTGCATGCATGAGTCCCAGTATAAATAGCTATACATAATTATTGACTGATTTTATCAGTGATATTTTTTGCATTATATAAAGTATTAAGAATATAGTAATTAGGGACCATAAATTGGAGGAGAGAGTTATCAATGATAATGTTCTGACTTCAAATCCACAATTAACTCCCTTTAACTCTCTATTTTTTTTATTTTTAAATGCACTTTTTAATCACAGAATTTGGTAATGCATGAGCAAATTTTAATTCTGAAAATGCAGCCCAGAGAAAAAAAGTTTGGGAACCACTGCTCTAGTACAATGGGGTTGACTGAGCTCTATAGCTATATATGCAGCCAAGTGTGATGATATGACATTGCTGGGTTGAGGCTTACATAGATTGAAGTCAACAGCTAGAGGTCTCTGATGGTATCAATGGTCATATGCATATGACCAAGGTGAGCCTTTAATTGAAGGACATCAGTTGTGGTTTGACCTAGAGAGAGGTGGGCTTTGCCAGTTCTCCTTCTCCAAGATACACCTGAATGAATACCTCCCAGACTTTCAACCCAGCTGGTTAGATGCTCAGTTGCACAGCAACCCTATGACCAAAACAGTCATGTGACTGATGATGATATACTGCTACACAAAGTAAAGATTAGTTTGTTTTTGTTTTTTTTTCTTTCTTTTAGTGCTACTTAGTTATCATGCTATTTCTTCCAAATTCAAGTCTGAGTCTGTACTCACCCAACACAGACTCCGATTTTGTCTTCCAGTGTTATAGCTTGAAATTCAGATACACATTTTATTTCAAAAGATACTATATATATATATATATATATATATATATATAATTACTCATTTAATGACTGCTTTAAGCAGCAATAAAGGTCAATGTTATGTCACTTCCTATTTTTAGAATTTACAAGGGGGTGCTGAAAACTTCTCAGTGTGACCCACTTCCCAAACTCTGACTACACATCAAAATTTAGGGGGTATCCCAACCTCTCTCTCATATATTATAAGTTATTTGCAAAAGAATACTCTGTAAAACTTGCAAATTTAATGTTAGCTTTTCTTATACTTCTACTAATCCCTGCCAGGTGTTAAGTAATTTTTTTTTTAACATACATGCTTACAATGTAGAAAATTGCTTTTGTTATAAAGTGTAAAAATGTTCACTATGAATGAAATTAAAAGATTTAGTGTTGCATAAAATAAAGATACACTTATTTGGGGTTGGTGGGGGAGAAAATATTTTTATATAATTTGTTTTTCTTTTTACAAAATAAAACTAAAATTATTTTACAGGAAACATTATTTCATGCAGCAATTGATAGTTTGTTTTTTTTTGTTTCTCTTTTTATTTGAATGTTAAAAATATTTTCTTTTCAGTTTTTCCAGAAAGAAACAAACATGCAAATATCTGATCATTATGACCAAGGTGACCATAAATACAGACCTCTTCTCTCTCCCCCATACTATTACTAAGTTGAAAATTTGACTGGAAAGATAATTTTAAAATTATTGCCCTAACAAAAATCTTGCTACAATGTGCCATTTTTGCTGTACAATAGCAATACAGCAACAAATTAGAATTATAATATAAAAAACAGAGACATTCATTTCTTTGTATAAGACCTAATTGATACACGCAAACAAGACTTGCTAATACAAGCAAACAAGACTGAGGAAAAAAACTCATGATGAACAGTAAGCAGCAAAAAAAAGGTCATTAGAGATGCTATAGTGACCCACAAATGTTGGTTAAAGAAATATCTATTTTCCTTTGGTGATTGATCTTAAGCAGCATATTTTCTAGTTTCATTTCTTATCTTAATTCCCATTAGGCTAAGCATCTTACATATAAATAATTGGAAAGATACTTGTACAGAGAATTGCTTTTGATCTTGCAGTCCAAACAACATACCCTGAAGGTGTCCAGCTACAAAGATTCAATGTTCTGAATGAATGAAAAAGGTAGCCGTTCAATACAAGGATCTATTCAATCAGCACAACATACAATTATTTCCAGTTTACTTGAGGAGCAAGGCGGGTAACAGATAATATACAGTTGAAGAATAACTTAAAAACAAAACATTAAAAGATGCAATTCTTTCTTATGATATGCCCGCAGGAAGTTGTATTATTCATGTAGTTAGTTTTAAATTAAGGAGTAGTTTTCTGTTGCTTATAATAAACAGACAGTTTTATTGATTCATAACGTGTTAAGTTGATGTCATTGGAGCACAGAAGTATTAATACATAGCATATGGAGATGTATGTCAACAAAAATTTGAGGATGAAGAAAAATGTCAGGGTAGGAATATAGTGGCAGGTAGCCAAATTGGAGAAAGGAATATAAACACTGATAAGTACAAAGTGTCAATCAAAACATTGCTATGGTAACAGAAATAGACAGCCTAATCTGTTCAGCAGGAATTAGAAGATTTGCATTATATTAGATGTAAATAACAAAAAAAAAAAAAAAAATAAAAAAAAAAAAATTAAAAAAAAAATAAATAAATTAAAAAAAATAAATAAATAAGGTTGATTTGAATACCAAGATGAAAATTCTTTCAGATTTTTCAGAAATTTTTCTCTTTTTGCTATTAAATAGATGAAAATTGATTTTGATGAGTTAAGTCAATAGCAAGATATGTGGCATTGCTTTAGGCAAGCAGAGATAATAAGGTGGACCCAGACAAATCCAGTTTCAAGGAGGGTGCAGATAAAGACAAAATGAATAAATTAAGAGAATTTTTCAATTTCCATATATGATTTCTCATGAAAAGAATTTATTTTGTGGATGACTGCTTCTGAAATAAAAAGCAGAAAAAAAAAAAATATATATATATATATATATATATATACACACACACACGAATGAATGAATATATATCTCCAAATGGAAAATAATGAAAAGAATAATATAAATTCAAATGTTCATAACATTAATTTAAAAAAGGGTGCAATACAAGAGTATGCAAGTTACCGTGACAAAAATGCATATTTGTTTCAATGTCTAAAAATGTCTTGTCAAGCAGTTAACAATGTTAGTAATAAACTATCTTATTTAAAAATAAAATTTATGAAACATCACTTCTTACATTTTTGAAAATTTTCCATAGAAGGCAAAGAAACAAATATATATAAAAAAAAAAAAAAAAATATGTATACGCATAGACGGGGGCAGATATGTGTGCGTACGCATGGACGGGGGCAGATACGTGTGTGTACGCATAGACAAGACAAATTTTACTGTACAAGTATGTAAGAGCTGATGGCATGAGTAAAAGCGGAAGGAAAGAGATGTTATGAGATGTTGTTCTTTGGAAAGGAGAAGGAAAGAGATGTTATTCTTTGGAAAGGGGAAGGAAAGAGATGTTAGTCTTTGGAAAGGGGAAGGAAAGACATGATCATCTCTTTATTTATAAGAATAGTATTATTGTTTTTGCCATACTAAACTGAGTAGGAAGCGACAATATCATCAACAATTGTTTTTCTCTTAACTTTTCTTTTTCCTTTACCAGTATAACTTCTAGCTTACTTTGGAGCCATGACTGAAGACTAATGAAGAGAAAAAAAAGGGCATAGTACAATAACTCTGGAAAAGCACAGCACAAAACACGAATGTATACAACATGGCGGTTAACTCAGAAATAATTTCGTTTGGGTTAACTCAGTTCAGCAATGTTGCTCGAGAACTGAAATTTTGTTTGGTAATCGAGGCATTTTCACCTTGAATTTTCTGTTCGAAAACCGACATATTCAAGAACTGAGGTTGCTCTGTACAAAATAAATTCTAACAGCTTTTCCTTATGATATATTTCTGAAACTTGCAGAAATTTTTAAAAAATATATTCAGGAAGATTAAAAAAAAATTTAAAAAAATCTTCTATGTAACAATTTATTCAATGTATTAGCTATACACATTATCTGATGTCTGAATTTTTTCAAACATCTCCTTTCTCAAAAGAAATGCTTATTTTTTCAAGTCAAAATACTTATACATGATCATAAAATCTTTTAGAAATTACAAGAAAATGGTTAACTCGTAACTTTTAAAAACTGAACACTGGATAAACACTTGCATCATGTTTTGCTATTGTCTTATTTTGAAGAGCCAATCAGAAAAGCCATAATATTCTGATGTCATCGAACGTTATACCAACATGTCTGCACCTTTTCATTATGTTTTGTGCATGTGTTTTGAATAAAAAAGATAATTTTTATAATGAAGCATGCAGAATCTCAACCTGGATCGTTGGGGAGGCAATCAGGAAGTTATATTTTTGGTAACTATTTTTATAATTACCGTGAAATATTACATACCAATTATTTGCAAATTTTGACTCAGGAGCTCAAGCAGAAGGGTTAAAATTATTCAAGAAAGCAGAGCTCAAAAGGTTAAACATTTTATGCTTGAGTCTAATAAATAGAAGACATTTCAGTGTAATTGAATTGGTAGAATTCTTGAATACAGTATAAAAACAGTAGATTTAGTTACACATTATTTAATTTATTTGCTTAAGCAACACTGATATCAGTAGCAAAGTTGCTTAATATTGGGTCAAATTTGAGTACAGTTGCCTTTAAACAAGTTGCTTATAAAAAAAATTGTGTAATCCATTCTGTGTGCAGTATCCCTTCAAGACGTGGGTGATCATGGCTCTCCACAAATTCCTGTCCTTTGTATCTCTGTGTAAAGTTGGTCATTTTGCTATCTCTCCTAATCCTCCTTCTGTTAACCATTTACACATGCTTGTTAGGTAGGTTATGCACAGCTTTCCTCTGTCCCTCTTGCCTTTAATGTCATGTCAGTGTCAAATTTTCTAAACCTTCTTTCCTCATTATGGGCCATAGAAGTTTCAATTTTCTCTTTCAGATTCTAAATGTCTTTGTTTCAATTTTCTCTAAAACTTTGTTGTTGTATATATGTTCAGTTCATGTTATTCTCAGTAACCTTCTGTAGAACCATATTTCTAGTGTTTTACGTCTCTTCATTTGTGATGTGAAATTCACTGCCAATACTCTTTTAATAAATAAATTTTCCTGTCTCTTAATACTTTCCTTAGTTTTGGGAAGGCATCTTTCACTATTCCAATGCGCCTTTGTGTCCGCTGTTAAAACACTTCCTAGATATTTAAATCTTTGTACTTGCTTTGTAATTCATGATTCACCATCCATTTTGCTGACAACTGATAAAGTAACATCCCATTAATATGAAATACAATAAGGAAATGAAATCAAAGCAAGACACTAGAGAATTTTGTTCGTTTTAGCATATCAAAACCAAAGTGTGTATAATACTAATGTTTTAATAAAACTGGAAATGGATTATTTGTGGAGAAATGTATACATATCAAATTAACATTGCCTTTTAAAAACTGTTGCACTTAATTTAATACTAGAAAACGTTTTCTTAGAAGAACAAAAAAAAAAATTATCTAAGTAACACTACTAAGCATTACTCGAGCTCCTAATGAAAGTGTAATCATGAAGAATTTCTTTGAACTACAATATTTGAAACAGGAAACCAACTGCATAGTTTTCCCTTGAATGTACATCATTATTTAAAAAATAAAATAAACACTAAATAAATTATACAAGCACTTTTTTAAAAAAATCTTTTTCCCCAAGGAGAGTACCAGATCGACAATATGGCTGTTGTGAGGTGACTTGAAACATTGGAATTTTTCTTCAAGCAGATAAAGCCAGCAACCATCTGCCAATTGCATCCTAACCTCTATGCTTCAATGTTGTGCACCAAGGATTTGGGAGTGGGAGAGAATCTGCTTTGACTCTTTCTCCTAGTTTTTCACTACCTTTTATGTGGGAGGAGGTAGGACAAAAGTTTAAAAAGGAAAAGATAATTATATAATTTATGTGGAAGGTCGTTAAGAGAAAATACCCTAAACTTTTTTTATCATTACCATTAAGAAAGTATGCTGAAAGGTTCTTGGCCAAACTAAAAAGATCTTCAAGAAAATAAATAAAACCGTTATCAGATTTTGATAAGTTAACTAAGAAGTTTTCAGCAACATTTTGTACATGTAACACTAGAGAACTGGATGTTTTTACCAAAATTCATTTCTCTTTTCTTTTTTTTAAATCATTTCACATTAAGGCAATAATACTAAAAGTGAAAAAGAATGAGAAGACTTTAATAAGGTGAAAGGACAATAAAAGCACATAGTTCAGGAATACAACTAGATGACAATTAGTGTTGAATTTAAATTTTTGAAAGTAGCAAAGAAAAGACAATTCCTCAGATAGAAGTTTGCGAAACAAAAATATTACAATAAAAATTATAATTACATCTAAGTAGTCCAACAGTAAAATGAGACCTAGTTGCCAATCTAGTAGTACACTTAAATTCATGCAGTCAAGGAATGCTCATCAAAACAATTACCATGAAAATATTTGTAGAAAAGACAGAGGGAAGTCAGCACACCAGTGGGGAAAATGACTGAAGTTGCCACATCAAGACTGATTACACTGCAGACCCTTCTTTAGATTTTGTTGAGAATCTTGAAATATATAGGAGTACCAGGCCAAATATGGTAGCAATATTCATGAATGAATAGATGAATGGTAGATTTATAAATGTACAAGATGGATTCTGACTTGAAAAATTGTCTGGTACAACACATTGAATCAACTTTCCTAGCAGCAGACCTAGCAATTGATTCAATACTAACTTATAAGCCACCCTATTGGGCAACATTTAAGCTAGCTCCTGCGGAGGGCTCTTAATTAAGTCTTTGGTTTGTTCAGGAGTTTGAGAGTCCCTAAGTCTCTGCATATTCTCAGCATTGGAAGCTCTCCTGCCTGCCATTTGATCTGGGTTTTCATTTGCATAGGACTTTTTCTTCACTGCAGCCTTGGCTCTTTTGATTGCAATCTGGTCTTCTGTTGGCACAAAATTTCTTTTTACAAAGTATATTGCTGCTGTATATGATAAGCAATAATAAACTACAGAACTCAAAATTGATTGCTGCATTTAAGTATCACATTAATATTTAAGCTTAGCTTTTAAAAGTTCAACAATAATTCTTCTGATGCCACTTAATTTAAAGACAATTTGATGTATATAGGTCCTTACTTTCTATACAAACAATTATTTTTATTTCATGGGTCACCCATGAAATAAAAATAATTGTTTGTATAGAAAGTAAGGACCTATATACATCAAATTGTCTTTTGCTGGAAATTCATAATTAATTTTGATTATTCCCAAATTTATTTCCAAGTTGTAAAAATTGTCATTGTACAAAAAAAAAAAAAAAAAAAAAACACAAAGAAAACAATTGCCAAAAACAATCACAGTAATGAAAACTTGGGAATCCAATATTTCTGTAACATGAGCTATTGAAAGTGTAGAGAGTTGTGACCCTTTAATTGAAAAAGTGTGCCACAGTGACATTGGCATTTATTATATAGAAGCTAAGCTATTAAGAATTTTGTTCCTTTAATTGAAAAAAGGAGACACAGTGACACACTGACATTGGCATTTATTATATAGATAATCACTCCACTCCATGTCAGTTGAAAATGTGAACGCAAAAAGGGACAAAGAGTTTCTCTCCTGGAGGTTAGCATTAGCCATGCGGATAGCAGAAAGAAATGGTTCTCTGTGGTGTTTAAATGATAGCAGTTTTGTTTTGGAGGCATTAAAATGTGCAAACTATTCCCTACCCCAGTTAACCACTGATTGGGGGTCATTTTCAAGAGCAGCTGCCAGTTTTACTTTGTTGAACCTGTCAGACAGGAGTAAGTAGTTGTGTTATCAGCATAAATACCAAGCTGGGAACTGATGATATTGGGGATGGTCATTGGTGAAGATAAAAAAACAATGCAGGTCCTAGAATAGAGCCCTGGGGACCCCTGCATTAATGTGAAAAATAAAATACTTTTTTTCTTTTTAAGATTAAGGATTTTTATTATTTTGTTACAAGCTATTTGTTTGTTTATTTCTAATTTGCATTATAAGCACTTGCAGTCTAGGAATATATTGACAGTGATGCAATAGTAATAATGAAGACATGTGACACATGAAATCAAAATCTAAATCAATTACAATACCCTTCAAGAATTGTTTTGTTTTTAATTTTTCTCCTCCCAAGAGCAGGAAAATCTTCATTCTTTAGTTTAACTGCCAAGTCAGTAATGAATTGATTGAACCCCCCCACACACACACACCTTTTTTTTTTTCTTTTACAGCTTAACCTTCTGTAGGTATTTAAAGCCAAAACTTATTTTTTTAATTTTTAGAATTTTTTTTTTTTTGTGAATGAATATTGTATTAACAATTATTTTGGAGATAATGATTTTAACATTATTGTCCTACTATTTAACCCATATATGGGAGGAAGAGGTGGTGTCCTACTTTTCCTGAGGGTATTTGTGCAAGTGAATGTAATGAACCAATCTGGAAACTGAAACTCTTTGGCTTCTTATTCCAAGGGGTTATCCATTACACCATACGCACATCCCAGATTACAACACTTGATATCCCCCAGCAGTCACCCATCTAGTTACCAGACTCAACATTGCTTAATTTCTGTGATCAGATGAGAACCAGTTTTTCAACATGATAAACCAGCCAGTAGTGGAAGAAGAAAAAATATTGAAAAGTAAAAATGATCCATTGCTTGTTTTCTTAGGTCAGGAGAAAGATAGTAAGCAGACAAAAATTGTTTAGAGCTACAAAGAATGAGAAGTTGTAGAGAGCCATGATTGCCCACAACACAAAAATATTGATAATGTAAGGATAAAAAGCAACACTGAGGAAAATTGTTAATAGTAATAATAAAAGGTATATAGGTATAATGTAGGGATAAAAAGTAACAATAAGATAAAGTAAAACTAGTAATAAAATAATAGTAATAATGAAAAGATTATTAACTCCAAGTGTTTGGATCAAATACAAGATGAGCATATTGATTTAGTGTTGAGAATAAAAGCAAAAATAAGATGGATTAAAATATATATATATATATATATATATATATATATATATATAAAATAGAGGATGTCTGTCTGTGATACCTTTGCACTTGAGATCCATCCAACCAATTTTGACCAAGCTTGGCATATACATTGTACAATGTAAGAGATAGGTTCTTAGAGTAAAAAAAAAAAAATGATAATTTTTAAAAATCAATAAAGCCAATCAAAAATGGATAAATTCCACTTTTTCCTCCGATTTTGCTCAAACTCTGTATGTAGGTTACTTACATCATGACGAGCTCAATGATACCTCATCTTTATTTCTATGCCATTGCGTTTAGTGAAAAACAAAATAAACTAAAAGCTCCCTCAATTTTCAATACAAACTTCACTCAATTGTAGCTAACAAGTTGATTGTTTAACAGTCATTTAACTTGATAATTGAGTCAACCACCATATAGTGAAAACCCAGGTAAATAGAGAAAAATGGTGATTTTTGCTGTTTTCTTTCTTATTTTTTGTAGATCTTTCAACCAAACTTAACAATTGCTTTATCAAGGTATCCCTCTTTTACATAACTGGTAGCATTTTTGTGAGAAATTTTAATAGTTTAATAAATTTGTACTTCATTTCTTCTATACTTCTACAGTAACAGTATTGAACTTGACCTAACCACCAATTGCAGAAAAGGAATTTGAATGCCGATTTTCTAAGGAGAATAACCCTCCCCATTAAAAAAGTCAGATTAGCTTTCTTACTGCATTTCCTGTTCACCTATTTAGCTTTGCTGCTATAATGAGCTCTTGGAGCTGTAATTTCAAATGCTGATTCTTGCGGCAAGTAGACAGGCCTTTCCAACAGAAAGTTGAGGGAAGTGTTAACCATCTTCCTATTCACACACACCTATATAGTCTTGTGCCATATTTAGCTTATAACATGAAAGACTATCATTTCAACAGTTCAGCAATTTTTTTTTTAAAAATCCATTGATTTGAGAGTCATGTAACAGAAACTTGAATCCAATCTCATTTTAGACTCAAAATATCCAATCCTCTTTATATGTTGTATCCTCTCAGGACATACGCGATCATAGCTCTCCACAACTTCCCTTAAACCTTCTTTCTGATATTTCTTCCTGTTCCACCATCCATTTACTAAAGCTCACTAAATATGTTATGCATGGTTTTCCTCTGTTCCTCTTGCCTTCTGTCCCATGTGTATCAGATTTTCCAAGCCTTCTTTCATCATTATGTGCCTCAGAAACATCAACTGTTTCTTTCCTGATAAGTTTCCTTTTTGTTTCCATTTTCTCAAAAACTTTGTCATTGTTCAGTCCATGGTATCCTCAGCATCCTTCTGTAAAACCAAATTTCTGTTGCTTCAAGACTCTTCATCTTTGATGAGTGTCCCGCACTTACTGCCATACAGGAGGACAGCTATCACATAACAGTTTAGTACACTTTTCCTTGCTTCTAGCAAAATTTTCTTAATACTCTGCTTAACTTTTGGAATGTTTCCTTGGCTATCCCAATATGCTTTTTGGATTTCAATGTCACACTTACCTGATATTTATATTTTTACACTTGTTTTATTTTGGTATCTCTGATTTACAATTAGCATTTTTGCTAACAACCACACGTTCTGTCTTCTTGCAGTTGATATTTAATCCTTTCTTCTCTTTCCTTCATTACCTTCTCGAGGTGATTTTTGTAGCTTTCTTTCTGCATCTGCTATTAACATTGTGTCATCTACATTCAATCATTTAAGGGAAAAAAATCCATGATTCCTTAAACTGTCATTTATTAGCAACAAATAAAGTATACAGCTCTTAAAAATTTTTTTAAATTTGAATGCAACAAATTTAAAGAGCATTACCCAAACTCACCCTAAGGCTTCCAATAGTTCTTTAACATTTTGGCATTCAATTTACCCCGTAAATATCAACACTCAATGTTCAATTCACTGTAATCTACCACATGCATACTCTGCCATAATATACGATGACATCATTGCAAATAATGCAGGAAATCACACAGTGAGACTTTGGGAGCCAATATTTACGGAACAGATTTAAATGTGTTGAATCCTAAAGGGTTTACCCATAACCTCTTGGCATCAGTTTAAATGAACACCTTTTTCCCTGTCTAAACTATAATTATATACTATAGCTCTGAAAAGTGAAAATTTCGCCAAAATATGTAGGAAAATTTCCAAGTTTTCACATGAAATCAAAAAAATATGAACTTTTAAGCAAACCAGCCACATGGATAAAAAGTCTCAGTTTAAACTGACACCAAAATGATATGGGACATATTCCATTCAAATACTCAGAATACTAATGAAATGTGATAAGTAGAGTATGGTTAGTAAGCAGATCAATTCACAAGTGTAGTAAGTACAATCCTAATTGGTTGGTTGGTTGTTTAGTGGCATATTAACCTCTATGGGTTATTTAATACCGAAATCTAAATATGTATGCAATTTTATGACTTTAACTACAGATATTTTGGACATAATTTTATACTTTCAAGGCAAACGTTTTTTTTTTAGATATGTAGTTTGTAGATGATAAAATGTATTTTTTATACTATTTTAAAGTTTTATTGTTGGTCATTATTTTTATAATAAAAAAAATATTTCTTTGGAGGTTCACTATTTCCTCATAGCAGGGATCCTAACAGGTGCTACTACCCTGGGGTAGGGTAGATCTGGGAACAACATTAATTAAAAGTTGGTTCATGCTCCTCAAAATCTCCAATCTCTCAATTAGAAACCATGATACCAGATGTAGTTAATGGTCATACCCAAGACTAAATCGTGATTGGGTACCTTACAATAGTGTGGCTATACCTTGTAAAAATCTGAATGTCATGTAGAAATAAACCCAACACTTTAATCCATTTGTCTATTGCCCCACTGATAAATGCCAGAGGACACAACAGCCGAAATGTTGTGATAATAATGGCAAAATGAGGACAGATAAGGTGTTTATCATTTTTGTTGGGTTATTTAATGTCAAGTTATTTAGGACAAAAAAAAATATCACAATGACCTAATAATTCCAATATTAGTCCCATATTAATCACCATTAAGAACACCTCCCTAAATTTAATGTTTTATCATTTTTTTTTTTTTTTCAATATAACTAGAATTTAAATGTATACAAGTAATATTTAATGTAAGAATTAGTTTCAACAGATCAAAATGGCATCTTTAAAACATTTCTTTGCTAACATGAGGTTATCTTAGTGGATTTAATAAACTTTCAAACCATGCTAGGATATTAGGAGATAAATGTGGCTCAGAAGTTACAGGGTTAGGGCCAGAGTATTTTACAATTAAAAGGAGGAATTGGATCACAAGTAGTTGGATTTTTATTAACTTTAATTCAAAAGAAAAATAGACATCTGTAACAATAAACCTGTTTAAGGGACTGAACATTTGAAATAACTGTACGTGTTTATGGTCGCAGAAAGGCATGACTGTACGTGGTTATGGTCGCAGAAAGGTATGACTGTACATGGCTATGGTCACAGAAAAGTATAACTGTGCTTATGATCATAAAAGGTATATTGTCGATTGGTATGTGTAGTGTTTTCACTCTGGGATCTTATAGGAACTAAGTGAGCATTGATCTTTGTAGCTTTATTTATACTGAAAACAAGATTCTATGTGATACTGGCAAGATTAGACATTTCCTTTAAAAGTAACATTAAGCTGAACAAATAGTGATGTTGTCAGTGAAAATCTATAAAATCTTTCTCTTAAAACAGTTTTTTCAGGAAGATAGGTTTCTCAAATCCACTGTCATTGCTCTTTCTAGGATTCATAAGAGTTTTCATTCCTAATCTTTTGTTTAAAATAGCAACATCTTGATTATATCATTATTTTTTCTTAGAATTACATGTGCTATTCATTTAATTGTTGTTGTTGCTTTAAGTGATGTGGTTCCTACTATTTGATATGGACAACTGCTATCATATTTGGGCAGGTGCTGCCAAATCCTCACTTTCCAGTCTCGATAGAGTTCAAAGACATCACTGCATCCTTGTAGATGATGAATTATTTTTCACCTTGTAACCCCCTCCCCTCTCACACAGACAAAATGTAGCAAGACTCTCATTGCTTTATTGCTACTTGCATGGAAAGTGCTCAAACGAACTGCCTTGCTTAGTTCCACCAGTTCTAATCTTAATGGCTAGGATCTGCCATGCTATGTATATTGTAGCAAACCACCCTCATTCTCTCCATATTCCACTGGTGAGAAGTTCCACTAAAGTAGCTTCTTCACATGAACCACTGCTCTGACGCCCAAGAGGATGTTTTCCTGATTACTACAATCTTAACCTAAGTCTAGGGTTAACCATTATCTTCCCTACCTACCTGAACAATCTGTGCTTCTTCCTCTGTAACCCTCTAACTAGAGTGGTCCCAAGAACTTGTAAAGGGTGAACCTCACAGTGTATTAAAAAAAAAAAAAAAAAGTTCTTTCTTTGAGATTCTGTAGCACCAGTCTACAAAGACTCCCTCTTCAAGACCCACAGGTTTCATTCATTCAAAACCATTTTTAGTCATTGATCTGAGAAAGTAGTTGATAATTTAAATATTTCTGAATAAGTTGGATGCTATACATGACATCGATATGAGAGGCCACATTAGATGAGGCTATTTAAAAACATGACAAGTTCTTAGGTTAATGTTTTGGTTTTCGAGCATCTTGAATCATTGGACAGAATTACTCCTAACACAGTCTATTTTATATTCAATTTCTTTATTTCCAATACTAAATGTGTTATGACTGCTACATATACTGACATATACCAAAAGATTTAATATTTATTAATTCCACATCCTGAATTTTTATGATGGATTCAGTGTAAGTGCCATCATTGCTTTCATTCCAATTCCAGGTAGTTTGTTTTAAAACTATTTAAGAACATAAATTGAGTTTTAAGGCTAATCTTTTGGTTTTGTAGCAACTTGCAGTATTGGGTGAAACTATCTCTAGCACAGCCTATTCTAATGCTCAATTTTCTTATTGCCTATACTAAATGATCTACTCCCATCTCTTACCATCTGTACTTGCACATGCATAGAGCATTAGTCTCTGAAGTAATTAGATTGGAGCTCTCATTTCCTCCTCTATACTCTTTGGAATTTTTGTGATGGATTCAGGGTAGGTATCATGACTGCTTTCATTTCAATTCCAGATTGTTTTGGAAAGGTTTGTGTCCCACCATTTCTTGGAACACTTGATAGAGGATGCTGATTTTCTGTTAAAGAATTCATAGTTGAGATAAGGACAACGGCATCAGTATCACCCCCCCCCCACACACACACACACACATCAATACACTGGCCTCTCGATGGAAAATATAAATAGTGTTTTCTATTAGTACATTCATTTGGGATGTGGTATTGATCTACACCCATATCTTACGATTTGTGCTTGTACACATACAGAGCCACAGAAGTGATTAAATAGATTGGGGCTCTCATTTCCTCCTTTGTACTCCTGATAGGATTTAAAATGATACAGTGTTTGGGTTTTCAACAAACATACAACTTTGTGGGCCAATATAGTTCCTCTATCAGATCAGTACAGGCTGAGGTTATTAGATGGTTTCTGATGGATGAGAAAAGAGAGTCTTTATTGATGTGGTTACATGATGCTATGAAATCAATACAACAGGTATACAACATTCTATTAAATAGGTAAGCAATTTCCTGGAGTTGCTTCATGACATGGACATCATCACTGCACTCCTAACCAAAACAAAAGCCAAACTGGGCTGTTAAAATTTGACTTTCATAGAATGGTAAGAATCTAGGTAGTAAAATATTCATTAGTACAGTCATCAGGATTACCTTTTTGTCTCCACAGTGCATTAATATGATATACCCCACTGCTTTGGAATAGGCTTTTGATGCCAGAATCCTTAAAACTGAGAAAATTATTTTTTGAATTGGGGAGGGGGGTGCTACTTTCAAAGGTTCAGCATTAATGTCAAGTGAAGATAATGATTGGCATTGCATTTAAATTTTCGAAGATTAATGTTGGCTGGGAAGCAAATGAACGGAAGGGAGTTCCACAGGTGGAAAATGCAAGAAAAGAAACTGTTGGAGAAGTAGCAGTTGCATTTAGCTATTTCAACAGTAAAAGGGTAAGATTTAGATGCCAATCTAGTAGCACACTTAACTTCATGCAGTCGAGGCACTGGGGGGGGGGGGATTGTCAGAGCAGTTGCGATGAAAATATTTGTAGAAAAGACAGAGGGAAGCTACATCACATCAGTGAGAAAGTGACTGGAGTCAAGATAACTGGTCAGGATCAATTACATTACAGATCCTTCTTTAGATATTAATAAACATACCAAGTAAAATCTGAATTAGCATACTTTTCATAAAGATACAACCCTCTTTAACTTCTTTATTTTATTAGTCAAGATTAAAATAATATAAAATTCTATTTTGTCATCAGAAGAGTATACCATACAGTCTATTTGACTATAAAAATAAAGATATAACCCAATTAACTTCTTTATTCATTTAGAGTAGATATAACAATATCTGTCTATATTTCTGAGATGAGGTATTGTAATTATTTACATTATTTCTATTGTTTGGACTGTTGTCCTCATCTTTATTGTCATGTTCATGATGTTTTAAGGACACATGGCCCAGTGGATAAAAGTGTTGGTTGGATCCAGTGACTTGAACCAAAGAGATACGAGTTCAACACCCAGCTACAGCTGTGGTGAATTAAAAAAAAAAAAAAAAAAAAAAAAAACTTGGAAAGATGAGTTAAAGGGAGATAACTGAGACATCTGGAAGAGGCATGACACATAGAACAATCTACCCCAATGGATGAAATAAAGGGTTCAGTTCAAAATTCCAATCACCTGAAGAAGGCCAGAGCATACAATGGTTGAAATGTTGTGAGGACAACAGTCTGAACAATGTAAATAGATTTAACTTATATAGTAACTGCTGTAACAGACCTACAGACGATAATGGGTATGTCCCCATTCACATAAATACAGTAGTAAATACTGTATGTCAGTCTGCAGTTGGAGATTCATTGTGGCATTCACTTGACTCACTTCTAGCAGTTGACTACTACTTCTACATGCTGCTGGCAAATCTTATATGTGTTGTTCTTGTTCTAAATATTATCATTCATTGCCAACCTTCGTGTGATTATTCTATTCAGTAACCTTCCCTAGGTTACATCAGTAACATACTGAGTAAAGCTAGCTCAGTGAATGCTTTTTAAATACTGATCTTTTGCACAAAGAAATAAACATCAAGATATATTAAATGCTCAGAGAAGAGAAAAAGTAATAAAAAATAAAACCTCACCTAAAGTCCTAAATATACGGAAGAGTTGATCAATTTCGGAGTCTCCTGGAAACAATGCCATCCTGGTAATCTAGAACAGTATTAAAGCACAAGATTTATTTCATAGTTTTGCAATTAGATCTATCAAAGTAAAATTAAAAATAAAACATACATAGAACATATTTGTAAATTTAACTGATCATATAAGTTATATTTCAACAATTCATACCTTTTCAACTTCTTCCTATACTTCTATACACAACAGATATGAAGCTAATCTTTTTTTCAATAGTATCTCAATAACAAAAAAAAAAAAAAAAAAAAAAAAAAAAAGCCAAAAATCTATATTTACACCGCATAAAAATAGCCAGAAGCAGAATTTGGCATACTCTTTCCTTCATGCTAGTTGGCATCAACATAAACATCAATTTAGCCCAATAAAGGAGAGTATATATATATATATATATATATATATAAAATTTTTCTTTTTTTTCTAATTTTTTTATTGATTAATTCAACAGATTTTATATCTTTAAACATTATTTTTAGCGGATACTATTATTTGAATAGATGATCAGTTTATTTATTAAACAGTATATTTATTTTTGTCTATTAAAGTAAAAAATATATGCTCACTTACAGGATTTGAACATGAATCCCCCCCGCCTGAAGGGGCACCTGTTTAAATCCTGCCGGAGGGTGCATATTTTTTTTAATATTCAGGCTGATAGACAAAAATAAATATATATATTTTGGGGGCAAAAATGTATGACAAAGTAGAAAAAGTTGTTACGCATTTCATCCTTTAGGACTTAATCGGATTAAATTTGTTATGTTGATGTGCCTGAATGAGGGATGCTGGGAATTTTTTTTTTTTTTTTTTTTTTTAAATCTAGCTAATTTCATTGAGATTGTTTTTCTTAACATCACTTTATTCTTAACTTTGTTTGTTCATTGGCAAACTTTCCCAGTTGAAGACAACAGACAGAAATGTTTGTATCAAGACAAATAGACTTACCATTTCCACAAAAATACAGCCAAGACTCCACACATCAACTGGTGTAGAATAGAACCTGCAGCCAAGAAGAATCTCTGGGGCTCGATACCACAAGGTCACAACCTAATAAAGATAAACAAAGTACAATCACTTATGAAGATCGCAGAAATAATATTCAGTTATGTGCCAAGCATGATACACACTTAGGCGATCATGTATCTTTCAATACATGACTGACAAGGCTGTTTTTTTCCCCGCAGTAGGTTGCCATTTCTTTCTGCAGTAGACCATTTGCTATCTTTTACAAGGGTATTAGCACATAATGGATTCAACTGGAATTTGAACTCATCTCTCCGATTCCTCAATCCGAGCCACTATCCATTACTCCACCATGCCTCCTCTGTAATAATATAGATAGTCCTATATTATCAGATTCTGCTGCCTATAAGACATTTCTTTTTCATATAAAATATCTCCAAAAACTAATGTCCCCTGAAAATCGAAGGTCAATCATGAGAGTTCCCTTCTAATTATTACATTCTAAATACTTATTATAAATTGCTATTTCTCAGTCCATGATGAATTTGCCATTAGTCAAATTTCCATGCCGAAATATACTATTCAGTAGAATAATGGTGAGGGCTATGAAGTACAAAGAAAACTTTTTTATTTTTTTTAGATCTCTTCCTTCAAAGTTTTTTTTTTTACGGGGGGGGGGGGGAGGGTCTAATGCATTTGAGGATCTTATAAACAGCAAAATACGGTAGTAATACTTGACTTAATTACTAACAACAGAAACCCTTTTTTTCTTAGTTTTAATGCATTTCTATAGTAAAATTATTAACAATGCTTTTACTTTATGTCAATAATAGCCCTTTTTTTGTCAATAACTAACCTTAATTCCTGACGACTGACAATACTTTCCTCTTTGATAAAACTTGTTACAACAAATTTAAAAAAAAAAAAAAAAAAAAAAAAAAAATTTCAGGGTTTAATCATTAAACACCTCCCACGAAAATATTCAGTTTGATAGTGTAGAAAATGATTAAGACAAAACAGAAACAAAGTCAATAAGAAAACACAAAATACTGCTTCCTTACACATAGTTTAAATGGTATCCATCCATCAAATCACCCACAGTCAGGATCATAGAGTCGACACGAACTTCCCAATCCTTTCATTAGCTGGATAGTGTATGCTTTGCTGGAGGTACATACTCTTAGAATGGTTGTCAACTAAGGCTGAAAAGCCAGCTTGCCCACCTATTTAGCCCATAGAGGGGTGGAGAAGAAATGCATTCATATCTTTCCCCAAAGTAAATTAAATTGTAATTTGAACTTGACTTGTTCATTCCAAGTCACTATCCATTACATGTCTTTCCCCAGATTCCTTTTTATTATCCATGAATTGCCATGACACTGTATACATAATAATAATAACAAATATAATAATTAACAAATCCTACCTGTGATACTACAGGTTATGTTACCAGTTTAGATATCTATCAAATGTTAAACACTAAATGAGAATTTAAATCTAGCTTTGTTGATCATTAAACAAAAGCAAGACACCTTTTATTAGTTTATTACTTAATAATTAAGGATTCAATTCGACATTCCAACTACCTGAAGAAGGCCAGAGCATATAACAGCCGAAACGTTGTGATAAATATGGCAACAAAGATGAGTATGATACTCTGAACAATGTAAATAGTGTACATAATACCTCATCTCAGAAATATAGACAGATATTAATAGGAATTTGTTAAACATTAAGCTGTAAAATAAATTAAGGAAAGGGAATTTTTTTAAAAATAGGAGACACTCCTGTGAGTTATTGGGTCACTCTTCAAGAAAAAAAAAAAAAATTAATGATTATCATTGAAGTTGCTCCCTCACAGATTATGCCAGCTTCTATGTACTGTGCACAAAAAGAAACTTTTTTTTTTTTATTTTTGCTTTCAATTTTCTTTTTTACTCATATGCAAACAGTAAATGCATGAGGCATTGTACTCTATGTAGCTGCAGACAGAGTTATCAGCTCTTTACAGTGATCACTGCCTCTAGGGGGTTATCTGTGTACCTATGAATTTCTGTAAGGCAGCAGTTGCACTTCCATCTCTTCCAGCCTAAACATCAACTTTGGAGGGCTGGGACTTTTCCACTTCTAATTAAGACACAAGCAACATTAAGAAATAACTGACCCTCTTAGCTCACAAGCAGGCAAAAGTGGTATGTGCATATTTGCATATTTTGAATTTATTATAATCTTTATCTTTGTGTGGAGTAATGTTTTATTTATTCTATATTCGTTTCCTTGTCTAGTTCTAAGTGTTGAAAGACTAAATACAAGGGTAAGTCAAAATTTATCCACACTTTCGCAATAACATATTAAACAAGAGTGCAGATAATTTTTGACTTTCTCTTGTATATCAGCCTGTAATGAACATCAGCAAATGAACTTGCTCTTCATTTTGTAGCTAAGGGACGTACACTTTATAATTAGCATTTAATAGTTATCTTCCATAACAATTGTGCTTACTGTTCAATGCAAGTATTAACCACACAATATTATATTCTGAACTTATCAGTGTCCCAGTGCTAACAAAGAGACAGTATGCTTTTCATTGTCACTGATCTTTACAGCCATCCTGTAGACATCAGCATGCTAACCAGAACTGTGATTTGTCCAGTAATAGATGTAGTATCGTTATGTGAGTGATTGATTTATTTTCTACATCTTATCAACCCTTAGCAGTTATTTAAAGCCAGAAAATATTTTTAGTTTAAGATTTTTTTTTTTTTTTTTTTACAATGATGTTCACCTATACAAGGAACATAAGAGGTACAGCCCCAAGGTGATAATGCCACCAAGATGCAAGGAGCCACCAGAAGTGAAAGAGAAGAGACTTTAGAAGGAACTGGAAACCCAATCCTAAACAGGAAACAAGGGATAAACCACTACTCTTCAACATCTGTCTATATTTCTGAGATGAGATATTTTAACTATTTACACTATTTACATTGTTTGGACTGTTGTCCTCATCTTTACTGTTATATTCACAATGTTTCTGCTGTTGTATGCTCTGGTCTTCTTCAGGTGATATACATTGGAATTTTGAACCAAAACCTTTTCGTCCACAGAGTTAGATTGTTCTAATTCCATATGCCATGCCTTTGGATATTTCAATTTCGGTTAATTCCCCTTAGTAGATCAGCTCTTCAAGTTTTTATTCTCTCTGCTGTTGCCAAGTATTGAACTTACAACTCCTTAGTTCAAGTCACTTTAGATCAATCAACCAACACTTATCCACTGGGCAATGTGTCCTTGGGGAAAATGTAAATAATGTAAATACCTCTACTCTTGTTCAAAAGATTCAGCAGGAGTGTGAAGTGGATGATAGGCAAACCTATCTACTATAATTGAGAAGAAAACCAAAAATGTAAATAAATAGTAAAAAAGTTTGGACTTTTAGGCAGAGACGTTAGAAGTATAGAGTTGGAATAAGATACAAGTTTTACTAATTAATACATAGATAGGGGTAGATTAATGCCTTTCACAAGGGTATTTGCAAGTGAATATAACAAACCCAATTAGAACTCTGCTCACAGATTCACAATCTCAAGCTATTATCCATTACACTACCTGCACATCTAATCTTAAAGCACCTAATATTCCCAAATGGTCACCCATCTAGGTACCAACCAGGCATGATGTTGCTTAACTTCCCTAATCATACAGGAACCTGTTAGAATTCAGGTGTGATGCCCTAATAGGCTGTTGTCGCTCTGTTTGATGATTTTTCATCAGGAACATTTTCTAGCAGTAATTCTTGGAATCATGAGGTACTTTGATTCTCACTCTTTATTTTTTTGACTATTAGGTATTGTGTCTGAGTGTTCACTAGTGGCAGTGGCAATGCAAGAGCAGCTTCTTGTTTCTGGACTTTTCTCTACTCCCCACTCGGCTGTATCCATCATATTTATATAAGAAAATTTGCTCAACCCAAACTTTTTTTTTTTTTTTTTTTTATTTCTCATTTTCAATAACCCATCAAGATATTTCATAAAACCTTAGTACAATAAAACATGTTCATTTTCTTTTGGAATGCGGTCAGGTCAATATCAAGCCTGAATTTTGGTAATGAAGTGAGCATTTCAGAAAAGTAGTATTTAATGTAAACGAACCAAGAATTTTTCCTTGGAATTCACAAAATTTCAGACTTTGCCATATTGCTCTAGAAGCGTCAAGGTGGGTTGGGGAAGAGGTTGTCTTACTAAATATTCATTAATTCTATTTGATTTATTTCAAGTTTAAATCTTCCAAGAGCTTTCTTTGAATTCATTTTATGGATTCTAATATGTTCTTTCTTTCCTCATTTTCTTCAAAGAGCTTTTTTTTTTCCCCTCACTTCCTGCTTCAAATCAATAGGCATTCCCATGCAGCAAAATGATGATCCTGGATTACCACTCTGTATATCATTCCCCATCCTAAAGTGCAACATCCTCTAGCAAGCAGTGTGCTTCATTAAAGAGGTGGAGAGAGGGCTTCATTTTTTTTTTTTTTTTTTTTTTAACTTCATAAAAAAAATTAACCTGTTTTTTGTTTTGTTTTTTTCCATTAGTTCAAACTTTGTTTTGTATAAACATAGCAATAATTCTTCCCTGGAATTTTGAAAATTTCAGACCATAAATCTTGGTCATATTGCCCCAGAGGCAATTGAGTAGATTTGGGAGAGATCTAGTCTTACTAAATTTTAACAAATTCTACTTAGTTTATTTAAGGCTCAAATCTTCTTCAAGGTTTCTCCAAAACTCATTTTATGGCCTCTAATTTTAATCTATTCTTTCTTTAATCCATTATTTCCTACCTCCAAATCATCAATAGGTATCCTCATGCAATAAAACAATATACCAGAGTTACCACCATCTTATATATCATCTGATTCAGGAAAGCAATCATAACTTTCTACAGATTACTTTTCTTTATCTGTGAACTGTTATGACTTTCTGAGAAAGATGATAATGCTGTTTCCTTTTACTTTTTCCCTGATTTTGAATGCAAAGTAATTGTTCTTAGACTGGCTGCCATTTAAGGTTAGAGTCAAGTCTAATCTACTACTTAACCCATAGCTGTGGGAGAAGAGATCCATGCTTCTTCCAAGTGCATTTGTGCAAAAGTGAACACAACAGACAAAGCAAAAGTTTCAACCTGGTTTGCCAAATCCACTTCATACGTCAATAAACATTATGCTATTTGGATTTCAGAGGTTATACACAGACATACAAAATCAGACATCAAATGCATTCATACCTTTTTCTTTTAATCTTAAAAGGGTTTTAATTTAATAATTATAACATAATTATACAAGGGTCTGCTTAAAAGTTCTTAACCCAACATTTGATAAAATAATGAAACATCAAATTTTTATCAGCACCCTGTCATACATGACAGTTTACTTAATTTTTTTTTTTTTTTTTTTCATAATTTACCCCAAACAAGGTGATAATGCCACTAAGATGCAAGGGATTACTAGGAGTGAAAGTGAATGAAATGACCTCAGAAGGAGCCAGAAACCCAATCCTAAACAGGAAACAAGAGATAAATTTATACTCCAGTTCAAAAAACTGGGGAGAAGTGTGAACCAGACAATAGGCAAACATATCTATTCCTATTGAGGAAAAAAAATAGCAAATAAAAATTCAGAGTTTAGATGGAAACCTTAAAAGTATAGACTCTCCAATTATCTTTCCTACATATCCTAATAATCTAGTTCTTCCTCATTTAATAAACCTCCACTTTGAGTGGCTCTTGGGCTTTGTGTTGAGAGAACAATTAGTAAAAGAATTAGCAAGATCTCTCTTCAACAGTTACAAGAGAAATGCAAAGAGGATAGTTTTCGGTGATCTCATGAAAGCCTTTAACCTTGTGAGCAAAGACAACCTGTTTAAAATCCTTGTCAGGTTTGAACAATGGACAAAATCCTGGACCAGGTTCACATGCCCAGCCTCTACACACTGCTCTAGCAACAATATATACATATGTTAAGCTACATGCTCAGCATCAGATGGAAGGATGCCCCAGTAAATTTCTATGGATAGCAAAAGAATAAACAGGAGTGTGGCTTCATCTTAGTTTCAAAGATGTCTTCCAGAGGAACAGAAAACCACTGAATCTGCCTATTAAGAGGTGGGCTGACATTGCAAGCAATTACACTTGCTGGAGGCTGGAAGTACCCAAAGATCGAAAAAGAGAAGGTTAGGCAAGCCGCTTAAATGTGCACTCATGGAAAAAAAAAATAGATAAAAAGAAAAGAAAAAATAAACAAAAAAAAAAACACACAGCAATAGGACATAAGAATGTGGAGTTAACCCCACTTACTTTCCTAACAAAAAAAAAAAAACAACACCACTAGAAGATGCTTTCTGAACCTATAAATACAATGTAATATTTTTTTATCACTCTTTTTTTTCTATTTTCCTTAGACATGCTAGAATGTAAATTTATCATGAAAATGCATTTCCCATTAGGAAATACATACATACATATGCAACTTCATTTTCTCTAGGTCTTCTACACACATTTTATATACGCAAACAATTCACTAGTCTTTAAATGTTTTCATGCATATCGTTTTCTCACACACATACAATATCATTGTCTTTGTTGCTCGCAACAATGTAAACGTCTTGTTAATAATACATTATTGTTTATATATATATATATATATATATATATATATATATATATATACACACATACACACACTGGTTTTAGTTGTTTATTTGTATTTTATTACCCACACACACACATGCAAGTCGGCCATTTTTGTTGTGGGATAAACATTCCAGGAGACATATGTCCCAACTCAAACACCCACAACAATACGACAGCTATTTCAAGAGCCGAGACTGTATGGCTCTCTACAGCCAAAATATACATTGTTTTACTGACTGAAGCAAGACATCTTAAATAAAAACTGATGGATGCCATACAAGATTAAGTTTGACATTTTATGATTATGTAAAATGATCAATGTCACTGTTAATTCTCCTATTGCAAAGAAAAACAAAGTTCATGAAAAACAGAAATAACCAAAAAATATCACATTATTCTTCTTAACGACATTTTTTTTAATATAGAGATTCATTTTCCATTTAAAAATTTTTTTTCAGACATTAGTATTTACTTCATAAATTGCCTGTTAAAACATGTATACATATACACAAGATACGCTGACAAACTAAGTTCTAAAAACATGAATTTAGGACTTGTTGAAATACAAACGATTAAATGATGGATAACTCTATAAAACTTGTGCAAGAGTTATGTCCCTTGTTCATAATTTAAGCTGAAAAGTTTATTTTAATTTTAGCATCAAAAACTTAATTTGAATAGCAGCATTTTCAGAGTTTAATTCCGGTGAAAATAAGTCCACTTTTATTGTAAAACATTGAGGATCAAATAAACTTTGACAAAAAAAAAAACTATATTTTTAAAATATATTTAACATTACAAAAGGTTGAATTTAAAATAAAATTAAATGCAATGTGGTTGTTAAAGCAAAAATGTCATTAGCTTCTATAAAATTTTGTGACTTCCATTAGTCTATCCGTCTGTCACACCCTCTAAAATAGCCATACATTGACTGATCAAACCCAAATTTTGGGGAGAAGTTCAAACAGGTAATAAGGTACAAAGTACAATTGATTTTACTAGGGTGCATAGCTTAATACAAATTTTCATTAACGTTTTTGGAAACATTAAGTTTTATTATTTAACAAACAATTTAATGATTAACATAATTATTTAATAAAAACGCAAAATTGTTTTTTTGCATATCTGATTTTTTTTTATATACAAGAATCCAGTTTCCAGTTCACCCTACATTTGCAAGAACTATAAACAATTCACAAGACCAAACCCTTCAAAAAGAAATATTTACACATGGCCAGTTGTATGTTTCATGGTCAAGAAATCTTAAGAATTTATTCCTCACCATTAAAAAAGAAAAAGGAGAAAAAGGAAAAAAAGAAAATAAATTTTCTTAAAAAGTATTGTTTATGAAGTCCTAGAAAATTAAATTAAAAAAATTATTAAACTGCAAAGTAGGGTTTTTGTCAAAGTATTTTTCCAAACAAATAAGCTTATTCAAATTTCATTGATTGGTTTGCAAAATTTAACAAAATGCAGTGTTTGTAAATCTCAGCAAAAAATGCTAGCAATAATTTCAACAATACTCAGTACTGTGAGGATTTGAACACACATTAGTGTGTTGCAAAAAAAATTCTAGATTTTAAAAATAAATAAAATGGATTTTCATTATAGAGTTAAATTTCTTAATTATGGGATATTTATTCACAAAAAGATTCAATTAATCAAAATCCTTCTTTAGTTTCTTTTATTAAATATTTCATCATAAATTGACTGTTAGCCGTATTTGATAAAAACACTTGTCTGCACTGGATGATAGTGTCAAACAATTAGCAAAAACCTACAGCAGCACTTTCTGGTGTGATTACTACCTGATCCTATGGAAAGCTGTAATAGTACAATGGTAGCATTAGCCAAATTCCCCGCAGCAGCATCCTGACTGTGCCAGGTATTGCTAATTGTTGGTTCTGCTGGAGAACTCATTTACTTGGCAAAGAGAACAGTGCTGACTAAACAGTCCAACAGCTGGTCATTGGCTTCTCTGTACCCCTGGCATGGGGAGTTTAGAAAGCCCTATTCAAGGTCTCACCCCCAACTTAATAGTGTGGGGGAGTTGTCATTTAACTTTTCCATTGGTGAGTGGTGATCAAAAGATCAGTCGGTTAAAAAAAAAAAAAAAAAAAAAAAAAAAAAATTAGGTTGCAATGAAATTATAATTTCATATATATAATTATCTAAAGTATTTATCAATATCTGTAGTCTATAAGTGCATAGGTTTAGTATTAATGTTAATTCAGTAGGAGGATGTGATTGTTCACTTTGCCTCTACCTAGTAATTAAACTTTCTTTCATATTAACTACACTTTTACATTTATTGTCTATCCTAAGCAAATGGAAGTTGGCTGGAAGTTTAGAATCACAATACAAGTGGCCTAAAGATAATGGGAATTTTAGATATTTTTTTTTTTAAATCCCCAGCATCCCTCTACCATGCACATGTGTAGTCTTACCAACATAACAAAATTAGTCCAAGGAATTCCTGAAGGACAAAACGCATCCAAATAAAATTTTTCCACTTTGTCATAAAATTTCCCCAATATATATATATATATATATATATATATATATATATATATATATATTGAACAATTAAAAAATTAAAATCTTTAGACACACTGGGTTGTAGATTAATATTCTTTCATTTTTTTTATTATTATTATTCCATTTAGATTCCTCGACTAGTTTCGACCAAAATGGCCATCATCGGGAGGAGAAATATTTCTGCTTGCTGCTAGCAGTGAACTACAGAAATTAATATATATATATATATATATATATATATATATATATGTGTGTGTGTGTGTGTAGATGTGTGTGTGTGCTGCCTAAATATATATCTTCATTCAAAAACTTTTCATTGATAATATAGACATGTCTATTTTTACAATAAGCCTTTCTAGTTCTCTAATTAGCTTCATGATGTTAAGTTGAAATTCATCAAGTAAAGTGGCATAGTTTTTCCTTACTCTAGTACTTTCAATCTTCTCTAATATATATATATATATATATATATATATATATATATATATATATATATATTACACACACACACACACACACACTTGAAACCTTGAGTAATATGAACAAACAGAAATGTGATATCTGGTAATGAAGAAACAGATATAGTACAAAAAAAGTATTTGATAATGGCTAATGATAGTTGAGATTATTCAGACACTGGACAATTCATGTCTAAATATGTACTGGAAACCAAGAAAATGATCCATATTATACAAAAAAGAATTTTTTTTTTTTTTAAATTCTTGACAAAAAATGTTGTTAGTCTTTAACCAAACTATATATATATATATATATATATATATATATATATATATAAAAAGAGAGAGAGAGAGAGAGAGAGATACTTACCTCATGTGTATATGTTCGTACAGGTACCCCAAATGCCCTTGCCAAACCAAAATCTGCTAATTTGATATTTCCTTCAGCATCAATCAACAAATTCTGTGGTTTCAAATCTCTGTGAAGGATTTTATGAGAATGGCAATATGCAATGCCTTTCAGCAACTGGTGCATGTAACTCTGTCAAAAGAGACATGTGAAATAAGAAACTTCAACAATGATTTTTGTTGTTAATTATTGTTTTTTAATTTGACACTTATAGCAAGCCAATAACTTTTCACCATTCCTTTGTGTAAGGGGAAAAAAAAAAAAAAAAAAAAAAAAAAGCTAGTTTTGTATCATTTTCTATTCTATCATGTTTCTTCCAAAGCCACAATCTCATTTTCAACTGCCTTCCTATTAATAATCTCAACAATGGTTTCTAATATTAAATCCTGAATTTTTTAAATAACTGAGAATTTCACAGAAAATCCCTTCATTTCTAACTGGATTTTTGAAAAATCTGAATATGTGATGTTAGTGCAATTAAACTGATATATCCCAAAAACCCTTTGACAACAAAGTATTATAAGTTGATTTTATAGGAAAATAAATTTGATTTCTCTTCTAAATGATACAAAATTTTGCCTCTTTGGTATTATTGGTTATGAAGTATGGTTTTTGGAAATTTAGTCGATTGTGTGACAGCAGTGTGCTGAAATGCAGTGCTACTGATCTACATAAACATTCAGGAATTCCCAAATTGTAAACCTTGCAGGCACAATTAAGTGCAACTAGCCATGAATGGTTAAATATGATTGGAATGATTGTATTTAGCCATCTTTAGATTAAAAAAAAAATCATTATACATCATAATTCATAACTTTGTGAGTTGATTCTGATGGAGTGACTAGATATCTTTAAACGAAAAAAATTTTTCATCAATTTCACCCTTCATTGAATGCATTTAAAATAGAAAAAATTGTACTGTATTAAAATATTTACTTTATTTTATTATTTAAAAGCCAATGGCAGTTTAGTTTGTTTGATCATCCATGATAAAGTAAATAAATAATAAAATTAAATGATCCCTCCATTTATTTCTTATATCAATGTGTTTTATAGTTTGAGAAAACAACTTTAATACTTCTATTATTTCAGCCATATTTTAACCCTATCAACCTTTAATAGATTTCAGTTGTTAAATTCCTTGAAGTTCTGACCAAATTGTTGAAAGATCTGATTATGTGATGTTAATGCAATTAAATTGAGATATCTGAAAAACTGCTGAAAACCAAGTGTGGCAAGTTGATTTTATAGGAAAGAAAATTGATTTCTCTCTCAAATGATACCAAATTTAGCCTCCTTATTAATACTTGTACTGAGATATGGTTTTGGAAATCTATAATTATGTAAAGCCAGTTGATCATATGACTGGTTTTAACAGGGCTATCCAACAACAGAGGCATTTAAACATGCTAAGATGGTAAGCATGTGGAATTTACAGACACATTTGGGTACTTCCAGCCTTACAGGGTTAAAAAAATAAAATAAAAAAATAAAAATAAATATTTTTACATCAAATAATGCAAAACTGAGTATTCACTAAATGTATTTGATGGGATTTAGGACCCATTCTCCAACTCAAAATCTGAGATCTTATATATAAATTGGTATGAAAATTGAGATATAAATGAACATACATGAAAGACAATATTAATAAACTGAATTGTTAAGTTAGAAAAATTATCTGTGCAACATGTTTGTTTCCTTCAGGAACATCAAAGGCGAAATGCAGAGATTTATTAAGAAAAACCTGATTTTTGTGTATGCAAATACAGATTTTTTGTTGGTAACTGGAAGAGCAATGCTTACCCAGAAAGCAAACTACTACCATTTATCTCAAGTCTAACTCCATAATACTAAAGAGAGTGTTAGACATCATCAAATGCAGTAATTCTTTCAATTTCTTGTATTTTTATACCAATATTTAACCATCTATTCTTCAACTGGAGATGCAAAGTTGGTTTCACAGCACAAAAAATGGAAAGAGTAAACAGAGTTCAAATTCTGGCCATGGTAGTTTTTGTTCATTTTATCTTAGAAAAAATTCAATCCAACTTCTCATAAAAGACTGAGGGAATTTTGAAAGATGAGCAACACTAAGAAAACTAAATAGCTTAAGAAAAGCCATAGAGGATCCAGAACAGCATCTAAGGTATCTTGTAAGTCATGGAATAATTTAGACATTTTTGATTATTGAAGAATAAAAAATAGAGTGGAATAATGAAAATGTGGAAGGGGGAAAAAAAAAAAAAAAAAAAAAAAAAAAATGGAATGCCAAAAGGATGATTTTCCCTTGACACCACTATTATTTTAACTACCTACACTCCTAAGATTCTGTGAGTATTGATCAAGAACCCAAAACACAGACAGTTGAGCGTCATCAAATGCTGTGTGACTTTTTTTTTATTTAATTGAATTAGATATGATGAAAATATTGTCAAACTTGGACCCACAAAAAATGGAGTGTCAGAAGGACAGTTTTTCTATTTACATGACCGATATCTTAACTACCTTCAGTCCTCAGCAATGTTTATTTTAAAAAGCAATGATTAGAATTGTAATAAACAAACATATGATGAAAGGGAATTTATATATATATATATATATATATATATATATATATATATATATATATATATATATATATATATTGTTCTTGAGAATTTACAACAAAAATATTAAACACAATTTCTTTGCAGGTATGAAGGTCAAATATTGCCAAAAAATGCTTTACCTCAAATAATTTCAAATTTCCATTAGTGCAATTAAAAAAATTAAAATATTTTAAAAAATATATATAAGTAAATAATGAAAAGTTTGTTTTTTTTTTCTTTTTGCACAAAGTGAAAGAACATATCAAATTGCAATTTCCAACAAAATATTCCAGCATTTTTTTTTTTAATATCATTTCTTAGTTAAAGATGAAGTTTCCAGAAAAGTTTCTCCAAATCTAACAAAGCATCACAAAACAAAAAAGCTGACAAAAATGATTCAAGTTTTGAGAATTAAATGGAATCAAATATTCAAGTTATTTTTTCTTAACCACGTAAACCAGGGGGTTGGCAACCTATGGTACGCCTGCCACATGTGGTACACAAAGCAATTTCCAATGGCATGCAGCTGCAAATGACATTACAAAGTCCAAACCAATAACTATTACAAAGCAAAGATATTTAGCCGTTTCAATTTTAATATATACTAAAATATATATACGATATATTACTACATAAAATATATTGTAGAACAGTTATATTGACCTTGACTTGTATAAAAATGCATATGCTGTTGAAACACCGAATAATTTTAAAACACTAAGTTGGCACATAGTTAGCAAAAGGTTAGCAATCCCCGATGTAAACCACAAGAACTTTGAAATTTGTTAAGTGTAGACTAAAAAGATTTGGATAGTAATAAAATGAAAATGTCATTCTTTCAGTTATTTTAAAAATTCTTCTTATTAATACATATTTCATAACTTTACAAAAATATATACAATATTATATAGGAAATTATATTATCAAATGCTATGTAGAAAATTATGTTGCACATAAGTATGATATTAGAAGAAAATGAGAAAATTTTGCGAGTAACATTATTCAAGGAAAGTTCAAATCATTTAAAAGAAGAGTAATTTGTACCTATGATTTTTAATTTTCAGTAAATGATTAATTTTAGAAATATTTAGTTTAATACATAAACAAAGAAAGTAAATACTGAATAAGATTTAGCTAAGTGAAAAAGATTGTTTTTAAAATATGAGAAGTATAATAAATTCTAGAAAAAAATGCCTGAATTTGCTAGAGATATGCAAAAAATGATTCTTAAAAAAAAAAAAAAAAAAAAAAAAAATCAGATCTAACCTCCCAAAAAAATAGATAAATAAAATATGTTGGAAAGATGGATGAGTATAAAGAAATTAACATAGAAGCTGACATAAAAAAAATTGCTAAAATGATACCTAAGAATAGGAGTCAAATATGTATTAAAATCTGACAGAATGATAAAATAAAGAACCTTTTCTATTTATTCCTTATTCTATCATATAATAAAAACAAAGGGAAAACTTTTTTTTTTTTTTTTTACCAACATATTTTGGCCTAAGGAACATTATTAATGCAAATGTGGAGATTTTAATAAAAAGAAAAAAAAGAAAAAGATTCCTTTTAGTCTTATTTTATATTGCCTATATATATATATATATATATATATATATATATAAATAATATTTGTATGTGTGGAAGAGCATGTGCAAGCCATGAATATCAGCTTAATAAGAATGTCTGGTAAGGTGACAACTTTGGAATTGCCTGATGTGGTGGGAGTTTAGCTCTCACAGTAAATATACCCATACCCAACTTCTCAATACATATTGATGTTTATATGCACACACACAATTTCAAGCATCTTAAAATACCCATTATCATACCTTAGATATCGATATACGGCCAAATGCAATTGTTTATTCATGAAGGTGTAAAAATAAATAGATAATAAAAACAGAAAGAGATTGTAAACTACTTCAGAAGCAGATGGCTGCCAACAGCAGAATCCAAAGTGTTACATTGCCAATAGCAAATATCTCCAAACTCAATACATTACTCTAAACTTTCCTGATTGATGGGAAATATAAGGCTTAAGAATGTATCAAGAAAGAAAATAAATAAGCTACATCTTTGTGATGTGATATAATATACACACAGACATTATATATATATATATATATATAGATAGATATATAGATATCTCTCACACACACACAATGATAACAAATGGTTTCTTAATTAAGATCAACTTAGCCTCTGTCCAGGAAAAAAAAAAAAAACAGCATCAGAGAATAAAGACACTTGTTTCAGGGGTAAGACACACAATTTTTTTAAGTAATAAATAATAACAATTAAGTAAATTTTTACTGGAAGACAATGGAGAAAAATTAAACCCAACTGGGTAATTTAATCCTAAAACAAGAATTTATGATACATATGATAACATCAGTAATGCTTGCTTTAAGTCCATAGATATTTACTTGGTTGCAGTATAGTTAAATGTTGGTTGTTTATATTTGAGTCTGTAAGCATTTTCTTCATTCTGAAACAGATAAATATGGTAGTTTATATTTGGATCATTTTGCTTTTACTTGGTAGGTGGCACCAGTTTTATCCTCTGCAGGGATAGTTGACATATTCTAGGGCTTTATGACACTAAGTGAGAGAGTTGCTGAATAATGGTAAAGTTTTTGGGAACTGATAAGAAAAGTCAATTCTTAGTTTACATAAATGAGAGTCAAAATGCACTTGACACTCTAATGTCAGAATTTACTGTCTTTGTATAGATATTCATTTTTAAAGGGAATGTTAAGTTTTTATACATTTGTCTAATAAATCTTACCAGTGACATCAACAGCCCAAAATATTTCATATTATATATATATGTGTGTGTGTGTGTGTATAAAATCAGTTTTCTTATGTCAGTTTTCAATCAGTACCTGACAATTGCATCATGCATGAAAGACAGAGTAGTGCTAACAGTAAGGAACAAAATGTATGTTTATTATTAGTATAAATTTTAGCTGTTATTATACATTGAGCACTGTTTTATTGACAACAGCAATTAAAAGAAAACAAAATGAGAATGAGTTAACTGTGGAGATCTCCTGAAGAGTGGATTGAACAATTACCAAAAAGTTAATCTACGAAGCTCTAGAGTTGAGGTGTGGATGAAACTGAACTGAATATAACATCAGGTAAATGATGTGTGCAAAGGTCAGGGAAAGACAAACAAATGGTGTTTACAAAATTACTTACATAACAAATTTTAAAAGCATATTTTGGCAATCTTGGACCTTTGTACCAGCAAAAAAAAAAAAAAAAAAAAAAAGGTGTCAAAAAAATGTTTTTTTTTATCCCTTATGAAAGTGAATTTATACATTTTCTTTATTCCTGCGAATCGCAACAAAAATAATAAACAATATTAGATTGTTTATTTAGAAGAATAATTTTATATTTACGATGGTCTAAAAACTAATTGTATTAAAACTAATGTAATCCAATATTTATCAATTACCAATTAAAAAAATTTGCTATTCTCTGCATATGACTTTGAGAAAGTATTTTACAACTTGTTTTTGCTTTTAATCATTTCTCCCCAATCAAAGCAATAAAGCTACTAAGAAATAAGGAGCTACTGAGTGTGAAAGAATCTGAGAGAAAAAAAACATTAAGAGGAGAATAAAAGAACATGAATTAAGATGACGACTGACATTGCATTTAAATTTTTGAAGAACAAAATTGATTGGAAAGTAAGAAACCAGAAGAGAATTCCACAAGCGAGAAGTGTGAGAGAAGAAACTGTTAGCATTGAACTTACAGTTACATCTAGCCATTTCAACTGTAGAATAATAAGACCTAGCTGCCAATCTAGTACCACACTTAAATTCATAAAGTTGAGGTACCAAACAGGAAAGTTCATCAGAACAATTACTATGAAAATATTTCTAGAAAAGTCACAGGGAAGCTACATTATATCAATGGGAAATTGACTGAAGCTAAAATGCCATGTCAAAACCGTTAACATTGCAGATTATTCTTTAAGACTCTAAATACATAGCAGAAGCACCATACCAAATGTGGCAGCAATATTCAATGGATGGATGATTGGTAGACTTATAAAGGTTAAGATAGACAATTTTTCTTGCCAGAATCTATCCCAACATAATGATCGAACTTTCCTAACAGAAAACTTGATTCAACAATAGAATCATTTCACTTCATGTCAGCAGAAAGCATTAGCCTTTATATTAGAATAATCTTATAAAACATAAATCAGACATATCTAAAGAACTACATTAAATCTCATAGATGTTGGAGTGGGTAAGGAATATTTTTGTGATATTAATATCTGTATCCCTATACATCCAAGGTGGAGGGAATCACTTAAGTACACAATGTCCTTTTCTACCATGAGGGAGTGTGCTAAAAAGTCTATTTCTCAAAATCTGACCAAATATCAGGGTAATTTTTTTTTTTTTTTTTAAACTCCTTCTTGGTTGTGAGAAGAACTTTTCAACATCTTGTACATTTTTTCTAAGAATGCTTCTGTCAAGAAATAAAAGCTATCATGATAATTACAACAATGCAAGGCAACTATTTTCACATACCCCAATGTCAAATACTTGGCCTCTTAAAAACCCTAAGCTTTCCATCTGGTAGAGAGGAAAACAACCCTACTGTGTGAAGCCAAGGCAGAAACAATTAATCAGTGACAAATAAAGAAATTTAGCAGCTGACTTTTCCTTGCAAATTCCGATGAGAGAAAGGAAATGGAGACTTGGTGGGGTGCAATTCACAAAGGATTAAATACTGAATATTTATGGTATCAGCCATTTTGAGAAAATAAACCTGTTTGGGTATTAGCTTATTCAAGTATCAGAATATTTTTCCCAATGTTACAAGTTAGAAATATAATATTAGCTTAAGTACCCATGTACATAAGGTAATAGATCAAGATTTGTATCAAAGCATATTATTATTTGAGTTAAGCAATTTATTAGTATATTCATGGCGTGTAGGGTTTCTATTAGAATAAAGTTATTGAAAACTACTTCACTCTAGACACTGAGGTGAAACAAATGAAATATAACTGTCTGGGTGAATTTCTGGGAAGCATCTTTATTTACATTCAGTCTAAAATCCTTACGTTTCAGCAATTGTTTCCTCTGGCCTTCTTCAAGTTTGTTGATCACAGTAAACTTCAGAGAATTTCAAACTGAACCTTCTATTTAATCTACAGAGGATATCTTGTATTGTTTTTTTAGTACTCTTCAGTTATTGCTGACCATGTTTTCCCTCGAGTCTATGTTTAGACTACACAGCTCTGGAATTGAACTCACAAACCAATGCTATCGCCTCGTGGCTTAATAGGTTAAAATGTTAGTTTGGGAGTTTGGTGATAGAGTGAAATACTGATTAATCCCTATAGATTAAAGGATCCAGTTTATAATTTCCTGAAGGTTACTTGGATTGACAAACATCTGAAAAAGTTCAAAGGGCACAACAGCCAAAACATTGTGATAATAAAAAAGATGAGGACATTAGTCTAAATGTAAATAAAAGTTTTAAAATACTTTTTGTCAATTGAAAGTGTGTTATTTGTTAAATGCAATTCATCATTGTATTATGATGCAATTCATCATTGTATTATGATGCAAATACCCAAAAAAATTTTCACGCTTTCTTGTATTTATGCATTATGTGCTTGCAAAGTTCCAATGCTTTCATGTATCAGATTCAATCAGTAGACAGTTTACTAGTTCCAAAAGTAGTATCAATGATCAATAGTTTATAGTCTTTTTGTACTAAATACAAATGCCAACTGAAATAAGAAAAAGAAAAACATTTAAGGGGAGAGAATAATAACTAACAGGAAAACAATTGACATTGCATTTAAATTTTTGCAAATTTGACTGGAAAACAAGAAGCCAGAAGAGAGTTCCACAAGCAAGAAGTGCAAGAGAAGAAAATTTTGGCATAGAACTTATGGTTACATCTAGTCATTTCAACTGTAAAATGATGAGACCTTGTTACCAAACTAGTACTGCAATTAAATTCATAGAGTATAAGTATCACAGGGGAAATTTTATCAGAACAATTACCATGAAAATATTTATAAAAAAAGTCTCATGGAAACTACTTTATAGCAGTGGGAAAGTGACTGAAGCCAAGATGCCAGATCAAGATTGATGACATTGCAGATTCTTCTTTGGGTTTCATCAAGGATCTCTAAACATATAGCAGCAGCACCAGACTACAAGTGGCAGCAATATTCAAAGCATGGAGAAATGGTAGACTTATAAATATGTAAAATAGACATTTTTTCTCGCCTGAATCTATCACAACACAGTGAACCAATTTTCCTAACAGCAAATCTTGCAATTGATTCAGTATAATCTTTCCACTTCATATCATTGGAAAACATCAGCCCAAGAAGGTGCAATGTCACTCTCCTGGAGGTCAGCATCAGCCATGCTGATAGAAATCAGAAATCAGATGATCATATTTTTAAAAAATTAGGTTTCAAGTGTATGTGGCCCTAAGCTATACATTATAGGTAAATCTAGCACTGAGTATATTTGAATGTCAAAAATTTCAATATTTATAACTGGTAGAATGAATTGTATAGAATTTTTTCTCATTTCAAGGATTAAGAATTTTTTTTTCATTGCAATTAAACAAAAATATTTATATAGAAAATATTAACACAAAATAAATTTTAAAAATAAGATTTCTCAGTTGCTTTAGAATTTCATGGAAAACAGAGAGAATCTGTAAAATAAACAACAGAACATATATTTTGTAAAATATTCAGTTTAACATTTCTTATTTTAATGTCTCTGAAAACAGATCAAATTATACATACATAATTAATAAATAAACAGGAGAAGAGTGGAAAAAAAATGAAACAAAAATAAGATGAATTTTAAATTTGTCCAGGATGTAATCTCAAATCCAAATACCTTTATCAAGTTAGGTGAGAGGCCAGCAGCTGGAGAGGAATCCATATATTTCTTCAGGTCTTGATCAAGGTATTCAAACACCAGGTACAACTTCTTGTCACTGTGTACAACATCCAGAAGCCTGCAAGGTAATAATAATAATAAAAAAAATATTGGAGGAGCTTTCTTTTTTTTTTTTCTCATATATCACTCACACACACACAATATATTTGTGCATTTGCTTTTTTGTTGTGTGTGCATTCGTGTGTGTGTAATATATAAGTATAAAATGCATCAGAAAGGAACAGGCAGATGGCAATGATCAGGAAGATGAAAACACTTTGTTTCACATCCTGGGTAATTCTGCCGAGATACAGAAAAAGGATTAAAAAGAAAAACAATATATAAGCAAATCATTTGAGAAAAACTGCTTCTTTTTTTAAAGAAGAAAATATGAAAAAGAAAAAATTATTAGTAATTTTCAAACTTGTCATTTTTTTATAAATGGTTCCACCAGCAATATTAAGTAAATATAAATCATTAAGATATCTATAAAATAGTTAAATAGTAGAACAAAATTTAGCATTAAAAAATTTTTGCGAAAGAATTTAATAACACTTTAATGTCATTTTTTGGTTACTTATTCATTTTTAATACCTTTGTTTTGCTTTACAATGGCAAAACAAATTGATCATTTTGCCTAATTATAAAAGGGTAAAATTAATCTTTGTAAATCAGGCAAAAACCCTTTGTAGATATGTTTAAAAAAAAAAAAAAAAAAAAAAAAAAAGTCTGCAAGTCTTGAAAGTAGAAAATTTAATTCTTTTTAATTCTCTGCCTGCTTATTATATTTCAGTGAAAAATGGTTGTGTGTGGGTTTTAAAACATAGTGAATGCTAATATAAAAACTAAAACATGCAGTAAAATTTCTCAATACTAAGTAGAGCTTAAATAAGCATAAAAATTACAAAATATAAGTACCTTAGCTACTCAAGTTTCTTCCTTATAGCAAGGGATTTTAAACACAAAGTATGCAATTCATAAAAATGTAACCTAGCCTGACAACCACTGACCACGAGGGAAAAACTTCAGTGACTAATATAAAAATCTATAAAGCTATATTTATGGGCAAACCTCTTAGCTACCCGCCATCCTATCAACGGACAAAATCTGCAGGCAAAATAAAAACAAAAAACTACAAAAACTTCCAAATCATCAGCGACATTTTTCAAAATTTGTGGACTTAGCCAAACAAGTCATATTAGTTCTCAAAGTGACCGATATCAGAGACAGACAGTCATGTGCCATGCGTGATACACGCTTAGGCAATCGTGTATCTTTCGATATATAACTGACAAGGCATATTTTTTTCCCCACAGTAGGTTGCCATTTCTTTCTGTGATAGACCAATTGCCATACAAGGTTATAGAACCCAGTCTGTCATAGCTGGGTGGAGAAGAAGAGGATTCATACCTTTCCCAAGTGTATTAGCACGTAAGTGAATGTAATGGATTCGACTGGAATTCAAAATCAGCTCTTCAATTCCTCAATCTGAGCTGCTACTATTTACTTTACCATATATTGTAATAAATAATAAACTTACAATTTCTTGATTGCATATGGAATAAGATTTTCCAGTAATTAAAAAACAAATAACAATGAAGTTTTATTCCTGTTATCAATTTTCAATTTAGAGAAGATATTTTATACTGAATTTATAAGAGAATTGGTTTTGCCTATTTTATTTATATTCTATGAAAATTATCCATCAACTTTTCATTTTTTAAAAGAATTCTAATTTGGAAACAACTTAAAATAATTGAAGATGACGACAGATAACACTAAAAATTAAAACAATGAATTGAAAAAATATTGGAGACGAACTGAAGCAAAATATTTAAAGATAAGACTTTCATTGTGCACGACATACACCATCTCTTTTTGAAAAGCAATTCATCACTGATATTAAATTTTCTGGCAAAAAGTGAAAAATGACAGAAGCGAATTCAAATTGATTTCAGGACAGACTGCCAAATTCTAAACAACAGAGTTAAAAAAAAAAAAAAAAAAAAAAAAGATTTTTTCTCATTCATTGTTCTTGTCATTTCAAATA
>OZ010606.1:35687184-35932184 GCA_963932145.1 Acanthosepion lycidas
TATGCTGTCTTTTTTTTCTTTTTTTTTTTTTTTTAAATATTGTCGAGTTATTACTAGCCCTGTTTCCTCCAACCCAACTCAGGGACATTAACCAAAAGTAATAGAGTGTTGGTTCGTTAATTGTGGTATTGAGTTCAATCCCTGAATAAAGCCAGAGGGCACAAGAGTCAAAAGATTTTATTCCAACTGTAAATGAAATAATACGAGGGTGGGCTGAAAAGTTCATAGACTGACTATGAAGGAGAGATGCTAGGGCTGTGAAATCTTGCATGCATTAATAAGAAGTATAGAAATTAATGCATGTAAGATTTCACAGCCCTAGCATCACACCTTCATAGTCAGCCTAACTTTTCAGCCCACCTTTGTATATGCCACTGTTCCAGCAAATACAGAAGATAGAAAACTAAAATCTATGCACCTTTCCAGAGAAACAATTGTGATACACATTATTATCAATGAACTTTGAACCATGCCAAAAGGATTTGCAAAAACAGAAAAAAAAAAGTGGGGGTTAGAAATTTGAACAAAAATACTCGGAGTCAATGTTCAAAACCATCAATGTGGTTAAGAATTATTTAGTGAGACAAGTCTCACTAATTGACCAATAGCTGAGGAGAAAAGATGTGGATTCATGCCTTTCCCAATGGTATTTGCAGGTAAGTGAATGTAACAAACCCAACTTGCATTTGAACTCAGCTTTCCGATTAAAAAAATTTTGAGCAATTATCCATTACACCACCTGCACATCTAAGCTTACAGCACCTGGCATTCTCAAGCAGTTACCCATCTAGGTACTGACCAGACTCAACATTTCTTAACTTTGGTGATCATACAGGAACTGGTGTTTCAATGTGATATGGTCGTAATTGATACTATACTAGTAAAAATGAATTAAGAAATATAAAAGCAATTTCCAGTTTCACACTTAGATGCTCATCAGGCTGAAGCTGCCAAATGCTTGCTTTCCAGCCTTGACAAAGTTAAAATGTTTTTATGTGGCTTTGTAGGTGATGAACTTTTTACTCTACAGCTTGTTCCCCACAGACAAAACATTGCAAGCATTGTCATTATTTCCATGATATGCTCAAACATTTACAGCTAGGACCTGCCATGCCACATACACAGGGTCGAATCATCCTTATTCCCTTTATATTTCATTGGTAAGAAAGGAGTTCTATTCGGACAGCTTTTTCCCAAGAAGTGATACTGTGTAGAACAGACTCCTGAGAAGTTGCTTCCCCAATCACTATGATCTTAACCTATTCAAATCAACCATTCTCTATCTTACATATCCTCATAATCTGCACTTATGTTCATACAACCACATTCCATAACCCTGAGTGGCTCTTGGGTCTTGTATTGGATGAAGATTTTTTTGTTTTTTCTTAAATTAGAAAAATAAAATTAAAAATCTGGTATTAATAAACACATCATAAAAACATCCACCTCAGTATTAAAAAATGCTTTTATGCAATGTTTTCAACTAAAAGTAAATATTTGTTTCAAATCAGATTAATTAAACTTTAAATCAGCTCATCTTCCTCAAAATTTCAGAAAAGTATATTTATTGAAGATTTTTTTTTAATAAAGAGAATTACGTTTGAAAGATTTGTAGATATGGACAAGAAAAAAAAAAAAAAAAAAAAAAAAAAAAAATCACCATTTTTAGTGATTTATAAAAATCCAGTATTAAACATAGGTTTCTACCAAAAACCTCTTAATATCTACTGTGCAAGGCTATAGTATTAATTTCAGATGTGTACCTGGAGAAGAGATATTTATTTTTTCTCCCGCACTCTTCATTAACCATTTGAGAGTTGAACTTATACAAAATGGCTATTCACAGAGTTGATAGATGAATGAAAATTCACTATCATAACATTAATGCTTAAAAATGGAATTCCATAATTTAACAGCTAATTTTAATATATTTAACCTTCAATTTGTTTGAGCAGGTTTTACTATTCAGTTTATATATTTAAATATATTTTATTAAATAGAACAACCAAGAAATGTCTGTTAATCTTTTTATTGAATTTTTCCTAGTACAGAATATCATGTTTTCTTGTGTATAATACGACTTTACTATATGAACTCCTGTTTCTGAAGTTAAAAATATGGAATAAATTATACCCTTGAGTATGATACTATCTTAGTACAGCTATCCTGTGGTGATTTTTTTTTTTTTTGTAAAGTACCATATTATCAATTAAAATCTCAATGTCATACATATATTTCACTAAAATATTTAATTTTTCATATTAAAAGAGTAAAAATGAACCGGATGTTTAACCATTGGGTATTTCTTCTAATTTCCATTTCAAAACTTATACTTAAATTTTTGAGAAAAGGTGCTAACTAGATATACCCAGTAATATATATTAACGTGTTAAGTAATCGGACATAATTTTCTGTTTGATATGTTTATTATATCTCTATATATTAATATAAAAATATTAATGTATAAAAAATAAATATATGAAAATAAAAAAATATTGTCTTTCATTAAGAATCAAGACAGAAAACTTTATAAAAAAAAACCCAAAAATGAACAAATACAAACAAGAAAAACAAAATATAAACTATGTTGTGAGCAAAACTATTCTAATTTTAAAGTTGTGTCAACAAATGAAGAAATGTAAAACAACCACCTCACTCACAGTTTGGGAATTATCACTTCATTTTTCAAGCAGAAAAAAAAAACTCAAAAATGTACAAAACATGACAAATCTTGTGTATACTCTATTAATTTTTTGAATCAATTTTGGTGAATTTCCCGTCTTTGAGACAAAAGATGTTCAATTACACCTGATTCCCAAAGAACAAATATTGCTAACATAAATACCCTTTGCAAACAATTGTTATCAACACCTGCCTACTTTGTGTTTTATTATCTATTATGCTAAGCATATTTACAACGTTGCTGCTTTGCATTCCATTGGCGAGATGCAAATTCTACTTGCATGGACCACTGTTTTGTGGAACTAACTCCGAGATAAACTACAGCAAGGCCTCTGATCAGGAGATTGGAGGTTTTGAGGAACATGGAACCACCTCTTAATTGCTCTTATTCCATGGTCCACACTGACCTGGGGTGGTAGCACCTGTTAGGGTCCCAGCTATGGGCAAATAATGAACAAAAATGAACAGTACATTTTTATAATAAAATTACCAACAATACATTTTATGATCTATAAACTATATATCTAAAAATACATACATTAACTCTAAAAATATAAAATTATGTACAAAATATCCATACTTGAAAACATAAAATTACATATAAAATATCTAGACTTCAGCATTAAATAAAACAGAGGTGTTGATATGTCACCAAATAAAATCAACCTTTCAAAAGGATGCTTTCTCGATCACTACAATCTTAATCTGTTCAAGTCTAGGGTTAACAGTTACCTTCCACACATATCTGCATAAACTAGGCCTCTTATTCTGTAACCCTCTATCTCAAGTGACCCTTGGTCCTTATACAGGGTGAACATCATTATTGCTGTAACCTAGGGAAGGTTACTGAATAGAATAATCACACGAAGGTTGATAATGAATAATAATACTTAGGACACAAACAACACATATAAGATTTGCCAGTGGTGCGTAGAAATAGTAGTCAACTGCTAGAAGCGAGTCAAATGAATTCCACAATGAATCTAACTTCAGGGTATCTACCAACCGCCCCACATGCTCAGATGTGGCACAAGGTTGAATTTAATGTAGGGTATCCGAGCCCATAGGCTTGGTCAAAAATTCCCCATAGACCCTGTATAAAACAGGGTTGGGTAGCTGTTTCCCAGAGACAAGACTTTGCCCTTTGACTGGGGATCCTCTCTGCCCGGAGACAGTTTGACCAGTACAGCTGGAGACGAATCTCCAACTGCAGACCAACATACAGTATTTACTACTGTATTTATGTGAATGGGGACATACCCATTATTTATCTGTAGGTATTCCACAACAATTAAAAATCAAAGTAAAAATTCTTACAATCTAAAAATATTTTCTGGTTTTAAATAACCTGCAAAAGGTTGATAAGCCATAGAAAATGAATCACTTAATCACATAACAATACTAAACCTTTCACTTGAGAAAAAAAAAATTTTAAGCAGAATAAAATAGTTCCGAAAACATACTTGTTTATATTTTACCTTTAATTTTTCATTTAAAATTTCTTGTATTATGCACAAGAAAATACAGTAAGTCATTTGATGTCAGCTGGAAACATGTAAAGAACTTGTCTAAAGATACTCAGTGTAGAATTTTCATTATTGGAATGTGTACATTGGCTATCTTTTGATTTCCTACTTTCTTTCCTTGAAAATAAGAAATTGGAGAGCCAAGTTGTTACACTTATGCTCTTGAGAAAGGTATAAATCCATCTCTTCTCACCAGCTATGGGTTAAATAGTAGAAGATATATCTGGAAAAATCAATGTTATCTTCTCAAAATGCAATACTTAAAAAAATAAATAAATACAAAAGGTTGATAAACCCTAAAAAACAAAATCAATCACTCTTTCCTTAAAGATTACCAATGATAGTTTGAAATATTTGGAATATAACAATTTTAGCAGATAATTATAACAAATCAAAAAATTATACTAAATTACATTTTTTGTTTGCATCATGAATTGTGGCTAAATTGTCATCACATTGAAGATGGTGATAATGTTTGGATATTTTAAATTTTAATTCAAGGTATTTATAGTTAGATTTATAAAATTAAATAGATCTGCCCCTAAGTAAAATAAATTTAATAAATATTTTTTAGAAATAATTAGAACTAGGTACTTGCACTTTTTTACTGAAAAACAGCATAATTGCATAATGAAAAAAATCTTATTGTCAAAATGTTTAAGAGGAAATACTAAAGTATTTCTTTTTATTATGTTATTAAATTTTTTTAAAATAAAAAAGAAAAAAAAAGATTTTTAACCAAAATTTTGAATGTGCATAGCACATTCAAAATCTTGGTTAAAAATCATTTTTTTTTCTTTTAACTTTTTGGAAGTTTTTTCCTGCATAACATTGTACTTTAAATCAGATAATATACATTATATATAAGGTACATTTTATTTTTGGAAGATTTTTAAAACCAGGAATTAACTTTTGTCTACAAATGTGTCAAAAATGGCCAATTTTGTGAAAGTAACCAAAAAGTTGAGTTCTAATCAATATAATTTCTATTTGAAATATACTAGAGTATTTTGCTTACTGGAAATAGTAAATTTAGCCATTTAGCTTTCAATTAAAGCTAAAATTAAATCTTCAAGAACGCTTTTTCATTTTTAAAAATTCATTTTAAATCTTAGGTACTGAAAATTCAGTGAAGGTGCCTAATTAAAGCTAAATAGATCTGCCGCTAAATAAAATTAATTTAATAAGAGATATTTTTAGAAATAATAAAAACTAAATAGTATACTCACTGTACCACATTGTGATGTGCTAATTCTTTAAGTAAGGAGATCTCTCTTATCGCAGTACTGGGAACACCTTCTGTCTCACTGAAGAAGAAAAAAAAAAAAATCAGGTTTACATTTTATCAAAACTGAGTGTGTTTCATAATTTGCTTTTATTAGTGGAATGTGCTTTGTTATCAAGTTGTTGTGTGAAAACAAGTGTAACCAAAACAAAAAGCATCAAAATTGTGGGGTTTGTAGCAAAAGATTTTTTCAAAAACCTTTATGTCTAAGCATATCCCATCTACCTTTCTAAAAACTATTAATGACTCCACTATATTATTATGTTAGGATGAAGCAAAATTCTTGATAGATTTTTTTTTTTTGTTAAAGCTCTTTCCTCCAAAGCTTATTTCATATACACATCTAAAGAGTATGACTCCATTTGATATAAATGAATATATCCAAAACACAGAAATGATAAAATAAGAAAACTTAATTAGGCAATGTGTTTCATTCTTTCAGGAACTTCAAAAGCAAAATAGAGATTTACTTAAACCTTTTTTTTTCAATTTTAAATATAAAATGTGATAAAGTTGTTAAATATTTAAAAATTAAGTTTCAATCTATGCACTTTATGGAATGCTGTTATTAAGTAAAGCTATCTTTACAGATCATAAATTTGAAAGCTTATTACAATCTGCAACATGCATGCCTTTTAAAAAATAATTTTACACTGTTTTTGAATCTGCATAAAAATTTTTCCCCCCAAATGTATGGCTGATCATAAATGACCTTAATGTCACTTGTTTTAAGAGTTGTTTCTCCTGACAGCAATAAACTATCCTCAGAAAATATTAGTTTTCCTACTGCAGACATGTGTTGAATTCTCTAACTTTAACCATCATCATTGCATTTTCAAAAGTTTTATTTTTTTTCTTAAGTCCTATTTCAAATATTTTAATTTAATCATACTTATTATAAAACCCAGGTTGTGCGTGTGTGTCTGTTCGTTTATATATTGGATCAGATTTCCTACATTTTTTTCAACCGATTTCAACAAAATTTCACAGGACTACGTAAAATTATCTTGCGGTGGTTCTGACAGCACCAAAAATTGGAAAAACAATTGTTTTTGCACGAAATCAATTTAAAACACGATTAAGAGGCATCGCTGTTGCGAGAATGAAAAGGGGACAACTCATATCAAGTTATACTTATTATGAAACCCAGGTTGTGTGTGTGTGTGTGTTCGTTTATATATGGGATCGGATTTCCTACATTTTTCAACCGATTTCAACAAAACTTTGCTTTTTTTTTTTGGCAGGTAGTGTTTCTTATTGTCTTGCACACTTTTTTTTTTATTTTTACATTAAGAATGCTTTAAAAATTCCATTTACAAGACAATTGTTTATAATAAAATTCTATTCAATCGGTAGACTCATAACGATTGAAAACAATGTTTTTGTTTGAGTTTGGGTTTGACCAATTCGTAACAAAAAAAAAAAAAAAAAACTAATTAAGACATGCGTGTCCGTCAGCCTTAAACAATAATCTTTGTCAATTTTATTTTTCAGTCTATATGATGGTCGATACTTGATCTATCACTTACTGTTACATCTCCGGGCAACGCCGGGCTCTACTGCTAGTTTTTAAATATAATTTATTGTTTTTCAGTGAGAGGCATACTGCAATTATTTTTTTTAGTTTCAATTCTAGGAATAAAAGCAATATTAAAAATAAGGCAAAATTAACACATTAAAAGAAACAAAAGTAACATTTCATAAAAATAAGAGAGGTACCTATAATTATTAGGTACCTATTTATTTATGAAATTTTATATCATTTTTAATTATTAATCTTTATATTATTTCAGTTGTGAAATTTTTTCATAACTGAGATATAAAAATTAATAATAAAAATAATACCATAAAATTTCATAAGAGATGTAAAAATTAGGTACCTATTTTATCTCTCTCTCAGTTATGAAATTTTAAATTTGTTTTTGGTAATTAAAATTTTATTTTTCCAGAAAACTTTTTCAAGCATAAGGTCATAAAGCTAAAGTACTTAAAAGAAAAAGTGAAAAAAGTCAATTAAGATTGCTTAAAGTATTTGTTAATTTTTAAAAATCACTGTATAGTTAAATTAGTTCACTTAAGATTCAGAAAAATTATCACTTTTGTTCTTCTATCCAATAACTTCCCCTGAACTAAGCTGTCAATACATCAAATTAACTGGCAGTAAACACCTCCATAACAAGTCAATGTGCTTAAGATATGCTTTTTAATCAAAATTTTGAATGTTCTAAAAAGGATGAAAAAATTTAATAAAATAACAAAAAAATTATTTTGGCCTTTCCTCTTAATAATAGCATAAAAATTTAGATAATTTTTTTTTCGTCAAGTTTAAGACCTTCTCTTTTTCAGTGAATTAGTGGTGATACCTAAGCTTAATACTTGGAAGATTATTTAAAAGATCAAAAATATTTTTAGATTGTAAGGATTCTTTTTTTTTTTATTTGCAGATAATGATTTAGTGATACAAATCTTACTAATTAATTCAAAGCTGGGGACGAGCAGAGGTGGATTCATACCTTTCTCAAGAGTATTTGCACATAAGTGAATATAACAAAACTCAAAAGCAATTTGAACTTGGAACAGATATGATAGATTGAGAAAGGTCAACAGAAGTGTGTGTTTTAAAGCATTAGAGTTTTGTTTAAATGCAAGTTTTCTGTGGCTGAACAGTTATAGCACACCAGCCCTAATGGGATACAAATCGAACTCCTGTCAGAGAAACCAACTTTTCTACAAAATTTCACAAACATACAGTCCAGTGAAAGTAATTTATACTATTTATTTAAAGATCAGAGCATTGAATTAAATAACTGTATTTACAAAAACAGAAAAAAAAAAAAAAAAAAAAAAAAAAATTATATATATATATATATATATATATATATATAATTATTATTATATGAAACCCTCAGTAAGAGTAATTTCAAACAAAAATTAGTTTACCAAGAATCTTTAAAGAATAACAAAACCAAAGAAAGATAGGAATTAACAGCACTTTCTGTAAGCTATCCAATGTAAATATTGGCAGATACTTCTTTTACTAAACAAGCACTTTAATCAAAATGACACTCTACAGAAAATTTTCAATAGTAAAACTCTCAAAATTAGTTATTCCTGCACCAAAAACGTGCAGAACATTAGCACAGACAACAGCCAAATACTAAAAACATCCCTAAACAGCAAAACCGCGAGAAACTAACCATTGTGTAACTATAAAACTGGGACGAATTGCCCAGTTGGAGGTACCTGTGATTCTGAAAATGTGGTATACCAAGCTACCATATTCACAAAAGAAAACATCAATGATAAAAAAAAAAAAACATATATCCACTGAAAATTGGAAACAGAGACTATACAGTCACAACATTCTTATCCAATACTTCATTGAAAAACCAAATGGTTCTATTCAAGCATTATTGGAAGATTAAAGAGAATGGTTTCATCCCACTAATCAAGTGGGAAATCATCTATCAGTTCCAAATCCCCAACAACTTCTGGGAGAGATGCCACCCACACACGTGTGTATATATATATATATATATATATATATATATATATATATATATGCATGCCTGCACAGTTATATATATATATATATATATATATATATATATATATATATACACACACACACACACTCGCGCGTAGTAAGTAAGTAGTGAGTAACACAGAAAGCAGTTGGAGAGAGAGACGCAGACAGAGTTGAGCTGTGAGCTGTGAGACCCGCCCTGCAGGAAGCTGACTGAAAGATATCCACGCATTTTGACTTCAACTTCTAACCAAGAACAATTTATTTTTGAAGAACGACTTAGGCTCACACCACCAAAGCAAGTTTTACGAATATTGCTTGAAGATACACCAAAAACCAGTTTCTTAAAAAAACAACTTAAGATGTTAAGACTCGCCTAACAAATGCAAAGTGTCATATTCGCGGTTTGGGAGAAAGACGCAGTCCTGTATTCAACAACCAGATATAAAAATACTTGTTATTCTTTTTTTAACACATTTGACTTTTTCGGTTTGTTACTTTATTTTCTTTTACATATACTTGTGTGGTGTTATCTTTGCTCGGACTCGGCTTGCATTGTGGCCCAGCGACTGATTGATTTCGACTACCTACGGTCAAATCACAACGTTGGTAGGTTAGACTAGAAATCAAAGCAGTTACTTCGATAACCAGATGTTGGAGGCAAGCTGGGAACGACAAAGCTGATACCGAATCTAACCAGATTCCCATCCGGATCAGCAAAAGGTTAGAACGTCACAATTGGTGCCGTGACAACAGGATAAGACACTGGATCAGCCACTGCCACAGGAGTTACAGAAAATTTTACCAGGACAACGCACGGCATCTCAAGTACTCAAACTGAAACAGACTAGAGTGGGAACCAAAGGACTTTGGTTAACTATAACCATATGGTTCCAGATACTCTAGTACGACATCCCGGAACCTGAGAAGAACGAGCTGGAAATCGTCTGTCAGGTAGGACACTTATTTCGGTTAACCTCCCAAATTCAATTGTTGCTGCTCTGATTGTTTTTCTTTTGCTGTGTTAAATATGTCTGACTACGATCCAGATAGGGTAGACATAGAGGAAGAGGGGGTTGAACAGGGATTGTCAGCAGACCTAAGAAAATTATTAGGTGGACCGAAGGTCCGAGCCTTTGACGGTAGTTCAAGGGATTTTAGAAATTGGCTGGCAATCTTGGATAAGAGCCACATAATATATGGACTCTCAGACCAAGAAACCCTATATTTGGCGTATGATGCCACCAGGGGGAAAGCGTCAGAGTTCGTAAAAGGACTCTTAGCCAGTGAGCCCCACTTGACATGGGAAAGACTGGAAGAATTATTAACTCGGGAGTTCGCTGACGAGGGGACGGCAGTAGAGGCCATGAGAGCCCTCCTGAAGATGATGCAGCTGAGGGACAAAACCCCTGGAGAATTGGGGGCCCGAGCGGAGAAGCTGTCGTCATTAGCTTTCCCAGAGGTGGTGAAAAATAATAGTCATGCAGGGCCAGTTGGCTGATCTGTATGTGGAAGCGCTCAGTGACGAGCATGTTCATCACAATGTTTTCAAGGAAGGACTGCTAAGGTTATCGGCAGCAGTGGCACTGGCCAAAGAGAGCCAGGGAGAAGGTGAAAAGGTGTGGGAAGAAGCAAGAGCTAAGTTGAGAGGTCGGAAGAAAGGGGGAAGGAGGGAAAGACCCCGCATGGAATCGGAAGGTCAAGCTAGAGGTGGAAGAGCCTGAGATGTGGGAGGAGGATCCCAATACAAAAGGCTTGGTCAACAAGACATGGGTTCTATAAGCCCACGCCGGGTCGATACGGACTGGTCTGCTGGACATGTGGATATGAGGACCACAGAGCAGTGGAATGTCTGACAAAGTGGGGTTTGCCCCAGACTTTGAATAGGATAAATGTACTAGGTGTGGTAAGAAGGGACACCTAGCCAAGTGGTGCGGGTTAAGAAAAGGTGCCCCACCGATATCGTTAAAGAAGGCCAAGCCCAAAAGACAAAACCAGGGAAAAGCCAGCGGGCCACCCCAGAATTAAGAGGGAGGGTGGCCCAGTTAAAATGAAGGAAAGTAAAACATTGGACATGTGGTCAGGAGAGCCACTTAGGTAGAGGGCAGGTCCCCCCAGGAATAAGAGAGAGGGTGGCCCAGTTGAAGAGAGGAAGCGTAAAATGTTGGGTATGTGGTCAGGTAGGCCACTTTGCAGTAAACTGTTCAACAAGAAGGTGCTGGTTTTGTAGGAGACCAGGGCACCTGAAGAGGAATTGTGCTCTTAGGAACAGCCGCAAGAGACTGAGAGAGGTCCAGCCGGGACCACCCAGGTGCAGAAAACGAAGAACTCCCCCATGTGAGAAGAATGAAAGGAATTTATTGTTACCGGCACCTATGGCTGGGATGACCCAAAGGTGGGAACCCAGGAAAAGGAAAGCCCAAGTATTCTCTTCGCTGACACAAGAGAAGGAGCTATCTTGTAGGGCAGAAATAGGGGGTAGGGTAATGAAAGCTTTGATAGACACAGGAGCGTCTGTTTCATTGCTGAGAGAAAAAGAATACAGGCGGGTGGAAACAGAAGAATGGGTTGCAGAAAGCGGACATAGAAATCACACAGGCAGATGGAGCTCCCCTGGAGATAAGAGGGATTGCGAGGCTCCCCGTGAGGATTGGAAAATTAAAAAGTACCCAGAACTTCTACGTAACCCCCAACCTGTGTACAGAGGCAATCTTGGGAGAAGATTGGCTTCAGAGCCAGAGGGGTCGGATAGAGTTCAACCCCACTGTGCTGGTAGTGAATGGTGAGAGAACGCCATTGGGATGCCCACCGGAAGAAGATATAACAATAGTGGTGGAGGAAGATATAAAGCTACCCCCCAGAACGGCGGTGTCAGGCAAGGGTAGGCTGATGACAGGGAAGAAAATAGAAAAAGGAACCCTGCAATTGGTCCCTGTAGAAGGGAAGGGCCTAGAAGAGAATGAGGTAACTCTGTGTGAGGCAGTAGTGGAGGCAGCTGAATTAGTGCCCATTATGATGGTGAACCAGGCCCAAAAGATGATAAAGGTTAAGAGAGAGGAAGAGATAGGAAAAGCACTACCCCTACGAACTCTGAATCGAGTGAGGTTCGAGAAGCTAGGAAAACACGAAGAACAACCAGAAGGAATAGTAGACGAAGAGATATTGGCACCTGATCAATTTAGGGCCAGAGTGGGAAGTCTGCTAAGAAATAATCGAGATGTGGTGGCCAAATCAGATAAGGAATTAGGCCAGACCCACACAGTAAAAAGGAAAATCAACACTGGTGATCACCCCCTGTGAAATTGAAGCCTTATAGAACACCTATTCATAAGAGACCCCTTGTGGAAGAGGCAGTAGATGTTGGAAGCTGGGATGATAGAAAGATCGATCTCCACTTGGAGCTTTCCAATCGCGATAGTAGGCAAGAAAGATGGCGGGCACCGTTATTGTGTAGATTTTAGGAAACTGAATTCTATATCGAAGCCATTGGCGGTGCCATTGCCACTAATCGATGACATATTGGCATTATTAGGGAAAGCGAAGTACTTCTCTATGTTGGACTTGAGGTCCAGGTATTGGCAGGTAGCCCTTGATGAGGCTGACAAGGAAAAGGCCGCATTTGCGTGTCACCTGGGACTATTTCAGTTCAGGGTGATGCCATTCGGTTTAGCCAATGCCCCAGGAATCTTCCAACAGCTGATGTCAATAGTGTTAGGAGGATGCGAGAACTTTGCCATGGCATATTTAGATGATATTTTGATATTTTCAGAAACAGTAGAACAACATTTTTTCCATCTAAAACAAGTGTTGGGAAGGCTAAGAAAGCACGGCTTAAAATTGAAATTGTCGAAGTGTCAGTTTCTGAAGGAGGAGACTAGATATTTGGGCTTTGTTATAAACGGAGATGGTATTAAACCCGACATGGATAAGGTGAAAGTCATAAGGGAAATGCCAGAACCTAAGACAGTGAGACAAGTAAGAGGGTTTATAGGAGCTATAGGGTACTACCGACGATTCGTCCCAGCATTCTTGAGAATTGCCATACCCTTAGTAGCCCTGACGAAGAAATACGCTAGGTTCAAGTGGACAGAAGACTGTCAACGGGCATTTGATACCTTAAAAGAACAGTTGACAGCCGTCCCACTGCTGATGTACCCAGACCTCAGCAAGCCCATGGTACTATACACTGATGCCAGTGAGCAGTGTGTAGGAGCAGTTCTTACCCAGCCGTGCCCTGATAAAGAAGGAGCAGTTCCAGGCATACCAGATGAGGTACCGATATACTTTCTCTCTCATAACCTCTCAGAGACACAACAGAGATGGCCAGTAATAGAAAGAGAAGCATATGCTATTATGTATGCTCTCCAAAAACTGGACTACTACTTGAATGGTGCAGTCTTTACTATAAAAACAGACCACAAGCCTCTGCAGTACCTACTGCAGGCAGAATGGACAAATAATAAGAAGATTCAACAGCTAAAGTTAAGTGGCTACCACTGTAAGAATGAGTATTTGGCAGGGAAGGAAAACACGTGTGTAGATTTACTCTCAAGAATACTGAAACAACTGGAAGAAAGATCTGTAAAAGTAGCGCAAAGAGTAGATGATAAAGCCTATAGAATCAGAGTAATTAACTCTAAGCTAAAAGATCGCCCTATGTTAGAATCGGACGAGGAAGGGGACGCACAGATAATAACCGATCCCTATTGGACGGAAGGAATTGAGAAGGAGCAGGCAGACTTAGAGAAAAGGTGGAGGCAGGAGAGACCACCAAGTATGCAATAAAAGAGGAAAGGCTGTATTATCTCTCAGGTAGGGATGAAGAAGTCATGCCCAAGTTGTATGTGCCCAAAAGTTTAAGACCAGAGATATTGGAACAGTGCCACGAGAGGTTGGGTCACATGGGAATTGATAGAACATATGACCTAATAGGGAGGAAGTACTATTGATCCAAACTGTACGGAGAGGTCACTATGTTCGGAATTGTGTAGTGTGCCAGTCGCAGAGCAGAAGGCAGAAAATGGCACCATTGGAGGGGATATACGTGCCGAACTTCCCCTTCGAGAAAGTCAGTATGGATGTATCAGGACCATATGGGGAAACTGCACAAGGAAACAACTATATAGTGAGTTTTGTCGATTGGCTAACAAATTGGCCTGAGGCATTTGCAGTACCAGACAAGAAGGCTAAAACTGTGGTGGATTTGATAAGTGAAATCTTCCCTAGGTATGGCGCCCCTGTGCAACTTGTCACTGATAATGGCACAGAGAATATAAACAGCATAATGAGAGAGGTGCTGACAGGTTTGAATATAGAGCATGTAAAAACATCTCCATATCACCCCCAAGGAAACGCTAGAGTGGAAAGGTTTCATAGAACCTTGGGAGATGTGTTGGCCAAGCTGGCCAGAGAGAATACAGGAAATTGGGATTTGTATTTGACGCAGGCTCTGGCGGCCGTGAGGTTTACGATAAACGAAACCTCCAGATTTTCTCCTTACTTTATGTTGTTTGGCAGAGACGTGGTCCTGCCTGTGGATAACCTGTTGAAGCTCCGAAGAAAGTATATGGGAAAAGATCATCATCAGCTGTTGCTGGAACAACAAGATAAAATATTTGTACAGGCCAGAAGAAGAATAAAGAGGGCACAGAAGAGAAGAAATGAAAGAGTCAATGCTGAAAGAAAGGTAGTAGAATTCAAGGTTGGAGACCCTGTCTACTATAAAATCCAACAGAGAGAAGGAAAGCTGGACCAGAGATGGGAACCGTACTACCGGATAGTAGAACAGACGGGTCCAGTATCATATGTAATATGGGATTAAGTGGCAGGACGAGCAAGGAGGGTCCATGCCAATGATCTGAAGAAGGCTGAAATAGCTAACCTGGAAATGAGCAAACCGAGGCCTAAGAAGACAAGGACAAGGAAGATAACTCTGGTTGAGCCGGAAGAAATGGAGATGAAGGAAGATTCTGAGGAAAATTGAGAGATAGATCGACTTAGCCAGATAGGCGAAGCGATCCGAGTGACGGAGTTGGAACCCTAGGCAGGGATCAGCGGCGTTCAGTCGTCGCCTGAATCGGTGCAGAGAAGACCCTATGATGTCACCATCGCACCCCCATATCCAAAGAAAAGGAAGAGAATGAGGAGATCCAATCAAGCAGTCAAGGGCTCTAAAAAGAGGCACCCTAAACAAGACGAAGAGTTCAACGAGTGGGAGGAGGAGGATCAAATACCCCTTTCCCAACTCAGAGAAAGACTAAGAAACAGGAGAGATTTAGACATCGAGTCAAGAAGTAATGAAGACGTCCAGGGCGCGAACTCGAAGCAGATGGAAGAATCGGAGAGGAAGAGGTGGACAAAACACCTCCTGAACAGGAATGGAACATTGAGGGAAGGTTAGAGGTCAAGCAGGAACTACCTCTGAAGATGAGATTGAGAAGGGTGGAGAACCCCAAGTCTCAGTAGAACAAAGAAGGCTGTGCAGAATAGAAGCACTTGGTGTCGACAGATAACGACACTGGCTCATCCAAACCCTACTGGCTGACTGTGGTGGATGTGGATGGAGGGGATGGAGTTGAGAGCTGCACCTGACGAAGGACGGAAGGAGATTATTGGCATTGCTAACTGGCAAGCAGTGGTGCCATGAAGTACGACCTTTGAAGTGGAAGCGCCACGCACCTGTCCGGACCATTCTGTCTGCTAGGAGTGAGTTAGGGGAGGAAAAGAGCTGAAGGGTTACAAACTTAGAAAGAAATTATGGAATAATTGAGTGAAGAATTGAACAAGACCGAATGGTTATGAAGAATAAAAACAAGAGAATTTTGTTGCCTTGCAGGAATGATCAAAATGAAAGGGTTGATGATGATGATGGTGGTAGTGGTAGCCACAATGATGGTGACGATGGCGGAAGCTTGGAAGTACAGCCGAAATACCATTCTTAAAAAGACGAGTGAAGTAATAATAACCAGGTCTAAATGGTTGATCACATTCGTGATAGATTTAAAACCATATGAGTCGCTACTAAATAAACTAAGAAATGAGCTAACGCAGCTGGATGCAGCTCGGTTGAAGGTAGGGCAAGATTATTCCAAGGAGAAAGGATATCTCAGATTATTACACTCCCTAGAATCGGAGGCCACTATGATAGAGGCTCAATGGAGGGACATGCAAAATTACCTGAAGGGAATAGAGTTAGTGCAGATGCGGGAAAAGAGATCGGTAGTTCCAATTGTGGGAAAAGCATTAAATGTCCTGTTTGGAACAGTGACTGAAGGTGACGTTAAATTCATAAGAAGAAAACTGGGAGAAGTGGAAATAAACCAGAGGACACTGGCTCAAGTGGCAAGGGAGAGTGTGACAATATTAAATGTGACAAGGTTGGAAGTGGCCAAGAATAGAGCCAGAATTAATTGGTTAATAAATAACCTGGCAGGGCTGAGACAAGAGGTAATTAATGATACAGAAACTGTAATGATAGAATTACAGGAAATGAGTGGATTCATGCAAAGATATTTCCAAGTAATGACAATTACGAATAAGGTACGACAAACTAGTCAGTTGTTGACGACCTTGCTGGAACATGTGAGAGCGCAATTAGACATGTTGTCATTGGGACACCTCTCCCCAAGCATAGTAAACCCGGGTCACTTAAGGGAAGCGCTACTCGGAATACAGACCGAGTTACCCCACCATTTAAGACTGCCAGTGGATCCCACCAAAGAATTGTGGAAATATAATGCGCTGGGATATGTGACCTTGTTGGAAAATAGACGACTATTGGTTATGATGTCTGTTCTGTTGTTAGATAGAGAGAGTATATTCAAGATATACCAGGTTATAAATTTACCTATTTCCTACCCTAGTAGAGATCAAGGTTTGGGAATGGTAGCAAGGTACAAGATGGATACCGAATACATAGCTTTAAATTCAGGTAGAACAAAATTCATGTTGCTAACAGCGAGTGCTTCTAGAAAGTGTAGAAATGATGCTCTAGGGACTTGTACATCGTTAAGCCCTATCTATATAGCTGGTAACCACAAAATGGGCATACTAGAATTGTTTGGAAGGGAAGAAAGAGGAAATTAAGAGAACTTGTCAAGTAGAGATATTAGCAAACACGTCATTACCACAAGCTATCAGTGTTTCAGACAGGGTGTGGGCAGTGGCCACACAGAAACCCATCAGATTGTCTAGGGTATGTGGGGGAGAGTCCACAAGGACATTAAGAGTAAAGCCGCCATTATCCCTGTTAAAGTTACCGTTGGGATGTTCGGTATATCTATCTCCTTACCTCTCTATTACCAGGAAGAAGAAAGATATGAAGAGAAAGATTCAATCATAGAATTGATTGGCAGAAGCTTAGTCAATTGTACAGAGTTGTGGGAGCCAATAGTGAGGGGATTCCCCAATGTTACCTTGAATAAAATGCCACTACTAATGAAGCTGATAGAAAAGATCGATATGGATCAGTTGAGGGACAAGTTAAGTGCGTTGTGAAATGAAGGTATGGCATGGGAAGATGATGAGCAGATCGCGATAAGTTGGTCAGCAATGATGGGTACATTCATAATTATAGCCATAGAGGGTATGGCAATATGGAAGATTAGAAGTAAGAGGAAATTAACTAGCGGTAATCAAATGAGCATGCAGAAACTCGAGAGGGAGATGCTGAGCAGTGTTCTTTACTGATACAGAATCGGCGAAGAAATTGCAGAAAAGACGGAGGAGGAGGCTGACGTGAAACTGACATGTGCGGCGGAAAAACCTCCTACAGCAGAGAGAAAAACATTGACCAAGAAAAACAAGCCATAATAACCACACACAGGCACATGCACACATTAAATTGTATGAGAAACAAAAGAAGATGAAAAGAACATTACATCTGCATGTAGAACAGAAGATGAAAAGAACAGTACATTTGCATATAGGACAGAAGAAAATGTAAAGAACATTACATTTGCATATAGGACAGAAGAAAATGGAAAGAACATTACATTTGCATATAGGACAGAAGAAAATGGAAAGAACATTACATTTGCATATAGGACAGAAGAAAATGGAAAGAACATTACATTTGCATGTAGAACAGAAGAAGATGAAAAAGAACATTACATTTGCATGTAGAACAGAAGAAGATGAAAAAGAACATTACATTTGCATGTAGAACAGAAGAAGGTGAAAAGAACATCACCTTGCATGTAAAACCGTAAAAAAAGAAAAGAATAGAATTGCATGGGACAGATGGATGATGCATGCTAAATAGTGTATTTGGGTTTAGGTGTCATTTACAAGTAAATGACAAATAGGATAGGGGAGGATTGTGACACTAAGGTTGCGTGAAAATAAAAAGGCGAGAATAATTAAGGTGATAAGAAGCTATCACAAAAAGACACTTATTTTTTTCTAACAAAGAAAAGTAGTAAAGATTTTATTTTCATTAGCGAAGAAAGTAAGATCTTGGATCTGTTGGATTTAATTTGATTTATGTTATGACGGAGCAAGTAAAAGATAGCCGTCTGCCCATGGTAATAATGAAAAATTGGTCAAGTGGCCTACAAAACAAAATGCTAAGAGATAATATTAATCAGGTCGCGCACTGACTGAGAAAAATGTCAGCTGGACCACCCACAAGTTAAAAAGAAGGAAAGATAAAACCATTAACTATCCTTCGCAAATATCATTTGGGGAAAAACACCTGTTTTTGTGTCAGAGCTGGCCATGATAAAAAAATTTTTTATCGGAACAGATAATTGGCGACAGAGTGCAGAGATTCACTGACCACCCCGATGATTATTTTGACGAAAATCTCTTTGACAAATTCCAGACGACGTTCAGTTAAGATAAGAGTCGTTGGGGTTTGTTATCGGGAAGAAGAAAAGGAAAAAAAAAAGGGGGAAGATAATTTTTTTTCTTTTGAGCGATTTTCTTTTGCAAACACCCACGCTGCTGAGCATTCATTGGCAGAAGGGTGGCGTGAGCAGTAGGCAAAGGTAAACTATGAAGAAGGAGGGGAGGCCTGTTGACGCCCCCTGAAGGGATTGGTGTGCGATGCCACTGTGAGAGAGAGGGGAACCTGTTGCCGCCCTCTGAGGGGATTGGTGTGAGATACCAATATGAGAAAGGAATAATTTCGGAGGACGATTCCCTTAAAATAGAAAGTAAAATGGAAAGTAATAAATTTTCCTGTCCGAAAACAAAGAAAATCCTTATTGTGGATTTAGAATTATAACGGAACCTCAAACCCCGACAGGCCCACCCCAGTTTTGGTCGGTGTCCATATAAGCAGAGTCGTAGCGAGTGGACACCAGTAAGTAGTGAATAACACAGAAAGCAGTTGGAGAGAGAGACGCAGACAGAGTTGAGCTGTGAGCTCTGAGACCCGCCTCGCAGGAAGCCGACTGAAAGATATCCACGCATTTTGACTTCAACTTCTAACCAAGAACAATTTATTTTTGAAAAACGACTTAGGCTCACACCACCAAAGCAAGTTTTACGAATATCGCCTGAAGATACACCAAAAACCAGTTTCTTAAAAAAACAACTTAAGATGTTAAGACTCGCCTAACAAACACAAAGTGTCATATTAGCGGTTTGGGAGAAAGACGCAGTCCTGTATTCAACAACCAGATATAAAAATACTTGTTATTCTTTTTTTAACACATTTGACTTTTTCGAGTTGTTACTTTATTTTCTTTTACATATACTTGTGTGGTGTTACCTTTGCTCGGACTCGGCTTGCATTGCACCCTGGCAACTGATTGATTTTGTCTACCAAAGGTCAAATCACAACGTGGGTAGGTTAGACTAGAAATCAAAGCAGTTACTTCGGTAACCAGATGTTGGAGGCGAGCTTGGAACGACAAAGCTGATACCGAATCTAACCAGGTTCCCATCCGGATCAGCAAAAGGTTAGAACGTCACATATATAGACGCCCACACACACATATATATATATATATATATATATATATATATAAAAAACATATAGACGCCCACACACACACACATATATATATATAAAACATATAGCGACGCCCACGCATATATAAAATATATATAGACGCCCACGCATATATATATATATATATATATATATATATATAAAACGTATATAGACGCCCACGCATATATACATTTATATAAAACGTATATAGACGCCCACGCATATATATATTTATATAAAACGTATATAGACGCCCACGCATATATACATTTATATAAAACGTATATAGACGCCCACGCATATATACATTTATATAAAACGTATATAGACGCCCACGCATATATATATTTATATAAAACGTATATAGACGCCCATGCATATATATATTTATATAAAACGTATATAGACGCCCACGCATATATATATACTTATATAAAACATATATAGACGCCCACGCATATATATATACTTATATAAAACATATATAGACGCCCACGCATATATATACTTATATAAAACATATATAGACGCCCACGCATATATACATTTATATAAAACATATATAGATGACCACGCATATATATATATAAAACGTATATAGATGCCCACGCATATATATATATATATATATATAAGGTTGGTACAAAAATAATGACATTTTCTTACAGTAACATATGTGAGAAAACGCCATTATTTTTGCGCCAACCTTATATATATATATATATATATATATATATATATATATATAAAAAACATATATAGACGCCTATGCATATATAGACACCCATGCATATATATATATATATAAAACAGATATAGACCCCCATGCATATATATATATATATATATATAAAACAGATATAGACCCCCATGCATATATTGACACCCATGCATATATATATATATAAAACAGATATAGACCCCCATGCATATATATATATAACATATATAGACGCCCACAACCGTACATTTCCCTTTCTCTTTTAATCACGTCAGTGACCTCCTTTTGCTCACACAGGAAAATGTTTCATATTTGGAAAGCAAGGACCACATGATGAAATAAGACACACACACAAAAAAAAAAGAAAGAAAAAACGAGCAGCAAAATGTCAGTCTTGCTTCAGCATCCAAGTCAAGCTGACAGGATCACACAATACATGTGATAATCAGTTATAAATTTGTCTATACAAACAGAAGAGAAATCCAATATGATTTTGAAGCTCAAACAGGTTTAACAAAGTTTACCAACCCTACAAAAAAAAGTAAACTTTGGCACCAGAGAAGTTGTATCAAAACCTGTAGAGAGATACTGAGAGCCATGAAACAAGCCCCTAGACCAGGCAAAAAGAAAAAGAAAGTGAGAAAAGATCTCAAAATGAGACACTGACATAAAAAAAAAAGAGAAAGGTAAAAAGAAACATCGAGCTGAACATAAAAAGAAAATGAACAATCAGATAATGCATTTTGTCATGTTGTATATTTGCATGTATATGTAGGATGCATAACACATACACGTGTATATGTGCATAATATGCACACACACGTACGTGCATAATACACACACACACATATATACGTGCATAATATACCCACATACCTATATATACATGCATAATATACCCACATACCTATATATACGTGCATAATATACACACACACACACACACACCTATATATATACATGCATAATATACACACACACCCCTATATATACGTGCATAATATACACACACCTATATATATGTGTATAATATACACATAATCAAGAACCTATACTGACAGCAAATGGCATGTATGCACATTGAGAATTACTTCAACAAATATACAAAAATAGAAAGGGGTGTAAGGCTACAATGTGTCTTCTCATCGGACTTATACAACCTATACAGCAAGGCAATTCCAGGACTCAGCATTGGCAGCCACAATCTTACCAACATAAGATACACAGATGACACAGTACTGATAGCATACTCGGAAAAGAAACTGCAAAACCTCCTTCAGAAGGTAGTGAGCGACTAAGCATAAACTACAAGAAGACAGAAAGCATAGATGTCAATAAAAGGATGAGCCCGAAATGTGATTTGCTGGTCGGAGACACTAAAATCAAGTAGGTACAGAAGTTTAAATATCTGGGAAGTGTTTTGACAGAGGACGGTAGGTGCAATGCTGAGATCCAAAGACGAATTGAGATAGCCAAGGATGCATTTCAAAAGGTGGGCAGAGTACTGTGTGAGAGGAGGATTTCTTTGGTGCCAAAGAGCACTGAGCTGCTACGTGACATCTGTCCTCCTATCCAGCAGCAAATGTTGGACAGTATCTTCAAAGATGAAGAGTGGAGATGTGGTTCTACAGAAGGATGCTAAGGATATCATGGAGCAAGCATGTGAGCAATTAGGTCTTGGAGAGGATGTAAACAAGGTGGTAGCTTATACTTAACATAAGAGGCAGCTGAAGTTTCTGGGGCACGTAATGAGAAAGGAGGACCTGGAAAATCTGATACTCACAGGTTGAATAGAGGTAAAAAGAGCCAAGGGAAAGCAACGCATGACATACCTGGCAGGCATAAGCAAGTGAATGGTAGAACGTGGTCTGGGGGGAGGTGGCAGAGAGAAGGAATTTATTGAGAGCTGGAAGGGATAGAGGGAGGTGGAGAGGTATAATCGCCTACATCCTGAAAGAACACAGCACATAAAAAGAATACACACACACATACATATATATATATATATATATATATATATATATATATATTATTATTATTAAATATAACAGACAATGAATGTCTATTATATCTGATCATGAGCCGTTTGAATGTTTGTCCAACATTTGGATATTTTTAATCAAGTTGGTCCTAAGCTTTCAGCTCACATGAGCCATTCTCAGAGTGGTTATACAGACATGAAACAAAGATAACCACTGTCAAAGATGAGATTTTGACACAGAAAATTGCTATGCGATGATAACAGACGCAGATCATAAGTTCAAGATGTGGTTCTATGAAATAAATAATGATCTGTCGCCCAATATACTATATATATATATATATATATATGGATTGGCATAGATTGTTTCAACATAATTTCAAGGGCTACTAATAACTTTTCCCATAACATTGTAAGTATATAACTCCTCTATCATTATTTCTATAAAAAATGTTTAGAGGAATTACATTCTCTAGCTCTACAAGGTGCTGTTAGCTTGGATGTGCAGGTGATGTATTGGATAATAGCTCAGAATTGTGAATCGGAGTTAGCAAATTCCAATTGATTTTGTAATATTCACTTACATGGAAATACCCTTGGAGAAAGGTTATGAATACACTTCTCCTCCAGCTATAGGTTGAATAGTAAGACTTGTATCAGTAAATCCTTATCACAAAAAAATTCTTACAATCCAAAAATATTTACCGGTTTTAAATAACTTTCAAAAGGTTAATAAGCTGTTTAAAAAAAAAAAAAAAAAACACAAATCAATCAAAACAACCTGGTTCCAACAATTCAGACGTTTACAGCCAGGACTTCCCTTGTCACGTCCAGAGTCAAATCATGCTTATTTCCTGGGTGTTCCAATTTAAGATTTTATTGTTTTAAAAAGTGGTGATTAGAATTGCAAAAAACCTAAACTAGATACCTCCACTTTTTCAGCATAAATTTTCAATACCTAAGGTTTAAAATGAAATTTTAAAAATGAAAAAGCATTCTTGAAGATTTCATTTTAGCTTTAATTGAAAGCTAAAGGATTAAATTTATTATTTCCAATAAGCAAAATATTCTGGTGTATTTCAGATAGAAATTATATAGATTGGAATGTCAAATTTAATTTCGATTTCTTAAAAGCACCCATTTTCTTAACTTTAAAAAATTTGTAAGCAAAACTAATTTATCGATTTTAAAACTCTTCCCCACCCCCAAAAGTATATATATTTCTGACACATTATTTGAGTAAAATTAGGAAATTTAAAGTTAAAATAATCTGATTTGAAATAAATATAACTTATTTACAGTATAAAAAAGTAATATACAACCATTTACTTAATGACTGGTCCTGTTTATAGGAGGCGATGATTGATGGACAATTGAGTGGCAAAAGATGATAGCTACTATGGCTGACCAGAATTGACATAAATTTACAAAATCTAAGTGAACACATTTTTGGGGGATTTTTAACTACATAGTAATTTTTACAAATGAACATATGTTCTGCAATTATCTAATAATTTATTGACTTTTATTTTCATTTCGAAGATGTTTTATGCAAAAATAAAAAAAAATTTCAAATACTATAAGAGACAAAACCCTTAGATCAGGTGACCTTTTCATGTCACGTTTAGCCTTTCATAGATTAAAAAAGGGAACAAAGTAAGTAAAAAAAAAATGAAAATTATTTTAAAAAATGTAACTACGTTTATTAATCTTTTCTATCTAAAATTAAAAAAAAAAAAATGAAAAAATTGTAAAAATTCATTATTCATCGGAAAAATTTTATTTCTTCAGACTACAGTGTCCTTAATAAAGCTCTTCTAATTAAATAATGTTAGTTTTATTGCATTTATTATTTTACAATTCAGAGCAGATTTTCAGTTAGTGAAAGTTTAAAAAAAATGAAATTAGGTGATTTACATTCTCGAAGGAGTTCTACTTCTAACGAATAAAAATTCAGGAAACAGAAAGTTTTTTTTGTGAAATTTCAGGAAATTAAGTGGAGGGTAACATAAGTAAAAAAAAAAAAAAAAAAAAAAAAATTTCCAAAATTTCATTCATTTGTGACTAAGTTCTGAAAATTTCATTAAAATCGGACAATTATTTGATTTTTACAAGAATTTCCAAATCAATGTGTTTTGAATGGAAAAAACAAGTGCAAAAAGTCAATGTAATTTTTACACCACCCCAATGACATAAAAAACACAAGATTTTTAACCAAAATTTCAGATGTGTTAGAAAGGATTCAAAAAAAATAATCAAAAAATACTTTGGTCTTTCATCTTAATATAAACATTTTGACAATAAAACTTCATTTTTATTAAGTTTGTGGCCTTTACTATGCAGTTTTTCCGAGAAAAAGTGAAGGTACCTAATCTAAACATATGATGAAAGTGAATTTATACAATATTTTTTGGTTCTTGAGAATTTACAACAAAAATATTAAGCACTATTTATCTATTAGATTGTTTATTTACAATAATTTACAATGTAGTAAAACTAAAGCAATATTTATCATTTACCAATTTATAAATAAATAAATATAAAAACAATATTTTATTCATAAATTTATAAACATTTACTAAATTATTAAAATATATGAATCAACTATAAGGAAGTCCTTATTTACCAATTTTATAGTTTGAATCAATTGGCATTTAGCCAATATTTGCCAACCATTCCAATAAACAATATAATAAAGTATAAATAAATTGTGTTTCTTTTTGTTGTCAATTCTCAAGAACAAAGAAAATGTACAAATTCACTTTCATATGCTTAGGTTTTATTACAATTCTAATCACCGCCTTTTATAACAATAAACATTGCTGAGAAGCGAAGGTAGTTAAAATAATAGCAGTGTAAATAGAAAAAAAAATTTTTTGACTATCCGTTTTTTGCAGGTCTAAGTTTGCCAATATTTTCATTATAATTCAATTAAATCAAAAATCATATATAGCATTTAATTATACTCCACTGTCTGTATATGTTTTGAGAATCAGTGAGATATTAGACAATAAATAGGAGGATCACCTTAGATATCTCAAAGGTCTTTCATAAGACAGTTACTGTACAACTAGCTATAGAATCACTGGAAGAGTTTTCTCAATTATCAAGACCTTCCTAACAACCAGTCCTCAGAGGTCCAATTTATCAATGCAGGCATCTCCCCAAAGCTCACTTTAACTGGCAGCTGATCTCTCCTTTGACCTAGCTCTAACAGCTAGTGACATTCTATCATCACTGAGCACACCCTGAATTTTCACCTATAGTGATGAACAGGTGTTCTCTCAGCAAGGTCTTATGCCTTGAGCATCTATTAGGACGTAATTTCAATCCAAAGTTCAAGTGGAACTTGTACATACATTTGCTAATATAGCAGAAAAATGGTTGATTTCCTGACCACTCCAATAAGTATCAGACTCCTCCTAATAACCTCACAACTTTTATAATAACCAGATCAGGCTGTAAATGGAGTATTGCTGGCATATATAGACAGGAGCTACCCAGTCTTGATAGAGTCCAAAAGCATCTCCAAGTCCTTGTGAGTGATTAATTATTTTCCACTATGTAACCCCTTTCCCCACAGCAAAAACATTGCAATAAAGTCAAAAATTATCCACTCTCATAAAACATGTTATAGCAATATTACGGTTAATTTTTTTTTTTTTTTTTTACTTCCCCTTATACATTCTTTAGTTCCATTAGTTCTAACCTTCACAGCTAAGACCTACTATGCCATGCCGATTGTAGCAAACCACCCTCATTCCCTTTAAGTTCCACTGGTGAGATTTAAGTTCCTCTTGAGCAGCTCCTTCCCATGAACCACTGCATTGTGGAACCAAATCCCAAGAGGATGCTTCTCCGGATCATTACAATCTTAACCTGTTCAAGGTTTAAACAGTATCTTTCGTACATATCCCCACAAACTGTTCTGTTTACTCTTTAACCCTCTACCTCAAGTGGCTCTTAGGCCTTGTACACAGGGGAAATATTTTTGAAAAAAAAAAATTTTAAATTCAAGTAATTAATGCCTTTTTTAAATTGCTCTAAGGCTTTTAACCGATTCAGATATCTACATGATCACTTTTTGTGTGTGAGGGTTGTTCGCTTTTTACAGTTATACTTTTTTTTGAACAGCATCTATCATTTCAAACTGGCAATATAATTTTATTTAAACTGTAAACGTCTTTGAAATTTTATTTTTTGTTTCAACTACAACAAAATAGGTTTTATTTTACTAGTTTAAAAAGTGGTTCCAAAATTGAATGTTGTAACAATGATAATTTTTGTAATTATTAATACACAATCGCGGGTTTTGTTTTTTTTTTTTTTAACATAATTATTACAAGAACAGTAGGTAGAGAAAGATTTAATTAAAATTACCCGACCGCATGCAAACAAAAAATAAGTCGTTAACGTTACGGTTTTCACATTTTATCAAAACGACAACATTTAACCGTTTTGTTTTGTTTTTTTGTTTTGTTAATTATAATTATTTAGTTCAATTTTCCAATTCATTTTTTATTCATCTGCTGAAGAAATCTATTTTGTTTCGGACGCTAATAATTCCAATCTGTCAAAGTCGACGACAAATATTGAAGAAGTGTAAAAACCTGTATTTAATTTAGCAAAATATTTTTCCAATAATTTTATGAATAAGAAATAAAATTATTCATAATAAAAAAAAAAAAAAAAAAAAAAAAAAACTTATTTAATGCTTGAAACTCACAAAAATATTTTATTCACTCTAATTCCGAATATTCTACATGTAACGAACGGAGCAAAAATTGTATTTTAATAACCTACATAATTCATTTCATTTACTTTTGTTATGCAGATTTATTCTCATATTCGGAAAATCGACTAAAATTCACACAGATCATATTTTCAAAGTAATCCCAGGTTTTTCAAATTATTAAACACATTAACACTAATTATCAAATTTAAAATAATAGAAATCAAGGTAATTCTAAATGAATGTACATAGAATTATTACCTTTTACGTCGATAATTAAAAAAAATGCAAATTAAATCAAAAATTGAAATTAAAATAAATTCCTCCTGATTGAAAAAAAAAAGCCGAAACGACTACTACTGAATTTGTCAAAAGTTGAATTACAACACAAAAATAATAATGACATTCATTAAAAATATCGAATTGAATTTTTTTTTCAAGTTTTATTATTTTTAAATAGAATTTATTTAGCTTTCCACTTTAAAAACGTCACGCCCACATCCTTCAAACTCAGACTTCTTAAAGAATAAATAATTAAAATAAATAAAATTAAACATGCAAAGCTACTTTTACTAAGGACAGTGATGATATATAAATAAACTTTCAGAAATACTCTGAACCCCCCACCCAACCAGTTTTATTTTGTAAGTGTCAACAATGTAAAAACTTCTCGCTTTTTGAAATAAAGAGATTGATTCTGGCTCATATGATCAGTTTCCTTGATTTATTTAAAACTTTTTCATAAATCTTTTTTCTAAGACAGTAATCGTTTGTTTTTTCTTAAACATTCAAAAATACCTCGTAAGCGAAGTTGTTTCTTTAAATTGAAAAACTGATTCAGAAGGAAAAACCAACAGAAGAAAATGCAATCTTTTCAGAATTCTAAAATTACGTAAAAGATTTTAAAAATAAACGTATATCTCACATTTTCTTTTTTAAGTTAAAAATAGTATGAAATTAAAACACTTATTTAAATGCTTATATTTATTAAGTAAAAAATCTTTTTCCTTGTTTACTGCCCCTTTTTTGCCTCAGACGTGATGAAGTGTGTAGTTTTCCATACTTACGCATCAAGTCGTATTTTTTTCAATGCTACAAACTTCCCACTAACTTTATCACGAGCTTTATACACAACACCGTAAGTCCCTTCACCGATTTTCTCAACTTTCTGGAACTTTTCCATGTTGCGTGCAAGCAAAAATCCAATGACCCTCGACAAAAAATTGCTACCTAGTCCTCGAAAACAATGGTTGAACACAAAAGTTTTCCCGCGAAAACCTATTGACGTCACTTCGAAACAACGGAATACTTTGTTTTTAATATAAAAAAAAATCACCTTAAATTAGTTGCTCTGTCAAAAAATATTTATTTATTATTTAAATAAAAATAATAGTGTTAAAGTTTTAACAACTCCTTAAAAGTACATTTGTTGAAAAGTTTCTTCATGACAATCAAGTTGATGAGTGGTGACGTCACAAAATTACTGAACATTTTTACAGTACTGAATCTCTCATCAAACTCTTAAAAATATCCAATAAATATGAATAAATAACCAAAATTCTAAACTTTAAATGGTTGGTTTCAAATTAAGAATTTATATAATTTTTACTGAAAAAGTTATCCAGATATTGTGATTTTCGAATCCAAAATCTCCCCCTCCTATTTGTTTTCTTAGTTGTCGTCTGCTTTGGTAAAAATGCCGCGAAATTTTCTCCCTTGAAATCGAATTTCAAATGAAATCATCGAAAACAATATTGCTCTCAAGTGATGAATTAGCAAGACATCATATCTAGTAGAAATAATAAATAAATGAATTAATCTTTAGGAGAATGGAGAGACTTAGTCTCCCCATTTCTTTAACAATTTATTTATTTAAAATATAATAATATCAAATGAATAATGAGAGAGTTCTGGTATAAGACAGGAGGAATTAAAAAATCATATTATTAGTTCATAATGTATTAAAAACACTTAACAAAAGTATACAGAAACAGAAATGGTATTAAAAGATTATTAGTAACATAAAATAATTAAAAATAATAATTAATACAAATGTGTAGATAAATAAATAAATAGATATAATATTCTGGCTTTGTCTTTTTACACTTAATTTTAAGAGTGCTTAATAGAAAGACAGGGGATTTATATATATATATATATATATATATATATATATATATATATATATATATATATATATATATATATATATATATACATACATACACAGACACACACACTACATTTGTCTATAAATGTTTCTATATTTAGAATTGACTTTAAAGTTTAAAAGGACTGTCAGAAATAACGGTCATATTTGTATTTACTGTCCAAACGAAAAGGTGGTGTGGAGGGTAGTATTTTACTTCGTGTCGCTAACAGAAATTGAATGTCGGTGGACTGCAATAAACAAAAAACAAAGACTTGAGTAGAAAATGAACGGCCATTGTTTATTGACGCATAAGATGTGAAGGTAGAATGGTCGACCTCAAGTCAGCCTGCCGTTGAGTGACGGTGGCCGAATCTCCCTTTCGTTGGGACGGTTACCGAACTCTATGGTTTAAAAGTGAGAAAAGGACAGTCATCTCCTTTCGGGACGTGGGTCATAAATTTGTAGTTATTACTACTATGTTGCCACGCCTACATTTTTTTCAACTGTGATTGGTCAACAAATAATATATACTAAATATCACAGGACAATTTACTGATCGCATTCACCACACTGAATTTTTCCTCCCGTTAACTCACAAACATGCTTTTGTTATAAAATCACCGATTGGTTAATTTTTCATCCAATCAGATATTTTTCGTGTTCTTTCAAAATTTATCCCGCGTTCGTGCTGGGAGCCACCAATAGTAATATAAGTTCGGATTCATTCCCAAACCAGTAGAGTTATCTTAAGACAGTATAACTCAACTACTCACACGCGTCTATAAAGATTATTCATTCTACTTACTCCGCACGCACACACACAGACACAGAACTTGAATATCATTCACCTTCAATTCTTTGTGAACAAGCCAAGTTGCAACACCTTTGTTAGTTATAACAAATATACAATTGAACTTTCTGTATGTTCTTCTGAATACACATCCTAACACAGAACTCTGAACATTATATTCAGAAAACTTGCTTAAATATCACCTTATTCGACGAACAGATAAAGGGAAACTACTTTTTTCTCCTTATTCACACATTACAAAATTACCTTGTATTTGTTGTTGATTTTTTTAATATATATGTTTTATCGTTGAAACACAAATCGGTTTTCCATTGTTTTTCCTTGATTTCAAAAAAATGTATAAATGTTAAATACTCTTCAACACGCAGCCACATTAATCTTTTCAACAAAACACCATTTACATTGGTAACCCCAATACTCAAGAAAGCAGATTTATTAGCTTATATTAATTTTCCCACAATACATCCCCATCCAGAAGCAGAACTGTATAAATACATTATTTACTAGAAATATATAAATTCATTCTTTTTAGAAAATGTTACCCGTTTTCCTGGGCGTGTGGTTCTAGGTTGAGATTGAGGTTCTTATAATTTTGTGGGGTTTTCATCTGGGGCGTTTTTCTCAGTTGATAGTTTATCTGTTGGTGTGTCATTATCAGTTATTGCCATTCCCTTTGATTTGGAATCAGACAGAAGTTTTTTTTTGTTTTTTTTTACTGTGTTACAGGCTTTTAGTCTATCCAATGACATTTTGATGATTTCCAGAATGAAGCTCTATAACAAAATAGTTTTCATGGATCTCTATGACTTTAAACGGTCCAGCGTAAGGGGTTTCTAAAAGGCACTACACTCTGTGGACCCGTAACCAGACATGTTTACATTTATTTAGTTCTTGGGGAATTAAAGGATTCGAAAGTCTGTAGGCGTCCATCAGAGAGAAATTCCGTTTCGAGTCTTATTGTAGTGCCACGCCTACATTTCTTCAGCTGTGATTATTCGATTAATTATATACTAAAAATAGTAAAACAATTTACCGATCGCATTTCATCATACTGAATTTTTTTCCTACAGTTTGCTCACAAACAAGTTTTGTTATAAAATTATCCAATCGAGTATTTTTCGTATACCTTCAAAATTTATCCCGCGTTCGTGCTGCCACTGATAGTAATATAAATATTGGATGCATTCCAAAAACCAGTAGAAGTTCCAGCACCACAGTAGAGTACAGAGCAGAGACAATAGATCTCAATTACTCACTCGTGTTATTCATCCTACTCACTCCGCACGTACATACACACAGATACAGAACTTAAATTGATACACCACCAGTTCTCTGTGAACAAACTAAGTTGAATCAACTCTGTCAGTTACAAACACAACTGAACAATTTTCTGAAGATATATTCTATTTTAACACAGAACTCTGAACACAGAACTCAGAAAAACTTGCTTAAAATCATTTCCTAACAAATAAAGGGAAACTACTTTTTTCTCCCTATTCACACATTATACTGTAGTGCCACGCCTACATTTTCTCCAATTCTAATTGGTCAATAAATACATACTTAAAAATAACAGGACAATTTATTTATCGCATTCCACCATAGTAAATTTGTTCCTACACTTTGTTCAAAACAAGCTTTGCTACAAAATCGCTGATTGGTCCATCTTCCGTCCAATAGGATATTTTTAATGTATATTCAAAAATGTACTAAGCGTCTCTTTTTGGAGCCACTCCAGATAGTATAAATATTGAATGCATTCCAAAAAACCAGTAGTAGTAATTTCAGAACCACAGTCGAGGTACCCAGAGACAATAGTTCTCATTTACTCGCTCGTGTATTTCATCCTACTCACTCCGCACGTACATACACACTACAGAACTTTATGTGACACATCACCAGTTCTCAGTGGACACACCAAGTTAAATCAACTTTGTAAGTTGCAACTACTGAACAATTTTCTGAAAGAAATATTCTATTTTCAACATTGAACTCTGAACATTTACTCAGACAAATCTTCTTTAAGACATTTCCTTACAGTCAAGGGGAAGCTACTTTTTTCTCCCTTTTTCACTCATATTGCAACTACTTTGTATTATTGTTGAATTTAATATACATATTTCTTCGTTAAACAAAATTGGTCCTCATTGTTCTTTTTCACGCAGCCGCATTATCTATTTGAGCCATTCAACATTGGTGACCACAACACTCGAGAAGCAGTACATTCTATAATTGATCAACCCGACGTACTAATTAACACTTTACAATACAACTACCTTGTATTTGTTGTTGATTTTAATATATATGTTTATTCGTTGAAACAAATTGGTTCTTCATTGTTTTTCCTTGATGTTTTTAAATATTATGTATGAATGCTAAATGCTTATTCAACACGCAGCCACATTTATCTATTCAACCAAACACCCGTTACCAATTACATTGGTATCCACCGACGTTAGATTAGCATACAACATTGGTAACCCCAACACTTAAGAAAGCAGCATTCTACATTATTATCTCTTGTGCTAATTACCGAACCTTTCATTCATTTAAACTTCATAGAGTCCTTTTCGACCATAGGCACTGAAGTCTCTGTTACTGCGACAGCTGGTGATTAACCTTGGCCTGTTGATAGGTTTCGTAAATCAAGTAATACTATCAGCAATGCATCTAACCAGTTTTGTTTTCTTGCTATTATGCCAGTTTTAATTGTCCTGAGTTGCCTTTCAATTACTCTGTAGCGATCATCATCGCCATCACACACAAATACATACATACAGATCATACGGCAAGCATTCATTGTCTAATCTCCTTAAAACTAGCTTGCTGATTGGTCAATTCCGACCAATCAAATCGCCTGCACGCGAGGAATAATTTTCCCGCGCACAAGCCTTGGAGCCTGTCACGTGAGACACAACCTTATATAAACAAAACACGAATAAGCCTCTCTCGCGTTCTCTTCATTCATCTTTTTCCTTGCTGCCAAGATGTAATCTTCAAGAGCTCCCGTCTTAACCGTGCGGTCAGACGTTAAAGATCATTGCCAACAACTCTTACCGACTTTTTCCACAAGCCGCCAGTAGAGTCCAGCTATTTTCGCCTGTCCACACAAATCTACGACTTTACTCACAACATTTCAAACGCACACACAGACACGGATTTTTGTAACACATTATACATATCTCTCTCTGTGACTCAGCCAAGTTCATGAACCAGAACTCTATTAATTTCTCTAAACAACACATTTCTTAATTAACTGTATTCTATTCTAACAGCAGACTCTATTCAACATAGAATCCTGAACATTCTTATTCAAGAGAAACTCTTTCGAACATTCAATCATAAATCAGAATACAGTTGAAGGAGAACAACTTTTTTTCTCCTTAATCATTACACTTCATTGTATGATTGTTTTGTATGTTATATTTCAATATATATGTATTTCTCGATCCACATATGGAGTTTCCTTGTTTTTTTCTTGAATCGTTAAATGTACAATAGATATATGCGCTAAGAACACGCATCACAACTCCATTGGGTTGTGGATGGTATGCCGTGGTTCTTAGTTGTTTCAATGTTACGAACGAGGAGAAACGCAGGCCCCTGGTCATTGTGGCCAGGGCGCTTGGACGGGTTATGTATTGAGTTACATGCCCATGATAGAGAACGCGTTAAATGCTCAGACAGATAAAATAAAATTAACTAATCACGTTCTGTTTAATTTTCAAAACCACTAAGCCTGGAAGCTGGTACTTAATTCATTGCTAATCCCGACCTTCCACAAAAAAAGTCAATAGTAGAAAATTCACTCACATTAAAATGATTAAATAGTACTGCGGTGACTTCAAAAACCCCAGATGACTCCTACTAACAAAAAAAGCAAGCTACAGACACACAGCCACGAGTTTTCCTTCCCTCCCCCCTTGAACATAAGTACATATATAAAATTTAAAAGCTTAGTCTATGTTAACGAATTTTTATGCTAAAAGAGGATCCTAGCAAGGTAACAAAACTGATAAAGATTGAACATCAGTTCAAGGTTATGGGGATGACTCCCACTTGGTCTGTTAAAATGCCTGTTAGATAATGCTGTTTCGGGACTATAAGAGCTCGAACATAACCTTCCTCTTTTGACTCATTTCATCGTAAAATGCGATAGGTAGCAGACTTGTCCAGTTTTCCCTTCGAGGGGGGGGACTTAGTCACCCAGTCACATGGTTCATCTCCTACACGCCCGCACCTAAACACGGACACATTTCCTAATAGCTAAGTTTTAATGCTTTCTCATATTTCTCAAACACGCATTATAAATGAACCTTTCTTATTCCATATTCTAAACACACTCAGTAATTGTCGGAACCTGAGTTGTAAAATTATAAATTAATTAGTTTAATGATTATTTCCACTCCTTCATTCCAATTTTATTTCTATGGTTTTGCTAACTGTTGAATAACAAAATGACTTTTTCTTTCATGTCAAATTCTTGTCGGGATTTACCGGCCACTCTCTCCTTTTAATATTGACGACAGGATAGCTGTATATGAGATAAACTCTATTTTCAATACAATCGCATGCGCGCGCGCGCACACACACACACACACACACAATACAATACTCCCGCAATACAATACACACAGTTTAAACCAAAGTGTCTATCAGTTAGAAATTAACCTCACCATGTGAAATATTTGATCAATCAGAGAAAACTAAAATCCTATTTTCCTCGAGCCTATCTCGGGAAACATAGAACCCACAGATTTTGATTTTCACAGAGATGCGACTGTCTCTAAGCCAAAAGGAAGACTTGGCTACATAGCCTTTTCCTTCCCTACGACGTGTGCTGAAAGAAATATGTGTCTGTGACTTCAAACGAAACATCTCCAACAACAAGAAAGTAAATTTTTAACGACAAAAATATTTTCTCAACCTCATATTTTTCTGTGTACCAACTACCCTAAGACATTAATTTAACTAAAGATTATTTTTACTCCGTTTTGACGCCTTTGAATTCATGCAGATATGTTTACAAATACAAATGATTTATTTAACAGACATATGTTTTCTCTATTTTTATTTTATTACTGTTTGGAATTTGGACGTTCGGATTTTTAATATAAAAAAATGGGCGACAGAATTTCCTACAGCTGTCATATATCACTTACACAAGGCCATGTGTTAACAACCATAGCGCCATCACACGTGAATAAACTACTATCTCTTTCACGCGTACATGCATAAGTACAGAGTCATATTAACGGAGCTAAAGCGAAACTAAAAACTGCAAAGGCCAAACATTTTTGTAAGTAGCAGTTTGTGCACTTTTTTTTAATTGGTTGTTAAAAAGTTTACTGTTGCTGTTTAACGTATATACAAATTGTTTTTCGCATTTATTTTTGGTATTGTTAGAAATTAAAAAAAATTATTCCAAATTCTGTTAAGGAATTCAAAGTTAATAGAATATTTGTTGTCAATCTAAATATTAATCTTGGGCTCCTTAAAATGGATTAGCCCGACATTCGAACCAGATAAACACACACACATGCACATACACACACGCGCGCGCACACACAACTGCAAGGATGCGAAGGGCGATTATCTGCCTTCGGTTACGACGAAGTCATGAGGGTCACGTGACGGCCGGTAAGTTATTTGACCGCTGATTGAAAGAGAAATCTTTCTTGAGCATGTGGAAGGTGGCAAGTTTATGCCCAGTCTTCAAGAACACGGACAACCTATCCCCTCCCCACAGTATAGACCCATTAGTCTTCTCAGTATCTACAGTAAGTTTTTTGAGGTTTTAATCAGCAAGAAGGTCGTCGAGCACCTGGATAGGAACAATTTTTGTGTGACGGGTTTCAATTAGCCCGATCCACTGCTGATGTCTCAACTACTATTACACACAGAATTAGTGAGGCTCTTGACAACACACATATCACAAGGACCATAGTATTACATATCTCGAAGGCCTTCGACAATGTGTGGCACAAAGGTTTGCTACACAAGCTCTCCAGATATGGAATCACTGAAAGGGTTTTCTCTATTATAAAATCCTTTCTAACAAGTAGAAGGTAGTTATTAACAGCTAGTCATTGGGGCCCTGCCAGTCAACGCGGGCATCCCCAAGGGGTCACTTCTTGGAGAGGCCCTGTTTCTGATTTGCATAAACGTTCTAGCTAAGAATATACTCCGATCATTTGTAAACATCTATGCACAATGACAGTATATGGGCGCAACTCTAAAAGTCTTGACGATCAGAGATTATCAGCCGACCTCTCTTCTGATCTAATACTAACTTCTTAGTGAGGAAAAATTGGCTGGTTACATTCAATACCTCAAAAACCAAACTGGTTGCATTCCATTACCGCCGTCCAGACCTTGAATTACCGCCAATCATAATGAATGGATGTCCCCTCGACGAGGCACCGTGCCTTGAGAGGATATTGAGCATTAAACTCACGCCTGACATCAAGTGGAATTCCTATATACGATCCATCGCTTAAGATTCAGGTAAAATGATCGGCTCCCTGTACCGCTCTAGTAAGTACTAGACTCCTCATTCTATCCTCTACCTTTTTTCAGTCGAAAATGGAGAACCGTTGCCATATTTGGGCAGGAGCTGCCCCGACCTCATGTTCCAGTCTTGATAGAGTTCAAAAGCGTCTCCGTATCCTTGTTGGAGAAGAATTATTTTCCACCTCTCTCTCTCTCACACACACACACACACACACAAACACACACACACACAGGTGGGATGTGGTGTGTCTCTCACTGTTCTATCGCTACTACTATGCAACGTGCTCAGACGAACTGCATATCCTGGTTCCACCAGCTCTGACCTTCACGGCTAGGACCCACCATACCACTAGTAACAAGTAACAAACCACCCTCATTCCTTCTGTATTCCATCGGCGAAAATTAAGTTCAACTCAAACAGCTTTTCCCCACGAACTACTGCCCTATTGAACAGACACCCAAGAGGATGATTCCACGATCACTACAACCTTAACCTGTTCAAGTTTAGAGTCAACCGTTATCTTCCCCTCCTATCCATATAAACAACACCCTAACGTAACCCTCTACCTCGAGTGACTCCCGTACCTTGTACAGGGTGAACCTTACTATAAAAAAAATAAAATAAAATAAAACCATAGATTTTTAAAAAATACACACAAAAATATAAACTTACTTTATTTCAATGTTTCTATTCAACTATTTGTGCAACTTTTTTAGTGTGAAATCTGTGTCTGATGTTTTTTCGCGTTTTCTTCAATGTTTGGTCGAATGTGCTCTTTTTCACTTAAGCGTAGTCTTTCGCGCTTCTTCTTTTTTTTTTAATGTTATTTAGGGCTGAGAAGCTTAATGCACATAAATAAGAAATAGAAAATTGCAATAAAACTAATAAAGCCTTTTCAGCTAATGTGGAATGTTCCTATTGTATTGAAATCGAAAATGAGTACTAGCGAATATTTTATTTTGAGCCCGCAATTACTAGAAATGGTGGCTAATTCTGATTAGAAGGAAAAATTTATGAAGGGATTTCGAATCCAATTATACTTTTCTGTGCTCAATCCACACACACATATAGGGGTTTTCCAAGCGTAACTTAGATGTGACACAAGGCCGACTGAGCATCGAACTCACTACTCAGTTATAATTGTTCTAGCGAGACAAGCATGCTAACCATTACACACACACATACACACACACACATATATATATATATTAAAATAATGAGAAAGAACAGTAAGATTTATAATCTGGTGTTCTTATTAATTATTTTTATTTTTTTATTTTCAAAAAACAGTGCTTAGTACAATTCAGTAAAGCCTAAATATTATAAATTTACTAATTTAAAAATATGGCTCCATCGTTACACAGGAATTACCATGTTTCAAAAACAGAAACTAAACCTTAAATTTAATTATAGAATTAAAATTAAACTCTTTATCCCTGATTCATTTTCAAGCGATTTCTGGAATAACTTATTTTGAAATTAACTGGATTTATAAGCACATACAATCTTGATATTATTAATTGTCAAGGTTACGGGAAATTTAATAATTATTTATAAAGGTGGTAGGGTATTCGTTTCCATCGACAACCTCTACATCAAATCAGAGAGCTACTTTCAAAATCAGGTTAAGTTAAGGTAGGGTAGGGGTGCCTCTTCAACAAATGATGACATCCGTTTTTCGCATGTCGTTTGGGTTTTTTTCAAAGACATAGAGATTTTTGGCATCTTTATTTTGCTACTTAATTTCTAATTTTATAAACAAAGATTTTTCAAAGGTTCTTTTGAATACGAGTACGTCGTATTTTTAATATTTAAAATATATTCCCACAATTTTAAAGTATTATCCCTACTTTTAATAACTAATAGACTATACGTTTTTTAAACAAATAAATATATTAGAATTACTTTCTTATTTAAAAATTATTATTCAAATATCAAGTTTAAATATATATGTTTCATTTTTCATTTTTTTAAAATCATATTTAATTATTATTTAAGAAAAATCTTTGACAGTGTCTGCAGAAAATAGCGATTTCATTTCTTTGATTATGTATGCCATGACAATATTTCGCGGTACACTAATATGCAGCGGCACGGCGATTGAGAATCACTGGCCTAGATGATACCTCGACATTCGTAGAACATACCACCGACCTTGTCGTTTTCCCTTACAAGTAATACACTCTCGCTTTTTGCTTTTCCACTCTGCTTGTTTTATTCATATGTTACAATTTCTTTGTGTGTGGAAAATTAGTGACAAGTATTTATGTTTTTAGATACATATTTGTATATATTTGAATTTCTTGTATGACAAAGTGGCATATAAAATTTATTTGAGAATAATACACTTTTGTAATTCTTTTGTTTCAGCTATTCTGCTCCGTCTGTGTATTAAGGTGTTGCTGTATCTTGGCGATAATAATGCTTAGAATGGGGAAAAGTAACTAGAAATATTCTTTCTTGCCTAGCACCCCGTTACAGCAATTATCACAAAGATATAATCATATTTCGCTATCTACTCCTACGGCAGATTCCGCACTAACATGTGATAAAGAACTCGGCTTTAAATTGCCGTATTTAACATTTGTGTTAAGAGTGAATCATTCATGTACATTATCACACTATCAATTTCGTTGGTTACCTCTGTCCAATTATCATGCCATCTAAGCAGGAATCTGATTTACTACGTTTTATGTGAGCGCATAGTTTTTAACACTTTGTTTTTGTTTTTTTATATTGGGCATAATCTCGAGGATCTCTTCAATTTTGATATTATTTTGATATTATCTGACTAAATATGTTTTGTCATGAATTTCATGAAACAATTTTGAAAGTGGACTTCGAAAAATAACTAAACAATGAATAAAAATACATTTTCAAATTCCATCTACAATTTCATCAAGTCTAAAAATAGACACCTAAAAGCAGATTTGGTGTTTGTCCTCACGTTGATGTTCTAGTAAGCACACCACGTAATTCTTCCCAACCAATGAGAACACGATAAAAAAAAATTGACTTTCACTTGAACCCTATCTCCGGTCTATATAAGAACGGACCAAAATACACATAAAATAAATCAGAACATACAAGAGCACACACGGAAGACTCACATTAAACACACACAGGAGTGCACCCAAGAGTACCTATAGCAAGCGCACACAAGGGCATACACGGCTCATTCACTTACTCACACCACGCCGAAAAAAGGCTTCTTACTCGGCCACTCTCGCCATATTGACAGATCAACCCAAACGATATAAAATACTTGCCACAAACACCCAATTACATCGTGCTCAAAAATGAAACTTCATACTCATACTTCACACACATGCATATATAAATCTTCACCCCTACATATATTACACACACACGCTCACATACATACACGGACATTTGATTTTCCCGAACTTTATTTCACTAGGCTCTTTACGAACTCCCTTTAACTCTTCTGAAAATGTCCTTTTTTTCATTTAATTGTCCTCATCGTTGTTATTAATTTGTACTCAAATTTGTTTCATAATGTTGTTCTATTCCTTGTTTGGAGCCTGGGAAGGATCATTTGCCCTTTCTTTTTCTCGTTTACTGCCCGCTGAAGCATCATCTTCCCTTTCCTCTAAAAGGGATTAGCAGTAAACAGCTTCATTCAACCATCAGAACAAAGCCAGCAACAATTAATAGCAGTAACCGTTGCAGCAAAGTCCTCAATTGCATAAAGTTGAGGTCCAAATGACACCCTTGATTCTATAAAGAACAACAGGCAATATGTAGGTGATATAGATTTTATGACGCGATAAGATATCAGATTAGATGTAAGTCGTTAAGTCGTTCATTATTCTTCTTAAAGGCAGCCCACATGCAGCTGACTCGAATCATCAACTGTCCCATCGCTTTTACATGACAACGTATGGCCTAGTTAAATGAATTCTGAAACTTGTTAGTTTGACTTATCATTGATTGTAATATTGCTTGTCTACAGTTTTTTTTTTATCGGAATGAGATTGAAGTCGAGAAGTTTCGTAGGAATGGAATTCAACATTTTCAAAAGGAATAAATTTCAACACGTGGAGATATGTTTGACGTGTCGAAATTTATTCCATGTGTAAATCCGTATTCATAGCAAACGTGCAAATGAATGTGACCTCCATCAAACAATTAGCCTAGTGAACCATGTAATAAAATTTATCATCCAAATCTTGTTGAATAGAGAGAGTCAGACCGGAAATAGGACAAGAAGAGTTGAATCAGACCGGCAATAGGACAAGAACAGTGCGGGTTCATTAAAGATACTGGAACAAGAAATGAAATATTTATGCTCAGAATGATATCAGAAAGAGCAATACAAATACAAAAGGATTTATACCTATGTTTTATTGATTATGCAAAAACGTTTAATGAGATACGTCACAAGGAACTGCTCGAACTGCTAGGTAACCTTGACATATGTGGGAAAGATATTAGAATAATCCAGAACCTATACTGGCAGCAAACCGCCTGCATAGGGATAGGAAATGAATTCTCTAAATATGCAAAAATAAAAATGGGGGGTAAGACAAGGATGCGTTTTCTCACCAGACCTTTTCAACTTATACAGCGAGGTCATTCTGAGAGAATTAGAAATTCTATCATGATTAATTATTGGCGGACACAATCTTAACATAAGATATACAGTGTTGATAGCAGACACAGAAAGGAAGTACAAGAACTCCTACAGAAGGTAATGAAAGAAAGCGAGAAGAAAGAACTAACATCAACTGCAAGAAGACTGCGTGCATGGTTGGAGATTCCAAGATCAAACAGGTGCAACAAGTCAGATATCTTGGAAGCGTATTAACAAAGGATGGAAAGTGTGACACAGAAAACCGAAGGCGGATTGGGATAGCGAAAGATGCCTTCCAAAAGCTGAGCAAAGTATTAAGAAACAGAAAAATATTGTTAGAAAACAAGAGGACTGTAATGTTATGTAATATCAGTCCTCCTATATGGTAGTGAATGCTGAACAATCTCCTCAGAGATGAAGAAGAGACTTCAAAAGAAGGTTACTGAGGATACTATGGATCGGATATGTGAGCAACAACGAACTTCTAGACGCATTGGCAACCAGAAAAACACTTATATTTAACAACAGGGAGAGACAGTTGAATTTCTGGGACACATAATGAAGAAGGAGGGTTTGGAAAATTTGATACTCACAGGATAGATTGACGGTAAGAAGACCAGGGGAAAGCAACACAGAATCAAGCTGGCAAGCTTGAGTGAATAGTTGGCGGAGTAGGGTATGGGAAGGAGGGCAAAAAGACAAAAGTTATTAAGAGCTACAAGGGAGAGGAAATTGTGGAGAGCCATGATCACCGACGCCCTAATGGAACACGGCACCCAGAAGAAGATATTATTTATTTTATACCCTTGAGATCTAGTCCTTTTATGTCCTATGTTTCTGATAAAATGAAACACTAAGAATTACTCTCCAGCTCAACTAACCACAGATATTTATACTTAACATCAAGTGACAGGAAATTGTTGAGAGCCATGACTGACAACGTCCTGAAGGGTCACGGTACAAAAGAGAAAAAATATACTTGTGCATACAAAAATAGCAGAGAAGAAAAAAGAACATTATTGTTGTTAGAAAAAATATATATGCATATGTTTGTGTGTGTGTGTGTGTGCTTATGAGTTAAATATCGTATGTCGCCCCCCCCACACACACACCTTGGAAGAAAGAATTTTTCACCAGCAGCACAAGACTTGTGTTGAGACAAGTTCTTTTATAGTCTTGAAACAGCGCCACCTAACGAACGTCTTAGCAGATTACATGTAGGTAATTCTGACAATATGGTGAGGTTGGTTATTATTGTTAATTGCCATACATTTAGTTTTTGAGACATTAACAAAAATTCCATCAGTTGCATATATAGCTAGAATTGAAAATGCGAATCTTAAGCTGTTTCTGGCAATAATAGCATGAACATGGCTTAAATTCAAAAGATTGCCACTAATAGAAAAGCCAAAATTACATTCTAATTTAGTCTTCGACATTATCAAATCAATAAATTTATGAAATAATAACCCACACTGTTAAAAATGGTAAGTACTAATTCAGAACACAGTTGTGTAGACTCGTTTAAATTAGCCCTGAGTCCCCTAACAAAATTCAGTAGAATATTTTAACCACTTCAAAATAAATTAATTCATTACATACATGGATTAAATAGAATAATAACGATAATTTATACGTATGGTTCAAATGTAAGGATTTTCTTGCTTCGGTATGTGTGTGCGCGCGTTTGGCAGTGTACAGAGTGGAATGAATAAACACAAGGCTTGAAATAACCGTTTTATAGCTTATGGTTGAAAGATAGTACAAAATAGTGATATTTTGCGGAAAAAATGTTGGGTTTCCCAGTTAACGGAGTTCTTCCTTTAAGTAGATGTTTCGTATAGAGAGTTTTCTCCGCTTGTTCCCGCGAGGAATGAAAAATCTCTGTGTCAGAGCTGCCAGATCTGGTACGGGTCTTCTACAGCAAGGGTTGTGAGTAGTTTTTCCTTTGGGTGGGTGTCTCAAAGGAAGATTTCTCCACTTGTTCCCACGAGGAATGAGAAATCTGTTTCAAGCTGTCAGCACTGCCGCATGTCTTCTGCAGCAAGTGTCACGACTTTTTCTTTGAGCTAACCTTAAAGGCAGTGGTCGCTGAAAAAGAAAAGTGGGAAAAGGGGCCTAATAGGGCTCAGTCGGTATTTTTATGAGTTCTGGGACTTCCTGTTGTTCCTTGCTGATTAATTCCGTTGCTGCTACTGCTGAATCGAGCAGAGTAAAGATGACCTTACATGCCACAATAGTCAACAAGTGAGATTATACAAAACAAGATGACTGTGATACAACAAAACGGAAATTAAGTATGTGTAAATCTAAAGTGGGTTGATAGGGAAAAGTTTGGAATGAAACGAATGTCCTTTTCGAATGTTTGAGTTTAAATTTAAAAAAAAAACTGTGCACAGATGTGCGTAAAGAGACAGGTTGAGGTGATATAATGTCTGATTCAAAGTAATAAAAAACGGAAGGTATTTGGGGAGAAACGGCTTAAGAATAAAAAAAAAAAAACTTCTCAAAATTATTTTCAGAAAAGACAGAGTTTGAAACCTGAGATAATTTTGTAAAGTAACAGTGAACTGGTCGGAACACTCATAAGGAACGCGGTCGACCACTTTAATCACTATTCATCGCAGTTCGGCTCGGGAGTGAATAGTCAGAGAGAGTAAAGCTATCAACTTTCAAAATTGTGTTGAGAAAAGAAAACGATGGATTCTGAGATACCCCATGACCTGTAAAGAATTCTAGGACGACATACGAAAACTTAAAATCGAATAATTTTGAAAATGTTTATCTGAAACAAACACGCAACCAGATCAAGTTTTCCTTAATAGTATGAAGATAATTCACTCTCTTCAATTATAATTCTACAAGTTAGTACACAATTCTGTAGGTTTTCCAGAAAAAACAATCATTCTGTAACAAACGGATGCTACTGCTATTGTGTTGACCCATCTACGTTGTAGCCCTTAGTAAGTTGTGGAGAGCCATGATCACTTACATCCTGAAGTAACATGGCACATAGAATAAGTATTTATTAATTATTCATAACCATAGTAACAAAGATTATTCAACAATCAACTGGCAATAGAATCTGAAACTATCAGTCCAGCTCTGCATAAGCTCAGCAACACTTTTGATGACATTTCTTCATTTCTACATGTCCTACCTGTTATATTAGGTGTCATGAATTGATCAGTCTGTCTACCTGAAAGTGGTTCTTTCTGTATAAATCTTCATTACCGCTCATTTTTTGACAAACCAATACTTCAGAAGTCAACCCCAACTTATAGGAATTAAATCCTATATATACATATTTTTCAACCAATAAAATCCCATCAGAAGGTTTGTTTGATAAACAATCATTACATGAGCAAATACTGTCAAAAAACTTGCAGACGTAGTTGTAAACCTATCATATGTTATTTTTGGATCATTTAGAAAATAACTTCTTTCACAACTCATGCAAATTTGAGAAATACATGTTTTGTCAACCAGTGTGAAATTATTTTCTAATCAACAAAAACCTGGTATTCGAAAAGTTTACACCTCTATGTGAAGTTAGATTTGGGATTTCCCTTATGGATATAAAAACAGAAGCATACTGCTTCTTGGGGCTCAAAAAAAAATTTGATGCCAGTTTATGCGTGCACATCCACACACACACAATGGAAGAGACGACACACAGTAGCCGCCAACTGAGGCCCAGTTCATGCACACAATAGAAGGGATTAACCAGCATCTGCCAACTAAGCCTTTGTCTACAAACTCACAAATATGTTAGGCTGGCTCTCATAAAATAAGTCCATCCACGCATTTCACACCACACTAAGAACACTTATTTTATAAAAACAAACTTCACTGCAGGGGAGACTGAACATTTTATTGTCATTGTATATCTCTGAAAAGAATATATAAATGTTATTTCAACTGATGCTATGCTTCTACTTTTCCTTCAGAAAATAACGTTTTATGTTTCATGTGTTGTTTTTGTTGTTAAATGTTGTTGTTAACTGAGCACTAAGAACAGTTAATTACTTGATAAAACAAACTTCACTGCAACAAAAATTAAACACTTTATATTGTCGTTATATATCTCTGAAAAGAATATATAAATGTTATTTCAACTGATGCTCTGCTTCTACTTTTCCCTCAGAAAATAACGTTTTTATGCTTCATATGTTGATTTTGCTAAATGTTTTATAGTGGACGCCCTGGAGTGGGGCGCGATATGAAACCGCCGCCCGAGAGCCCCCGTATGGTAAGTGATGAGGTCGCAAGAGGCCCGATAACGTTTTCCGTATCGAAGACGTTAAATCTGACAAGGTGAAACAAAATGGACAACAGAACAAGGATATGTATGTATGATTAATGCTAAGTTTATTATATAAAGAAGTGAAAGTGGGTATATTGGTCTGCCAATCATGGTAATGGTGGTCGGACTGGTCGTGTCGTCGGTTGGAGTTGAGATGCAGACGTTCCGGTCGTGTCGACGGTTGGAGTCAAGGTTGAAATGTCCTGTTCTCTTCCGCATTAGGGAGCGGCTAAAGGCGGCCGCGACAGTTTGAAATCCTGACATGCAGATAGCAACAAAAAACCTGAGTAGATGGATACCAACAAACGTTTTTTTTAACCATTTCACCCCAAGCAAGGCAATAATATAAGATGTAAGTGGTTACTGAGATTAAAAGAGAATGAGAAGACTTTGAGGAGAAAGGACAATAAAAGGACAGGGTTCATGAAGACAGAATATGATAATGACTGAAGAGTGAAGATTGTAGTTGGCGAGAAAAGAAACTATACTAGAATAGAACTTTATGGTTACATCTCGCTATTTCAACAGGTAAACAATGAGACCTGGTTACTTATACGGTGAGTATATGCTGGAGGAAAGAATCACATGGTCAGTAATTGACTTTGACATCTGACAGCATACCTAATGTGGATTTTATGGTGAATTTTCAACGTTAAAGTTTGTTTGTAATGTACCTGTAAGCATGAAAGTTACAAATAATATAAACGTGAAGGAATTAATAGATTAAAGATGTAATAAATGCAATAACACTTTGCTTTCATTATGTAGCAACTAACTACCTCCCTGTCACCACTTACCTAAAATATTTTGACTTTATAGTCCACTTTAAAAGGATGACAAGACGTAAAAAAACAAATCAATCAATCGAATCACTTATGCGCTCAAAGCAAATTTCTAAATGGAGAGCAGTGTTTTTAAACCAATAAGTATCATATATATTTTTTACATCTGTCAAATTTGATTGCAGGTCAAGAAAGTAATTAGTGATATCAAAAAATATGGGTCAGCATAGTTTCTGATAGTGATAGAACAACAGATAAGGATGACAAACCATTGTTTTTTGGTCTAAAAGGATAACTTTTGAAATAGCAAAAACAACTAGAACCTATAGCTAATATTTCGGTTATAATTTCTCATCCATCAAAGTGATGGTTAAAGTTAAAAATTTAAATTTGAAATGCTCTAATTATTGAAACTAACAATGACTAATTTCCCTGGTTACAGAATTATGAATTGCAGCTAGAGTTACCCCCCTTGCATTATGAATTCTTTAATGTTTGTATCTATGGCGGATGTTTTGAAGCATGTTGAGACAGCTCCAATTTTTGGCGCACGTTCGCTATGACTGAACATGTCGACATCACTTAGGGACGATGTAAACCTAGCTAGGATATTTGAAAAACTTGGTAAGTCTGTAGAAAAAGGTGAAACTAGCAGTCACTGTATAACTTACAAATATTTTCTATTGTGGAGACAAAAAAATACACAGACAACATCAGCTTTTTAAAGACTTACATTGCAAGAAGTATCAACATTGCTAAATTGTAGTCGGCATTTTTTTTAAGAAAGAAAAAACTAATTTAGATGTTGCAATTGTTTTCTAACGCCCATACATTTATATCAAATCTGCTCCTTGTAAATCCTACACAGTTTTCTTTCTTTTATAGTAAAAATTAATTTTAAAAACATTTTTGGGCACTAATGTATTTTTTTGAAAATGTAGATTTCCATTTCTCTTGTAGAGACAAGATGGATTTAAAAACAAAAAAAAATCGCTATTTTATCAAAATTATCTGTTGCATGGTTGAAGTTTTTTTTTTCTTTTTTTGCAATAAACTAAAAAGCATGATACATTATTAGTTTTATGTACTTTGTTTTGTTTTTAGTAAAAATACTCTTAGTCTTCGGGGGAAAATACCCTGTCAATTTTGGATTTTTCATTGAACGGTATTTCGTCGGAAAGTCAGTTTTTTTGTTTTATTTGTTAAACGATTTATTTAAAATTTAATTCATAATATGCCACTTCCCTCCTCACACACCATTTATGAATAAATTCCTTCACTTTTTCAGTAATTAATTTGAATGGCTATACTTTATTATTTGATATTTTGTTTTTTACTGACCCTGTCGGTTATGCAATAATAAAAATAAATAGGTAAGAAACTTCGCTATAAAAATAAAATATTGCATTTTTTGCTGTGAATTTTTAAAGCCCTCTCTAAAATTTTAAAATTCAACGTTTGATACATCTTTATTCTTTTATTATTATTATTATTATTATATCGTTAGATCTGCTTTGAGTTTATATGACCTTCATCATTTCTACCCGTATTTTCTATTCAAAGCACATGACAATAAGAAAATATATTTTCCTACAAAAATGCACTGGTTTAGTTTACCAAACTGAATCTTCTTAACCTTTTTAATTTGGTACGAGCTTAAACTTTTTAGTTTGAGATTTTAAATGTTATCCTTTGTGGATGTTGACTTACTTCAACTCTCTCTAGCAATGGTAAAAAGCTGCCATAATTATTATTTAATAAAATTTCAAGTAATTTCCATAAATAAATACGATTTCAGGATGGATATTTTTTTTTAGTCTATGTATGAATAAAAATAAAATAACTCTTTTAAAAATGCATCCAGACACTCAGATCACCCCCTAAAACCAGCCTTAGGTGATTCACTGATTATTACTAGTAAGTAATGAATTATTGTCCGAATTTCTTAGATGAAAAATAAAATTCTCATTATTAATTTTTTGTAGTTAAAATTTTTAAGTAATAAGAAAAATTAAAAAAATAATTTTTTTCATTGTTATAATTTAACTAAAAATAAAATAATTAATGAAAAAAATTATTTTCGTTCCGGTTTTTACTTTGGGAACTTGCAACACAAATCAGAAAGAAATTCGAAGATTTGAACCGGTATCATTATTGGTTCTTAGCTTTCGTGTGTAGCTTAAGCTACACACGAAAGCTAACAAACAGATGTTGTTCAAATTTCGTCAAATTCTTCATTTGCGGAATTTTTCTCAACGCCATGTTGTTCAATAGTTGACAGGACACAGTGTTCAAGTTGCTCCTGAATTTTTCATTGATTATCATGAATTTTTGACCAGACTAGTAACTAGTTTTACTTTTATAAATTTATTTTATAAATAATTTTTATTATTTATTTTACATTCTCTAGGATAATTAAACAAGCAGCATGTATCAGAAAATCAAAGATAAAAAATTAATTAAAAATCAAAACTTTTTTAAAGCAATATAAAAACGTTCTGCTGAAATGGAAAAGAAAATGAGCTATGTTCAGTATGTATCTCTTCAGGATGTAGGCGATCATAGCTCTCCACAACTTCCTATCCCTTGTAGCTCTTAGTAATGTTTTTGTCTTTTTAGTTTTTATTATCCTTCCTATTCGTTATTCACCCATACATTGACACAAATTTACTGTTTCCATCTCTCTCTCTTGCCTTCAGTATAGTGATTTTCTAAGCTTAGATGTGGCACAAAGCCGAATGTATGGAGTACTCAGTGAGGATTAAACTCACTACTCAGTGAGAATTGTTCTAGTGAGACAAACTTGCTAACCATTATGCCACATTGAGATGCCCCAAAATAATTTTCTAAGTGTAGCTTAGATGTGGCACAAGTCCCAAACTATAGAGTGCCTAGTCGGGATCGAACTCATTAATCAGTCATAATTGATCTAGCAAAACAAGCTTGCTAACCATTACATGATGTCGAAGTGCCTTCAGTATGTCTTGTGAGTCAAATTTTCTAACACTTCTTTCCTCATTATGTGTTCTAGAAATTTCAACTATCTTTATTTGATTCTAAGTATCCGTTTTGTTTCCATTTCCCTTAAAACTCCCTTTGCTTACATGTTCTGTCCATAGTATTCTCAACATCCTTCTGTAGAACCACATTTTTGTTGCCTCAAGTCTCCTCTTCATCTGTGAGGAAATTGTCCAGCATTCACTGTCATATTGGAGGAGTGTTATCACATAGCAATTCAGCAATCTTTTCTTTGTTTCTAATAAAATTTTCCTGCTTCTTAATATTTTGTTTAACTTTTGGAGAGCACTTTTTGTTGTTTCCCTTTGAATTTCAGTGTCACATTATCTGTCATCTGTCATACTTAGAATCGGAGACAAATGAAATTTCTGGGATATATAATGACAAAAGTAGGCTTGGAGAATTTGCTACTCACAGGATATATTAAAAATAAGATGTGTAGGGAGAAACTATGTGCTGTTTCCCTTCAGAACATCAGCAATCATGGCTTTCTACAATTTACTGTCTTTTGTAGGTTTTCATAAATTTTGACTGTTTGTTATATCTCCTAAGCTCTGTTCTGCCATAATTTGCTTGTGTAAATGGATGGCAGAACAGAGACTAAAGTTAAAAAGCAGAGGAAGTTGTAAAGAGCCATGATTGTCCAAGTTCTGAAAGGACACAGCACATATGAAGTCGCAAAGGTGGGGCAGAGGGAAACAGCGGGTAACTTATCTAATGAGTTTTGGTAAATGTCTGGCAGAACAGGAACAATGAGGAATGGTAGTCAGATTTTGCTTAGAGCCACAAAAGACAGGAAGTTATGGACAGTCATAATCACTCAGGTACTGAAAGGGCATGGCATATAAAAGCAGTAACAACATTCTTCAGTTCTTGACATGAATAACATTATCCTTTTGTTGTAAATTTTCATAAGATTGGATTAAAAAGTGTTTAAATCATAATCTGAGATTATCTATTTACACTATATTATCCTTATTTGTAACCAGAACATGATGCCATGTTGTATATTGAACTACAACTTTTTAGTTATATAATTTTGTTCTTAAAAATGCTGCTATATTTATTTTCAGTGCTCCAAAATGTTTAAAATACTGTTAAAATCTTTAAGTATTACTGAATTATAAAATAAGTTGAAAAAAAAAAAAAATGAAAATTTTCTTTATACGTTAACTAATTTGGATGTATATTTTTTTAAGGGCACCAACTGGAAGAGATCCGAGTGCGGGCTCTAACAAACATTCTCAGCAAACTTGACCATAAATTGGTGTCTCTACATGACCTTATCCAAGAGAAGCATTTTCTCATCCGTCTCCTGGAATGGTTCAATTTTCCAAATGCTCCAAAACAATCAGAGGTCATTGATCTTATGTATCAATTGTCACAGGTAAAGTAAAAAAGAAAAAAAAAATTTGAAGGATTTACTTTGCTTTATATTACCAAAATAGCATATTCATTTTAAAGAACAAGTTATTAAAATATCTCCAAGTGAGTTTTAAAACCCATATTTATCTTGGAGATATTTTTTTAACTTCTTACCTATTTGAGAATTTTTGTCACCTTTATAATCATTACTTCTTATGTCTGTCTGTACCCATTCTTCCGACTTACAGCCACATTATGTTGAAACACCAGTTCACGTATGATGATCAAAGTTAAGCAATGCTGAGATTGGTCAGTACCTAGATAGGTGACTGCTTAAGAATACCAGGTACTGTAAGCTTAGATGTGCAGGTGGTGTAATGGATAATGGCTTAGAATAGTTACTTGGTGAGCTGAGTCCCAATTCCATTAGGGTTCATTATATTCACTTATGTGCAAATGCCCTTGGGAAACATATAACTCCATCTCTTCTCCAACTATGGGTTAATTAGTAAGACTTGTATCATATAACCATTATTATCTCCAAAGATAAAATAAAAAAATTGAGTACAACATATTTAGATTTTGACATGAAATAACTCAGAGATTGATATGCTGCTAAACAAAAACAACAAACCTTTTACTCTTTTAGTGAATGTGTTATTCATTGCAAAAGACGATTTTTGTTTCTTTTAAAATCTGGTCTAATTTTATGGATTATGTCCCATTAAAGTTCTTTTTTTTTTCCTGAATTATTCAGGCTTGTTGATTTGTCTTATATTTAGCACTGTTTCTGTGCATGATCTGCCATTTTTAATCACAACTGTGTATTAGGGAGATTGCCTGCATCAACAACATGCTAAAATTACTGTCTGAATTTCTGGGATGAGTAGTTATCATTATTTACATTTGAACTATTAGGTTGGTGCAAAAATAATGACGTAATAATGTCGTTTTTTTTTTTTTTTTTACCTTAAAAATACGTCAAAAAACGACATTATTATGTCATTATTTTTGCACCAACCTAATAATCTACTCATCTTTGCTTTTCTTATTGTTTTCTTTCTTCAGGATTGTTCCACAGGGCAATAACCTAATGGATTGCAGCATTGGTTCATGAATTTGATGATATAGTAATAGAGAGTTCAATCTCTGGGCAGGATAGTGAAGACAGACTCATTGTAAACAGGGTGAGCAATAACTGAGCAGTACAAGAACAAGACTAGATATAACTAGACATGGTCAGAGGAACAAGAGCAGTCCTCCCTTGTAGATTAGATAAAGGGTTCAGTTTGGAATTCCCTGAAGGTTACCTGGATTGACAGGCACTTGAAGGAGGTTGGAAAGTACAATAACCAAAATGTTGATATAACAACAAAGATGAGGACAATTGTCTGAATGTAAATAATGCTAAAATTGTGTTATGAGTTTTTTTGTTTAACCTTCTCACTACTTCATGCTCTTAATGTCATATCGGTATTTATTTGAAATAATGGTCCCAAGTGGTGACACATTTTTTGATGTCACAAATAAATGTGTGGTTATATTTTTACCAAATTTAGTGTTCTTAAATCTACCAAGTTTCCTGGTTAGCAATGATTGAATTACCTCCCCTATTATATTTCCCTTAATTTTTTTAAACTAACTTCATATTCTGAATACTATTTTTGAATTGAAAAATTATAAATCTGATATAATACAAAATAAATTATTAAAGGAAACAAGAAAAGTTTAATGAAGAAAAAGTTGGATTTCTTGCAGACACGAGTAGAATTTGAAAAACCAATAATATCAGCGGATTTTTTTTTCTTTTAAGGAGAGCCATCAGTTGTTATAATAAGAATAAATTATATTGCATTCAGGATGCAATTTTTCACTTTATTTTCTGTCATTTCAAGTACATGACTTTGAATCCAAAGGAGCGTTCAGAATGTGAGACTCATAAAAAGTATAAAATGTAAGGGAGATAATTCAGTATTATGCCGATATCTTTCGGAGTGGCATACTTAAAAATACCTACCAAGATAGCAAACGTTGTCCCAATTTTTTTCTAAGAAGGATGATTCTAAATGAGAAGAAATAAAATTTAAAAAAAAAATATTTATTTTGTTGTAAATTTTAGTTTTGAAATAGAGCTCCATTTACAAAAAATGTTTTATCTTAATTTTATAGTCATAAGAATATATTAGTCAATTTTATAATCATTTAATTTCTTCCCATGATGCACAGCGTCTTGGGTATGATGATAACTACATCTAGTAGCAAGCCATCTGATTGGGAAATTGTAGGTTTTGAGGAGTTTAGAACCACCTTTTAACTGCTGTTCTTCCCAGACCTGGGGTAGTAGCACCTGTTATTTTCCCAGCTATAGGAAAATAGTGAACCCCTAAGTAAAAATCAACAATACATTTATGTACATTTTTATAAAAAATTATCAACAATACATTTTATCATCTACAAAGTATATCTCTAAGAAAATATCTTTACCCTGAAAATATAAAATTATGTACAAAATAATTAAATTTTGGCATTAAATAACCTATAGGGGTTGATATGCTACTAAACAAATTCAACCAACCAACCCACTATGTACAGTCCATCTCTGAAGAAAAAACTTTGAACTATACTTGCAATCTTGGTAAAAGTATGAAAAACACATTCATTTATACTATTAAAGTCTACCATTGTCTATGTTTTGAATATTGCTACTACATCTGGTCTGGTGCTCCTGATATATATTTAGAAATTGATAAAATCCAAAAATAAATTGAAATGTTATCGGCTCTGATTTTTTGGCTTCACTCACTTTCCCACCACCATAATGTAGCTTACCTTTGCCTTTTCTATAAATACATTCATGGTAATTGTTCTGATGAGCTTTCCTCTATGGTACCTAGACTTTATTGATTTAAACACAGAACTAGATTGGTGGCAAGGTCTCATCATTTTACAGTTGAAATAGCTAGATTTAACTGTAAATTCTATGCTAATTGTTTCTTCTATCGCATTTTTCACTTGTGGAACTCTCTTAATTTTTGATCTTCAAAAAATTAAATGCATTGTCAATCATTAGCTTCTATTTTCTTAATTCCTGTTCTTTTATTGTTCTCTCCCTTTAATAATTTTTTTTCTCATTTTCTAACATTCCATAACCCCTTGTGTCTTAGTGGTTTTATTGCCTTGCTTGGGGTGAAATGATTAAAAAAAAATATTAATACATATACAGTTACATTCCACTTGGGATGATTCTTTCAAGCTAGTATTTTTGTATTGATAGGATTAACAAAAAAAAAAAAAAGACATTTCAAGATATTTAATTTGTTGAGTGGTTAAATGTTAATGGCAGAACTGCTCAACAAATAGAATTGACAAAGTTTGTAATAAACAATAACAAAAAAAGAAAATAAGGTATAAAATAATATTGAGCAAGCAAATAATATATGCAAGACAAAACAACAGTAATAAGGCAAAAAGGTCACAAACTAAGAACTGCAGTTGACACTGAGAACAAATTCAGATAAACGAATTTAGTGTTCTTGCTCCAAAATGACTGATCGGGACTGACATTATTCACCTGACCTCCCAACAAAGCAGGATGTGGTACAAGGCAGTTTTTTTTTTTTTTTTTGTGGGATAAATCCAAGCCCATAGGCTTGGGGAAAAATTCCCCGTAGACTTTGCATACACAGGGTTTGGCATGTCTACTTCCCGAGACGTGACTCTGCCCTTTGGCATAGCCTCATCTGGGTTCCTCTCTGCCCAATGGCAGAGAGTTCAACAAATCAGTCCAAAATACCTGAAACGGCAGATCTGGGCTGAATCAGATGAGACCGAGAAGCAGCCTATCTTATTGGTGAGGAAGCAATCCCAGCCAGCTTGCATTGGTGTGCTTCTGCCTATAAGCTAGGGAGAGGGAAGAATTTTGCAAACCTTCCCAGCTAGGATTAGAACTAACATATTTGCTAGAAGAACAAGTCTATAGCCTAACATATGAATGTTCTGAAATCTTCACTGCATAATGATCACTCTGTTTGATAAATTTTAATTATTGAATTAACATGAGAAAAAAGATTATGGTGATAAATATTTGTTGTGCAAAATTTTTCTTATTTTTCATCATTAGGCTACAGACTTACTTTCATGTATCTATTTATCTCTCTCTCTGCTTATATATTTGTCAAGTTAACTAGCATCCCCACCCATCTTTGCAGATATTTCACCTCTTTGAAATCACACCCCCAAGAAATTAAGAACCTCATTCTCTAATTCTTTCTTTGAGAAAACTATTTCATACCTTAAGTTCTCTGAATTTTTTTTGTGGGGTAATCCCTTTGTTGTAACCTAGGGAAGGTTACTGAATAGAATAATCAAATAAAGGTTGGTAATGAACGACAATACTTAGGACAAGAACAACACATATATTTCGCCTGCAGCGTGTTGAAGTAGTAGTCAACTGCTAGAAGTGAGTCAAGTGAATTCCACAATGAATCTCCAGCTGCAGACTAACATACATTATTTACTACTGTATTTATGTGAATGGGGACATACCCATTATAGTCTGTAGGTATGCTACAGCACCCCCCTTGTATAATCAAAATGACTTGCATTTATTCAATGTGTGTAATGTGTCTTTGGCTGCTTGTCTTGTGTGAGGAAAACCAAATACAAATTTTATGAGGTTTAATTTCTAGAATCTTGTTTTTTCGAATTATTTTTTCCCTGTATAATTGTTAAAAAAATCAACATTTTAACCAATCCTATTATTATGTATAGATTAGACACTTGAACCCATCATACTGATTTACTGTTACCATGTTCTGTTCAGTCAATATATGTACATTAAATTTAGAGTCTGAGAAAAAGCTTGAAAATATTCAAGTACTGCTTCAGACTTTTAGAAATACTCTCTTTGTTTACATATTTCTACAAATAATTCTAGTTTTGGTGTCTTATTTACATCATTCACAATTAATGTCTTCATCTTTGTTATTATTGTTGTCATTATTCAGAATTGTCCTACATTGGTTTGTGAATTTAGTGGCATAGTAATTGCAAGTTCAATCCTTGGGCTGAGTAGTACAGACTCAGAGGAAAAACAGAGGTAGCAATAAGTGAGCAGAACTAAAAAAAAAAAAAAAAAATCCCCTTCAACTCCTTACCCACAAACAAAATGTCACAGACCTTTTGTTACTCTATCAGTATTTCAATAAGTGTTCTGATTACTTACAGTCCCTGGTTCCACAAGTCCTGACCTTTGCAGTTGGAACCTACCATGCCGCATACACAAGAGTGAATCATCCTCATTTCCTTCTTATTCCATTAATAAGAAATAAGTTCCATTCAGACAGTTTCTTGGCATGATGTTTTCTTGATCATTACAATCTTGGCCTCTTCAAGTCTAGGATTAATCATTATTTTTCCTGCATAACCTCATGAACTGCACTTCTTGCTTTTCCTTACACTCATACAACACCACACAATAAGTCTTTATCTTGAGTAGCTCTTGTGCCTTGTATTGGATAAACATTACTAAAAAAAACAAAACATGCACAACAGAATGAGAATAATCTGACCCAGATGTTCCAAACCCTTTTTTGTGTCATTGCCTATTTTCACATGGAAAAATTTTCCACTGCTCACCTGTATAGTAAATATTAAAAAGCATACCAAAATTATTTGCTGAAAGTTTGTTACTAGTTCATAAACTGATTTTATGATGTAGTAAAAATACCAAAGGGAGGTAACAAATAATACTGACTTATGCAGTGGCTGCTGCTGCTACTGCTGTATTACAGAACAAACAAAAGCAAACTTGACCCTTGAAAATTATATAGAAAATGCCAAAATAAAAATATTCCCTGTTTGTGGGGATATTTATATCTCATCTTGGAATGTGACCCAGTTATTCTCATTTCAGTTCCTATTTCGTTTTAATTTTTTTATACAGGTTTTTTGCATTTCTACTTTGAATATTATTTTTCAAGTAGCATATATTAAAATACCTTTTTAATACTCCTAATTGTCCACCATTTTCTGTTCACTTGCTCATTTCCCATTCAACAGTTGAAATTATCTACCAGTGAGTAGTATCACCCAGTTTGGGAAACCCTGATCTAATCTGTAGATTAAAGGGTTAAGTTTGAAATTCCCTATAAGTGACCTGGGTCAGCACATACTTAAAGGTCAGAGAGCACAGCAGCTGAAAGATTGTGATGATAACTGCAATGAAGTCTGAATGTAAATAATAGCTTCTCATCCCAGAAATCTTTGTGTCTGTAAGAAAATGGATTGAGGCAATTATCAAATTGTCAGATGTAGATATTGCTACCATTATCTTTGTGTAAAATAAGGTTCTTCTGTTTACAAGACTGATATACCAAAAAGAATTACACAGCCTAACATGTGAGTAGAATAAAGCACTTCATTTGAGCAACTTTGTACTGGCCATTTGCTGCTTTCCACTTCTGGTTTGCACTGTTTCACAGACAGTTCTGAAATAAGGAAGTTTTCCTAAAATACCCAGAGATAATGAGGTTCCAAGGTTCAACAAGTTAAATTGAAAAAAAAACCAATATGAAAGACTTATTGGTCAGTAGTTGTCAAATTTGTTTAAAAAGTATGAACAAGTAAGTTTCTTTCATGTCTTTCAATAAACTTTTATTCACTTTATTTAGCATTCGGCTGCTGCTGAAATCCTTCGAGATGTGGGTGGAGTTGACTTTTTGACCCACTTTCGTATGGATACAACAGCCGCCCTGAAAGTGAAGATTGATAAAATTCTGGATAACCTGATGAAATTGCCAGACTTTGATAATGGACATAATGGAGCAGATTATATATTTTACCAACAGCCAAATTTCCGTAAGTAATTACTGTGACTGTTAAAAAATTAATTTCTGATCAGCACTTTTAATATTGAAAATACATTAGAATTATTTTTGCTGGGAAGAATATAACTGATAAATTATACTGAAATTTATTTAGATTAAAAGAAATTTATGCAACTGATCTTTTCTAACTGTTCATGCTTTCAGCTTTCTACTGATAATTTTTATTTTTTGTTTTGGGCAAAGTTTAACAAATGTACCTTTAAAAAAAAAAAATGGTGGGTCAAAAATTGGTTTTCCTCTTGACACCATTATTACTCGATACTCTTTCTGTTAAAGTTTTTTTATTTGCATGAATATTTTGGTAATTTAATAACTAAATAGTGTTTAACATTTTGTTGTTACTTCTCAAGAAAAAAATATTCAGATGCTTTTAATTTGTTTTAGTGAATTTATGTGGCAAGAGCAAATGAAAAAAATGTCCAGTAAATACATTTCTTTTTTCAAAATTAATAATTACAGTTATTCATTGTATTGTGTTTGTTTAAATATTCTTATTCTATAGTTCAGATTTTTAAATTCAATTTCATATGTTCTGGACTTTATTAAAATTCTAAACATAGCTTTTTAAAACCAAAAATTATCAAGGGTACTGTAATAGTGGTGGCAAGAGAAAAATATGTTTTTGACATGGTGTGTTTTTTTTATTCAGGGCTTTGCTTGTTTGTCCCTTAGGTAGGTGATACTTGGGATAGCTTCTGCTATGTCATCTCTTCAACATACCAACTCCTTGCCCATTATCACATCCCATGGGACTGGCAATATAAATGGATGACACTGGAATGGCGTTACAAACAAGTTTGTCTTCCATCATGGGCAGTCAAGCACAACCTCTGATCCCAAGCATGGCTGTTAATATAGACCAGCACCAGGATACACCCTATTTTTGATTTTGTTGCCACTTGATCATCAAAAAACTCTCACCCACTCTTTTACTTTCCTGTTCCCCTTTGGTCAAAGTGGATGCAGCTTAGAAAACTAGATTTAAAAAAGAACCACCTGCTGGCTATCAAACAGAAACACTCGTGATCAATATAAAACCACCTCTTCCCTTTCTACATGGGTGTCCATTGTATCACATTAATGTTTTTTTTGTAAACTTTTTGTTTTTAGAGTTTGAAACATTTCCTGCTGACCAAGTTCAAAGTGGTGGTGACCCATTGCATGCATCTGTTTCAGGGATGTCAGTTCCACCTAATGCACCTGCATTTAAGACACACAAACACTCATCCAATGAAAGCTACAACTTGCCTCATCCTGCTCATGAGAGATCTTCAATTCTTTCAACTTCATTCAACAAATTCTCAGGTATTCATTTCTTTATAATTTTTTAGTTATACCAAGCAAGTTTAGAACCCTTTTACTGCTCAGCTAAAACCAAGTCAAAATATATGGCCATTATGTTAGCATATTTAACTGAGAATTTGAGCAATTTCCAAATAGTAATACTGACATTCCTCTAAAAGAAATAAATATGGTTACTACACAAAAATAGTCTAGGTTATAAATGAAAAAAAAAAAACTCATTTGGATGTTGTATCTGACATACTTTGTAAATGAGAAGATCTCAAAGTGAACAGCATGTTTTTTGCATTTTGGCCATTTTTAGGGTCTTATAAAAATACATAAGACACTCCTAAGTTGTTTATGCTTTTTAATCTACAGTAAAGATTAACTATTGTCACTAAGTTCCAAATCTGTATATGCAATGTCCTTGGAGCTATGAATATCAGTATTTTGTTGAAAGTCTTATTTAGCAAAGCACAAAAATTGACTGAAATTTCAAGATGCTCTCATTTTAAAACTATCAAAATGATTATCATTAACATCAGTTTTTAGATAAATGAGCCAAAATATTAGGTTGGTGCAAAAATAATGACGTAATAATGTCGTTTTTTGACGTATTTCTTAACGTCAAAAAACGACATTATTACATCATTATTTTTGCACCAACCACTTGTAGGATGTGTTGGACAAACAATCCAACACATCCTACAAGTAGTCAATGCGATTGAAACATGGAGAGTTACATGGCCAGATCAATATACTGAAGCTTTTTTTCTTGCTTCTGAAACCATTCCTATACAACTTATGAAATTTGGCAGGAAAACATGTCACTGCTATTATAAAAGACTGTTGCAATGAAGGTGTGTATTTGGCCTTAGGTGATGTTGAGGTTAGATGCTATGTGAAAAAGTATTTTCTACCTGAATTTTCTTTTTTTTTTTACTATAGTGAAAGGTAGAGGTTAATTGATTTAGTTTTTAAGGCTTATCAACCATTTGCAGATTATTTAAATCTAGAAAATATTTTTAGATTTTAAGAATTTTTGGGAGATGATAATAACTTTTTACTGTTACAACTTCTACTAATTAACCCATAAATGGGAGGAGAAGAGGTAGATACATAAACTTATTTCCCCAAGCTGGTGAAACTAAAGAATGGAGCTCATCTGAACATTTGACATGTAAGTAGCTAGAGAGTAGCAATTAGATTGCAATTTTGTGTCTGTAGATTGGCAAACTACTGATATCAGAGTGATCGGTTGTTGAACGCAACTCTACGTATATTGGCTGTTCACTATCCTCTATGTCTTCTTCGTCAGTTGTAGGATTTGATCCCAATAAAGGGCGCACGTCTCTAACATGACGAAGCATTCCATCGACCCACACTAACTGCTGACTCACCACCTCGGTCGCATGTCCGGTTCCAAATTTGGTCGTGCATTTACCACGTGGAGTCTTAACCCAGACAATGTCCCCTTTCTTGTATTCCCTTTCGGTTATTTGTGATTCAGGTGGGGGCGTTGCGTCAATGCCTCTTACCCGGACGTGGTGCGTGTGCAGTACATCAGCTGGTGCCATGGAAGGTGAAAGGTTGTCCTTGGGTGTGACGTCATGCCAGTAGACCGCCTCCAAGACTGTACAATTTTTCCTGGCTGCTATGGTTTTGACGCTTCTGTGGTTGCGTTCCACAATGCCATTTCCAGACAGCACGTAAGCGCACCGGAACCTTAAATGCATGCCCCAGCTGCTTACAAATTCCTTAAATTGTCTGCAAGTGAACATGGTGTCATTGTCAGTCAGTATTTCAGTTGGCGGGCCTCGTTCGTAGAAGACTGTCTCCAGCTGACGAATGACACCAGCAGAGTCTTGCCGTCTCAGTGGCTGCCATACTGCAAAACGGGAGGGACCGCAATCAATGAGTGTAAGAAAATGGCTACCATTGTAATGGGTCACGTCCATTGCTAACCTGCTCCAGTTTCTCCTCACACTCAAATTTCCTTTTTTCCAATGCACTGGTGCTGGTTCGATCGATTGGCAGGCTTCGCAGGTTCTAACAACAGATTTTATCAGTTCCTTAGACACCGTTGGATCTATGATCCTAGCAAAGTACATTGTTCTTTTAACACCTGGGTGCCCACTCTGTTGGTGGATGTGGGTCACCTGACGTTTGTTCAACTGGCTCGTTGCAGTGGCACAACTCACTTACACTGGTTCTCCTCCTTTCTCGTGCATCTCTAACCAGCATTGCAGCACTCTGGGGAGGATGTCAGTGCAAGATTTTATCAACGTCACAGTCATAGTCAGTGTGTACTCCTCCACCAAAGCTCGCAGTGTCTCTAAGCGCCGCCTCATCAGCATTTCACCTGCCGCCTTCGTGTTCATGCGCGTCTTTCCTGTCAGGGTGTCAGACACCCACCAATGCACACATGCTTAATTGGTAACCACGTGCATGACTGGTGCCTGCCACTGCAGGGCAAGATTCCCGCCCTTGATCACTGCATCAAGTTCAGCACGATTAATGTGTCTGGCATCATTAGTTGGACGTAACCAGCAAGCATCTTCCACGACGCTCCCATTCACCTCTAGTGCCACTCCCGTAGCCACAGAACTTGCATCCACCCAAACTGTCATTTCATTACTGTTCACACACCAGTCTCCACCGACAGGATCTGATTCCCACACTCTGGCCACTGTTTCCTCCATACATTCAAGAGGGGGCATCATTTATCTTGTCGTCCCATCCTTTGGTTAGTGTACTTGCATAACGCTTAATAAATGCAGTTGCCACCCGAAGCCATCCACACACAGGGAAATGAACCACGAGTTTCCCGCACAAGGAAAACACGCTTCGGTGGGTCACCATTTGAGCAATTTCTGGAACCTGACCTCCCCGCTTCCATCGAAGGGAGTTGCTTTCTTCCCAGACTTGCAGGCTCAGGACCCTAGTTCCGTCTCTCAATCGCTCCGGATCTTTATGGACTAGCCCGTAATCTGTCTTACGCGCACTGCAGAAACTAGGCCTTCATTTATGAAGATATCGTCGACGTATGCCGACATGGCTCTCTTAATGTCCTGATCCTGGGACGTTATCGTGTCGATCACTGACTTCATGATAAGTGGTGCCACATTCAGGCCAAAACCCAAACGCGTAAGGCAAAACCGCTTACCCTTAATGACCACTGTTTGAAAAGGCCATAGCGATTTGTCAATGTGGATCTGTAGGTATGCATTTCTCAAATCCAACAGTGATACGTCAGCTCCTTGTTGTCGCCATTCTCGTAATTTCTGCGCACACACCTCAGCCATGAATGCATCTACGAAGCCATTTAACTCCTGATAGTCAAGTACTGGCCGGACCTTCTATTTGTGTTCTTGTACAACCGCCATTAAGGGAATTAATCCCTTGGGTGGGCCAAGCTCTTTCTCAGGATATGGCAGTAGCCATCCATCTTGCTGCCACCATGCTAGTTCTTTCTTGTATGCATCCTAGATGTGGCCAGATACTGTGTACTCCTGTACTTTATTGACCAACTTGCTAGGTGAATGACCACTCGCCCACTTCCACAATGCAGTCCATGTTTTCGTGCTCGGGTTAAACGTTACTCTAAAGTCAGGCTTGTTGATAAGAATGGCGGCACATGTGTTCAGGTTTCCGAAACGTGCTTTGCCTGATTCGGTCAGGTGTACACCTCCGAGCACTTTGATTGCATCAATCCCGAGAAGGAGATCGAACCCTAGCAACTGTCCGTCCACGACCGGAACCTCAACAGTCATGGGCTGAATGTGCTTGACACCCAACTTAATTTTGCTGTATCCACAGCACTTCAAGGTCCTCCCATCGGCGGTCAACACTCTCACCTCTTCCTGTCTCCAGCAGCGACACACAGACTTGCTCACCAGCATCTGTGAGCATCCCGAATCCACTAGCGCTGTGCACTCTACTCCATTTACAAATACTTGTACGGTGGGTAACTTCCGGGTTTTTACTCGCTTGGGGAGAAGGCTGGCACTGACGCCTTCTTCCCTTGGGCGTTTCCCTGGCATTCTGAGGAAATGTGTCCAATGCCATTGCATCGAAAACACCGCTTGTCGCGACCAGACCTCTGCGTTCTGTTTGACCTCTCCTGACGTCCTTGTGTACAATTCTTCACCATATGGTTGGGTCCAGAGCACTTGTAGCAGGTAATTGTTCTGCTAACAGGTCTGGCAGGGGGAACCTCAACTTCTGAGCTCGTTAGTTCTACGGATGCGGCAACCAATACCTGGCACCCTTTATCATCCATCATAATGGCCCTTGCTCAGGTCAGAATCTGTTCTAGATTCATGTCGTCCATCCTGGATGAAGCTTTGAGAAGCTGCCTAACATGAAGTGGCAACCCTGACACAAATGCACATGCCATCCACTGATCAGGCAGCGGATCTCCTTTAAACAATGTTTCAGCCAGGAACTCATCCACCGTTTCCCCTGGGTGAAGACGCTGTCCCATAAATTGGTCGAACACATTAAATCTGTCAGTCGCGTATGCAGTCATAAGGGTCCATTTAATTTGTTCCGTGTCTGCCCTCTGCTCTCCACTAAGTTGTCTATACACAGCGAGGGCACCACCTCGTAGTTGTAGAGACAGGATGCGCTCGATCTTGTCCATGGCGCAAAGTTCGCAGACCAATTCCACATTCTCTATCCATTCAACAATGGGCATATCCGTTGGGGTGCCACTGAATTCTGGAATCAAACGGACGTCAAAGGTCTTGCCTTCCATTTTGAAGAATTAATACACCGAAATAGCTTGTGGCGGATAAAAAGAAAACAGCAACCAGCAAGTAAATTCAAGCTCTCCCAGCTGGTATTCCAACCTCAAGTCATTCCTTCTTGAGTTCTGTCTCAAAATCGCACTAACAGACTTTTCTAGCCGCCAACTGTGGACGTCACTCCAAGCACCCCCCACTGGGAAAAATTAGTTGCTTTTATAATAATCCCTTGCATCTTCATGCGATCTCATAATTCATTGCATCCCTGTCCCATAATGCATTGCATCTTTATTGCATAAAGATGTAATGCACGTCCCCCCTCATTCTTTTACATTAAGTACTTTTTTCTCCCTCATTTCAACTGCAGTAGCTTTACATGCTAAGCAAATACGGGCTCTTTTTTGGCGGGGACAAGGCAAGTCGCAACCAGTTGTGCTCGTTCCAGGTTCTGTCTCATCACATCTGCCACAATATGTGTGTGTGTGTGTGTGTGATCTCTTATTTTGTTTTGAATATATGACAAATTTTTATCTTCACCAAACAGAAATCAATCCTTAAATGCTTAACAAATTTTGTTATTCTTTTCAGTTCTTTCTACTGGTTTTAAAGTCACTACTTTTCCTTGGCTCCCCCTGACACAAACAGACCGACAGGTTTTATCTTCTACCAATTCGTAAGTTTATACTTGTTTATGTAATGATAGGTTTATATTTTTATTCAAATGAATAAATTGTTTAGTAAAATTAGATTATCACCAGTTGAACAATAAATTTAGTTGACCTAAATTTGTATGCATCAAGTCAATGAAAACAACAAAACTTTACCAATCCTACTTATTTCACAAATACCAATTTCAAATGTTATTACAATCACTTTGATTTTGTCTTTTATAGATAAGCTAATTTGTCCATATAAACAAAAAATATGGTATTATTTTTTAATTTTATTATACTTATACATTATCAAAAACTAAATGTATTGCTTGGAATTTTCTAGTTCAATACTTAATATTAAACAAATTATATTCTACTCGGTGTGTGTGTGTGTGTGTGTATATATATATATATATATATATATACACACACACAATACACAAGAATAGAAGAAGGAATGAAAATATACACAGGACATAAAAAATAAGAACAAAGACATCATCCTTTCTTTGCCTTTCTCTGACCAAATTTGTTTTATTACCTGTCAAGCAAAGGAACATTTTTCGGAAAGTCCAAAATGGATTCAGATGATTACTACTATACACAAAAAACAATGGTCAAAAGATTTAACATAGGAGGAAAAAGAATTCATTCCTTTAAATAATATGTGGAAATAATGATTCTTCACCTGATGAGTCACAAGACCTGAAACCTGTGTAGCAAAATATATAAAATAAAGTATATAAAAAAATCTACATTATAATCAAAAACATTTGCGGCTTTTTCTCTAATATATATATATATATATATATATATATATATATATATATACACACATAAACAATAGGCTAAAAATTTGGATTTAATAATTAGTAAGTTCTTAAGTTTAATTAACTCCTATTAAACTGAAACTCTTTGGTCCATTAGTGCATGGTGCCTAATTTTTTTAGACAGGATGTCACATAAAATTTTAAATCCAGCAATTATAAGATTACCATTAGCCATTAATTTTGTTACTATTATTGAATATATGATAAAATCATTCAGGAAAAGAAAGTCCCTGTGGCCTGAAGTGAGCTAATTAGTTTTGAAAAAAAGGCATGAAACGTGCAGTCTTTAGTAAATTCTTTGAAATGCAGAGGGTGACACCAAACTTTTGTACAATAGTGTGTGTATGTATGTATATATATATATATGTACACACACACAACTTCTCACATTATTAGCTACTTTTAATTTTTTCTTAGTGAAGGGATTCATGTAAATATTTTCACTATTAATGTTCAGGATATTTGATATAATATGTATAGTAGAGAAGATATGTCACTCTTATATTGATTTTCTATGCTAGCTTAGATGTGGCACAAGACTACAAGTACGGGGCATCCAGTGAAGATCGGACTCACCTCTCAGTGATAATTGTTCTAGTGAGACAAGCTTGCTAACCACTATATCACATCGAAGTGCCCATACATGTCACTCTTATGATGTAGCAGGAGTTTTATTAATTTTACCATATTTTCCAAGTTTCACATTATTAGCCCAGGTGATTGAAACACTAAGTAACATTATTGCAGAAAATGTGCAATCTTTACAAAGCTAGATGTTTGGAACAAAAAATTGAGAGCCACTATCCATTTCAACCTTGAGAAAGTAAAGGATTTAGAAGTTGTAAAAATCTTTCAGGCCCAAGTCAGTGTCCCATTTGCAGCACTCAATCTAATGGATATTAACTCACTGGCTGACACCACCAAAGATGCCCTCTTATGTATACAACTGAATAAGTTGGAGGCAGGTATTCCATGAATTTGCAATCATGGGTTATGGATAATATCCAACAGCTGATGTGAACTGATAAGACAAAGACACTATAACAAGGTGGCTCATATTCAGTACCAGCACATTAACGAGATGGTTAGAAAGAAAATGGAAGTAGCCAAAGAGCAATGGGTTAAAGCACATGGTGATTGAGAAAGCTCTTAAAGCTATTAACAACACTAGTAATAGGCATGACACCAGCAGTGTGCAGAAGGGGGTGTTGGGCAGAGAATACCATTAGACTCCAACTCTTTCCAAATCCTCTGAAATGTTTGTATTGGAGCTTCCGACATGAATGCCCAGCAGTACAGCATACCATTTCCAAATTTCTGGTGGTGTAAATTGTGTCATTGTGCTCTTTTACGGTCCTTTGTTGTACACACACACACATATATATATATATATAATCAAAATAGGATTTAAAGTAAAAGTGTAAAGATATATAATTCTATCTATTGTTAGGAACTCATTTTATTGCATAAATCTTTTCTATTTATGTATTTGTTTCCTCAAGAATGGCATTTTCATATATTCTCTTTTCTTTTGTTTATCTATTATAGACTGTTACAAAGTAAAGATCCACACATGTTGATCAGTGCTTGTGAATTCCTGCAAGATGTTGTGTTTCATGACTTTCCGGCTGAGATATTCCTACAAAGACCAAACATTGTGCAGGTAAAAATTGAGTTTTCTGTACATTTCAATGAAGTAAATTATATTTTCTCAATTACATTACAATGTGAATTAACAGCTCTTTCTTTACAAGGTGTATTGTGTTATTTTTAATTGTAAACTTTATGAAACACTAGCCGAATTACCTGCACCTTGATGCATGCCACACGTTTTTTGTAAGAAAATAATGATTGATTTTAAATCATTGTTATAATTATGTTACCTAGACATTTTGAATTTAAGTGTAATACTAGACTGGCATCAAGATCTCTTCAATTTATGGTTGAGCTGGCTAGATGTAACCATAAATTCTATGCTTACAGTTTACTTTTCTCACTCTTGCTCGTGGAGCTCCTTTGAGATTTCATGCTTTCCAGTCAAATTTAATCTTCAAAAATTTAAATGTAATGTCAATTACTATCCTCCTGAATACTCTTTCCTCTTCCCACTATCTTCCCAAGATAGATCTTTTTTTAGTGCGTTGTAAATTGTATCATTTTGACTAATCAGAAGACCCGCAGTAATTAAGAAATGTAATTTTGTGCTGTCATTAAAAAGTACGGAAGACCAACCAGAATATAATTAAGTTGCGTTATTTGAGTTAAGCATTGTTCTCCGCTGTTAAGGCCTTTACTTTTGCGAAACACGTGTAGAGAAATTAATTTGATTTTTCAATTTCAACTGAGAAGGGTACCTACAAGTATCAGTATCATCTTATGAAATTTATATGATCTTATTTTTATATTAATCTCAGTTATGACATTTTTCCATAAATGAAATATCAAAATTAATAATAAAATGAATACAAATAGCAAATACAAATAACAGTAAACTGTAATAAATTTACATAAAATTATAGTATTTTATGTACAGTTCTGATAAAATTTCATAAGAAAGGTACCTATAAATTAATTAGATACATTTCTTAGGAAATATGAAATTTAATGTCACTCTTAAGTCTTATTTTAATTTCTTTATAATATATTTTCCATAAAGCATCATAAACGTAAAGGTGAAAGCTAAGTACAAAAAAAAAAAATTAGACCGCTGAAAGTTTTCGTTAAAAATAATGAGGTAAATAATTTGTTCACTTAAATGTAAATTATTTCATTTTTCTCCTTCCGTAGAACAAATTAGCCTCATGGAATTCGTAAATATGTCATTCATCACCTGTCAAGAGACGCGAAAGTTTATGACCTGCTTTGTTTTATTTTCAAATTACATCTTTTTGGCACAAAAGCTAAGTTAAGTTTGGTTCAAAATATTTTAAATAAACATTATAATTTCTGATTTTCTTAAAATAAGTTTTGAAAAAATGATAATTGATATTTAAAAGAATTTCCAAGTGAGATTTCCAGTTTTTTTTTTTTTTTTAATGGAAAAAAAATGGTCAATTTTGCTGACTCAAAAAAAACTAGATTTTTAACGAAAATTTCGGATGTGCTAGTAACGATTAAAAAATGGAAAAAAATACCCCCAAAATACTTTGATCTTTCCTCTTAATAATAACAAACATTTAGACGATAAAATTTTGTTTTCGTAAAGTTTGGTGTCTTTTTCATCATGCTATACTCTTTTTTTAGCAATCTCATGGAGGTACCTAGCTTAGTACAATAAATTTTAATTATTTTTTTGGAAAAATTAAAAGTTTTATTATTTAACATAAAAAATACTCCCACTATTTTAAAAAGAATAAAATAACAAATACTTATTTAATAAAAATGCAATATTGTTCTTCGGCATATTTTTATTTAACTTTTTATATATACAAGAATCCAGTTTCCTGTTCACCCTGTGTTTGCAAGATCTGTAAACAAATCACAATGCCAAATACTCAAAAAGTTGCAATTTGGCTCCACAAGGAAATATTTATGCATGGCCAGTTGTATGTTGCATGCTTAAGAGTAAGAAATCCTAAAAATTTATTCTTTACTGTTAAAAAGGAAAACATAAATTTTCTTAAAAAAATATTGTTTACAATGAAGTCCTATGAAATTAAATTACATTAAAGAAATTATTAAACCTTGAAGTAGGGATTTTTTCAAACAAATAAACTTATTGGAATTTCATTGATCGGTTTGTGAAATTGAACAAAATGTAGAATTTGTAAATTTTGACAAGAAATGTTAGTGATAATTTCAACAATATTAAATACTGTAAGGATTTCAGCACACATCAGCATGTTGCAAAAAATTCTAATATATATATATATATATATATATATATATATATATATGTGTGTGTGTGTCCAATTCTCTGAATTGCTTTTGATTAGATTTTCCAAAATAAATTTTCAGAGCCTGTTTCAGTTGCTGGATTTGTCATGCAATCTACCAGAAAACACCTCTGACCAGAATCAGTTTTTGATGAAACCAAATCTGATACTTGAAGCTTCTAAAACTTTGATTCATCTTTTGAGCTGCTTGACTGCAAGACTAAAGTATCATCAAGACCCAACTTTTCACACACCTAAACCAGGTAAGTCAAACTTGTTCTTGACCTCATTTGTGTTGAGCAAGATCAGATAGGAGTGATAGAGGAAAGGATGAGGAGAAGGATAGTGGATAGATCAAGGCAACTGGAGATGTCAATTGACATTACATTTGAATAGTTGGAGATTATAGCTCTCAGGGAAACTGGAAAAGAGAAGGGAGTTCCACAGGCGAGAGATGCGAGACATGAAGCTATTGGAGTAGAAGAGACGGCTACATTTAGTGGTTTTGACAGTGAAAGGGTGAGAGTGGGATGCCAGCCTCGTAGGGCATTTATATATAAGAATATATTTTTAACATGTATGCTATATTTATGAGTAAAAGTGTTTAATATCAGGGATGTATATAAATATAAAAGTAGACACTGAGGACAACAATGATCTGTGAGAATCTTTGACGCTTTGAACACAATATCCAGGCTATGTGTCTGAATATTGTGTTCAAGCATGAAACAGACTGTTGCCACTCAATGTTGACTTAGTGTCCGCATACACATTTATTTTATATATATATATATATATATATATATAAATAAAAGTGAACATTGGACACAATCGTCAGGCTGGCTACAAAGCCTTGGCTCTTTTGATTGGAATCTGTTCCTCTGTTAGTGAAGATTTGTTTTTGTGAGGAGTATTGCTGCTGTGTGCGATAGGCAACAATAAACTACGGAAAAACTCAAAATCAATTACTGCATTTAAGCATTGTATTAACATTTAAGCTTACTGTTTTAAAAGTTCAATGATAATTCTTCTGTCACAGCTTAATTTAAAGACAATTTGATGTACATAGGTCCTTACTTTCTGTACAAACAATTATTTTTATTTCATGGGTAACTTTCGCTGGATTTTGCAATTTTGATTATTCCCAAATTTATTTCCAAGCTATAAAAATTGTTATTGTATGAAATATTTTGCAAAAAATCTCTTGAAAAAAATCACTGAAAGCAACTGCAGTAATGAAAACTTGGGAATCCAAAAGTTCTGTAACATAAGCTATTGAAAGTTAGAGAGTTATGTCTCTTTAATTGAAAAAGTGTGACAGTGACATTCGCATTCATTATATATAGGTTTCATGGTGAGGTTGAGCACTTTTCACTACCTCATACCTGACATGAAAACTATTGAAAAATGTTTTGTGAAGTGAGTATTAAAACTTGCATTATTTGTTGTATAGATTTCACTTCAAGTGCCACCTCCCTGGCTTCTCATAATGGCTCAGCTGGAAGTTGTTCACTGCATTCTACTGATACAAGATTCTCAGCTTTGGGTAAGAGTGACTCACGGTGCTGTGGCGATGGCAGGGATGGTGACAGCTCATCTACAAGCAGGTTAGTAGATTATTTCTTTCCATTCCAACTTAATGAACATTTTTTTAAAAATTCGATATATATATATATATATATATATATATATATATATATATATATATATATACACACACACACACATTGTGTGAGTTGATTCAGGTAATTAAAAAGATATAACTATTTGACAAATCAAGGGTCACTTGTGTTAGTACAGTGGATAGTGTGTATAATAAGTTAGTAGACATTATGTGAAAAGAATGAGACTAGTTCAAATATAATCAAACATAACATATATTGTATTGACAATACACAACATACAAATCTTTTACTTTTTGTCAATGTTTTCTTAAGTATAAAACAATGAAAGTTCTGCTTTCATAATTTTGGTATGTGGTATCAGAAGGGAGGAACAAACAGATATGTGTTTTCTGTTCACTTGGAGATAAAAAAAAAAGGCAGAGAACCCTATGTCTCCCACTGAAACAATACTTGGATGATCTTGTGACCAATCCAGAACTCCTACATATGTAGGGTTCGGCAGAGCTCCAAATTTTACTGCTATGTATGTGTTCTGACCAGGGTGAAAATCAAATACTTTGATGAGAAGCAGGTGAGTGTTATGACATGGGCGCCCCAATCTCCTAACCTCAATCCCATAGAAAACTTATGGAGCATGTTACTCAACTGCTTTCTTGAGACCCTGTACATTATAATGCTCCATAAGTTTTCAATGGGGTTGAGGTCAGGAGATTGGGGCGCCCATGTCATAACACTTACCTGCTTCTCATCAAAGTATTCCTTCATCAATTTTGATTTGTGACAGGGAGCATTATCCTGCATAAAAATGAGTTTGGTGGGTTCGATTTGCACCCTTTCAGCAGAAGGGAGCAGACAAGACTCTAAAATTCTCAAAGATCTTTTAAAAGCAATCAAAACTCGTGCAACTAATGTTAACCTTTACCACTCTGTGACTTCATTTGCTTTGTTTTTTTGTTTCTTTTAATCAGTATCACCTCATGCAAGGCAGTAAAGCCACTAAGACACAAGGGGTTACAGGGTGTGGAAGAATTACAAAAAGAAACATTAATAATGGGCAGAAAGAGTAATCAGGAGGACAGTAGATAGCAATTGATATTGCATTTAAATTTTTGCAGGTTAAAGTTGGCTGGAAAGCATTGAGCTGGAAGGGAGTTTCACAAGCAAGTAGTGCAAGAAAAGAAACTGCTAGCATAGAATTTACACTTACATCCAGGCAGCTCAATTGTAAATTGCTGAGATCTCGATGCCAATCTAGTACTGCACTTAAATTAATACAGTCTAGGTATCATAGTGAAGAGCTCATCCAAACAATTACCATGATTACAGAAAAAGAGATAGAGAGGCAACCTTACGGCAGTGGGAAAGTGACTGAAGCTGAGCTGCCAGATCAGGACCAATAATAGATTCTTCTTTGGCTTTTATCAAAGACCTCAAGACACATAGCAGGAGCACCAGACTATATATGGCAGCAATATTTTAAGCATGGGCAAATGGTAGACTTCTAGTTATGTAAGATAGATTCTGGAGAGAAAAATTGCCTTGTGTGACACAGTGAACCAACTTTCTGAATTTCATAGTTGTGATATCCTGCTATGGCAACAGAAAACAACTTTGAGTGAAATTAACAATAAGGATACTGTAACTGAGAGTCCTTTAAAACAAATGCAGTGGAAAGGGAAGTAATATTAATAACGCAGAGTGTTAAAGGTTAAAGTTGAAACAGCAGAAAAATTAGCAAAATCAATTATAAAAGATTGACTAAAGTTATAGAATGACAATGAGTCCATATTGACATCTAAAAAGTAAAAATAATTTATTCAATTATATGGGATATTATGTTAATCAAATGTCTTTTTGTGGCCAGTATCTTTTGGAGTTATTAATAAATAAATAAAAATTAACATTTATTTGCATAATATAATCTGGCACGTCCAAAGCAAATTATGATCAATATTTTTTTTTAACAAGGATAGATATTATATACTGAAGTTTATTTAATATATTGCAGATATAAATTCTTAAAATTTTAAAGTTAATACCAACCATTATTGTGAAAACCTTGACTTGCATAATAAAATCTGATATAGTGCACTGTAATCTTAGGTGATTGATTTTATTTTTTTTTTATTTTATAGGTCCTCTTTTCAGTCTGTTGGAGATGTTCCCCTCTTTCCTCCTGAAAATATAGAAACAGAGACCGCATCCCATCCACAACAATTAATGTTGCCACAGTTTTGTGTTGAGTTGATGTCATCAGGGTTGACCTTGCTGGAGAGAACCTATGACCTTGGTCATGTTTTTGTTATCCTCAGGCTTCTCCATTCTGACCTCAAACTGTTGGCGGAGGTCATCAGCTTTAGCATTTGGAATGATAACAATTCAGCTTCAAGGCACATTGTGAGTAGTAAATGCAAAAAAAAGAGTCATTAATAGTTAAATTAAAAAAAAAAATTTGAATTAAATATTTAAATAAAAATAAGTACAAATTCATAATACAAATGAATGTAAAAAAATAAACAAAAAAACAAATAGCTAAATAATCCGTGGGGGTGATACAAAATTGTATTATAAAAATTATTTAAAAACAGACATTGAAATTGCTTGAAACTGTATATTAAGTCTAGGCAGCCTTCCCTCTGTAAGCAGAAGGAATGGTTACTGAATCTTAATATAATCTGTGATTTATATTGCGGTTTTCTTTTGCCATTTTTTAGCTGTTATGCACATGTATATTTTATCTTCAATTGATCTCTGAAGAGTAAGGAACAGTAACCATTTAATTTTTCTTGTTTCTTTTTCTTTTTTTTTGTATTTTTTGTCTCACAACTTAGTGAATAATATTTTTTCTTATTTTTGCTCTTCCTCCCACTTTGCTTTAATATATTTGTGTATATTATGTGAATATATACTTTTAAAATGTCCATTTTTAAACCTATAATAAAAATAGTTGAAAATTTTCATTTTTTACATAAATGAAAATTAAAAACAATGAATATGAAATGAAAATAAATTTTAAAACATTTAAATAAATGAAAAAATAAGCAAATATTTAAATGAAAAGAATTTAAATGAATCAATAATAAACAAAAATTTTGAAATGAACAAAAAAAATTTAAACGAAAGGATAATTCTAAAAAAATTTAAAATGAATAAAAAAATTTAGTGTGAATTAAATTTTAAATAAAAAATAGTAAAGTAAAAATTTCTAAATGAATGAAAAATAGAAAAGAAAGCAAAGAAAAAGAAATACACAAGCAACAAAAAATAGTATTAATAGACCAAGTAAATAATTTATTATATTTAACAAACTGTAATTTTATATAATTATTGGTTACGCATTCTGTTCTACTTACTAACAAGACATACAGTTATTATGGTAATCAGGCATTATTCAACATCACTTGTGTTTCCAGAACAATAAAATCACTTAAGGAGTGAGAATATTATTAATAGCTTGCTTTTTGTTTCTTTTGTTTTGTGCTAACTTTCTTTTTAATAATTTAAAAAGCAGAATTATCACACTATAATGTTTCATCATCACTGTGCAAAAAATAAATTTTCTCCAGTCATGATGAACAATTGCATTCACCAAAAAGCTAAATGTGTATTGGAACTCCAGACCTCAAGTAGAACTTGTATATAAGATCTCTATCACTTAAGAAAGTGGAAAAATGGTTGATACCCTATACCATTCCAGAGAGTAACTTGTCATGTTACAAGAATCAACATTAATTCAAAAATGTTTGAATAGCCTTGTGGATACTTTCTGGCTTTGACAGAGTTCATAAGTGTTTGAACAGCCTTGTGGATACTGAATTATTTTCTACCTTACAACCCCTTTTTTTCTCCACATATGAAATGTTGCTAGTCTTTTACTATTCTATTGCAATTTTTGTGGCAAATGTTCTTATGAGCTACATTTCTCAGATCCACCAGTTCAGACATTCACAGTTATGATCCTCTATACAACATTCACAGGGTCAAATAATCTTCATTCCCTTTGTATTCCATTAATAAGAAGAAAGTTTAACTCAGGCAGCTTCTTCCCTAAAATTGTTACTTTGTTGAACAAGAGGATGCTTCCCTAATCACTATGATCTTAACCTTTTCAAGTGTTTTTTTTTTTTTTTTTTTTTTTGTTTACTAATGTTCACTTAATACAAAGCCCAAGAGCCGCTCAAGATAGAGGGTTACTGTGTGGAATTGTATTAACGTAAGAAAGGGCAAGAAGTGAAGTTTTTGGAGATATACAGGAAAGATAACGGCTAACTCTAGACTTGAAGAGGTCAAAATTTAATTAGTGAATAACATTTCAGAGTTTAGACAGAGACATTAGAAGTATAGTGTGGAAGTAGACTTTAGGAGGAACTGGAAATCCAATCCTAAAAAGGAAACAAGCAATAAACCTTTGCACCTATTCAAAAGACAAGGGAGGAGTGTGAACCAGATGGTGAACCTATCTATTCCTATTAAAAGTCTAGAGTCTACCGTTATATATCCTACATCTCCTCACAAGGTGTACCTCTTACTTCCTGCCTTTAGGCCCTTACAACTACTTCATTTAGTAAATCTTTACCTTGAGTGGCTCTTGGGCCTTGTATCAGGTAAACAATAAGATAAAAAAAGATAAAAATCCTAGATTACTCAATACAGCAAATATAAACAATGTAATTGTAAAATTACTTAAATATTGCCCCCCCCTCCCTTTTTTTTTTTATTAATAGTAAAACTAGTAAATTTAATGAAAGAGAAAGATAAGCAGTGTAACAATTGAAAACTTGTGTTTTGGTGTTTGTTCAAATGAAAAAAATGTAATAAGAAAAAAAGAGTGAACTGACCAGCAACAAATTGACTATGCAGATACCATTACCAGTGCCACAGTTCTCCTGCATCATCTAGAAAATATTGCCAATGATGTTGGACTCTGTCATGCCTCTAAAACTGAATTCACAGGCTTTAACCAGCAAAGTTCAATGCAAACTGTCCTGAATGAATCTATAAAATCTGTCGAATCATTTACATACCTAGGATATGAAATAGATTCTACAGAAAAGGATGTGAAAATTCACATAGCTAAAACCTGAGTCAAATAAATAACAGTGAACTTAATTTTCTCTTCAAGTGTCCATGTTAGTGTTGTGGACTGTTTAGAGGCCAGAAAGAAAGACACGGAAGATGAAGGTCAGTTGAAAAAAGTATATTGAAGATATATACAAAACAATAGTGTTAGTAATAAGTAGATTAGTACTGCGTCTACTACTCCACTCCACTTCACAATCTGCGCACCTGTCTGACTCTCGCAGTTTGTATTTATGAGAGAAGGAAGAGTTCATTATACTGTAAGAAGTTTTACCACAACAGTTAGTCAGCATGATGTTTACATCAATGCCTTATTTCATTTGCCACTATCTGAACAAAATATCTTCACAAATTATGAGTAGAGCTTGTCATCCTGGGAAGACAGTTTATCTAGGACAAGGAAAACTAATTTTAAACCACCTCTGCCTTGTGGTTGCATCCAAACATGAAAAAGCTATAGTGTTGGGTTTTTTTTTTTTTACAATGATGTTCACCCTGTACAAGGCCCAAGGGCCCTTCGATGTAGATGGTTACAGAGGCACAGTTTATAGTGATATATGGGTAGGATAAAGGTTGACCCCTAGACTTGAACAGGTTAAGATTGTGATCAGGAAAACATCCTTCTAAGGTGGTTCCACAAAGCAACAGTTTGTGGGAAGAAATTGCTTCAATGGAATGCGAAGTGAATAAGAGTAGTTCGCTACAACGTGCGTGGCATTGGCGGATCTCTTAGCTGTGAAGGTTAGAACTGGTGGAAATAAGCAATGTAGTTCATCTGAACACTTTCCATGAAAATAGCGATAGAGTAGTGAGAGGCTTCAATGTTTTGTTTGGTGAAAGAGCTTGGGGGGTGGAAAATAATTTGTCACCTACAAGGATGCAGAGAGGCCCTTGGATTCTATCAAGACTGGAAAGTAAAGAGTGGGTAGCTCCTGCCCATATATGAGAGCAGTATGCTCTATATTCAGCCTGAGCTGACTCTTGTGAAGGTAGAGGATAGTAGGAAGAGTGAGGTACTTGCTGAAGTAGTATAACATTTTTTTCCAGCATCTTATATTGTAACAAACTACTGACATTCCCTCTGTATCCCATCAGTGAGAAGTCAGTTTCACTCAAACAGCTTCTTCCCATGAACCATTGCTCTACAGAACCAACTCCTAAGAGGATGTTTCCCTGATCACTACAATCTTAACCCATTCAAGTCTAAGATTAACTGTTATCTTTCCTTCCTATCCATATAAAATCCCTCAATGTAACCCTCTACCATGAGTGGCCCTCAGGCCTTGTACAGGGTGAGCTTTACTGGTGGAGTCCCTAAGGTAGTTAGTGGTTAACATTGACCTCATTCAGCATCTTCTGCAACCAACCTGCTCCCAAATCTAATGCCAAGTATTCTCTTGGATCTCATTAGTTGGGTGAGAGAGGGAACATGCTGTCTGGAGGTCACTCCAATTACAGTACAACACAGATGTTGCTGCTCTCAGCTGGACTGACCATGACTAACCAAGGCACTACAATTATCTCAAAAAATAAATATTTATTGCTACTACAAATTACTCTTAACTTTTTATTTTTTTGTCCTGGGTAAGACGATAAACTACATCCAACATCAAGGTCTCTGATCAGGTTTTGAGGAGTGTGGAACCACCTCTTAATTGCTGGTGTTCCCAGGTCCACCCTGACCCGGGGTGGTAGCACCTGTTAGGGTCCCAGCTATGGGCAAATAATTGACCCTCAAACTGGAGTCAAAACACTATGAAAGTGTAAAAATAGGTTTTAATACCAGAATACTTTGTAAAAAATTATTACCAGCAATAAATTTTTGAAGAAAAATTATTACCAGTAATACATTTTTGAAAAAAAAAAAATATTACCAGCAATAAAAATCTTGTTGGTATTAAATAACCCATTGAGATTGATATGCTGTAAATCAAAACAAAACAAACTATACATTTTAAAGAAAAAATCACCAGATATACATTTTTTGAAAAAAAAAAAAAAATACCAGCTATATATTTTTTGAAAAAAGCATTACCAGCTGTACATTATTGATGAAAAATATTGCCAGAAATAGATTTTTGAAGGAAAAAAAAATTAACAGCAATACATTTATGAAGAAAAATATTACAAGCAATAAAAACTGTTGGCATTAAATAACCCATTGTAGTTGATATGCCATAAACCTAACCTAACTTATCTATTTTTTTCTTTTTCTCCTTTCTTTCTTAAAATTGATTCTTACTTTTTTCTCCATAGCAGCTATCACCAGCAGCAACAATATATATAGATGAAAGTAGAAAATTTATTTGATGGAACACAGACATAGCTCAGTAACTTCTTTCTATTGCTAATTGATTTCTATATTTTATGTTCATATCACATACTTCATTTCTGTCAAACTGTGCCCTCGTACAATCACCAAATTTAAGTGGCAGTAAACCTGGTCAGTACCTAGATGGGTGACCACTTGCAAATACTAGGTGCTTGGATGTGTGTGTGGTGTAATGGATAATGGCTTGGAATTGGAAATTTGAGAGCTGAGTTCCAATTTCAATCAGGTTTATATTCATTTATGCGTAAAAATACTCTTGGAAAAGGTATGAATCTACCTCTTCTCCCCCCAGCTATGAGTTAATTTAATAGGACATGTATCAGTAAATCATTATTATCTCCAAAATAATCTTACAATCTAAAAGTATTTTCTGGCAAAAGGTTGAAAAGCCTTAAAAAAAACAAATCAAATTGTAACATGTTGGGCAATACCATCTGTCAATGAAATGATATTATTTGGTGGTTTGATATCACATAAACCCTTTGGTGATATTATATTCCCACAGTATTGTATGATCAACTGATAGATGATACTGCAAGTAATAATGTTAAGCTTGTTAATCACAATTCCTTTAGACACATTCATTGTAAACCTGTATAAAATACTCCTCTAATATGCTGAAAGACTTTTTTTTTAACACCATGCTCTTTCAGGACATAAGGCAATCAACGCTCTACATAGTTTCCGTTTTCTTAATTATCTTGAAATACTCCTGCATTCTTGAGAAAGATAGTGAAGTGGTTTCTCGTTGCTTTCTCTTCAGTTTAGTTTTTCTTCTCTTAGACTGGTTACTGCTTAAATCTATAGCTGTGGTGACAAAGGAGAAAAAGTCTTTCCTCAAAAAAAGAATTTGTGCTCTTGGTGCTATCTGTTGAAACAGAAAATCAGGATCAAGATCAGGCCTCAAAATATGGTAATTATTTGCGCTTCCCTACCAGTCTTTTAACCAATCACAACCTTTCTTACTTCAATAAAAGACCGCTGATTTGGACCACAGTATTTGCTTGGTTCTTCATGGGTGAAGAAGGTAGTTGTGATTTGCAATGTGTATTTTTTTACCCTTTTTATTTGCACTAGCATTTTCTGATATTGTTCTTCTGAGACTGATTTATGACCCTTGGAATTTAAATTTTTTGAATTTGAATTTCCCTATTGCTATTTACCTCAGTAGCTCAGTCTACCTTACTATTTAATCCCTAGTTGGAAGGAGAGTAGGAGATGGATTCATGCCTTTCCCAAGAGCATTTATGCAATAGTGAACACAGCATACTAGCCTGGAATTTGAGCTTTACTTGCCAATTCCAATTTCTGTGACAATATCTATTACACACATCCTTGAAAGGTAGTAGATAAGCTAAAAGAAATGCATGAAAGCAAGATGGTTGTAAACTATCTTGGATACACCTCAAGGATTTTGAAAATGTTTTACTTAAATTGAATTAAATTAATTCAATTTAATAAAAAGATTCTTAAAAATATACATTTAGACGCTTACCTTTCAAAAGAATGTTATAATTGATAACAGTTTTTTTTTTTTGTTTTTTTTTTTCTTTTTCAGGTAACATGTTTAACAAAATGTCTGGAATCAATTAGCAGTCTGATGCAACATTATCACCATAGCAACAAGACTATCGTTAACAGAGATCAGAATGTTACTGAGCGTCGACAAATATTCCTGGGTCTTGCTTCCTTTTTGGAGAGTTTTTTAAAACAGCTTGTTCCTGTTGACAAGGTAACAAAATCTACCTTTATGGCCCATGTTTACGGATACTGATTGAACTTATAATATTTATTAACAATTATAACAAAAACATGCTATAAATCTCTACATAAATGCAATCATGTTTCAATGCTGTGTGTGCCTATTTATAACATGTTTTTGTTATAATTGTTAATAAATATTATTATTAAGCCCTACTCTGTGTTGAACACCTTTTTAAAATATAACGTCTGGACATTGGTACTAACCCACCTTACACTTGGATACTGATTAAACTTAGTACAATGCAATGTAAAATGGTCTTCCATGACTAATAGCTGTTCTTTTTGTACTTATGACTATTATAGAAATTATTTCTTTTTTCCCTTCTTATCCTCCCCTTTGTTCATGTGGCCTGTTGCTAATCTTACTTTAACTGATAACTTTATATGTTAGCATAAGAGTTGACCCCTAAAAGGTCATAAGGTCTTTCGCAACACTCTCATATAGAAATATTATCTGCCTTTTTTTTCTCTGCTTTGGTTGTGACTATCTGTTCATTCTACTTTCTTCTGCATAGAAGTTAACACTTAAAATTCCAAGATATTTATTCATGTTTATGTCTGTATTCACCAAATAAGTTAATCTGCAAAAACAAAAGACCAATTTTATTAGACTGAAAAAAAAAAATCTGTTTTCATCAACAGTGCCTGAAGAGAATCATGGAAAGTGATGTCATACATGTTATTTTAATATTTTGAAAGATTTATTCATAAAAATGAATTTTGCAGTAAATTAATTTTAAAATTGAGCCATTCGTATACCCACTGCATATTTTAATGCCCAGTATCACTTTTGAATACCTATATGTATTTATTTCACAAAATAAACATTTATTTTTGAAATCATGATGAAACCTAAAGACGACTCCAAAAACCTGAAAAAGAAATTGTGACTTGTATATCCATAGTCTATAAAAAAAAAATGTCCAAGTTATTTCATATACACTGTTCTGTTGTTTTATCCAAAATTGAGTATAAAGAATGGAGATCTACAGAATGCTGGATCAAATATCCATGTCTCGACAATTTGTATAACATTGAACTGATTGGATAAATTGCACAAAAGATCTATTACTGAATAAAACACCTGAAAAGACTCATTTGTTATTCAATAAGAAGTTTTTGGATCAGTCAAAGGACTATGAAAAAAATAAATCTTATAAAACTGTTAGTACTGAAATAGGATATTTTACAATCTTATATTCTTTTAGTGAAAGAAAGCACTCCTATGAAAGTATTAGTGCTGAAATAGGATATTTTACAATCTTATATTCTTTTAGTTAAAAAAAGCACTCTTATGAAAGTATTAGTGCTGAAATAGGATATTTTACAATCTTATATTCTTTTAGTTAAAAAAAGCACTCCTATGAAAGTATTAGTGCTGAAATAGGATATTTTACAATCTTATATTCTTTTAGTTAAAAAAAGCACTCCTATGAAAGTATTAGTTCTGAAATAGGATATTTTACAATCTTATATTCTTTTAGTGAATTTCATTTTCAGATAAAATTGCCTGTGCCTGACATGTTATCATCAGCCCTGGAACTGGTTGTGTTTGATGAGTGCCTTTCACAAATGTGGCCTGACCTTCATTCAACAATGTTGGGTTATTTACATAAAGTTGCCAATGAGCGTTACCTCCTTTACGCAGAGACTGCACGTGTGTGCACCTCCCTACAGCGTACATGCTATTTTCTATCTAAAAGTAAAATGGTGAGTAAACTACAGAAGAATTTTTATGGATTAACAACACTTTTTTTTCTGTTTTTTAAATTTGCTCTGGTTTTCTTATATTGCTTTTGTAAACTGTTATAAATAAATATTAAACTGTTGTAAATAGTTATCATGGTAGACAGGGTCTTGTGTAGTTGATTAGACCAACACAAGAATGGCACACTTTTCTGCAAGTAAGGGTACCTGAAAGGATTTTGGATGATAACAGAGGATGGATTCTGCCTGAGATATTTTTGATGTTGTTTTTCTGCTTCCTCACTGAAAACACCAGTTCTCCTTTGATCACTGATGTTAAGCCTGGTCAGTACTTAGATGGGGACCCACTTGGGAACACTGAGTACTATAAGCAACCTCTTACAATCTGAAAGGGTTGATAAGTCATATAAAACCAAATCAATCAATCTTCTGCCTGTTGAATCAACCTTGCTTCTATGTTTTATTTTTTTAGTATACAAGCTATCCAGATTAATAATTCTTGCTAGATCAATCAAAGTCAAGGAAATATTGTAATTATAGTATAAAGACGAGTGAAAGGAAGATTATTTTTTTTTTTATTAATTGGTGTCACCATATGCAAGGCAATAAAACCACCACAGGAACTGGAAGAATTAGGAACAGAAACATTAATAATGAGCAGGAAGAGGAAAGAGCAATCAGGAGGACAGTAAATAGTGACTGACATTGCATTTAAATTTTGGTAGCTAAAAGTTGGCTGAAAAGCATGGAGCTGTGAGAATATGTTAGCATAGAATTTACAGTTACACCTAGCCAGCTCAACTGTAAATTGATGAGATCTTGACACCAGTCTAGTACTGCGCTTAAATTTTAAAAAATTTAGGTACCATAGCAAACAGCGATATTTATTCTGCTATGTACAGAAATGTGGCACAACACCGGAATGGGGAAAAGGACAGTCTTCTTCTGTCTTAACATTAAACTTAGCTAGCTACAAACATTAACCAAAACATACAAACAATATTTCTAACAACAAAACAACACATTCTTACTTACCTTTCTTACTACAGCCACCATAATACCTCATTGTCTCTATGAAAATCCTAAGTAGTCCCCATATGTACAATTCATTGTCTGGGGAAAATAAAACAACAATTTTAAATCTAGCCCCAACGAGTATTTACAATATGAAACAAAACTATTTACAAGAAACTAAACAAAATAATGTTAGTAATAACACCCCCCACAATCCTTAAATGTGGCAGAAACATCAGTTAACTGGACGAAATCCATAGCAAAGAGCTCATCCGAACAATTACCATGAAAGTATTTATAGAAAAGACATAGAGAGGCAACCTTACAGATGTGGGAAAGTGACTGAAGCTGAGCTGACAGATGAGGACCAATAATATTGCTGATTCTTCTTTGGATTTTATCAAGGTGCTCAAGGTAAATAGCAAGGGTACCAGACCATATGTGGCAGCAATATTCTAAGCATGGATGAATGGTAGACTTATATGTAAGATGGATTCTGGAGAGAAAAATTGTCTCACACAACACAGTTAAGCAACTTTTTTAGCAGCTGAACTACCAATGGATTTGATATAGTCTTTCTAATTTTCCAGTTATAGAAGATGATAAACTACATCCAGCAGCAAGACCTCTGATTGTGATATTGGAGGTTTTGAGGAGTGTTCCCAGGTCCACACTGATCTGGGGTGGTAGTATCTGTTAGGGTCCTAGCTATGGGCAAATGTGACCCCCGCCCCCCCAAGTAAAACACTATAAAAGTATAAAAATACATTTTTGTAGGAAAAATACCAGCAATACATAAAAAATTACCAACAATACATTTTATAGCCAAATTAACTTTCATTTTATCTGTATTTGAAGGCATACAATTATGTTCAAAATATTTAGATTTTAGCATTAATTAACCCACAGACATTGATATTTCACTAAACAAAACCAAACAACCAACATGAAAGGACTCTTTCATGATATTAATCCATATAATATTCTACAATTTCTTAAAGAAATCAAACTGTTTTCAAAAATATAACTTCAACATAAGACACACATATTATCACCTAGTAATTATGTCCACACAAACATGTATATGCACAAAAGTTGAGTATCATCTACCATGTATTCAATTGTGAAAGCAGAATAACATATCACATTGTTATTATTTCAAAGCTCCCAAGTTTTGGAATTAAATAACCTATAATGAGTTGATGTACCATTAAACAATCAAATTAACCAATTATAGATTTACTTACCTAAAAAATGAGATCTTGGATGATTCTGCCTGCTCTCTGAAAACACCGGTTCTCATTTGATCACTGAAGTTAAGCAATGTCAAGTGTTGTCAGTACTTGGATGGGAGACCACTTGGAAACATCAGGTTCTATAAGCAACCTTCTACAATCTGAAACATGTTTTGACTTTAAATAACCTACAAAGGGTTAAGACATTAGAAAACTAATCAATTAGTTAACAATCTCTTGAGTGTCTATGAAACAGTATTTGAATTTTTTGAATTCTACTTGGCACCTTAATCTTAGAATCAAGAACGACTGCAGCAATAGAATATATGCTATACATGTGATGCCTTTTTATGATCGACACACAAATAAAGATGACATGTTTTAATTTTCCTCTTTTAACTCAAGATATTTCTAAAGTTGTATTCTGTGATCGTTTTATGGATGAAGTTTTGCATGTTGTGGAATGAGTAGGACTTGTTATCATAATTGAGAAAATAATAACCTCAAAATCCAATAGAAAGCAATGACAAACTACTCTTAAAATTGCTACCACAACTCGTAGAAAAGCAGTACCACTTCCAGTTGTGCAATTCTTATCAAGCTCGTCTCACACACCAATTTATTAGTCTTTAGAAGCCAATAGATAAAGAAGAACCATTCATTTCTATGGAAAGCATTTTTGAGCATCCCCCCTTACCATAATTGCAGAAAAGTATGGCTATTTTTGAATCTAATAAGTAGGTTTAGTGTAGTTTTTCGAAATATTTTGAGTGCTTGCAAAGAACTGAATGATAAGGAAACTACATGAGGCTAAGCAGTCAAGCATGCTGTCATCTTTCAAACCTTCCACATCAGCTAAGAGAACACTTTGGTATTGAGGCTGGCATACATAGAAGGTTAGCTTTTCTTTCCTTAGACCTTGACTGCATGAATTTAAGCATGCTACAAGATTGGCAACTAGGTTTCACTGTTTTACTGTTGAAGTAGCTAGATGCAACTGTCTGTTCTATTCTAGTAGTTTCTTTTCTCACCTGTGGAATTCCCTTTCGATTTCTTGCTCTCCTGCCTGCTACAATCTTCAAAAATTTAAATGCACCATCTTCTGTGTTCCTGGATCCTGTCCCTTTATTGTCCTTTTCTTCACTTTTCCTCACTAAAGTCTTTTCTTTCACTCCCTGTAGTTCATTGCGTTATCGCCTTGTTTGGAGTGAAATTATTAAAATAAATAAAAATCCCAAATCAAGCCAATCAATGGACACTTGATGATGACCAGAGGGTACTTGACTGAAACATGTCTATAACATCTATTAGGTTGGTGCAAAAATAATGACGTAATAATGTCGTTTTTGACCTTAAAAAATACGTCAAAAAATGACATTATTACGTCATTATTTTTGCACCAATCTAATATATCAATCAAGATGAGAACAATAGTTTGAAATAATACAAGAATATTGAAAGTAGTTAATGTTGGTCAATTGGAAATATTTGATATGCATCAAAGTTGTGCAGCTACCATATTTGAGGGGACATAAGATCATTTCCTTCTCCCCTCAAATAAAAAATGGTTCAAAATATTTTCTAGATCTTACATGTGAAATTGAGGTATCTGATGAGCAAATGTTTACACAAATGTTAAAGGTCAGGTGTCCTGCAGGACATATTCAACTCGCTGATATTTTATCCTGTTCACTAACAATATGTAATGTGCTATTACAGTGAAATAATAATTTTATATTATTTTTTCCTTATGTAAAAAATTAAAAACAAAAAATTATTTTACTTGGTTATCACTGAAGTCATGTATAATTTGAATTAATCAATCTTCAGTACAAGGACATTCTGAAAGACAAAAAGAAAGTTGATTTTACAATTGTTTTCAAAATGAAGGATATTCTGCTTGAAAATCTTTTATCCCAAAATTAATTTCAGCATATTTATGTGAGAAGACATTTTTCAAAGATAGAGCATACTAAATTTCCATATCAGTTGTTTTTAAACAGCATTAAGTGTTAATTTTGATGATAGGAAGCACGAATTTTGAATCGTAATTTGACTTCAATTTATAAAAGAATTTCATCAGTTTCATTGATCTTCATCTTTAACACTATCATGAAAATAACTTGAAAAAATTTCTTTTCTAATCAATACACACCAAGCAAGTAATTGAGGTACCTATATATATGTATGTATGTGTGTGTGTGTGTGTGTGTGTGTATATATATATATATATATATATATATATACATAAACGTACACACAGAAGGTCCTTGGGTTACATCAGACCTGATGTACAGCATTTCATGGTTATGGCGACATTCTCCCATGATATAATATGCTGTCACATGGTGCTACATGAAGAAGACAGTATTTTTCTCTTCACTGGCTGTACACCCATATTAGATTGTGCTACATTTGCTATCTTATTTTTGTGTTGTTTTTTTTGGGGGGGGGGCTTTTTGCCCTTCATTATGAATCCCAAGCGTAAGGCAGACTTGTTGGTGCTTCTGTGGGTGAATTATGACATGCGTTGAAAATTAGGTTACGTTGTGCTGTAGGAACGGATCTCTGAACTAAGTCGAGGACCTCCCATATATGACTTCTCAATTTAGGCAGGTTGTTATTAATTTCAGCAAAAAAATAAAAAACAGTGCTAGCAGCTCAATCACGTGTACCCAAGAAAAATAACATTTTATATTGATAAAAAAAAAAAAAAATGTATATATTGCATATTACTGGACAGTAATTGTTCTTTTAAGCGTATTTTGTGATTTTTTTTTTTTTTTTTTTTTATGTACAAATATACTTTCACAAATTCATGTGTAGTACTAAATTTTTACTCACAGGAATCATCATCAGATGTGTGTGTGTGTGTGAAAAAAGAAATTTTTTTTAAGATTTATATTGTATCATTCATTTTTGAAAGTGTCATATATATCTCCATGGTTTTATTTCAAGTATGTTTTGGACTTTAAATACAAAAAAGTAATGTGGCCAATTTAAAAAAAAAAAAAAATTACTAATTATTCTCAAGTACAATCGGTATTTGTACTGAGCCTGACTATGATAATGTAATATTAAATCTAGACTGACATAGTGTTTTATATGGCATCAGATATGGTATTTAAATGTGGGGATAATGATAAATGTTTTTATTTCATTACAGAGTGATGGCAGTGTAGAAGAGTTGTTAAATCTGGCCGAAGAAGCTTTATTAAGTGTCCCCTACCACATGTACAAAGATTTTATTTACAGTTATATGGACTTTTGCTCAGAGTTGTAAGTTGTTTAGATTATTCACTCAATATATTTTCAAAAAATACTCTTTCTGTCTTTTATGTATGGTCTCTGAAGTTACTTTACACAAAGTTTTCTAACAGAACAGAGATAAGTATAAACTGATTAGCTTTTTTTAAAATTCTATTATATTTGCTATACTATAGCAGTTGATATGCCTGTTAAATAACCAATCATATTTGCTATAACTGTTAACATGCAAAAAGTACTCTGGAGATTTCGGTATTTGCCAGTTCCTATATATACTTTCAGTATTTGTTTGCTTACTAAATATGTAATAAAGTAAATGGAGGTTTCAATTTATTTGTTTAATAAATCCTACCTGTTATATCACTGGTTACATAAACTCTGTGTGTGTCACTCTCTCACTATATATATATATATATATATATATATATATATATATATATATATACACACACACACACACACATACAGTGGGGTTGAATAAGTGATCGTACACATGAAAATATTTCATATTTTTATTTGTAACATTAAATTAACAAAACGGCAATATATCTATTGTATCAGATTGCATACTAAAAATGCATGCATATAAAACTAAATATCCCGTGGTTAGGAAAATATAGCAATATTTAAATTTTTAGGAGTTTAAAAAATGATCATACAGCAGAGCAAAAACATGTTTTTTGTCCATTTAATATTTTGTAGCACAGCCTTTATTAAGTTCAACAGCAACCAATCTCTTCCTGTAGTCAACGATTTGCATATTTTAGTAGGTATTTTGTCCCATTCTTCCTGAGTAATTGTCTTCAGGTTTTTGATGTTTGTTGCACCTCTATCACTGATTTTATTTTTCAAAAACCGCCATAAATTCTCTATTGGATTCAAATTCGGTGACTGACTGGGCCATTGTAAGATGTTAATGTTGTTATTAGCAAAGCCAATTCGTCGTACTCTTAGCAGTATGCTTGGGATCATTGTCCTGCTGGAAGATCCAATCACGAGGAAGCCCAAGATTCTCTACAGAAAGCGATAAATTTTCGCTTAGGATTTGTTGATATTTTTCTGCATTCATTCTACCATCTATAATTGCCAACACCTCACATCGAAAAGCAGTCCCAAACCATGATACTACCCCCACCAAATTTGACCGTTGGTATGGTGTTCTTGGGTGCATATGCTTCACTGTCTTTCCTCCATACATGATTCAGGGAATTGCGACCGAAAAACTCAATTTTACTCTCATCTGCCCAAAGAACTCTTTCCCAATAAGAATTTTCCTTATCTTTATGCTATGTCGCAAATTTCAACTTGGCCTCTCTATGCCATTTCAGAAGGAGTGGTGTCTTTCTTGGGGAGTGCGACTTTATCCCATCTCTGCGTAGTTCATTACTAATCGTTTGCTTAGTTACATTAACTCTTGACAAACTCAGATCATTCTTGAAGGTCTTGTCTGATGGCCATTGGGTTATTTTGGACCTGTCGCATCAACTTTCTTTGTAATCTGGGAGAGATCTTCCTGGGAGCACCGGGTCTGCCTTTGTTCTCAACAGTATTATGTCTTTTAAATCTTGCAATAAATGAACCAATTGTTGAAAAAGCTATGTTTGTGTCACTGGAGATGTTTCTGTAACTTTTTCCATTGTTCCATAGCTTAATAATTAGCTCTTTTTGAGCACAAGTCATTTCCTTGCGTCTAGACATTATTAGAACCATTATCAGTGAACAGTGACTGCAGAATGATCCAATTTTGAACTGAATGTTGAAATAGAGTTACTGAGAATATTCTAGAACAGTTTAGAATCTTCTACTTTGAAGTGCAACCAAAATCTACCGTATTATAATGCAAAAATTGATACTGTATGAGTACTTTTTCCACTATTCAAAATATAAAAATTTGCATAACTATCACTTATCGATGAATTTCTAATTTTAAATTGCAGATTCTGATTCTATGCCCCAAAATACATATATAACATTGTTATTTGAGGTTTTCATTCACTATAAGTGAGAATAACAAGCATTTGTTTGCTGTACGATCACTTATTCAACCCCACTGTATGTATATATATATATATATATATATAAAATACAAAATACATCCACACACACAATGGGTATTAAATCCACTTTCCAAATATGACCAAATGTCCAAACATTAGATTTTTTTAATCTTCTTATTCAAGCTGTAAACTTTCAATACACACACACACGCACACATATATACTATTATATAATAAGAATTTTAAAAAAATACTATTCTGGTCTCTCCTGTTGTTTTTGACATATGTGGGTCAAACAGCTCAGTTCTTTGAACGAACAGCCAGACTACTGACATATATCATCTAGTGATGACAACTTATGCAGAGCCAACCACATTTTTTGAAATACAGAGAACTGGTGCACAGTATGCCACAAGCTCCCCAAATGACCCTCTGCAGGTTGTCCTTCTAGACTGTCCACCACCCCAAGGCTATAGGACTCAGTGTGTCTTGCTATTTACCCATAGCTGTATTCTTTCCCAAGAATATTAGCGCATAAGTGAATGTAATAAAATTGACTCTCTGATTCTTCAAACCGAGTTGCTATCAATTATTCCACCATGCCTCCATATATATATATATAGACAAAAAGGAAACGTTTTTGTGCCAGTGCATTTCTTTTCTTGAGGAACTTTTTCAAGTATTAAGATTCTATCTGGTAACTTGTATTAAAATGCAAGAGTAACATGTAGGAAAAAATATTGTTAAAATTTCAAATTTTGTATTAGTGAAGATTTTAAAATATATCTATCTATATATATATATATAGAAGAAATTCAGTATTGTTTCCTATTTCCCATGAAATTGAGAAATTTATTTAAGTAACTAAAGTCTAATTTGTAACAAGTTTGCAAGTACAGATCCAATTTACCACCAAAATTGAATCCTGCATTTTATTAAATAGAAAGCACAAGAAATAAAATGTAATCATCTTACCTGTTGTTTAGAAAATTGACTTGTAATTTTTTTTTTCTGTGCTTGTCAAAACTGTATTTTTTTTTTTTTTTAGCTGTGGCAGTCTTGCAATTTCTGATACATCCTGCAACAGCAAACAAGCCAGAGAAATTTTATGTCACCTACTTGCACATACCAATTCTAAAATTAAGGAAATATCCTATGAACATTGCCTTAAAGTCATTAAGGTAAGTACCTTTTTTTTTTTCTTTTTTTTTTTTTTGCAGATAATTTTCAAATTCTGCTATTCATTATAAACATTCTATTCAGTTAAAATTCAGATGGACATCTATTCCCTGATTTATATTTAAAAACTTACTTTTTTTTTTATTTTGTTGTTGCTTAAATTAGGATTATAATTGAAATCTTTGTACAGGAGGATACTGAAAAAGTTATTAGCCTGAGCTATTTTTCAAATTCTGTCTAAAATGACCAAATATTAGGGGGTTTTTTTGTGGGTGAGCGTAATTCCTTGGTTTAGCTGAGAACATTCTAACACTTGCTTGTATTCCAAAGCTTCACTTTATCAGTGACAACAACCAAATCATATATATCCATTTTTATATCCAATTAAACTCTGAGAATTTGGAATTTAAAAAAAACAAAGAAGTAGCTTTTGATGATATTTGAACATTTCAAGTAAGGCAGGAGCATTTCATCTGGGGATTGTCATTTTTCTATTAAATATATTTTAACAAATTGACTAAGGTTAAAATTAAAATTGTAGAACTTTACTATATCAGTTACCTGTAAATGAATTCTTCTTCTGGGTCTATATAATTAGTAAAATTTTTGTAATTACCTGAGAAACTTATTTGATTATGAACTGATATTCTTCCTGAACTGCTTGCACTTTTAGTTTTTAACAGATAACAGGGCTACAATGATTAGTTGCTTTAAACAGATCAGATTCTAGTTAGCTTCAGAGAGAAAAATTGCCAGAATTGGAATTAAAAATGCTACTTTTGTTTCCATGTAAATTTATATTTAACATTGGGAAGAGTCATTAATGTTCAAAATTTGTTCCTACTGTCTCTCTGCCAAGAAATACCAGAAACCTCACTTGGTGGCCTCTTGCTGCTGATCAAATAATGCCGTCAGAGAATGTTTCCAAAATTCCTGATGGACTAATTGACCATTGTCCGTCAGGAATTTTGATTTAAGAAGAGTTGATCTGTGGTGACCCCAATTTCCACTGGGATCTCCCTAAGAGATATCAGAGCATGTTTTGTATTCAATGTCACCTCAGAACGTCATAAAACTTCTGCACCCTGAGGGTTGACTTAGGAGGTGACCGCCAAGATACCAAGTGCATAATCGGGCCTCAAAGGCTGTTGGTGGGTTTCACGAACATAAACAGGAATTGAATCTAGCTGAAGTTAGGATATACACACATAAGGGAAGCAAGTGACAGGAAGTTATAAAAGGAGGGAGACAGAATCCCTTGTTAGAAAAGTGAACATTTGAATAAAGACCAGAAGCCACATACCTTTGATTAAGCCGATATTAGTTTGACAGAGTCCAGAAGTGAATAAAAAATTACTTTAGGCAGGAAAAATTTGTTGTATTCTTATCAGACATAACATAACACTCCACTTTCATATTCTGGATGTTCTTAATACAACATGGATTATCTGAAACATTGTGTTGACAAAATAAGAAGTTAAATTCTCTAAACAAAATTTGAAACGGAAGCTTGCTTCTTTTTTTTTTTAATATTTAATGCTCTAATGTTTCTCTTTAACTTGTGTACTATGTTGCCACAATAGTTGGTTAATTTAAAATCTTTTGTTTTGGTAGGATTCGCTGAATATCAATGAAGCAGCTGCCAACCCTTCTTCATCTTTACCGATGCACACTAAATTTGTTATTCATCCTCTTGTGCTACTTGAGATTGTATCATTTGGTATGGCAGACACAAATAAAAAGGTAAGAAATAATTGATATACAAGGTTTGTCCAGAATGTATCCAACCATGTTTTAAAAAAAAAAAAAGAATGCCTATCAAAGACAATGGTTCTTTGGTCTCCTTCAGGGTACCCCCATTAGTGTTTCACACATGTATCCCAGCATCCTTTCTGTTCCGCAAAAGAATTTGCAAAGTCCTCTTGGATTTATCATCAGCTGCCTCATTACATTCTCTTTAATCAAATCCATATTCTGAAATATCTCTTTCAAACAGTGATAGTTGCAGGAGGTGGCGGCTTACATGGGTGATGCAATGTTTTACCCAAAATTCTACACTTCATTGATTTACTCTTTCAGTATGAATGCAATGGTCACACAGTGCAAAAACCTCACTCGGTGACCTTGCTGCTGACCAAATAAGGCCATCAGAGAGTGTTTCCATATGCACAATAAGATTTCTTCTGATTAGATACCAATTTGAATAAAGCTATTCAGAATGGCTGGTGCACAGTTTGAGAGCTGTCATGTCAGTTTAAATATGACATTATAGAAAGATAAATGATAGGATAAGGATTAAATAGGAAACATTTATAAATCTAATGTGGTTTATTTTTTTAAAGCTTCATCAAAGAATGAGATATGGGAAAAAAATTCTGGTATTTTTATTTTTTTTTGTTTGATTTTCATTGGTTGAGCAGATTTCATGTACATTTGATTTGTCAAGCTGTGTTCATGTGCATAATTTCATGTGTAAGTGTATCATAGTTTGTTAAGAAGAATGAATATTTGTGTATCAGTAATATTTTTTTTAATGCCTTTGATAATTTCAGTTACACTGTCTTTCATATTGTCTGAACTTTTAGAATTAATAATATTAAGGATTTTTCCAAACACTGGATCATAATTAAAAAAAACAAAAAAAAAACAATAGTCCTAACCAAATCCAAACCAAAAGTTTTTGAATCATATCTGTTTTAAAATAGTCTTTTTTTGTTTATTATTGAAATAATGTTCATACTTTTGTTTAAAAGTAACCTATCTTTAAAAAGTTCTTCATTTTGGTGCAATATATATGGATGGATTCTCCTGTAGCGAATGACAGATCTGAGTTCATTGAATTCTAAGTATTTTTTTTTTAATATTACTGAACAACTTAATTGATGAAATGGTTAAATGCCTGTGTCCTGCAATGCACACTTTATCCTTCATAGCACTCAGTCATGACTGGTTCACTGTGTGCCACATGCCAGATGATGCTACGATCACTTTTTCTTTTTCTTTTTTTTCCTTGTTTAATAGTTTTCCATCTCCTGACTGCATGTTGGCTTCATTCTAAAAGAAGCTCATTTGCTTTTTGCCAACCCTCTCTAGGCTGATTTGAATTTAGAGTTTTTCTTTTTCTAAACTGGTTGCCAACAAGGCTATAAGGCCTAGTCTATCCTACTATTTACACATAGCAGGGGTTGAAGAAGAGATGGATTTATACTTTTCCCAAGTGTATTTGCACAGTGTGCATAATAAAACCCTGACATCCCAAAAACATCATGATTATTTTCAATAAAGATAGATATTATAAGTTGAAACTTAAACAATATATTTCTCATTTGAATATATCCTGAAAATCTTACCAATATCAGTTAATTAATACCAGTTTTATTGTAAAAAATATTAACTTGCATAACAAAATGTGATATAGTGTATATAAATTTTGATTAATTGGCAATAAAAAATGCATAAACTCTTGGGAGATACCCCCCCTTCTTTCTGGAGTATTTTTTTCCAGTTTTTTTCATTATATTGTGAAGAATTTGAACCAAATTTATAAATTGTTGAATCTTTTTAATGTTACTTTACTTGGTCTGGTGAAATTTTTTTTTTTTTTTTTTTTTTTCTCAGATTTCTCAGTCGGCTTTTGATATCATGTTGTATTTATTACAAGGACAACTTCTTCTAGAAGGAGAAATGTGGCAAGACCTGATCACTTGTTTATCTCATGTCCTTCCTGTATTACAGGTAAACCATTCTTCTTTATTCTTAGTTATTAACACTTCTGTTGTTGTGGACATAATTGTACATCTTTACAAAACTTACATTGCTAGTTGTTTATAGTCATTTATTTCTAGTAAATGACAATTTCCTTTTTTTTTTTTTTTTTTTTTTTTTTTTTTTTTCAAAATGGGCCAGCACAGCCAGGCAACAATGCAGCAGTAAAAGTGTTAATCAATTTTTTTGGCAGTTAGTGACATTGTGATAAGTTCTTTTTTTTTTTTTTTTTTTTTTTAACATAAATTTGTACTTTAAAAACACACCATTATTTTTATATTACTTTATTATTGTGGCTTATTGTCATATCACATTCAAAAACCAGTTCCCACTATGATCACCAAAGTTAACCAATGTTGAGCAGTACCTATATGAGTGTCCACTTGGGAATACCAGGTGCTGTAAACTTGGATATGCAGGTGGTGTGGTGGATAATGGCTCAGGATTGAGAGCTGTGTTCTGATTCCGGTTGGGTTCATTATATACACTTACATGTAAATACCCTTGGGTTCAATATGAATCCACCTCTTTTCTCCCATCTATGGGTTAATTAGTGAGAATTTTATCATTAAATTATTATCTCAAAAAAAATTCTTACAATCTGAAACTATTTTCTGACTTTAAATAACATGCAAAGAGTTGATAATCCATAAAAATGAATCAATTAATCGACTCTTTATTGATGGAATCAAGATGTGGTATTTTCAAAAGATGTTATGTTTATATAACAATTTGGAAAAATCTTTTTTTCAAAAGTTTTTAAAGAAATCTTAGGTTAAGTTATAAATAATATTCCATTTTATGGTTATCAACTTTATTCTTCAAAAAATAAAGTACCATTACATTTTATTCAATTATATATTTACTATTATTTACAATGTTGCTTCTTTGATTTAAAATTTTCAGTAAATTCTTGAATCTACTTTTTATTAGATAAAGTTTACTCCATCAAAATGTTTGGCAGTAATCAAAAAAAGGTAATAATTGGTTCTTACAAAGTCAGGTGAATATGACAGTAGAACAGACCAACAAAGTTCTAAAAAAAAATTTGTGTTATTTTTGCTGTATGTGGCTTTGCGTTGTCAAGGCGGAGGGGAACAGTATTTTTCCTATTGATAAGTGAAGCGCACTTTTCAACCAAATATTTATGGACATGTTGCAGCTTCTGTATGTTTAAATGTGCATTTAGTGTTTCATTGCATTTTAGGAACTTTAAATGAATAATATACTGCTGATCCCACCACAGGCACAACATAACCTTTCTTCCATGGAGCTCGGCTTTTGGTAATGGTTATAGAGATTTATCCTTGTCAATCGATATCATTATTCGTCACTTGTTATGATAATTTTAAGGAATGGTTAGTTAGGATGATACTTTTTTCATTACAATTGGGTCTCAAAAAATGGAAATTACTTATGATGATACATTCATCGTTACAGTTGGTTCTCAAAAAACAAATTACTTATGACTTGACTTAATATATTATGAAGTAAGTAAAAATTAAATAAAGAGGCATATAACAAGTCCATTGTATCCCAGTTATGAAACTTACAGCTAATGTGTTTTTTCTGAAATAAATCCCAAATCAAGACAGATTGGATTATGTTTTGTTTCAAAGGACTCCCTTTCATATTATTGGAGAACTAGCAGCATGGCCCGGCGTTGCCCATGCTTGATTCAAAAATCGTACGACTCATACAGCAATCGCTATCACTTGACTTAAAATATTTTTGCCCTTCCTTGCCTTTAAAGGAGTGACCTTTGCCGTGCTGATGTTGCTACATGCCTTACTTCTTGCCTATCTCAAACTGCGAATTTTTTTTAAGCTCTATACTAAACATTAAATCTGTTACGAAAAAAGAACTAAACAAAATGAACACAAAACGATCAGCTTTAAAAAAGGACTCGTAACTGGAAAAAAAAAAAATGTTAACAACAAATACTTTTTCACATCCAGCCCAGTTTTGCGGAATCAGAATCAACATTGAGTTTAAGCATGCGAATGGGCCAATTGGAATAAAGTGCCATGCAGATTTAAATTTTTCCCACTTGTGACGAATGCAGCTATCGATTTTTTTTGCATGCTAGCATGCTAGTTAACATTCATGTCAGTCAGCTATTAGCTCTCACTCTGGCCAGTACAAAATGGCTGCAAACTACATGAAAACTGCTGTAGAAGCATGAAAAAATCGATTATTTCCACTATCGATGGGAGTTGGGAAATGCAAAGTCGGTTTTGGCCTTCCTGCTAACTTGGAGCATGTGCATGTAAATTTTGGTGCAAATTCATTGAAAATTGTGGCCGTGCATTCGTTACACACACACACACACACACACACACACACACACACACATCCTACCTTTTATAGATAGAGATTTGTTATGGTAATATTTATAAAAATGAATTTAAATATTGACTTCAAAATGTAATTCTTAAGAAATCTCTCTTTGCAGTCATATGCAGATACTGAAAGTCCTCTTGGTTATTGCATACTTGGATTGATAGAACCAGAACAGAATCCAAACCCCACCCAATTACCACTTCATGAAAGGATGAGGGGCATATTGCGACTATTGTTTTCTAAAGATAGCAAGTAAGTAATCTTGTAATGCAAAATTGAAGCAGCATAATTTAAGGAAGCCAATAATTGAAGACATTTTGAATTTTGTTATTTACGGTTGAAATGCTAGGAGGCAAAATATGATTTTCAGGAAAGTAGTCTTTTGATATATGAAGAGAATGAACCAAATTCATTCAACAAATTTTGTGAAAAATTTTAACATTTTTGGGATCCTAATTTAGGATCATTTCTGTTTGTTAAAAAACAAAAAAATAAAAAACTTTCCAGACAAAGAAAAGAGTGCTGAATTGCAATGTAATATCAATCCACTGATACAGAAAATGCTGAACAATATAAATTGTTTTTAATTTTTAATATCCCTGGAAACTTTTTTGGTTACTGTTAATCAAATCAACATTCTTTGTTGTCAACTACAAGTGTTCCTCAATATTACCAGAATAAAAATATGATATATAATAAAATCAATATAATATTAGGTTGGTGCAAAAATAATGACGTAATAATGTCGTTTTTTGACGTTAAAAAATACGTCCAAAAACGACATTATTATGTCATTATTTTTGCACCAACCTAATATCTTATTTTCCTCACTTTTAAAAAATAATTCTACAAAAAGAAATTATTAAAACATAATTTTGATTGATTTACTTTGATGTAGAATGAGTTGAAGGAGTCCCATTCTTATAAATCCCTGTTGTCATGATGATAGAATTTATCGGAAATAATCTCAAGTAGGGGTACAAAATTTTATTAGGGCTTTAAAAACAGATATTAAGTATATATAAATATATATATACATAAATATATTATAACAAAGAGGGAGGAAGAGCAAAGTTAAGCAAAAAAAAAAAGAAAGAAAATTATTACACTCTATAAAGCATTTCCAAAGAAAAAAAAGTGCTGAACTACAATGTAATATCAATCCACCAATATGGCAGTGAATGCTGAACAATTTCCTCAAGACTTAAGACCATAAAGATATATCAGGTCATCCCATAAGTTCTGTCCGAATTTTAACTTTTTGCTAAAATGAACAAAATTTAAAGAGTATTTTATAATGTCTAATGGAGCTGAACATTATTTTTTTGTTTAGATGCATTTAAACTGATCAAATTTTATTTCAGAGAACAATAAAATTAAATATTGTTTGATTAAAACCCTGCTAACATGGAAGTACCCAAGAATCATTTGAGGCACATAATGCTTTATGAGTTCAAGAAAGGAAACTCAGCAGCCGAAGCGGCTAGAAACATTCACTCAGTTTATGGAGATAAACGTGTGAATGAAAGAACTTGCAGAAGATGGTTTGCAAAATTCAGAGGTGGAGATTTCACCCTTGAAGATGAAGATTGAACCAGACGTCCAGTTGAGTTTGATGAAAAGCTTCTTGAAGCAGCCCTCGAAGAAAATCCTGCTTTATTAGTTGAGGAATTGGTAGTGGTTCTCAGTTCAAACCATACAACTGTTCATCGTCATCTTCAACAACTTGGAAAAGTTCCTAAACTTGGAAAATGAGTGCCTCATGAATTGTCTGAAAACAACCTCAAATCCCGAGTTGACATCTGCTCTTCTCTCCATTCTCGCCAACTTGTTTCACCTTTTTTGGATAGACTTGTGACTGGTGCCGAAAAATGGATCTTTTATCAAAATGTTAAGCATTGTAGACAGTGGCTTGGTAAAGGGGAAGGACCCCAGCCACAGCCGAGAAGGGAACTTCATGGGCAAACGGTTCTTCTTTCAATCTGGTGGGATTGCTAAGGAATAATCCACTTTGAATTCTTACCACCTAATGCAACAATTAATGCTCAATATACTGTCAGCAATTAGAGTGTTTGAACCAAGCTTTGAGGAAAAAAAGACCTGCTCTAGTGAATTGAAAAGAGGTGATGCGCGACCCCACACAGCAGGAATCACATCACAAAAGATCGAAGAATTTGGTTGGGAGAAAATTCCTCATCCACCTTATTATCCCGATCTTGCTCCTTCAGACTACCATTTGTTTCGTAGCTTACAGAATCATTTGGATGAAACAGCTTTTGTAACACAGGAAGAGGTTAAACTGACATTTGTGAGTTCTTCAAATCAAAGCCAAAAGAATTTTACAGTAATGGAATTAGTAAGCTTGTTAATAGATGGAAGGATGTCATAGATAATCAGGGAAAATACATTGTTGATTGAATCTGTAATTAAATGTAATATTTGGTCACTTGCTTTCTTTATTCAAAATTCAGACAGAACTTATGGGATGACCTGATAGTTCTACAGAAGGATGCTGGGAAAATTATGAATGGAACATGTGAGCAAGGAGGAAGTTTTAAGGAAAACAAGAACAAAAAGGACCTTTTTATACTTTGAATTAGAGACAGTTGAAATTTCTTGGACACATAAAGAGGGTTTGGGGAATTTGACATTCACTGGATATATAACACAACAGGGAAAGGAGACAAATATTGCTCAGAGCTATAATGTTTTAGGGAGCCATTATTGTCCATGTCCTGAAAGGACATCACTCAAATATGATTAATGAGCACTGGAATTTGAAATAGCTGGATACTTTGCAGACAGATTATGAAATCTCCTGATATTTTGATGTGAACCTTATTTTTTAATGTTTTATTTGATTACAGTTCACATGCATACAACATTTTCAGATGTTCTGATTGTTAAAAAGGGTTCACAGCCAATAGGAAAATCAGGGAATTATCAGTGAATTGAAAAAATAGTCACTTTTTTTCTTCAATGAAAAATCAAGGAATTATCAAGGAATTTTCTAATGCAACTTGACATGTATTGAATGATATGCTTATGACATGCCGTTTTTTTTGTTTTTTTTTTTTTTTTAGATTGAAAATTGTTTGAAAATAAATGTTAAATATTATTTATGTGGTATATATTTGTTATCTTGGGTGAGTAAAATTTAAATAAATATATCTGCTTCTCTCAATCTTGAATCGATTGAGCGATGTTTTAATCCTGAATTTGTTTCATAGTTTTTGCCATTGAAAGACAATCCTAGTAGAGCTTTGCCTTTACCAAAAGAGAATTTCATTGATTAATATGGGAAGACAACCAATATCATTCTTGTTATCTAGAATGATTAAAATGTAAACAGGGAAATAAGTATCAGCTGAAGAATAGAAGGCAAAGAAAAAAAGAAGGTGGCTGAACAAATTAAAACATTAGTAGAGAAGCATTTAAAGTTGGACAAGAATATCAGAAAAGACATTGAGAGAAACATTGTAGAACTTACAAAGTCAAAAAAGTAATAAACTAGACCACATCTTATATTTGGAATAGAGATGTTACGTTGTTTATCATGAGAAAGTTTATATTCTACAATGTTTGTTTCTTTGTCTATTCATCTTTTTAGCTGTGGTCCAGCATACATACTCAGGGAATTTCAGTGAATTATCAAGGATTTTATTCAATATTTAGGTTAGTCATCCAGAACATGGATTGCTTTCAATGGATTCCCAGTCAAGTTTAAAGTGTTAGTACCACAATTTTGTCTAAGCTTTGCACATTGAATCATTTCTGACAGCTTTCTCGATCAATAAGTTTAAGCAGATTGGTTTTAAAGTCTCAAGCATTAATGATGCATATTTGCTGTTGATATGACAGCCATACAGCTCTCCTGAGTATGAGGATAAACTACATCTGGCAGCAAGGCCTCTGATTGGGAGGTTTTGAGGAGCATGAAACCATTTCTTAATTGCTGTTGTTCCCAGGTCCACTCTGACATGGGGTGGTAGCACCTGTTAGGGTCCCCGCTATGGGCAAATAGTTAACCTCCAGACTGAGATTAAAACACTATGAAAGTGTAAAGATATAGTAAAAATACTAGCAATACATTTTCATAGTAAAAAAAATTACCAACAATACATTTTTGTAAAAGAAATTACTAATTCTCCCAAGAAAATTAAGTGACCCATAAGGAGTTGATATTCTGCTAAACAAATAGTCACATAGTATACAAGTTCATTCAGTGGTGTCTCTCTACCAGTTGTTGGTCCTATCCTTATGGAAGAGTCTGTTCACATATGTGCAGTATGACTGTCCCCTACGAATATGATTGGGTTGCCCTGTCATATCAAAGCCACACAAATGGTTCTCAAGATATTCAAAATGGCAACCTACATTCCTAACAGACTTCACCTTTTAAGATTAATCTATTGGTTCTATGTGTGATGATGTGATTCTGCATGTCACTGCACAAGCTGTGATGACATCCATGGTCAGCTGTATGCGAATACACTGGCACAGATTCGTCTTGATTATGGCTGTGATCACTGTCAACTAAACAGTACCGACAAATGCTTTTCAAGACACTTGTTGGGTTGGGAAGTAGCAAAAAAATATGATTTCTCACTTAGTTGGTAATGTCTTCTTTCTGCTATGAGAAAGTGAACTACTTTTATCTGACTTTTCATAAAGTTCCGGCCATGGAAAACAGACCCATACACACTCACTCACTGGCTGTTTCATTGACTGTTGATTATATGGACACTGGCTGGCGGACCCACCACTCCTTTCTGTCTACTCATGTTCTGCCAGCTGGAAAGGGGGACCATCCAAACAGGTTTTTGGTGGTCAGTCTTTCAAAGGACTTTTATGGCTATTTAAAAGCACTAACAAAATTTTGTTTGATGATTCAAAGGTGGGCTGGAGACAGGATTCCTGAAAATTCCTGGTCATTAAATTGACTTAAAAGGAAAAAGAATCTATCTATCTATCTATCTATCTATCTATTAAGGATGTGTGAGAACTCATATTGCTACACATGGAAATTTCTTTATCTAACTTTTTCAAAATGATAGAAACACATGTAAACACTTCACAAATTCTGTATATGGCTTTGAAATGTTAAAATACTTTATTTTTTAATTATTAATTGTGAGATGTCTTTTTTGTCTAATGATTTGTCACGTTTTTAAAAAAGTGTTCCCATGTGAAAGGATTTATATTTTATTCCAGTATAATCATACTAGTTTAATTTATGTATTTGTTTTATTTTTAGAATCAGATCAGAAGCCTTAAAGAGATTGGCCTGGTTTTTGTGCCATGAAGATGAACACCAAAATAAATTGCCTTCAATTAAAGATTTGGATGTGAAAGAGTTATCCAATTTGTTTGTACTTTCCAACCAAGTTACATTGCAACTGGATAGTCAAGACTGTGTTTTCAATGTATGTCCTTTTTTGTTTTCCTTAAGTTCTTAATTTATGAAAAGTTTTGTCACATTGCAAAGAGACATTATTTTGAATTTTTTCATGTTCTCTACAAAGATGAACAATGTGTGTGTTCAGTTTCTGCTGTAAAGTCTCTCTAACTTTTAATAATCATATGGCCCAGTGCCCCTGCTATTTATCTTGAGCTCCTTGATAAAATCCAAAGAAAAATCAGCAATATTATTGGTCCTGATCTAGCAACTATAAGGTTGCTTCTCTGTCTTTTCTATAAATATTTTTATGGTAATTGTTTGGATGAGCTCTTCACTATGGTACCTAGACTTAAATTTAAAAAGTCTAGGTACCATAGCAAAGAGCTCATAATAGGCAGTACATTAGCAATTCGGATACTAAATCAGTAGGCATCATTCAATATTACCCTAGGCTATATTATATGTCTACAGATATAATCATCTTAAGTAATCTGAATTAGTCTGAAAATATTAGTGACAATGTTTTACCTGAGAAATTCAAACAACTTAAGACTTATGTTTACATTAATTTGTTTATTGTATATTTGGGCAGCAACATTCTTTTATACATGTTTCCTTGACTGTGACAGGTAAGGAAAATCTAAGTTGTTTTTTTTTTTTTTTTTTAACATTCTTACAGTTTTCTTTTTAGAATAGCCAAGAGAGTGCAGATTATTGTCCAAATATATATATATATATATATATATAAAATAAAATGAATGAATAGAACCAGCACACACATACACTATAAAACATTCTATTTGGTCAAATGCCTCATCTTTTGCTTAAATGAGGAATTATCTTTTAGATTTTATAGCCAAGCCTGCTCTACCCCTTGGTAGGTGAGTTGTGGGTGAGTAAGGTCAAAAAAGAAAGAATATTTGCTTGTTCACTTACAGGCTGATCAATAAGCAGTTACAAACTTTCCTCAAAGTTTTTTTAATTAGGAAAATACAAATGAAAAATTCCTCTCTAGTTAGAAGTTATTACATTCAGATATGTGTATGTGGGCAAATAATTAAAATAAAAGACAATAAGAGTAACATTATTATTAAAAACACACACACACACACACATACATATATATATATAAAACCAGCATGCATGTACATATACACTAGAGAACATTCTATTTGGTCAAATGTCTCATGTTTTGTTAATTTGACATCACTTAAAAGAGGAATAATCTTTCAGATTTTATAGCCAAACCTCTTTTATCAACTTCTGGGTAAATAAGTTTTAGAGGGAGGGGAGTTCAGAAAGAAAGGAAGAATATTTTCTTGTTAACTCAGGCTGATGGAGAAACAAAATTCAAAACTTTCCTTCAGGTTTGATATTATTTTTCAAAGATTTGGCACCCTACCAAACTAACCAGTTAGAAGTCTTTACATTAAAAGATTCGGAAAGATTGTGAAAATAATGTAGATATTGTTATTTGTCTGTAGTCAAATATGGCAGACCATTAATTAATTAAAGCAGTATATGGACATGGAACAGTTACTGATTATTTAAAAAAAAAATGTGAGGGAATTTAAAAGATACAATTCTATGATCTTTTTTTTTTATCTTCATTCAAATATTCCTTATATGTGGTTTCAGTTAACTGCAATCACTCCACCTCTCTAGAAATATACAACTAATAAGTTTTATTTAATAATGGTCACAAAGTGTAATTGCAATGATGCTAACATTTGAGATATGCCAAAGGTGCAAGGTGTTTCTTTTCACTGCAAAGGTGAAAATTCTCAATAAGGAAAGAAAAAATTATATGCTCAGATCAGTGACATGCCAAAGTTTAGTGATGCCCAGGGCTAAATCCTTGGTTGTATGCCCCCTTAAGACTCAAGTAAGGGAGGAGGGCTATAATACTGAGAAATGTGAGAAAAGAAGACATTTTAAATAGATAAAAACAGATGAAACACGAAATTAACACTTTATTCAAATTAAATATAAACTAAATTTATTATTTCACTTTTTGATTGGATGCCCTCCTGATATGGATGCCCAGAGCCATCACACCCTTTGCCTGCTACTGGCTCAGGTAGATGGTAAGAATGAATCTTTTGTCCGTTACAGAATTTTAATAAATTTATTACCTCTTATTGTATTTAATACAGAGTGTCCTTGACCTATGACAGAGCTCTGTTACTATGACGTGTCATATCACAATTTTCTGTCAGAACATACCCATAAATTTCACTTCTATGGTGATGACTTTCCTTTTCTTTGAAGCACCACCATCAGAAGAGGTTACACTGCACCTGGGGGCCATAAAGAAGGGCAATGTTTTCACACACACAACACAAATGAAAGAGAACAAATGCATAACAATCCAATATGGCATACAATCAAGAAACAAAATTAATGGAGATTGTGTTGTAACCATGAATCGTCGTAGGAAAGAACTGTCATAACCTGAGGACTTACTGTATATGGATGAATCTTTATTGTGGATATAAATGTATGTAAATGAAAAAACAATCTAGACTTGGGTATCATTCAGTTTTCAGTATTTATTGTGGACCATATCTTGTATGGATAAGTGGGCATAACTGTATATTTGGATTTCTTTTTCAATTTCAGTCAGATGATGTGGAAAAAATTTACCATATATTTTCATCGGGTACTCTTGACGAACAAGTTAAGAAGTCTGCTCTAGAACAACTGGTCTTGATGCTACTTGGTAAGTATTCTTTAAACTGAAATACATGAATAGAGAATTTCATCACTACTTTTCAAAGAATTGTAAAAGAAATATTTTTCTTGATATATTCATACTCTAAATATGACATTTTAATCAAATTACAAGCAGTTTGGTATTTGACAATGGTTGTGTAATAATATCCATATTTTTTTTTCTCTCTCTTTCTCTGTTTAATTTTCATGAGAAAGACAATTGATTCATGTTAATATTTAATGATAATTTTCAAAAAGTTTTGGCCACCTGAAGCATTCTAGAAGGTGCTGCAACTCTGATTGTAGACAAGGAAATAGTGAGCAAGATAACTGTATGCATTTTATCTATGATTTTTCATATATATATATATATATATATATATATAGAGTATGTGTATTTAGGCAGCATTTTTTTCATTGATGCATGTTTCATTAAGTAATATAGATAAGTTTTGTCTATTTATTTTCAGCAAATTCCTTTCATATCGTCTGATAAGCTTAATAACATTATCATTGAAAGACAAAAGAAAATCACCATATATATATATATATATATATATATATATATAAGTGAACATAGAAGTCAGCACAAAAATTCCACACAACATTTCAAAATCTAGCCAAACATCACATTTCTTTTAAGTGCTTCTTGAACTTTTCAGCACCTCCTTGTATATATAATTACCCTTAATGAATCTGATGACAATTAGTCAAATATTATTAAGGTAATTAATAATGTAAAGCATAGGAATTATATTTGATGATAAAACCATTACATTAAATGAAGTTAGTTCAATATACGAACATGCTTAAATCTATCTTCAGAAAATTTCTTTGCATGATGTTAAAGTTATCATTCTGAACAAACTCTGATTTTATTGCAATATTAAACTGTGGTTGTAACACTCTGTGTATGTGTGTAGATTTCTGTGTATACTGTTCATTTTATATATATATATATATATATATATATATAAAGGAACAAACAGGAAACGTTTATAAATTTAGCCTGTTTCACTTGTATTTAATCTTCATCAGAAAAGGAAATATAGAGGGGACATTTTCTCATGAAGCTTAAATAAATGCAAAACATGTTAAATTTATAAATGTTTCCTGTTTGTTCCTTATTGTATTCTGTCAGATTTGAATCCATATGCATTTTCAATTCACACACACACGTGTATGTGTATATATATATGTATATATGCAGCAATTTTTCTTTCATCCATATTTCACTAAACATGTCAGACATGGAAAATCTTATAAGTATTTTTTTTATTTAGTTTTTTTAGTGATTTTACATTGTTCCTTTTTAAGGAACTAAGAATGTAGAAACTGTCCATATTGATTATTGTCCCAAGCACTTTCAACCAATTTAGCCATTTTCAAGGTGTTCATTGTAAGTGTGTATTCCTGTGTTTGTATTCTAAATATATTTTGTGTGGAAGTATTAGGTTGGTGCAAAAATAATGACGTTTTTTGACATAAAAAAAAAAGTCAAAAAACGTCATTATTTTTGCACCAACCTAATATTAGTAATTCTAATCTGGGCTTGATGAGATGTGGTAATTCCATGTTGAGGATGTCTTTACAAGTCAGCTAACACATTACTGACAAATAGGATAAGATTAAGGCTTGGCTTTAACTGTATTATATAAAGAGCTTCAATTATTTTTTTACCATTAGATTTCCTTAGAATGATGGTGTTATCTACAAGAATTTTTCTAATGGGGCAAGTAGATGTGTGTGTGGGTGTCTAAGTGCATTTTTATGGTACTAAAATCATTTAGGTGGTTTATAAACCTTTGACCTACTGTTACCAACATATATCCTATGTAGTCATTTGGTTTGCAGTCTTGTATGGGGAAGCAAAATTGATAAACTACATTAGTGTTCTGATAACAACACACCTCAAATCTAAACCCAATCTTACTCTTTTTGACCCGGATACTAACACTCATAAGATGCAATTACTCCTCATCTAGTACTGTTTAGAGTTACTACTACTTCCACACAGTATAATTTAGAACATAGACATTGAAATACTTACTAACAAAGAATCACTTGAAAATAGCTAAAAACAAGCCAAAAGTGAATGCTTGGAACAATAATCACTACAGACACTTTCTACTACACTCTCTAAATTAGGAAAATTGAATAAAAAAAAAAAAAAAAAATTTTCCTTGATGGCCACACATACATACATACACAACCATATGTATGAAAAATGTCTTTAGCTCTGAATTTTACAAGGATCAGGAATTATTATCATATTTAGGCTATCTGGTCTGCTATCCTCATCTTGAATGTTACAATCACATTATTCACAACCCCTGATGTGACCTTCATTTGTGCATAGCTAAACCTCTGGAGTCAAATTCAATATGATCATCCTCTTTACAATACTACTTGATATCTGTGTGTGTGTGGTGGGTGTGCTGAAAAGTTCACAGCCTGTGCAAGAAATCCCTCCCCAAAATAATTCTGATATCTGGTCAGATTTTGGGAAGTGGTTCAGGCTGAAAAATTTTCAATATCTCCTTATGTGTGTATACATGTGTGTTTGTGTACACATGTAATATGTTTATCATTCCCTTAATATGAAGATAGTTATAATTAATGTTGATGACACTGCATTATTTACATAAATTTTTTTAAAGTCACTTTTAAAATGAGATCAGATAAAAAAAAAAAATATTAACTCAATGTCTTTTTTTATTTGATTTGTAACCTTTATTCATGTTTTAAATTTTTTTAAGTTTCTTTTTTTTTAATTTTAGATGAAAATCTTCATCAGACATTTCAACAGTTGGGAGGAATAGAAAATATTTTGAGTCATATTCAAAGATATGTCATGAAACCACAGAATCCAGAAAATGTAATGACTCATTTACCTCTTTTAAGTTTGAATTATTTAAATTTTTATTAAAATGAATCTAAAAGAAATAATCAGCATACACATCCAAATGGCTACTTTTACAGATCTCTTCCTTTCATTAAAATTATTTAGCTCTTATGCCTGTGAAAGCTTGACAAAGTCAATTCCTATTTATAAAATTTCTATTATAATTATTAGCAAATGTTAATTGTCTCTAATTTTAATTATTAATAAAATATTGTCGATGTTATGTCACTATGGCTGTTGGAGAAGAGTGCAGACAGGTTGTCAGTTCTTCCTCTCTTATTCTTCTTTTTTTTTCTTGATACTAGAATTTTTTGCAACACTGATGTGTGTTGAAAACTTAGCAATTAGTATTATTGAAGTTATCACTAGCATTTTTTGTTGAGATTTATTAATTCTACTTTTTGTTCAATTTCGCAAACCAGTTGATGAAATTTGAATAAGATGATTTGTTTGGAAAAGTACTTTGACAAAAACCCTAGTTTCTAGTAAAACCAACTGTACTTTGTACTGCCTCACCTGTTTGCACTTCTCCCCAAAATTTGGTTTCGATTAGTCAATGTATAGATGTTTTAGAAGACGGAATAACGGAAGTCACGGGATTTTATATATAGATAGAAGAAAACTCCAATTAACTGTTAATGACATGGAGTTATTTCCTTTGGATAGGCATTTTAAAAAACATAAGGGAAGCTGGACCTAATTCTTTAAAAACTACTCGTAAGCCGTTGAAACGATTTGATTGTAAATTGTTTTATTCTCCAAGTTAAAGCATTTTAATGATATTGCACATGCAAAAATACTACTATGACGTGCAGCTTTTGCACAAGCAAAAATACAATCAAGATTTACTGAAAAGAATTTTCGATAATTTATGTAAGGGAGATAACTCTATATTGTATTTTACATGTAGCAAATAACATTCACCATGCAAACTGATTTCATTCTGCTTGGATCCCACTTAAGAAATCATTTCAGGTAACTTCAATTTTATTTAATTGAAAGCTCAGTTGATTGTAGTTAGTGTTTGCTTTCTGACCATGAGACCCAGGTTCAAATCACACCATGGTCGATTTGTCAGGAAGGTGACTTCTTGATGTTATCAGTCTTGAGGAGTTGAACCCGGTGTGTGGCACCTTTAGAAAGTACCTAAAAGCCATGCCACGGGTTGACTCGAGCCTTGTGAGTGAAATTGGGTAAATGGAACCCTTGGGAATTGGCGATAGTTGTGCTAGCACAAAGTCACAAGTTATTGTAACCAAGGGTTTGAATAAAGACCTCATCCCTTCCCATTTCTCTGCCCAATCCGAATTGTTTTATTACTTCTTAAGCAAAGGAACATTCTACTACACACAAAAGACGATGGTTAAAAGACACAGCATAAGAAAAAATTAATTCCTTTAAATAATGTGGAAATAACCATTCTTCACCTGATGAAGGTCACAAGACCCAAAACACATGTATCAAAAAATATAGACAATAAAGTAATATAAAAATATCCACATTATAGCAAAAACGTTTGTGGCTTCTTCTCCCTTTGAAATACACTCTTTTCTCTTGTTGGAACAACTATAATCTCTCCCTCATACATATATATATATATATATATATATATATATATATAGTCATCCACAGACAGACTGTTTCGCTGTATCACAGCTCCTCAGTGTGATTAGATGTCAGATTGCTTCAAGCCGGGATTGAAACCCAACTGATTTGACATCAGTCAGATATCTTATTTTGGCCATCATCACACGGCAGAAAGGAAGGGAATTTTAATATTTTTCTCTATACGAAATACACCAGCGGCTCGGAGAATTCAATTCATACTTGAAGAGTAATGCTTAATAGCAGTAGGAGCCGCTGTTTTTAAAACTCCCTTTCCCTAGATAGCTCAACTGGATTTCCAGGAGCATATCTACTCATCCACAAACGGACTGTTTCAGTGTATTACAGCTCCTCAGTGTGGCTAGACATCTGATTGCTTCAAGCTGGGATCAAAAACCAACTGATTTGACCTCAGTCAGATATCTTACCTCTTGGGCATCACCACATAGCAGAAAGGAAGGGAATTTTAATGTTTTTCTTTCTATATACACACAGGGTGCAATGGGTAAATTGTCACCATTTTATATTTTTAATTTCACACAGGTACATTGTTTTTGATTTTGTTGATTGCACAGTATAGTAAGGTCAGTTGTAAACCTTCTATGAGAAAAAGAACACCATGGCATAATTCAATCCACCAGAAATTTGGAAACACCATCCTGTACTGTTTGGCATTCCTACTGGAAGCTCCAATACAAACATTTCAGAGTGTTTGGGTGTCAATCTGAGAACAGTGCAGAGGATTTGGAAAGTGTTGGATGATATACCCAGTCAACATCATAATGTTTAGAGTGTTCACTAGTAATGACAACATTATGCCTCCATTCATTTTCCTATACAGTGGCCTACATCAAGTGTCTTGAGGAGGTAGTGCTGCCCTGGGTTAAGAGTGTGGCTACTGGAAAACCCTATATCTGACAACCGGACTCTGCACTATGCCACACAAGCAAGAGAACTCTGTCATGCCTGTCAGACAACTTCTGCAACCATATCACCCCTTACATCTGGCTACCTAACTCCCCAGACTGCTACCCTTTTGATTATTATGTGTGGGGCACAGTTGAGCAAGAGACTAACAAAACACCTTGTAACACCAAAGATGAACTTAAGGCAAGTATTATGGCAGCATTCAGTAACTTAAACAAGGTGACCATTCAGAAGAGTTGCAGGAGATTCTGAAGGCTGTGGTTGAAGCCAATTTTATTGAATAAAATTGCTCTTTAGTATTTCAAGATAATTTTGTGTAATTTTGGTAAATATATCTGTTAAAATAAAATGTCAGTGTTATTTCCATTTTTGCATTATATATATATATATATATATATATATATATATATATATATATAATTATTTTTTTTTTAAATATATAATCATCATAACACAGAAATTACCATGTTCTGAAACCTAAATCTTAAATTAATGTTTGGCTTATAAAATGAGTAAACCATTTTTTTTTTTTTTTTTTTTTTTGAAGGTAGTTCTGCATTGCTTGAAAATGGAACTGAACTTTTAAGATTTAGGCTTTGTCTTTGAAACATGTTAATTTCTGTGTTGTAATGAATGCATATTTTAAAAAAATATATAAAATTATGCTCTACAGTGTATCAAGTACTGTTTTTAAAAATAAATGTAAAAACTCTGGATTATAAATTTGACTGTTCTTACTTTTTATTTTGATATATATATATATCTCATGCATAAGCTTAAAATGTTTTTAAAAACTATTATATAATATTCTAAACTGTTTCTTGTTACAGGGTACTGACAATAGTTGCCGTTTGTTTTTGCCATCTTGTATTTCCATTTTGTCCTTGTTACTACAACACAGTAATGTTTTGAGGCATAAATTGGCTCAGCAACAGGATATATATTACAGCTTAATTCGAGGTGAGGACATGTAATTTTATTTAATGAATGGTTTTCTACTTTATCCTTTCTTGTTGAAAGAACAGTTGTCTCCCTTGCGTGGAAAGTGGAAAATCTAACGCCATCATTAAATGGTTATGGGCTACATTCGACATAGTATATTTAAATCTTTTATAACTTATATAAAGAAATATACACACTCATTCCTTTTATAAAGAAACAGATTTGCCTTGTAAATTATTTAATACTACTACTACTACAAGTGAAAAAAGATGTGAAAATTACAAGAATTTTGTAGGGTTTTTTTTTTTGGTGTGTTGGGGGGTTCCAGCTTAGAATTTCTGACATAAAGCACTCAAGTAGAGCTAATATTCAATAAAGAAAATTTTATATGATTTATCTGGTTAGTTGATTTTCTTAATTTATTGAATAAATTATTTAGCCTAGACTGTTGTATCTTTATTTTTTGTTCAAGCAATACATACCGTTTGATCAATTAATAAAAAAATATATGAAATCTTATAATTTCACCTGAATTATTAGGAATTTTCAGTTTTGTTAATTAACGTTTAAAATTTGATCATCTTTTTAGAATAAGTGGGCATAGTGAAGCATAAATGATAAAATTCTCAATTAGCAATAATGAATAGGAAGGAAAAACAACAGGGCAAAATAATACACAACTATATAATACACATTAAAAGCAAAGCAAATTTAAGACAGTAATAAAGCAAAAAATTTGCAAAATAATTGTCCACATGCAAAAGGGATATGGTCAAGTGGTCATAGACTTATTACTTTAAGACAAGAAGTAACAAAAAAATTTAGGGATAAGACCAAGAATTGTCCAGTTTTTTTTTGTTTTTTTTTTATTGGCTGTGAAAACATCCCAACATGCATCTGTAGGATTTGTTTATAAATTTGAGGGAAAATAGTTAAGTCACTCCACAAATTGTAACACACTTTTTTATTTTTTAATATATATTTATTGGTTTTGATTTCTCCACTGATTAAATAAAAATCAGGTTGGCTAAGAGAGTATTTCATATCAAGAATTAAAAAAGGCTTTACTTTGTAGTTTCATCTTTCTGTCTCTCTCTCTCTCTGTTTTTTCGTGCTTTTTTTTTTTTTTTCTTCTCACTTTTTTTTCACTTATTCTTGCTTTTTCTTTTTTGCTTTTGCATTTTTCATTACATCTACTTTTTCATTTGCAAAAATGCAACTCAGGAAATTATATATATATATATATATATATATATATATATATATATATATATATATATATATATATATATATATATATTAGTAACGTAATTATTCCTGAAATTAGTAATTGAAAATCTGCTTTTGAAGACTCGTGTCTTAAGGTTTTGTATGGAAATAAATTATTTTTGAAATGAATGAATTTTTGTTTTTCCTGTTCAAAAATTTATATTTCTTTGTCTTGCCAAAATCTGAATTCATTTTGTTCTTATTTATTTTCAGTTGCTTTACTTCATCACAAAGAAGAACCTCTCAAAGTAGAACTGGCCAAGATTTTCACGTTTCTGTTATTTGATGAAGTAATTCTTTCAGGTGTTAGGTGAGAACCATTTTTAAATGTTACTCCTGAAATAAAAGTGTCTTGCTGGTCTCATAAAAATTTCATATTTGCATTTTAAGAAGAAAACTAAAAGTAATTTATAAAGTTAAAGATGCAGAGTAAAAAAAAAAAATGAAAGAAATATTCTTAAATGAATTTTTGAGATAAGATGTCATTATGATTATTCTTTGAAACATATTTGTCAGTCTACCATTCATCCATGCATTGAATATTGCTTTCCTATCTGGTCTGGTGCTTCTGCTATACAATTAGAAATTCTCGATAAAATTTAAAGAAGAATCTACAATGTTATCAGTCCTGACCTGGCATCTTGTTGTCAGTCACTTTCTCACCACCATGATGTTGCTTCTGTGTGCCTTTTCTATAAATATTTTCATGGCAATTGTTGTGGTGAATTTTCCTCTTTGATACCCTGTCTTTACAAATTTAAGCACAGTAATAGACTGGCATCTAGGTTTCATCATGTTACAGTTAAAATGGCTAGATGTAACCATTTTCTATGCTGACAATATCTTCTCTCATACTTTTCAGTCACTTCCAGCCTATTACTTGCCAATTAACTTTGCATTTAAATTTTTGAAAATCAATGTCAAGTGTTACTTTTTGTCTTCTTAAATCCTGTTATATTATTGTTCTCTCTTCTTAATTATGTTTTTCTTTTCCTCTTATTTTTTTTCACTCGGTAACCCCTTGCATCTTTATTGCTTTGCTTGGGGGTGAAATGATTAAAACAAGAAAAACATTCAGAATAGTTTCTTCATCTTTATTGTTTTTATTACAACATTTTGACTTATATGCTCTCTGGCCTTCCTCAAATAAGACATCTGAGAGTTAGATGTTATAGTAACCAAAATATGATAAGACCAACAAAGATGAGGGAATTGGTTGAAATGAAATAATCTAGAAGATAAATATTATTGATACTTTTAAAAGCTTAAGAATTTGCAAATTCACATACACTTGATGAGGAAAAAAAAAACAATTTTCTTAAACCCTTTTTTTGAAAATGTTAATATTTTCTTGTAAAAAGAATATTCCTATTTTTCTACATTATTGACTATTCTAGTATTTTACACTCATTTACAATGGAGTAATGAATAACGGCTCGGATTGAGGAATCGTAGAGCGGAGTTCAAATTCCAGTCGAATCCATTACATTCACTTATGTGCTAATACTTTTGGGAAAGGTATGAATCCTCCTTCCCTCAGCTATGAATAAATAGCAGGACAGACAAGGTTCTCTAGCCTTGGATGGCAACTGGTCTACTGCAGAAAGAAATGGCAACCTACTGCGGTAAAAAATATTCCTTGTCAGTCATGTATCAAAAGTTACATGATCACCCAAGTGTATATAATGCATGCACATAAATGACTGACTGTACAATAATAATTTACCGTCTCAAGTTTTGACAGAAAATGTATTAATTTAGCTTAAATGTACTTATGTTCTATAATTTATTGACCTAGTTTCATATTTTTGTTTTTACAGTTATAAGAAATCACCTGAAAAGAAACATTCTGCTATCTTCTCTTTACCTGCTGCTGTTTGTCAAAGGTAACACATATTAGTTTTTAAAACATAAAGTCTTCATAAAAGAGCATAAATTTTTGCCATTTTGTTGCCTTCATTGTATATAATCACCGATTGCTATGCTGCAAAACTTTTGTCTTTTTGTTTAAAGTATTGGAAAATCAAATCTGGTGTTTGACTTCATTACAGACACCATTCATTAAGGAGAAAAAAGAAAAGAAAAAATGTCTACAATTTAAATATTTGAAAATTGAATCAAGTGAAATTTGTCAAATAATTCTTGAGTCTCCATGCAAAGACTCTCAGAAGAGATTTCCTTATACTGTTTGTAGTGATATGTAAATGACTACCTAATTAGCATAGCCAAAGCATAGAGATTACCATCCTGGGTATAACAATATACTACCTCTGGCAGCAAGGCCTCTGATCAGGAGGTTTTCAGGAGTATGGAACCACCTCTTAATTGCTGTTGTTCCTAGGTAGCACTTATTAGGGTCCTAACTATGGGCAAATAGTTAACCACCAAACTGGGGTCAAAACACTATGAAAGTATAAAAATAGATTTTCATAATAAAAATACCAGCAGTACATTTTTATTAGAAATTACCAATGTTCCCAAGAAAATTAACCTTTGGCATTATAAATGACTCGTAAGGAGTTTATATGCTGATAAACAAACGAGCAAGCATAGAGACTATATAAGTACCCAAGCAGTAAGGGGAGAGGCAGAAGATGCTATGCAAGATTAACAATTACTGCTGGACTGAGAAAATATAAAGAAAATCACATTTGATAACACTGTACTTTCTGAACTTTTGTGGTTTGTAGCTTAATAAATATAGATTTATTTTCAGGCGATAAGTTTCTCCTTTACTTTTTGTCACTTATTTTCATTGTAGGCAAAAACAGTTAATATAGTCAAATGTTTCTCTTTATATTTCTGAGTTGAGGTATTATGTACACTATTTACATTATTCGGACATTATGGTCTTCATCTTTGTCGCCATATTTATCACAACGTTTTGGCCATTGTACGCTCCGGCCTTCTTCAGGTGGTTGGAATGTCGAACTGAACCCTTTATTTCGCTCACTGGTGTAGACACATGGCACAGTGGATAAAGGCATTAGTTAGATCCAGTGACAGAACCCAAAGAGTGCGAGTTCAATACCTGGTTAAGGCAGTAGAGAACTTTGAGAGGGGAATTAACAGGAGATAACTGACATCTATTAGACATGGCACATGGAACTAGAACAGTCTACCCCACCCCAGTGAGTGAAATAAAGGGTTCAGTCCCACATTCCACCCACCTGAAGGAGGCCAGAGCATACAATGGCCGAAACATTGTGATAAACATGGCAACAAAGATGAAGACAATAATGTCCGAATAATGTAAATAGTGTATAGTCCAATGTTTCTCAACCTTTTAAGCAATGGCACACCTAAGAGCAAATGAAAACATCATGGCACAACGGTATACATTTAAATGGTATGAAATAAAACCATAGCTTTAAAAAAAAACACACACACACACACAACTATGAACTTACTTTATTTCAATGTTTCTATTTGATATGTCCCAGAAAGAATCCAAATATAAAGAAGTTTTACATTGGTAGCACAATGAATACATTCAAAGAACGCTGGCGGGGGCATATGCATTCTTTCAATAACTGTGACTATAGGTACATGACTTCATTGTCCAAGTACTTTTGGAACCTAAAAGAAAAGAACAAAACACCTACGGTTAATTGGACATTGATTAAGAAAGCCCGGACATGTAAATCCCTATATTCCCCGTGTTACCTGTGTCTTAACGAAAAGTTTGAAATTATTAGATTTAAAAACAAGGCTGATCTCTTAAATCAGAGATATGAACTAACGGTTAATTGTAAACACCGTTATAAATTTAACTTATTATAGGGGTCGTATACTTTAAATGATAATGATACGTAGCTGTAAGTTGAATAGATTATAACTTTTATTACCTGATGGTCAATCTGACGATATGAATGTGTATGGTATAACTACATAATGTTACTCATTTTTCTGTATGTGTATGTATATATATGTATATATTTATGTGTAGTTATGTGTGTTTGTACTGTGAAATGTGTATGTTTGTATTTTAATGTATTAATATGTTGCTAAGTTTTGTATATATATATATATATATATATATATATATATATATATATATATATGTATATATGTATGTGTGTGTATTTGTTTGTGTGTTTGTAGATATATGTGTGTATGTGCGTGTATGTATGTATATGTATATATGTGTGTGTGTGTATATATATATATAAATAAAGTAAGGTGAAAAGGAGGAGAAGAAGAAAAGAGGTTAAAAATATTGGTGTATATGAGTATGTATATGTATTTGTAGATGTGGGTATGTGTGTGTATATATATGTGAGTATGTATCCTTATATGCATGTATATATATTTTTTTATGTGTGTATATATGTAAGTGTCTGCAAGTTTATGTAGTTGTGTTTATATATGTATGTGTGTATGTGTGTATATATATATATATATATATATATATATGTGTATGTGTATGTATGTATATATATATATATATATATATATGTATGTGTATGTGTGCGTGTATGTGTGCATGTATGTGTATGTGTGCATGTATGTGTATGTGTGCATGTATGTGTAGGTATATATATATATATATGTACGTATATATATATATATGTATATATGTGAATATATGTAGATGTATGTGTATGTATATATATGTGTATATGTTTGTATGTGTATTGTTATATTGTGTACCTAATTTTATTTACGTATATTTATGTTGATATGGATGTTTTTTTTTTTGTTTTTTTTTTTTTTTTTATATATGTATGTTAGGATATGTGTATTTTTGTGTTTGCATGTATATCGAAGTATGTCTATGCCTATGTATGTGTATGTATGTCTGTATATTTATATATGTTTTTGGTCAAATGTCGTTGCATTTATGTGTATGTACGTATATATGTGTATTTATTACTATAGATAAGTATTTTTATGTAGATATTCATGTGTATGTATATTTCTGTATGTGTGTATGCATGTATGTATGTGTATATATATGTATATATATATATATATGTGTGTGTGTATATGTTTGTATGTATGTGTATGTATATATATGTATATATGTGTGTGTGTGTTTACTTATGTAGGTTTGCAGTTGTATATATGTATGTTGACACCTAATATATATGAAATTGTTTATGTGTACGTGTAGGTAGGGAAACTTGGGTATGTCATTACGGCCACATGAGTTAGTATATATGTGTGTACATATGTTTATTTTTGTGTATTGCTGTGTATATATGTATTTATTTGTAAGTATGTGTACACATATTTGTGTGTATATTTGTGTGTATATTTGTGGGTACATATATGTATATGTGTATGTATGTGTACTTGATACCATGGAAATGTATACGTATGTATATGTTTATGTATGTATGTGTAGATATTTCGGTGTGTATGTATGTATGTATATTTATGTATATGTGTGAGTATGTGTGTATGTATATATGTATATGTATGTGTATATGTATATATATGTATATATGTGTATATATATATATATGTTTGTATGTGTATATATATGTGTGTGTGTGTATATACTTATATGTATATGAGGTGGACATCGTAGTTACCGATGGGTGTTGACTTTAATGTCTGTTTTTTTTTGTTTTTTTTTTTACATACACTATTTTAATATATTAAATAATATTAATTTTAATCATTTTTATCTTTGTATATTTACTCGCTTAAGTTAGATTTCAATAGGTTGTTAACATTCATGCAATGACATTTTCTGTCTTAAATATTTATCGGTTGGGGTATCCAACTGTCTGGGTCAATGTCTGTGGATGTGTGTGCATGTATTTATATGTATCTATGTGTATGGAAAGTGCATCCACTTTTAATTATGTATGTATGTACGTGTGTGCTGGTTTCCCTTCTCCCATCCCCCCCCCTTTTTTTTTTTTTTTACATGACAGACCGTGGAGATGTTCTCTGTCTTGTCCCTTTTTTGTGTGTGTATATGTCTTGGTGCTTATGTATTAGAATCTGACTGCGTTTGTTTTACGCGGGAGTTTAGGACCTCATTTACACACCATGAGGATTAAAATGTATACATTGTAAAAAGACCGGATATTAAATATAGCTAAAGTAACTTCAATGAAAAAATAAATTGAATAACATATATATTTCTTCTTTTCTCCTCAGTGATTTTATAGTTGTAAACTTGATAGCGAATAAATGTTAAATTTTGATTTTGTAATTAGCAGTTTTAAATTTTAATATTAAATTTTATCATATAATTTAGTAATTATTCGTTGGAATAAATTATTTTTTAATACTAAACATCTGAATAGATATTATAACATGACTTCGTTATCGAGCCTTTTGAATTTTCCTGTACTTGTGTTCTGATTGGTCCATCTAGCCTTTGTAACAACGTTTTCCCCTTGCGTAGAATATTAATTAATTTGAAACTTTTAAAACCATTTATTTTACCTTCAACGTCATCACTTGATAAGACACCGAGGGTGTTGAAACAAAATGGCTATTTTTGTAGTGATTTTATAACATATTTATGTTATAAATTTTCTTTTCTTTAAAAATAAATAATTATATCTGCTCTATTTTGTATTGAGCACTCTTTTAAGAATAGTAATTGTTGGCCATTGGAATTCATTCCATATACACCAATCATATACTTTGATATATATATATATATAAAAATTTATGTATAGTACAATGTTATATATTATAGTTTTCTTTTTAAAAATCATATTATATATATAAAAATATTTTTTTAGGTATAAGGTAGTGAAAAAAAGTGAGAAGAAAGGATTAGACATCAACTGTAAGAAAACAGAATGCATGGTTGTTAGCAAAAGGATGAGCTCAAAATGCGAATTGCAAATCAGAGATACCAAAATCAAACAAGTGCTAAAGTTTAAATATCTGAGAAGTGTTTTAGCAGGAGAGGAAACATGTGACACTGAAATCTGAAGGCGCATTGGGATAGCCAAAGATGCATTGCAAAAGCTAAGCAGAGTACTAAAAAATAGGAAAACTTTCCTAGAAGCAAGGACAAAAAGTATTAAACTCTTATGTGATATCTGTCCTGAATGAACAATCTCCTAAAAAATGAAAGAGATTCTTGAAGCAACAAAAATGTCATTCTACAGAAGGATGCTGAGGATACCATAGATCAAGCATGACAGAGTTTTAGAGAAAATGGAGACAAAAAGGAAACTTATATTTAACATCAGGAAGAAACAGTTGAGGTTTCTAGGACACATGATGAAGAGGGAGGGCTTAGAAAATCTGATACTCACAGGACAGATTGAAGATAACAGAGAGACAGAGGAAAACAATGTATGGCATACATAGTGAGCTTGAGTAAATGGATGGTGGAACAGTTTAAAAGAAATAACAAACAAAATTTATTACTAGCTACAAGGGACAGGAAGTTGTGGAGAGCTATGATCACCTACATCATGAGGGGACACAGCACATAAAGAAGAAACATAATATTAGTAGTCTTTTCTATCATGTAATGTTTTAATGTTGGTGAAATACTTTTACCATTGTTGGTAATATCAGGTTTTGTAGTTTTTAATAAGCATTCATAAAAGTTAAATGGTTATTCAGTCACCTGTTCTTTACTAAACATCCAGTTTTGAGATAATAGGTAACAGATACCTTCTGTAAACAAATGTATTTTCATTGTATAAATAAAAAGTATTTTTCTTTCAAAATCCAGTTAAGTAATCATTCAATTAAATAATTTTAATCAAATTTTATATTTTTCTAATTTTTATTTTATTCTATTTTTGGATGATTTTTAAATAATTTAAAACTTTCTGCCTGCAAAGATAAATTATAGCATAAATTAATTTTGAATGACAAAATCGTGTGTTAAGTATTAGTTTGCAACTAATTTTGTACTATTTTCTTATAATTAAAATGAAAATGAAAACCTCAAAATCTTTAAATTAATATACCTTAAAGTTTTTATTAAAAAAAAAAATGACCATCATCAGAAAATCGATCACTCCCTTTTATGGACTTCTCAATCCAGGGTACAAGGACGATGCAAAGAACCTAAATGTTGCTTAAAGTATGCTATTTTAATTTATTTTTTACTATTTTATTTGGACATATTTGGGGTTTATATATGCAAATATTAAAGATGTCTGTCCTTGTAGATCCAAATAAAAACATAGAATGACATGCTTTGTGCATTGCAAGGCCACAGATACTGATTCGATGGATGAATAGATAGAATTATTATACATAAAAAAATGAATTTTTTTATGTCGAGTAAATATTATGAGAGGTTTTTTGAAAGTTCTTTGCCCAATCAATTTCCCAGCATCAGATTGATTTTCCTTTTCTTTTTTTCAAGTGCTTGATTGGCCTGAGAACTTTTCAGTACCCCTCATAGTTTTCTTTATGAGTATTATAATAGTATTACTGAAAAGTTCTTTGCCCAATCAGGGAAAAAGAGTTTGAACAATGAAATCATTTCAAAAATATATTCAACCCACAGTTCAAAACACATGGTAGATCATTTCTTAAGTTTCTTTAACTCTTTTCATAAAATGAAAGAAAAAATGATTTAGGGAATTTTGATGTTTAGTAACTCAGATTTTTGGAAGTAGGCTAGGCCAAGAACTTTTCATCACCTCCTAGTGTAGATGAAGAAGGATCAATGTCTCTACCATGACATAATAGCTGTGATTTGATATGAAATTTTCAATTTATTCAAAGATCCAACTCTTATTAGTATTCATCATGGAATTAATTGTATTCACAAGAAAATAGATTGTTGAAAAGAAAACATTTGTTGTTTAAAATAATTTTTTTTTCTTTTTTTCCTTATTCACAATCAAGAAATTTTATTGAGATTTCATGAAGAGAAGTATTTATATAAAAAGTAAAAAAAAAATTACTTTCTATATCCCCACTTAAAAAAGAGAAGTTTCTTTTTCTATTTTTTTTTCTTTTACTAAGTTCAGTCATTGATACAACTAGTACAAAATGTTTTAGATTTGAATAAAAAGTTTGAATTTTCAAAATTTTTCAAAATCAAAGTGTGTCACGTATTTCTATTGAATTTTTTTGCTCATTAAAATCTGTCAAGTGATAAAATCTTTTCAAACATAAATATTTCTTTAAAGACATTTTTATATTTAACATTCTTTTTATAGATACAAGTATTTTAAGTAAATGCTCTGTTTATAATAAACAGTATTAAATAATATTTACCGGCCTAAATGTCCGAGAAATTTTCATAGAAAATATTCGTTCTTCGACAGGATTCGAACCTGTATCCTATACGGAACCATCATATAGCCTGACGTGCCTTACCACTCGGCCACAAAGGATTGTTCGGTAAGGCATGTCAGGCTATATGACGGTTCCGTATAGGATACAGGTTCGAATCCCGTTGAAGGACAAATATTTTCTAAGAAAATTTCTCGGACATTCAGGCCAGTAAATGTTATTTAATACTGTTTATTATAAACAGAGCATTTACTTAAAATACTTGTATCTATAAAAAGAATGTTAGACATAAAAATGTCTTTAAATAATTGTCGGACTTTGTCCATTTCATGATGTGTGACGTCATAAATATTTCTGTATATAATACAAAAATATCTAATTCTCTAAAGTTTGTGAAAATTGTATTCATTTTTATATGCAATTTAAGTAAATTTCCAATCTCACAAAATCTGTAAGAATACTTGATAATGATATATATATATATATATATATATATATATATATATATATATATATATGTATATGTAAAAGGAATCAAAACTGTATAGTCACTTCAAAATTTCATTAAGCTTTTAAAAGTATATATAAATTAAAAGTTTATATAAAACAAAAGTATATATAAATTTTTATACATACATACATACATATACATATATATATATATATATATATATATATATATATATAAATTAAAAGTGTATATGAAATGAAAATATATATAAATTAAAAGTGTATATGAAACAATGGGATGGAAGAGCAAGAATATTATAAAAAAAAAAAAATACTCACCGTAAAGGTGGTGAATTGAAACATTTATAGTAGCAACAAAAATATCAAAAAGGGGCTAGCTGCTTATCGTTTCTCACTCTTCAGAGACAATCGAGGACAAAAATATGTGCACATCTAAGATCCATCAAGTGTGAAAATTTGCATATGCTTGTGAATACTTATGGTTCTGCTATTGTAGCAATAATCCAAACTGTTCCACATATTTCTCTAGGGATTTTTTTTCACCATAATCAGCAAGGTGTATTCAAATTACCATCTGAGAATTTCTTGAGACCATTTATATTAAGTCTAAGCAGCCTTCCCTCTATAAGCAGAAGGAATAGCTGCCAGGCCTACATGTAATCTGCCTTTAATTTTTTTATGCTGATTCCCTGGTAGTAAATTCCACCCCTACTTTTTTTTTTTTTTTGACACTCTGCAAACTTCAAATTCCCGAGGCTCTCTATATCAAAAGCAACCAACCAACACTGAACAAAATTTATTATGAGTGTAGTAGCAATGTTTTAAAATGCATTTAATGCCATAGTGCATTTTTACTATCTATGGTTAGCTCCCTTACATTGTGGACACTTGTTTACAAAAAAATATTGTAGCTACAATGGTTAATTTTATAATAATTATAAGATGATCTTGAAGGAGATTGAAAGTACTTGGGTTAACAAGAAATACAGTGCTTTCTTTGATCAATTTCAACTTAATATCAAGGAGATAATTAGATAACTAGAAAGGATTATTATAAAAATAAATAGACATATGTCTATATTATTCAATGAAACATGCTGCTTAGATATATATATATATATATATATATACTTTTAAAATGTACATTTTTAAATCTTTAATACAATCAAAGGTCATTTAAAAATTTTGAAATACCAAGAATGAGTAAATAGTTTGTAATTTATGAAAGCAAATGTTTTTGAACTTTTTAAATATTAGTTACCTAAGATATTACAAATTATACATTTTTGTACTAAATTTCATATAAGGAAAATCAAAATAACATTTTTTATTCTTTAAACAAACACACAATATTGGTATGGTTAAGTTTGTTGATTTTATGATATGTCAACACTTGTTGGGTTATTTAATGTTCAATTTTGTATGGTGCACCCAGTGAGGATCAAGCTCAGTTGTAATAGTCAACCAAACTAATCTTGCTAACCCTGAGGCACCCATTGTATTGGATCACCATTCTTGATAGTGTAGCAACAAAAGTGGTGAGGATACTAATGTACGTCAACAAATGTAATTAAAAATGTTCTTTCCAACTTACTTTTGTTTTTGTTCAATTTCTAGGTATCATCTGCCATTCAAATGTCCATTGTATCATGAAAATAGTCCAAACTTGAAGCCTTCCTTTATTTCCAATTCTTTAAGTTCAACTTCTTGTAGTGACATGATGAGATTTGCTTGGAATTTTGCATGGCACCAAGGAATCAATGGCCTCTTAGAATATGTGAAGAATTTGTCTTCAAAAACAGATGCTGACAAACCAGAGTAAGTTTCAAATTGGGGAAACTTTTCGGTAAAATGATTTTTTTTTTATTTTATTTTTATTTTTTTTTTAACTGAAAGTTGAGTGCTCAGTAGAAAATAATTCTCATTAATTTTTTTGAATTCTTTCATCTTAATTTTGTTTGCTTTTCATCATATCTACTTGCTCTGTCACTCTACCGCCATCAGTGAAACATGTTGATCAGAAATAAAGGCTAGTCTCTTATTGACACTCAAACTTCAATCTTTTTTTTTTTTTTTTTTTTTTTTTTTAACAGCTTGAACTATAAGAGATTTTACAGCCGGCAGAAGATCAGATGAAAACTTTTTAACCTTTGTTTTCTTCATAATTTCTCAGCACTATATTTGTATTTTTTTTAATTTGTTACTTGTTTTTATGCTCAATTTCATCTAATACAAAGCTCAAGAGCCACTCAAGGTAGAGGATTACAGTCAAAATAGTAATGATGGAATAGATGGTAGGAAGTGAATAATCTGAGGGCTAGGAGGATAGATGATGATTAACCCTTGACCTGAGGAGGTCAGTATTGAAATATTTAGAGAAGCAACCATGCAGGAACCTGTTCCACAAAGTGTCAGTTCTTTGCAGTTGGGGAAGCTGAGTAGAACTTTCTTCTTAAATTTGGAAAACATTTGGTGTTTTTATGTACACAAGTATGATTTTTTTTTTTTTTTTTTAATTTTACTTGTTTTTCATCAAATTGTCAGTAAATGGCCATTAGTAAACATTACAAATGAAAAATAAAGAAATAAGCTCTCCAGTGTAATTAAAAAATAAAACTTAATCAGCGTCCTGAGTTATTGACAGTTGTCCCTATCTTTGTTGTTATCACAACATTTTAGCTGTTGTGCCTTTCGGCTTTCATCAGGTGATTGTCAATCCAGATAAACTTAAAGGAATTTCAAACTGAATTCTTTATTTAATCTACGGATTTAGATTGTTCTCGTTCCACTGTCTACATCCAGGGATATCTCACCTAGTTTCTTATTTAGTATTGCTCAGTTATTGCTTTCTTTTGTAATGACCATTTGTAGGAGAGACACAGATACAATAATAGTAACACTTTTGCACAATACTTGGCCAGACACTGCAATTTCCCATATATATTTTTTTTTCCTTTACCTGTCACATGATCTAGTTATTTCAAGATGAGGTCGACTGTGCTTGATCTATGTTCAAACCCAAGTGTCAGCAGCGACACATTATTCCTATATGACACTTTTCCCTGTTTCTACTAGGGTACACACTTGTAATTACTGTGCCATCAAATTCACGAATCAACACTTTAATCTACTAGACTGTTGTCCCATGGGACAATTCTGAGTGGAGAACTTCCAGCTGATGCTGCTGATCATCACATTTGACTGTACTCACCAAGGCTTCATTTTTTACTGCATTTGCTACTGCTGTTAAAGCTTTACTGTTACTTCTCTTTCTCTATTTATTAATGGCTCCCATATCATATTTATTTCTATACTAGGCCTACTAAAGTCCTCATACTCTAGCATATGTGCTGATTCTTTCAGACATCTTACTCTCAAGTGCTCCTCTCTGCCTAGTATGTCCTGAATGATTGGTTAAAAATAAAGTATAACTAAAAAATGATTTGATTTTCTGCCATTCATAAATCTCTTGCAGCTCAACTGGTAAAAAACATGCTTCCTGAGGTAAAACAGTTGTAAGTTTGAGTTTTGTCAAAACTTATCCTTTATTTCTGGCCTGCAATGTTTACAAATAGCTATAGACTGATAATTTGAATAGTTGGAATAAAAGAAATACTAATAAAAAAAAAAATTAATGGTTGGCAATGTTTCAAAATTATAAAAATCCAATAAATTGACTCCTTCAGTAAATTCTTATTGAAAAGAAAACTTATTCTTTGGTTGGTTGGTTGGATTCAGTCTTTTATCCTAGAGATTTGAACTTGTAACATCTCTTTTAAAAGATCAATTTTATTCTCTGTAAGGTTGTCTGTTCCTCTATTATTTACAAAATATAACTTGTGTCTGAAGACAAACAAAATGGGTAACTATTGTAATGCAATGATTAACATTCCCGAGCTCTCAGGCCAATTCATGACTATAAAGTTCGGTTTCACTTGGTGCCCAGCTACTGTGGACTTGAGACTAAACAGCGCCTGGGGAAAATGATATTGATTCCTAGAACCCTGTCATCTCTTCTGGGAGTCCCAAAATAATTTTAGCTTGCTGAAAAGACACCCATCTTCTAGACAGAATATCCCCATTGCTCCAAGAAGATTAGGATGAGGGGGTATTCTCTAATATCTACAGTAAAAATAGAGAATTTCTTTTTTATCTACTCGTATAAAAAAAAAATATACTGTGTTGTCTATTGGGTTTGGAATCTGTGACTATCCAGATCAGTCAAAAAAGTACACTAGTAATGTTATCATACAAGCAATCAAGAATGTAACTCTCAAATTACCATATGAAAGCCATTATCTAATTAAAAGAATTTACACAATTATGGCTATTAAATTCTTGCTTACAGCCACATCACATTGAAGCACTGGTTCCAGTAGGATCAGCAAAGTTAAGCAACATTGAACCTGATCAGTATGTAGATGGGTGATCACTTAAGAATATCAGGTGCTCTAAGCTTGGATGTGCGAGTGGTGTACTGGATAATGGCTCAATTGTTAATCGGAGAGCCAAGTTCCAATTCCAGTTGGGTTCACTATATTCACTTGCATGCAAATACCATTAGGAAATGTGTGAATCCACCTCTTCTCCCCTCAGCTATGGGTTAAGTAGTAAGACTTGTATCCCTAAACCATTATTATCTCCTAAAAATATCTTACAATCTAAAAATATCTTCTGCCTTTAAATAACTTTACTAACTAAATAACTTTAAATGACTTTAAATGACTTGAGTTAATAAGCTGTAGAAAACGAATCAACCGAAAACAAGCAATGTATTAAATTCTGTTCATTGCTTCATAGATTTTAATTAAGTGTTTAAGTATAGGGACTGCAGCATGAAATATCTCGCAAAATTGATCTAAAATTGGACAGTTTTGTTTTTGTTTTTTTTATCTCTTCAGATACCCTCAGCACTTGCATCTGACCCCCATTGACTATGTACTGCTTCAAAAAAGTCACATTCCCACCGGTCTTCAATTTGCTATTGATGGTATTTCAAACGCCACAAATCACCAGGCAGTCATTGTAGCATTGAACCAAATTCTTATCTATTTGGTGTCCTTAGAGGGCAATCAGAAAGCTGTTTGTAGCACACTCCATGAACTCAAGTGGACAGACAACTTGTGTCGGTAAGTCTTTTCTCTCAACTGAGTATCTCTTAGCCACTCAAATGTAATGAATTCCTTACCTGTTTAATTTTTAATGAGATATGTTTAGCAATCTTAAGACGTTAAAAAGAAAGAAAAGATATTTCTTCAATGAAGTAAAATGATTTGTTCTTTTATGTTACAGTGTGTTAATCTTTGATTTTCTTAGAACTTTTATGTCCATGAAACAAATTTAACATATAAAAGATGAAGGTAAATCTGAATAACAAGTTTAATATACAGGGTGTTCCAAAAAAAAAAAATGAATCATTTAAAATGTGAAATGTGAATAATAAGTCATAAGTTTCTAGGATTTTACATTTTGTATCCAAGGAATTATAAAACAGGAGATTCAAAACGCCTTGCATTGGTTGGCAACACACATTTTAATGACAAAATTTTTTGTCACCCATTACTTAAGTATATTTTGTGGGTGTAAACATGTGTAGCAGTCATTGGAACAGAATCCGTTCATGGAGTTAAAATTCCATGTTTGAACACATGCCATTCTTCCACACCCCCTCCCCCCAGCTATTGGTTAAATAGCTGGCAACTCCATCTCCTAAAAAAAAAAAAAAACAGAAACAACAGCTGCAAGATCTTGTGCAATGAGACTGTGACCCCTATACTCTCCAGGGAAGTCTAATGGCACTAAGAAGGAGAATGATTCCAATCTCCCTCTCTCTAAAATATATATATATATACACACACACAGAGTAATGCCTTGAGTTAAGAGTTTAATTCCTTGCAAAACTAAGCTCATAACTCAAAAATCTCATATCTCAAATCAGTTTTCCCCATTGAAATTAAGGGGAATATTTCTGATCTGTTCCAAGCCCCTAAGAATCACCCTTGTTTTCCTAAAACTCACCCCATTTTTGTATCTGTTGGTTTCTTGCAAATGAAAACGTGTGAATAAACAAGAAATGTAGTTTACGAACAATAAAAATAAGAGAAAAAACAAACTGTAAAGAAATAAACTGTACTAAGCCATGAAGTTCAGACTAGTCATAAGCCAACTGGCAGAAGAGAGAGAGAGGGACAACAACAGCTTACTAGCAACTGCTAGCCTAATCTATGATACCAAATATTAACTTTAGCACTTAATTTAAAAAAATTTTAAAACATTTACATTTTATCCATTACTGTAACAATTTTTTTTTTTTTTTTTTTTTTTTTTTAAATTTTATCATTTTTTATTTATTGTCAATGTAGAATGCTCATACTGTCTTGCCAAATCCATTATGCATATGTCTTCATGTTTTTTTTTTTTAATAATTTCCTGCTTGACCTCAAGCGAAATCACACATTTCGGATTTTTACCACGGCTCTTTACACTTACATTCTTTGGACCCATGGTGTCAATAAAGGAATTTTGCAAAATAGTGGCAAAAAGGCACAACACATCCTTCCAAAGTGAGGTGAACATGAGTACTGCGAGTGGAAAGTCTAGTTCGCTGTGCCAACTAGCAGATATTGTATCCCAATAATTCAGCTCGTATTTCACGGCAAAATATTGGCCAAACTCCAGCTCATATCCCAAAAAAACTCATATGTTGGTACACTTGTATCTCAAGGCATTACTGTGTGTGTGTATGTAAGTAAATATATATGTAGTGTCCTCCAAAATTGAGATCATTTAAAATGTGAATATCTGAGTAACTTCTTATCCTAGGCAAACATAATTAAATAGGCTTTGTGTTGGACAATAAAAGATTTATTTCTCAAAATTCAAAAAAGATATTCAAAGGGATGAAGATTTTATAACAGATTTCACAAAGCTTTACTAATGTTCAATATGTATACAACCTGTGACATGACACATGTCAAGTAGGCAATCCAGCTCCTGCCAAATATGCTGTAGCATGTCTTGCATAACATTCTCCAGAGCCTCAATAATTCTCTGCTTAAGTTCCTCCAGACTTGTAGGAAGAAGAGGAGATATAGACCTGTCCTTTCACATAGCCCCATAGAAAAAAAATTACAAGTCAGGTGAATATGGTGGCCATTTCAACACTACATTTTCATTATCACTGAAATGTCCGATCCATCTTCCTGGTAGATTCTCATTGAGATAAATCCACACAGTCAACTTAGTTTTTACACATTTTGTTAAAATATGAGATCATTTGATTGATAATTGGCTGTGTTATGATGTCAATTTTGGGGGGAACACCCTGTATATTTTAGGATTAATACAAATAAAATTTGTCACTTAATTGATTAATGTTATATTCAGCATCTCAACTCTGCATTTTTGGTGACAAACCCTTTTGAACTCATTTTATCCACTTGTCAGGAGGTATCAGCAATTTAAGAAATGAGTTGTGTTTAATTGATTTAATTTTTCTTTACATCATTCTCTGACATAATCGTCTGAGGATGATTTGAATGAGTACAAAAATATTAACAAAATCAACAATTATGTTTAGTAGACATTTATTGCTTACGTAAGCTTTAATCTAAATATATATTTTTTAATTTTAAATGTTGTTTTATAATGCCAAAATAATCATAAAAAATATATTTTTGTGTACTTATAGTAGGTTTTAAAGTTTATTTTGTTACATCCTCCAAAATTACTTAAATTATGCCATTGTTGATAAAAGCTCTCTTAAATTCAGGAACAACTCATGCAGCTATTGATGTATAGGTGACCAGAAATGGCCAAAAAACGTCTTGTGTTAACTGGCGCCAAAGAAAATAATTTTGTTTTCATAATGATCTTCCATACATGTTAAATAATTTATGTATATAGTAAAAAAAATAATAATTAGGATTTTTTTACAAAAAAAAAAAAAAATTGTTTTATTGACTTTTAAAATTTGCATTCCTCAAATATTTCAACAGTAATGTTTAATAATAAAGAATTTTAGAACAGTCAAACAAACTTTTTTTTATAACTGTATTTTTTTAAATAATTTTCTGTTTCAGGACATAATTTTTACAACTCTGGTTAAAGTTTCAACTAAAACTTCAACTGATTTAATTTTCTCTCATGACTTATCTGAATGTAATTATTTTTTAGTGTCCAAAAGATATTTTATTGAGATTTCATAAAATTAAATAAAGCAGGATTTGTTTGATTCAAAAATGTTATTTCCACAGACATTTTTCCAAAATAGACATGTCCACTTTGTAAATTAATTCAACAAATATATACTGAAAATTTAAATCTCATAAGACAATTTTTCTCTTCTGAATCTGTTGTCAATTCTCAAGTATAAAGAAAATGTATAAATCTACTTTTATATGTTTCGGTTTTATTAAAATTCTAATCATCACTTTTTAAAACAATGAACATTGCTGAGGGAGTCAAAAGTGTATACAGTAATAGTAGTGTCAAGGGAATAACTTTTTTTAAGAACATTTTATTTTTAATATTTGATGAAAATGATTTTGTGATAAAAGTTTTGCTAATTAACCCATAGCTTGGGCTGAAAATGTGGATTCATACCTTCCACAAGGGTATTTGTACATAAGTGAATATAAGGAACTCAACTGAAATTAGAACTTGGCTCTCCCCTTAAGAATTTTAAGTCATTATCCATTACACCACCTGCACATCCAAGATTACAACACCTGGTGTTCCCAAGTGGTCACCCATCTTGGTACTGATCAGGCTGGGCATTGCCTAGCTTTGATTATCATATGGAAACCAGTGTTTCAACGTACTATGATTGTAAATCCTTTTTAAATACAAATATATGAATGAAAGAGTGTGATTTTATGGAGCATCAACTGCTATATGAGGATTATTTAATGCTGAACAAAACCAGATAGAATTCTACAATAATCACTTTGTATCACAATAGATTAAGTACTCATGATCGCAAATATTGAAAAAAGAAATTATTAAATTTTCAAGAAGTTAATAGGAGGAGTTTAATGTAAATTGACTCCTGTAAAATCTCAGAAAAAAGCTAAAACAAAAAAATTATTTGAATTTCATAATCTGAAGTGCTTTTTGCATATATTATTGATTTAGCACTCTATATATGAAACCAGTTTTACTAAGAACACTTCATAACTGGAGACCCATTTTATTTATTTTAGAGTAGTTGATTTGGGAGGTGTATTTAATGTTTAATAACCCTTTATTTTGCAAATGCTCAACTCTAATTAAAAATGGAACAGAAAATATTCAAGACTAAAAAGTTTAAACTGTTTTATCATAACAGAATAAAAGAAAAAAAGAAATTATATTTGTGTATGAAATTTAATCTATTGGTTTTTCATCTTTAAATTTTACTAGCAGACTCTTTGTGATTAAAATTAATTTTCAGTGTAGCAGTTTGGATGGGACTCTGGGTTTCTGATTTATCAGGGTCCAATAATTAATGAATGCCTTACTTGCAATTAATACTCATTTGAAATCTATCTAAAAACTAATTGTAATATTAAAGAATATTACTATTCTTGTAAGAAAAATAACTTTGAAAGCTAAAAAAAAATTGTACAAACAATTGTAAGTCTACATTAATACAAGTTATGTAAATCACAATCATTTTCGAGCAGCTGTTAAAATGTGAAAAAAAAAAAAATTATTTTGAATTTGATAAATTATTCATTAGATCATGTGCCAAAAGTTTGCTTTAATCATGAATAATTCATAAATTTGTGGGAGCAGAAAAAAAATTATAAAAATGTTAAAAATTAAATAAAATATACTTTACCAAATCTGCATTTAATAGAATAAGAAAATATCAAAAAAATATTTATGCATCCAATTTCGCACCAAGCCCCCAGGGAGGATCGAACTCCCGACCCCTGGTTTACAAGACCAGTGCTCTAACCACTGAGCTATGGAGGCATCTGACAATTGTAGACAGAATATGCTATATATTCAAAATAAAGCGAAATTTCGGGTATTCAGGCGAGAAATTTGTCGTCTGGATTTTCGAAGTTATTCCGAAATTATTAAAATGGCTTAAAATCTCAGAAAATTAAATCTTTACTTCATATTTATGAGTCAATTCGCCCATTTTCCATCGGCAAACATAAACAGAACAGTGCGCATGCGCAGACCTTTTAGTCGCGACTGACTTTTTATCGCAATTAAAACGTTTATGAGAAATGTTTTAAAAGCTTTGTCATTCCTTACTATTTCAGTGCTACTAACACTGGAAAAGATAAAGGTAATTGGGAAATTTATTTATTTACTGCGACATTTAGTCTGATCACAGGCTGGGATCTTTAATAGTAAAAAAAAAAACGAAAAAAAGTATTTCGTACGTACTTTCTGGTCACTAAAAAAGTTAAAAAAGAGAAAGAATCTTCATTTTATCCGATAAAAAAAATCACTATTTTAAATGAACATTGAAATTTTTATATTTATTGGGACATTTCAAAGCAGGATGTAATTATATTATTTCACACTCGCCCAATAAAAAGTTTTTCCTTTTCTTTCTTTCTTTTTTGTACACACGTAATTGAAAGAAATCAATCGCCGACAGCCGGATACGTAGGTGTTGCTTTTTCTTTCTTTCTTTGCCAATTTTAATAAAGATGCTGCTTCTTTCAATTTATTATTCTTTTGAATAAACTTAGTGTTGATATCTTCAGTATATTTTTCTTTTGAAAGTCTTAATTTTATGTGTAGCCTCCTCGGTTTGGCAATCTGTCAAGTTTGGGCTTAACTACCGTTTACCGGGCCCACGGTCCAGGAGGAAGACAACGACTTGAATAAAAATAAATAAATATATAAAATGGAATTAATAAACACACCACATGTACAATGCTAGTTGTAATTTAATTATTATTGCGAAGAATGAATTCCGGAAACAACAACCCATGAAGAACCTATCTCCCGCAAAAAAAAAAAAAAAAAAAAAGTCCCGTAGTAAACAAACAAGTTTTATCACTGTCACTGACAATACAAATATAAAAAATAAACTCATAAAATATAAATGTCCGTTTTTATTTTAAAAACTTACCTAACGAGACCACAAAAAGCAGTTCGTTTTTTTTTTTTTTTTTTTTTTTTTTTTTGTTTGACGGAGTTTTTTTGGTTTGGGTTTGTTTGTTTTTTTTTGTATTTATTTTTTTAATTTTGTTTTTTTTGTGTGATTATTGATTGAGTATCACCCCTTTTGTTCGAGAAGTTTTTCGCATACCAAATACTGAAAAGTGATATCAAAATATATTGCTTTTCCTCACCTCATTTTCAGTTTTTTTCCGTAAATTAAAACAAATAATTGAGAATGCGAATTAATTAAAGATCAGATTAAGGTTAGATATAAGTAATCTAAGGGCGGTAATTCAGGGGAAAAATAGCTATCTGAGGCACAAAAAATTCATCTTCTATGTGCCTTATCCTACCAGGACGTTGGCGATCATGGCTCTTTACAATTTCCTGTCCTTTGTAGTTCTTAATAAATTTCGTCTTTTTGTTATCTCTCCTAAACCCTGTTCTCCCATTCATTTACTCAAGCTAATTTTGAATATTATGCATTGTTTTTCTTTGTCTCTCTTGTCTTCAATCTGCCATGTGAGTGTCAAATTTTCAAAACCTTCTATCCTCACTATGTACCCTAGAAATTTCAACTGTCTCTTCCTGATGTTAAGCATAATTGTCCTTTTTATTTCCATTTTCTCTAAAACTTTGTTGTTGCTCACATGTTATGGTATTCTCAGCATCTTTCTGTAGAACTACATTTCTGTTGCTTCAAGTTTCTTCTTCTTCTGTGAAGAGATTGTCTAGCATTTACTGATGTATAGGAGGACTGATATTACATAAAATATTCTTTTCTTTGTTAATAAGAAAATTTTTCTATTTCTTAATACTTTGCTTAACTTTTGTAAGGCACCTTTCACTATTTTAATGCACTTTCTGATTTCAGTGTTGCACTTTACATCCTTTGTTAGAACACTTCCCAGATATTTAAATTGTTGTACTTCCTTGATTTTGGTATCCCCAATATGTAATTTGCATGTTGGGATGTCCCTTTTACTAACAACCATGCATTCTGTTTTTTTTTTTTTTGTTTTTTTTTTTTGCAATTGATATTTAGTCCTTTCACCCTGTTTTCCTTTACTATCTTCTGAAACGGTTTTGTAATAACAACAAGATCAAAGTTTCCTGGAAAGCAAGAAGCTTGAAGAGAGTTCAACAAGTGAGAAAAGAAACTGTTAGTAAAAACTTTACGGTTACATTTAGCCAATTCAATTGTAAAATGATTGTTATGAATTTTGAATGCAATTCAAAATAGCAGGAAGACAAGATGGCAATAACCTTAAAAATTGCTTTATTCAACAAAAAAAATGAAAAACAATGACACTATCCGTGTCTTTCCACATAATATTGCTCTCCCCAGAATACAGCACATTTTATAAGGAAAAAGTATGTTCATTTACATGACAATGATGGGACCTTGTTGTCACTCTAGTACTGCGCTTTAAATGAATAAAGTCTAGGCATGTAGGAACTTTGTTCTATGGTAATAAAGCAAAGTTTATTGGAACAATTACCATGAAAGTATTTATTTATAGAAAAGGCTCAGGGAAGCTACATTATAGTAGTGGGAAAAATATGTCTTTGACTAGTTAAAGACATAATTGAATCTGACAATGTTTGCTCTGTGTTGATGGATCTTATTCAAATTCTAGTAATATAAAAAAATTGTAAAATCATAATACTATTAGTAATACAAGTACCTTATGATATTATATTCCTATTACTAATATAAGTAAGTTATTAAATTTATATGACAATTTAGTGATAGAGATGAGAACTCTTAAGGTTTAAAAATGACATTCTGATAATTTAAACATTGATTTTATCTTTTTTATTTTTTAGTAATTCGAGTAGGTAATTTGAAAGCTAAAAACATTTATTATACAGATATAAAACAATATGACAAAGTACAAATTTTACAAAAACAAAAGCTTGTACAAAAATATTCTTTCATGTGCTTTATTAATGAAAAGGCAACATAGCATAACAAAAAATATAGAAATAATTGGCCCCCAAAAAGATTTACAATAGAAATTTTTTCAAATCATGAAAGAAGAATAAATTTTAAGAGCGTAATAAGTAAACTGCTGAAATTAAGGAATTACTGTAAAGAAAAAACCTATATGTATTTTCCTCAAGCATCAAACATTTATTATAATGGACAATAACTGATTTCATAGGGATAAAATTTCACAATCAATATATCAGCCTACTAATGAACACTTGATGATGATCAGAGGGTACTTGATTGAAACATTATGTCTATAATAACATCTATATCAGCCAATCTGAACAATAGTTTGAAATAATACAAGAATATTGACATTTAGTCATCTCAGAAATAAAATACTAAATTATAACTTTGGCCAAGCTGATAATCTTTTCCACTAGATTTTATATTTAAAAATTTATCTTCAATCTGATATGGAACTGTGAATTTTATTTCAGTTTGTTAGAATGGAATATTTATAAAGGTGTAAGATAAATTCTGGTGAGAAAAATTGTCTATCACAACACAGGGATAACTTTCTTAGTAAATCTAGAAGTTGATTCAATATAATCATTCCACTTCATGTCATTGAAAAATTTTAGATTTAAGAAAGCACAATGAGTAACTCTCCTGGAGATTAGCATCAGCCATGCTGATGGAAGGCAAAAAAATTCTCTAAGACTATTAAAAGAGAGCAGTTTAATTTTGGAAGCATTAAAATTGTCCCATTTAACAACAGATTGAAGGTCATTTTTTAATATCAGCTGCCAATTTGAACTTATTGAATCTATCAGACTTACGATTAAGACCAGAGTAAATAATTGTCATCAGCATAGATACCTAGTCAAGAACTGATAACATCAGAAGATCATTGATGAAAATTAGGAACAATGTAGGTCCAATGATAGAGCCCTGGGTTGGGAGGAAGAATGGTCATTCAAGACAACTTTCATTTCACAATTTGATAAGAAAGATTGAATCAGATCAAAAATTTGGCCAGAAATACCATCAACTTATGAAGATCATCATCATGCCAAACCCTGTCAAACACCTTCAAGATGTCCAAAACAACAGCCCAAGCTTCACCATTCTTATCTAAAGCTTGATAGACTCTTTCAGCAATAACCATTAACACATCAGTAGTTGATCCAGAGAAGCAAAAATATCTGTCTAAAAGAAGACCCTGTGAAATGAGATACTTTATTAATTCAGAATTGATTAGAGCCTCTCTAGGACTTTGCCAAAAAAGACAGAAAAGACTAATAAAAGATTCTTAAAAACAGGAACTATAGAAGAGAATTTCCAACAGGTAGGCAAGCAAGAAAAAGTCAAGCATTTATTGTAAATTTTAGAGAGAACAGGAGCACATTTCTTTAGAACTGTTTCAAAATAGTCTTATTTGATGAACACAGATGTAAATCAAATTATCATGTTGGAATTCAAAGGATCAACTTTTACTTACATCTTTTATATATTATTCATATTTTTATTGTTTCCAATAAAAAGTTTTATTTTCCATTTCATTAAGGATCCAACTTAGGATAATCATGACAACTAGCAGAACTCATGTAAATTATTAGGTGGATTTATGAAGATAAGATTAAAAAAGATTTTAATTTCAAAAAGTCACTTGCAGTTCATAGGCAAATTGGTCCTCAACAGATCATTAAGTAACGAGACAAGGTTTAACCTCTCACTACAAACAACTGGCTTTATCTAAGATGACCCCCCTATCCAGTCCCTATCTTTCTGTTTTATTCTCTCTCTCTCTCTCTCTCTCTCTCTTTCTGTTTCCCTCTCAATATAAAGTGTGACACACACCATACATAAGTATAAGTGTATTAATATATAAATTTAACAACAGTGTTTTGCCATTGCTTTTTGCTAAAGTTGTCTTTTTCTTTTTAATGTGAGAATGTTTGTACATACAATGATTTTTAAGCTCATGCCTTAACCACAAAGTAATATCATAAGGAAATGCTACGATTTCATGAATGCTTCTTTTAGCCCTCATATATCAACATATTTGTGAAATCTTAATGATGCATAGAGTACTATCAACTAAACAATATTAAGTAAATTTCCCAAATAAGTTATTTAATAAATTAAAGAAAAACCTATTGTTCAATCTATGAAAGACAAAATTCCGATTTAATAACCAAACTTTATATAATTTTTTTTTTAACCAGCAATAATAACCAGTAAATTTTATAATTTACTTTATTTTAAACTATTGTTATCTTCATTTAATATAGATATTAATATAGACAATGTTTGGGCCAAGTAATCTCTGCTCATCATCAGATGTCCATTGTTTGCCTGATATAAGATATCTGTTGATTATTTTGTTATTTTATCCCTGCGTTGCTAGTTATTGTTTGTTCCTGCTGAACCAGTGTTTCACTATCTCATCCTGAGATTGAACTCATGACCACTAGATATCAGTAACACATGTTAGACCAACTCCTATATTCACTATATCACCATCTCAAATTTTTGTATTCTTTTGGAGTTTTTTTATATCCAATATCAAACATTTGTTTATTATGATGGGTTTGTAATGCTTTTCAATAATTTTTGTATTTCATTTTTGAGATGAGTATTTGTCAATATTCTTTCATTATTCAATATATCGTTCTCATCTTAGTTGTTATAGATGTTATTATAGACACAAAAAATGCTTTATAATTGTTGACTTCTCTTTCAAACTTAACTAAGTTTGTTACAAAGTCAGAATAGTAAAAGCATCACATGATGATTGAATTCACTTCAGTAATGAATGATTTACCAGAGTAACTTGTGAATATTGTGTATATTTTAATTTTCTTTTTTTCTTTTTTTCACCCGTTCTAGTTTCTTACAAGTTGTACCATCCTCACCACCCGATGAGTGGCTTTTATATCAAGTACTGCATTTCATTAGTTGTGTCCTGCAATTCAGTAGCTCCGTACCTGACCATGTCCTGCAATGGTTTGGAGAATTGCTCTATAATCGCAAAGGGACACTCTTTTGTCTACTCAGCCGAACAGAAGACAACCAAGACCTCCCTGAATATGTAGCTGCCATAAAAAGGTATGTGAACAAAAAGAAAAAAAATACTAAGAAAGCTATTAGAATTTCCATGTAAAATAAATGGCTGGCTGCTTGTTTCTGAGTACACACATCTGCTAGGATGGCTAGCTAATCTCTGCTCAGATCCATTTGTGTTTCTTCAGCACCCATAGAGCTAATTTCTAGCTTATACTGCAAATATATTATCATACTTTAGCAGTTTCTGAGCAAGAGCACATAATCTGGCATGATTAACAGTTTTGAACAAGGACAGTATGATCAATCACTCGGTCACAGTGGCTTATAACATTGTGCTAGCACAACCATTGAAGGATTCCAAATAGTTCCATCTACCCAATTTCACTCACATGGCTTAGGTCAACCTGTGTTTTGGTTTCTAGGCACTTCTCAATGGTGCTGCATGTTGGGATTGCCTCCTCAAAACAATGTTATCAAGACGTCACCTTCCTGACAAATTGACTATGGTGAGATTTGAAATCAAGACTCATGGTTGGAATGCTAACATTCTAATCGCTTGGATACATGCCTACACAGGCCTATTATGTTTGTATATATAGCTGGCCACTTGTATTTGAGGATACCTGTCTACTAGGGCAGTTAGTCAATCCCTATTGCAGATGCTTGCTTGTGCATTTGTGTTTATTCAACACCCACAGAGCCCACCTGTGGTTTATACTGTAACTATGCTGAGCAGACCTTAGTTACAGTTTCTGTGAAAGAGCATGTTATCTAGCATAATCAACAATTTAAACAAGGCCAGCACACTCAAGCCCTCAGCCACGATGACTTGTGACTTCATGCTAGCACAGCTATCGACACCTCCTCAAGGGCTTCGTCTACCAAATTTCACTCAAGGCTTGTATCAATCCCTGGTATAGTTTTCAGGCACTTTCCAAAGGTGCCACATGCTGGGATCGACGCCCTCCAGTCTGATAACATCAGGAAATCTCCTTCCTGACAAATTGACCATTGTGAGATTCAAACCCGGGTCTCATTGTCAGAATGTGAACATTCTAACCATTTGGCCATTACAGGCCTATTATAATATTCATTTAATTATACATATAAGAGGTTTAATCTCTCAGTAATGCTTTTATTAATTCCTGAGCACTGACAATCCCTTTCTTTCTCATTTGTAATACATTTTTATGGTAAATTATTTTCACAGCTTTTATATATTACTATATTTTGTTGTAATGCTTGTAACTTTTTACTGTACAAGATTTATCTTCCTTGCACATTGGAAGATCCTCCAAGATGTTTACAGAGCAGAAATGTAAAAAGATTGACTCCATGAAAGATCAGAGTACAACAATAGTAATTGGAAAAATACATTTAAAATACTATTGAAAAAAAAAAAATGATAGCATGGGTACTGTATTCTCTTGGGTATAATACGACCCTGTATTTTTTAAGCTAAAAATGGTGAATGGACTATATTCTTGATTATAATATGACCCTGTAGTACAGCCATCCCAATATAAAGGAAAAAAAGAATTTGAAAAGTTGTACTGAGTAAAAATTTCTGAAACGTGTACTTATGTGTAATATGAACTCCTTTTTTTTTTTGCCTTTAACTTTTGTTCAAAATTTCTTATATTATGCACAAGAAAATGCAGTAATCTAGTAGCCTCTCTTTTGATTTTTTTGCATTAATTCCTGACAATTGACAATCCTTCCTTTTTTATCTTGATTTTCAATTTGTAATATAGAGGTGAACTGTCAAAGATTTTGTTAAAGAAATTTAGGTAAAAAAATAATGGAATTTAAATGTTAAATCACCAGATTTCCTTTTTCTTTGAATATGAGAAAATATTATTAAGGAGAGAGACTAATAAAAGAACAGAAATTAAGAAGACAGAAGAACGTAGAACTTATGATTACATCTAAAATTCATTTCAATTGTAAAATGATGAGACCTTGCTCCCAATTTAGCCAGTCATTTGTGTGCCATGTGTGATACATGCATAGGTGATCATGTATCTTTTGATACAGGACTGACAAGGCAGATTTTTTCCCAAAGTAGGTTGCCATTTCTTTCTGCAGTAGACCAGTTGCCGTCCAAGGCTATAGAACCCGGTATGTCCTGCTATTTACCCATAGCTTGGGGATGGGGATTCATAACTTTCCCAAGGATATTAGCATGTAAGTGAATGTAATGGATTTGACTGGAATATGAACTCAGCTCTCCAATTCCTCAATCTGAGCCGCTTATCCATTACTCCACCATGCCGCACCAATTTAGTACTACACTTAAATTCCTAAAATCTAGCCTTTACACTCTTGCACCAAGACAAAGTTTAGATTGTTGAATAAAGTAATTTGTTGAAAATAGAAATTATCAATTTGTTTATGTCCTTTATTTTTATATCATTTTTTATTTAGGTCATTGGAAAAAGAAGTGATCAATGTTATCATTCTCTACATCTCTCACCTACCATACAGATTACATGGCATGTAAGTTCTCTTTTATTATTTATTCTTCTTCCTTTACCTTCTGGTCAGAATTTAATACTTGTAACTCATAAAAGGACAGACTTGTTTGTTGTCATAGTAGTGTTATTTAATTATTATTTTTTTTTTGTATCTGCTTTTTGGAAACTAGAGTCAAGTGCTCATTTATTATAAATATTTTGTTCAGCTTTATAAATGATGACAAAAGAAATTTTGGCAAAGTTTAACAAAAGTGTCTGCAAAAAAAAAAAAAATAATGTGTGTTGAAAAGGACTTTTTTTTTCTCAACACCACTTATTACTGTATACTCCCTTGGTAATTTTTATTATTTTAAAAAGCTATATATACAATCTTGCTAAAATTGAAATATATGAAACTGGATTTATACATTTTCTGTTTTTCTCAAGAATTCACAACAATTTATTAGATTGTTCATGTGAAACAACTATTGGGTTGGCCAGAAAGTTTATCTGCTTATGAAGTAGAAAATTTACTTAATAAACCAAACAAGCTTTTTGGCTAACCCAATACAATGAAATATTTATTATAATAAAAGTTCTTTAAATATTTCTTTTATTTTTTTTCTACCTTCCTCATTGATGTTTGATATCAGTATTGAAATTGTATAAGTATTGTCCAAATTTTAAGTGCTTTTGGCTTTCTATGCAGTGAAGCGATTCTGAGAGAACTAGAAGTCCTACCAGGATTTATTATTGGTAGCCACAATCTTATATAAGATAAAATATGCAGATGACACATTGTTGATAACAGATATAGAAAGGAAATTGCAAGAACACTTACAAAAGGTAGTGAAGGAAAGCAAGAAGACAGAAGGAACAGTCCAACATACAGAATGGAAAGTGCGACACCAAAATCAGAAGACACATTAGGATAGTAAAAGATGTCTTCCAAAAGCTAAGCAAAGTATTAAGAAACAGGAAAATTTTGTTAGACACAAAGAAAAGAGTACTGATCTCTTATGTAATATTGGTTTTCCTATATGGCAATGACTGTAAGGCAATCCCATCACAGATGAAGAAAAGATTTGAAGCAACAAAAATGTTGTTCTAAAAAAAGATGCTGAGAATACCATGGACTGAATATGAGCAATGATGTATTTAGAGAAAATGAAACATACTTATCAGAAAGAGAGTTGAAATTTCTAGGACACACAATGAAGAAAGAAGGCTTGGAAAATTTGATAGTCACAGGGCAGGTTGAAAGCAAGAGGGACAGAAGAAAATAATATATAACCTACCTAGCCAACTTGAGTAAATGGATAGTGTAGCAAGATTTAGGGGAGATGACAAAAAGTGAAAAATTATTAAGAGCTACAAAGGACAGGAAATTGTTGAGAGCAATGATCATCAACAACCTGATGGACATGGCATGAAGAAGAAATTTCTAGGTTACATAATAAGGAAAGAGAGCTTGGAAAATTTGATACTTACAGGACATACTGAAAGCAAGAAGGACAAAGGAAAACAGTGCATTACCTACCAAACAAGTTTGTGTAAATGGATGGCAGAACAGAGTTTAAGAGAGATAACAAAAAGACAAACTTTTCTAAGAGCTACAAAGGATAGGAAATTGTAGAGAGCCATAATCACCAATGTCCTGAAGGAAATTGGCACATAGAAGAAGCTATTACCAAAGAAAGATTATATTTGTTTAGTTTTAAATATATTTAAGTTACATGTTAGTTTTGAATTATATATAAAGTGTGTGTATTTTTTGTGTGCATAAGGATTTTTTTTCCTGTTAGATTGAAAATCCAGCAACTAAGAGGAGATTTAATTCTGAGATTGTTGGTCCATTTGAATGTTGCTGAAGCTCCCCATTTCTATAACTTGGCCCCATTAGAAGCGACATTGTTATGTCTCATGCACATCACAGCAAGGTAAGGAATTACTTTATTTTTCCTTTTATTACCATCTACCAACATATCTCTGGGAAGTGAACTTAAGTATTCCATAGATTGATTAGTTTCATTTCTACTTAATGGCCCTTCAAACACTATAGGGTTTAAGGCCAGATAAAAGCTTTGTTTGTATCAAGGTTGTCTTGGTTATAACTTGAGGTTATATGTAGATCAGTGATAGTTTTGAGTACAGCTTAGTTGGAAGATTTATCTTCCTTTCACATTGGTTAGTTGGAGAAAGGTTTTTTTTTTTTTTTTTAGTCATTAGAGATGTTGGTTTCTAACAAGAGTTATTTTGCATTCAGTTTCTGATACAAGTTATTACAGTTTGTGTTTTTACTTTTTGTAGGGATATTTATGAAATTTATAAATATATTAAATGTGTTTTGTAGTTTTGTTGGGAATCTTTATAGTTTTATATTTTGGTATAACATTTCATTTCCTGTAAAAAGGTAAAGATATTGTTTTGAAAAAATTCTGTATTGTTTGCTTGATAATTTGTCAGGAGTTGGGGTAACTGGGATAATGTATATGTTCAACTGTGAGAGGTACTTGATATCTGTTGCATGATGGGAGTTTCATTTTTTAGTAGAATATGAGCGTATCAGATGTCCTATTTGGAGACTGGATAAATCTATCAGGTCATCCCATAAGTTCTGTCCAAATTTTTACCTTTTTATAAAATGAATGAAATTTAAAGAGTATTTTATAATGTCTAATGGCGCTGAACATTATTTTTTTGTTTAGATGCATTTAAACTGATCAAATTTTATTTCAGAGAATAATAAAATTAAATATTGTTTGATTAAAACCCTGCTAACATGGAAGTACCCAAGAATCATTTGAGGCACATAATGCTTTATGAGTTCAAGAAAGGAAACTCAGTAGCTGAAGCGGCTAGAAACATTTACTCAGTTTATGGAGATAAACGTGTGAATGAAAGAACTTGCAGAAGATGGTTTGCAAAATTCAGAGGTGGAGATTTCACCCTTGAAGATGAAGATCAAACCGGACGTACAGTTGAGTTTGATGAAAAGCTTCTTGAAGCAGCCCTCGAAGAAGATCCTGCTTTATCAGTTGAGGAATTGGTAGTGGTTCTTAGTTCAAACCATACAACTATTCATCGTCATCTTCAACAACTTGGAAAAGTTCCTAAACTTGGAAAATGGGTGCCTCATGAATTGTCTGAAAACAACCTCAAATCCCGAGTTGACATCTGTTCTTCTCTCCATTCTCGCCAACTTGTTTCACCTTTTTTGGATAGACTTGTGACTGGCGACGAAAAATAGATCTTTTATCGAAATGTTAAGCATCGTAGACAGTGGCTTGGTAAAGGGGAAGGACACCAGCCACAGCTGAGAAGGGAACTTCATGAGCAAACGGTTCTTCTTTCAATCTGGTGGAATTGCCAAGGAATAATCCACTTTGAATTCTTACCACCTAATGCAACAATTAATGCTCAAATATGCTGTCAGCAATTAGAGTGTTTGAACCAAGCTTTGAGGAAAAAAAGACCTTCTCTAGTGAATCAAAAAGAGGTGTTGTTTCATCAGGACAATGTGCGACCCCCACACAGCAAGAATCACATCACAGAAGATTGAAGAATTTGGTTGGGAGAAAATTCCTCATCCACCTTATTCTCCTGATCTTGCTCCTTCAGTCTACCATTTGTTTCGTAGCTTATAGAATCATTTGGAAGAAACAGCTTTTGTAACACAGGAAGAGGTTAAACTGACATTTGTGAGTTCTTCAAATCAAAGCCAAAAGAATTTTACAGTAATGGAATTAGTAAGTTTGTTAATAGATGGAAGGAAGTCATAGATAATCAGGGAAAATACATTGTTGATTGAATCTGTAATTAAATGTAACATTTGGTCACTTGTTTTCTTTATTCAAAATTCGGACAGAACTTATGGGATGACCTGATATTTCCTTTTATCTTATATACTTGGAGGTGAAAAGAAGCCAAAAGCCCTACATTTGTCATTGAGGCAGCAGAGGGGTGGGCTACAATTGAACAGTCCTGTGACCAATCCAAAACTCTCACACATGTATAGTTCAGTAGATCCCCAAATCCTATTGCAGCTATGTATGTGTTTTGATCTGTGTGTATGTGTGTTAACTCACTATGCAGGTGTTATGGGGAGAGTCCACACTCATTTTTTGCTGTGTATTTGCTTTTAGTTATCCATTTTTTTTTTGTGTTTATTCCCATATTTTTATTTGTATTTTTTTCTTTTTACATATTTTTTTAACCCAACTTCCTTTGAAAGAAGGCTTTTGTAGCCATTTAAAAAAAATTGTCTGATTCCACAAGTAATAAAAAAAATTGCTGCTTGATTATATCAGTATGAGTAAATTCAATTCGGCACAGCTTTAAAAAAAACTCTGTGGTTTTGTAGTTAACAAAAAAAATCTTCACAACGATTAATATAACAACAATATCTAACCTTTAGCAAAATAAAAAGAACTAATCCAATATGGCTGCCTCTTTCATGGGCACCTGATGACTTTATACTGTAACCACTCATATTCAAGTTTAGTAGCCACCAGTGGTTTTACCTTGAAACATTAACATTGGTTTCTTTTATCTTTGCCTTGTAGACCTGGTTGGAGTAGAGAATGCACAGAAACTGAGTGTTCTGACCTTTGCTTGCAGCTTTTGCAATGTTTATTGGAGGTAAGAAAAGAAAATATAGCTTCTCTCTCTATTTCTCTTGTCTACTTATTATTCTCTTTACAACAGGCAGAAAATTGAATAAAGCTAGATTTGATTCATCATTACAGGAAGTGCTGAAAAGTTTTTGGCCCAACCTACTTTTCAAAATCTGACCAAACATCAGGATTTCTTTTTGGGTTCCTTTAATGGTCAATCCAAGAACTTTCCAACAACTCCTCTACTGATTTTGATCAATTTTTTTTCAAGTGCTTGCTCCTTTTCTCCTAGTTTGATATAGACTTAATTTTTTTTTAATTCTATTATTGTACTTACAAAAAAAAAAGATTATACAAGTGATGTAGTGGTTATGGGCTTGGAAAGGAAAATAGGAGAGTCAAGTTTGAATTCCCACCTAGCCTGTTGCATTTACTTTCACACTTAGGAAAAGCATGAATCCATTTCATCTCCCCCTCTAGGTTATGGGTTAAATAACATGGTAGACTCGACTCTCTAACTTAAGTGGCAACCAGTCTAAGAGAAAGAGAACACTGAATTCCAAATTGTGGAGAAGGCAATGGGAAACCATTTCCATATCTTTTCCAAAAAGTTAGGATAATTCACAGATAATAAAAAAAAATAAAATCTATAAGGAGCCATGATTGCTAAATTCTTGAGGAGACATGATATTCTAAAAAAAGAAAAATGAAAAAAACAATGTACTTAAACATATTTTATTATTACTACTTCTTCATCTTGTGCCATGTCCATTCAGGATGTTGACTATCATGGCTCTCCACAATTTTATGTACTTCTTAATAAATTTTGTCTTTTTGTTATCTCACCTATTTTTGTTAAATCATGTGTCACCATCCATCTACTCAAGCTGACTAGGTAGGTTATGTGTTTTTTTTTCTGTCCCTTTTGCCTTCAACCTCTCCTGTGAGTATCAAATTTTCCAAGCCCTCTTTCCTCATTATGTACCTTAGAAATTTCAACTATCTCTTACTCATATTAAGCATAAGTTTCCTTTTTGTTTCCATTTTCTCAAAAACTTCATTGCTCACATGTTCAGTCCATGGTATCATCAACATCCTTCTTATAACCACATTTCTGTTGATTCAAGTCTCTTCTTCATCTTTGAGGAGATTGTCCAGCAGTTACTGCCATATAGGAAGACTGATATTATATAACAGTTAAGTACACTTTTCTTTGTTTCTAACAACATTTTCGTATTTCTTAATATTTTACTTAGTTTTTGGAAGGCATCTTTTGCTATCTCAATGCATCTTCTGATTTCAGTGTTGCACTTTCAGTTCTCTGCTAAAACACTTCCCAGATATTTAAATAGATGTACTTACTGTTGTAGCATACCTATAGACAATAATGGGTATGTCCCCATTCACATAAATACAGTAGTAAATACTGTATGTTGGTCTGCAATTGGAGATCCATTGTGGAATTCACCTAACTCGCTTCTAGCAGTTGACTACTACTTCTAGGCATCGCTGGTGAATCTTATATGTGTTGTTCTTGTTCTAAGTATTATCGTTCATTACCAACCTTGGTGTGATTATTCTATTCAGTAACCTTCCCTAGGTTAAAACACATACTTGATTTTGGTATCTCCAATTTGCATGTTGGGCTGTTCTTTTTGCCAACAACCATACATTTTATCTTCTTGTAATTGATGTTTAGTCCTTTCTTTTCACTTTTCTTCACTTAAGAGTTCTTACAGTTTCATTTCTATGTCTGCTATCAACACTGTGTCATCTGAATATCTTAAGATTCGGGCCACCAATAATGAATCCCAGTAGAGCTTCTAATTCTTTCAGAATCCCCTCACAGTATAGGTTGAATAAGTTTGGTCAGAAGACACATCCTTGTTTTACACTCTTTCTATTTTTTGTATATTTACTGAATTCTTTTTCATCCATATGCAGTTGGTTTGCTTCCCAAATATGTCATTGTTACTTTGCAGTTCTAAATTTGAGTTCAAATTCAAGCTGGAACAATTCACTTTCACTTAACACCAATGCCCATTGGAAAGGCATGAAGCCGTCTCTCCTACTTCCAGCTATGAGTTAAATAGTAGGGTAGACTTGACTTTCTAGCTTTTGTTATCAATCAGTTTAGGTGAATATCAATTCTGAATTTGAAATTGTAAAGAAGGCAACAGGAAACCACTCTCTCTTTCTCACCAGTAATCAAGTTAATGCCCATTTGACAGATATTATAGAAAGGGAAACTGTGAAGAAATGATAATCATCTGCATCCTGAAGGGACATGGTATTGAGGGAGATTTTTACTTTTTACAATGATATTCACTCTACATGAGCCACTCAAAGTTACAGAGTAAGAGACCTAGTTTATGAGGAAGATAACAGTTGACCCTAGACTTGAGCAGATTAAGATTGTATCATCCTCTTGAGAGTCTGTTCCACAAAGCAGCAGTTTGTGAGAAGAAACTGCTTAAGAGGAACTTACATCTAACTAATGGGATATGTAGAGAATGAAGTTGGCATTGTGGTTTTTAGCTATGACGGTTAGAACTGGCGAAATTAAGGAATGTAGTTGGAACATTTCCCATGGAAATAGCAATATAGCAGCAAGAGGCTTGCGATTTTTTTTTTTTTTTCCCCTCTGCAAGAAAGAGATCGTTAGGTAGAAAAGAATTCATCACCCACTATCGAGTGATGGTAATTAAAAAAATATCTTGCTTTAACTTTTTTTGAAAATAGAACCAAAATAGTTTATATAGTGTATCAGTCTCCATATCATTGTGTTTCTTTTTCTCAGATGGAGAGTGATACTCTACAAGTCCTCATTTTGATATTTTCCTGCTTTGTGCCAAACTACACTATATTTAATGGATACCATCTTGTAGTACAAGTCTTGGAAACAAAACATGACAAAACAAACTTAAGCAATGATTTCTATTTTTAATTCCAGGTTGTATCTGCATTCCATATTGGGCGTGGTGGAACTGTAATGTCCTATATGGGGAGAGGTGTCACCAAATCAGCTACTCTGTGTTTGAGACACCTTGCCTTTGAAATGGCCACTTATTCAAAGAACAAAGTAAGTAGACTCCTAAAACATTCAGTTGTATACTTGTAAAATACTATAGATCATATTTGATTAACAAACAAAAAATGTAGTCACTTTTAATATTTACTTTTACAGTCCTGTTCTGTTCTTGCTGTAAATCAGTTTGTAGTTCATCAGATTGTAAAGAATTAGACAAAATTGACTTCTTGAAGTTCTAAATCAGAAGGAAGATGAAACAACTTCAGAATCAGTTCTCTTCCTCCTCTGACTCGTTTTGTGCCATTGTCACTAACTAATCTGTTGCTTGCGGTGGTGTTTCAGTGGGCTACAGTCATCACTATGCAGTGAGCTGCATCGGTTGTTCTCAGGCAAGTACTGCAAAGTTGCACTGTTTCAATTCCTCACTGAAAATCAGAAGTCATCTCTTCATCATGGAAGTTTACTCATCGTAATAAGTGTTAAAACATGTTGGTTCTGTATTGGCACATTATTTTATTGTGTCAGCAAGATGAGTTTAGAGGGCAAGGTGAGAGAGAGAACTTCTCTACTACAATCAACTTTTTAAGGCCATCTACTTGCTAACAAAACAAAAACCTCACTGAAGAAAATTGTAGAGAGACACTACTTTTTTTTTTACCCAGAAATCTTACCTTCTTGATTGTTCCTGATTCTTTAATTTGAAGACCAAAGAAAAGATTTTGCTACATCCTGTTTTATTTTTACTGATTTATTTTTTTTTTGCAGTACTTGTGACTGTCAATTGACCCCATCAAATATATATTTCAGTAATATGATATATTTGCGACAACCTGTGTAGCTGGTTGTTAGGCAATGATTTTTCCTTATCCTTAACCTCAAATTATCTGATGTTATTGTAGACCCACAATGTTACATTTCCTCTCTTTGATTCTAAAAAAAATAGACAAAGCTAACTTCTCAGTTATAGTCACTTTAGAACATGTTCTTGGAAAATACAGGAATATTCCTCCAGCTATTTAAGCAGGGTAGCTCACATCCAGTCCAAGATAAAGACTAGTTTGATTTCTAAGCCATGGGAAACCATTACCTTTCCCAAGAAATCATGACAATTCGCAGAAAACGGAAAAAAAAAAAAACTTTGGAGAGTCATGATCGTTTCTAACCTGAAAACACATAGTATTTTAAAAAAAAAAAGAAAAATCTTTTAGAATACAAGTTTAAGAAAAAAAATAATTTCATAGCTTCAGATCCAGTTTTATTCTTTTTCCACTTATCTCTTTTATCTCTTTTCACTTTGTTTTGTATTGTTGAACTGCTATGTAATATTTAATCTCCTTTAAGGCAATGAATATCAGACAATCTCCTCTCAAAGAGACTTGAAGCTATGGAAAAATGGTTCTACTATTGAATATTGTTAGAAACAAAATATGTGCTGAAATGTTATGTAATATCTAATCTCCTATATGATAGTGAATGTTGGACAATCTCCTCACAGGTGAAAAGGATACTTGAAGTGATAGAGATGTGGTTCTACAAACAAATATTAAGAATACCATAGAACATATGAGCAATAAGGAAGTTTTAAGGAAAATAGAAACTACAAGACACAATTGGAAAGGGACAGCTGAAATCTCTGGCACACATAATGAGAAAAGAGGGGTTGGAGAATTTAACACTCACTTGTATTATTCGGCATGTAACCTACTTGACAAGTTTGTATAGATGGAAGAACAAGGACAAAGAGAGATTGTAAAAACTCAAAAGTTAATTTTAGCAGCAAAAGATAGAAAGTTGTTGAGAGCTCACATCCTAAAGAGACATAGGACATAAAAGAAGAATTCTATCCACTCTTTTTTTTCCTGCAGCTTATTCTTCCCCTGCATGTATTCTAACAAATTACAATAGATGCTGCCAAGTGTAATGTTCAGTAGGTAATACGAATAAACATCAAATTATTGACAAACTCAACCATATTTTTTTTTTAATAAATATTGATGGGCATGTGGTTAGAACATAAATGTTCTAACCATAAGTTCTAATTTCACTATGGTTGATGTTTCAGAGAGGTGACTTTGATAATGAAGTTGCAAGTCATCATGACATGGAATTGTTCAGAAGCCATTGATGACTGCTAGCATGAGTGGCAAATCGTCATGACATGGAACTCTTTGGAAGCCATTGATGACTGCTAGCATGAGTGGCAAATCGTCATGACATGGAACTCTTTGGAAGCCATTGATGACTGCTAGCATGAGTGGCAAATCGTCATGACATGGAACTCTTTGGAAGCCATTGATGACTGCTAGCATGAGTGGCAAATCGTCATGACATGGAAGTCTTTGGAAGCCATTGATGACTGCTAGCATGAGTGGCAAATCATCATGACATTTAATTGTTCAGAAGCCATTGATGACTGCTAGCATGAGTGGCAAATCATCATGACATGGAACTCTTTGGAAGCCATTGATGACTGCTAGCATGAGTGGCAAATCGTCATGACATGGAAGTCTTTGGAAGCCATTGATGACTGCTAGCATGAGTGGCAAATCATCATGACATTTAATTGTTCAGAAGCCATTGATGACTGCTAGCATGAGTGGCAAATCATCATGACATGGAATTGTTCAGAAGCCATTGATGACTGCTAGCATGAGTGGCAAATCGTCATGACATGGAATTGTTCAGAAGCCATTGATGACTGCTAGCATGAGTGGCAAATCATCATGACATGAAACTCTTTGGAAGCCATTGATGACTGCTAGCATGAGTGGCAAATCATCATGACATGGAACTCTTTGGAAGCCATTGATGACTGTATTAACACAATGTCACAAATCATAACCAAGAGTTTGAATGTATTGGCATTGTTTGAACTGTTGATCATACCAGGTTATGTGCTCTCTCCCAGAAACTGTAACTAAGGTCTGCTCAGCATATTTGCATTATAAACCACAGTTTGGTTCTCTGTGTGTGTATGTTGAAGAAACATAAATATGTCTGATTAGGCATCTTTGATAGGGACTAGCTAACCACCCTCGCATTCAAGTATACTTGAAAACAAGTAACCGGCCAGTTAGTATTGATTAGAAACAAGTTCTTCTTTTTTTTTTCTTTTTTTTTTTTAATGGTTTTTGTTACTTTTTATGTTTTAAATTTGTCTGATTGTCAAAGTTTCTATAATTTGTTACTTATTCATTTTTTATTCTTGATGAAATTTCTGCACAATTTGTCTTTAAGAAAATCAGGAAAAAAATTATAAATCGATTCTCTAAAGTATTTTTTAAAAACCATCAAAAAATTAGGGATCAGTTTTTATTCTTTAAAGCCTGAGGGTTTTGGCATCCTTCTTTGAACTTTGTGAACTGGCACTACAGAATCACAAAGAACTGTACCAAATAACAGAAACCACATCACTTGAGGACTACTAACAACAACAACTAAAATGGATAGCACATGTAACTCAAAGAGAAAATAATGACATAATCAAGATGTTGGCATTCCACACTACTTCAAATAAAAGATTAGGAAAGAAACTCCCACCAATATTGGAAAGAGCAATAAAAGCTACTGGACTTGAAAAACCTGTTTTCCTAAAAAATTGTTTTAAGAGAAAGATTTGATAAATTTCAACCAAAGACAGTACTGGCTGCACAGTCAATGAAGGTCAAATGTTTCCTTGTAGGGAAATGGTTAATATTACCATTTAGTTAATAAAAAGTAAATCATTTTATTTATCACATTTTTTGAGACAACTGCAGAAATAGAATTTACTTAAAAACGACAAAATGTGAGACGTAACTTTGGAATTTGTTTCAAATTTGATTTTATGATGAGATGTAGGAATCCTATTTTTCCTTTCTTCTTTGTTTATTCCAAATTGTCCCCAAGTTATCAAAATGCAATTAAAGACAGAAATTATTTTTATTTCTTCTCTTGAAGGAATGGCCCGAAAATTGGTTATACTTGAAACAAGAAAATCATGCTTTAGTGGAAACTGGCTTGAACTGGATGTTAACCCTTTGGCCTTACAGAGATCCTGAAGTAATTATCATTCAGTTTCCTTTATTTGTCATTATGTTATTAATTATATCTTTTTATTACCTTCTCTGATCATATTTATGTTATTCTGATTGGTTTTATTTACTACTTAATGATTCTGCTGTCAAGTTTTATCAGAAATGTACTTATTTAACTGAAACTTTTATTGAATACTTATTGACATTATTGAATTTTACACATACACACACAATAGCCCTATTATGTTAGTAATATTTGCCTTGATTTCTAGTCACTGATATATAATCCCTTTCTTCCAGATCTTTTATTGTATTTCTATAGTAAAATTATTTTCTACATATCTATATTAAAATTATGCTCAGTGCATATCTATATCAGAATTATGCTCAGTGATTTCTTTAGTAGAAAATTATTAGCAATGTTTTCTATAGTAGGAAAATCATTATCAATGCTTTCTATAGTAAAAAAAAAATCATTAACAATGCTTTCTCTATTAAAAAAAAAAATCATTAGCAATGCTTTCTATAGTAAAATCGTGAGTAATGTATTTACATTATACATATATTTTACTCCTACTCTGTTAGTAATGCATGCATTAACACTGACAATCTTTTTCTCTGATTTTCAATGCACAACCCAGTGAGTTAAAGCTTGCTCTTACGGTTTTTGAGTAAAAGATGGCAAAACAGTGCTCAGTATTCAAATTTTTTCCCTTACTACCAAATACATTTAGTCTGTTAGTACAAAAATGACTAAAACCAAGCAGGTTAGTGGTATGGTAGGGTCAGTGGACAGTGAGAAAAAAAAATGGAGAAACTTTGCCTACATATACTAAGTTCAGGTGCAATCGGTGCTAAAAACAACTATTGCTATTGTTTAATTCCTACCAATTCCTAACCAAAATTTGTTGTATCTCTATATAATCATGAAAGTGAATGAAAGTTTTGAGGTATTGTTTAATAAATCCTTTCTGTGATAATTAATTTGCAGTACCTTTTCATAGTAAAATAATTTGAAATGAATTGCTATATTTAAACAATTTACAATACATTTCTATGTATCGTTGGTGTGATTCTAAAAGTGTGTATGATAACATATGCTCTTTTCGCATTTTTGAAACAAGCAAACTGATTCCTATAAGAACGACAGGCAATATACTGATACAAAGACATTTTATGAATTTAGGCTTCAATTTAAAAAAAAAAAAAGAAAATCATACTTTGTATTTTTAAATCTTTATGGTATTTTTTAAAATTTTACAAAAAAAAATGCACTTATGCCCTGTTAGTATTACACCAATGATCAGTGGTGAACCTACATATTTTAAACACTTAAAAAAAAAAAAAAAAGGAACATTAATTTTGTTGAAAAATTCACTCAAAAAAAAAAGAAGTTTTTCAAGGGCTCCTCTGGGATTAAGGGCCCTGAAGCTTAAGCTTTATTAGTTTAATAGTAGATTTGCAACTACCAATGATTACTTTTACTATTAGGTTGGTGCAAAAATAATGTCGTTTTCTCACACATGTTAATATGTGAAAAAACGACATTATGTTTGCACCAACCTAATATTTTCTGTGTTGCTATATGTAATCATTAGAGTGAATGAAAGTTTTGATGAATTTAATAAATCCTCCCCATGATATAACAGTTTACATAAACAATTGCTGTGTATATAACTATAAACTCTATACAGATAAATATAAAAGTAATTTATTTACATTGTGTCTAGCTTTAAAGAATCTGCTTGAAATCATATTTAAATGACTTCTGAAAGGTTTCCTATTTATTTCAGGTCAGATGTGCTGGGTTAGGCATTGCTGTAGCTTTAAGTTCTTGCAAAGTGGGACAGTCAATGATCATAGCCAACTGCCAACATATCCCAGGTGGCATCTGGGCTGTTGCATTTAGCATCCTGCTTGATCATATGGAGAGCAGTTTTGTTAGACAACAGGTAAAAGCTTGGTTTCATTCAGTTAATTTTTAATATTTAAGAAAAAGGAAGAATTTGGTTTGGTTTGTTTTACAGCATATAAACCTCAATGGGTTATTTAATGCCAACAAGATTTTTATTGATGCTAATACTTTTTCCAAAAATGGTAATAATTTTTTTAACAAAAAATTTATTGCTGATATTAAAACCTATTTTTAAACTTTCATAATGTTTTGGCCCCAGTTTGGGGGTTAACTATTTGCCCATAGTTGGGACCCTAACAAGGGCTATGACCCTGGGTCAAGGTGGACCTGGAAACGCAAGCAATTAAGAGGTGGTTCTGCACTTCTCAAAACCTCCTGATCAGTGGCCTTGTTGTCAGATGTAGTTTATCGTCTTACCTCGGATACGAAGAAATTGGTTAATATATCTTTCATGAATTTAGTCACCTTTCAGGTTTATTTAATTATTGTAAAATGATTTAATTGTAAATGATTTTATTTATTCTTGGACCCATCATGCACATGGCTTTGTGCCAAATATAGATTTATAATAGATCAGTATATCAATCCTAGATTAGTAAAATAATATATCAATAAAAAAAGATAATTTCTGATGACATTGGCACACTAGTAGATTAATATCAATGATAAAAAAAATAGATAAAAAAAGTAATAATAGATCAATAAAAAAAGACAATTTCTGACAGTATTGGCACACTATAGCAAAGAAAACAGTGAATTACTTTGTCAACTCATTGGCTCAGCATTAAGCTAAATTTTTTCCAGAACTTTCATGACAACATCAGACCAACAGATTAAATTAAAATTCAAAGAAATATTCACAAAGTATTCAAGTGGAATTGTAGAGAAGTTACAATAAGTTGGAGGGGTTATCAGTCATGGATGAGATGTTTATCTTACAACAACATCCATTCTCACTATGTCTGTATAATTGATTTGAGTGTATATTGGCATTGTGTAATGATTAAAAGAAATGCAAAGAATGTTGATAAAATACAAAATAAATCTTCATATAGCACAATATAATAATACAGAAGAAAAAGGTGAAAGTTGAAATGTCAAGAGTTCAAGTGTAAAAGTCCTGGCACATGCAAGAGATAGACAGAAAGAGTCTGGTAGGAAGTAAATATATACATGTATATGTATGTATGTATACAAATATAGTTGTCACTGATTGACCATGTAGTGAAGGAAGGTATGTTTGGTAGTGTAGCAAGGACTGTAATCCCCCTGCATCTTAGTGGCATTAGCACCTTGCTTGGGGTGAAATGATTAAAAAGAATGAAAAAAAGACAAAAAAAACATTTTTAAACTTTTTAAAAAATTTCATTTATTCATTATGAAAATTAAATGATAGCATTGTAGTTGGGCTGGCTTTGTCTTCTGGCAACCAATACTTTTAGACTCAGTCTACCACTGCTTCATAGAATCTTAGAGAGCAATGGCACTTACTTGGTGTTGCCCTTCTCCTCTCTAAGATTCACATGACAGGTTTGTATTAGATTACATAGTAGGAACACTAGGAAAAAAATTCCTCACCTGATTTCTTTTCTTTGTCTACCACTGTGACATGCCAGTGATGAGACAGTCAACATATTTGGCAATGAGATGAATTGTGTAGGGAGAGGTGGATTTATGCCTTTTCTAAAGGCATTACTGCAAAATGAACACAATCAGACAAAATTCAATCTCTCTTTATTGATTCCACCACACCCCACTTCATGCTCCCAAAATAGATGTGAAAAAATTATGATTATTTAAACATAATGTTTCTCTTTGTCTCTGCTTGTAATGAGTGCAAGCGTGTCCTCAAAGAAGTGAAGTTACTGTTTGCTGATAGAATGAAACAACTGTATAGCATCTTGCAAGTTTGGTTCTAGAGATTGTTGGTGGCTCTCAAAGAGTGTGCTGAACAACAGCAAATCCTCAATCCCTCCATTTCGAAGTCCTGACAACTACAGCAGATAAGGTTGAATTCTTTGCTCGGAAATTTTCATCCAACTCAACACTCTACTCACACCTGATTTCCCCAATAGGACAGGTTTTACTGAGTGATATACGCATTATGCTGTTACTGGCCTCAGACATAATTTCTAAATTAGGCTCTCACAAGGCAAGCAGAGGTGATGGGATTCCAGCCATCATCCTAAAGAAATGTGCTCCCAAGCTGGCTCCAATCCTCTCCAAACTCTACAACTATTGCCTCACTGCTTCCTAGCTTGTTGGAAGTCCTCTGTTGTAGTTTCTGTTTTTAAGAACTCTGGAGAACCTTCTGAACCCTCTCTATCACCCTATTAGTCTCACATCTTTTTGACAAAGTATTCGAGGCTTTAATCAATGCTGAAATGGTTAAGTACCTTACCTCTCATGACCTACTTTCTGACAAAAATATGGCTTCCATTTTGCCAGGTCTACTGCTGATGAGCTATGGTCATCACTGAATATATATATTGAGCTCTTGATAGTAATGGCGAAGCTTGAGCTATAGCTCGAGCTATCTCAAAGGCGTTTGACAGGGTTTGGCATGCTGGTCTTCTATATAAGCTACAGGGTTATGGTATTAGTGGATGATTGTTTGATTTAATCTAATCATTCCTATCAAATCATGTCATGAAGGTTGTTTTGAACAGGCTCACTTCCAGATCCTTTCACATGAATGCAGGTGTCCCCCAATGTTCTATCCTGTTTCTGATCTTCATCAATGATCTTTCTGATGACATCAATTCTCACCCATGTGGTCATTTATGCTGATGACACCACCATTTACTCTTATCTCAACAGCAAATCTACTAGAGCTGACAAAGTTAACTTGGCCACTGCTCTTGATAAGGACCTCCAATCTGTCATTAGCTGCGACAGGAAATGGCTCATAAATTTTAATACCTCCAAAACAAAACTAATCTCATTTAACCACCATAGAGAATCTTTCCTTACCGCCATCAGCATGACTGATGCTAGACTCATGGAGAGCAATACACTGTGCCTTCTTGGCCTCACGTTTTCAACTGGCTTGAAGTGGAACAACTACATCAAATCAATGGCTGCATCTACTGCAAGGAAAGTTGGATCACTGTGTTATGCCAGAAGGTTTTTCACATGAGTCCATCTTGCATGTTTACAAATCTACCATTTGTCTGTGCATTTAATACTGCTGCCATATCTGGTCTGGTGCTCCTGCTACTCATGTCTAGGTTCTTGACAAAATCCAAAGAAGGATCTGTAATGTAATTGATCCTGACTTGGCATCTCAACTTTAGTCTCTTTCTCACCAATGTGACATAGTTTTCTTGTCTTTTCTACAAACATTTTCATTGCAACTCCTCTGATGAGCTTTTTTCCCTGGTGACTGGATTAGTGTGTTACTAGATTGGCATCTAGATCCCACCCTTTTATTGTTGAATTAGTTAAATGTAACTATAATTTCTACCCCAAAAGTTTATTTTCTCACACTTCCCACCTGTGGAACCCCTTTCCATTTCCTTGATTCTCTGATAACTACAATCTTTAAAAATTCAAATGCAATGTCAATTGCCATCTTCCATCTTCTTGAACCACGTTCAGCTTTTATGGTTTCCTCAGTCCCCCTTATACCCAGTCTTTTTCTCCCATCTTTACTCTTTGTAACATCCTGCGTACCAGTGGCACACCTGTCTTTTGGGGGGGGGGGGTGAAACAATTAAAAAAAAAAAATTCCTTACATTGGAAGTTTTATTTTTTGTTTGTTTATGAAAAAGATTTTCTTTTATGGTCATATGTAAGCTGCTAGACCTCGTTTTCATGATCAAACCAAGTACAGCCCATTAAATCTCTGTTTTGTTTGACAGGCTGCTTATCTCCTTGTGAATTTAACATCCCAAGAATATTTCAGCTGTGATACCAATGCAAATCAAGGCTCAAATGTTGATGATTCTCAGTATCAGGTAAATTAATTTTTGTTTGAAATTTAGAGCTGGGTCATAAACACTATTTTATGTGTTATTTGTCCAGTTATGCTCAACTTTGGTGGTCTTATCATTCCATTTTGGTGCATGTATTCTTTGGCCTTCATGATAATCATTTACTTGGTTGAATTGGGGGGGGTTCTTAATATTAATACTTCTAGATATGGATATTAGGGACTTCTGTAGCCATACCAATATTTTTTTTTACTTCTTTTGACTAATAATCTCATCTTTGATCGTTTGACCAATGCATCCTTTGGCCTTCCTTTTGGGAATTTTAACTTTATGTAGCGGTAAGCAAGCTTTGTCTAGTTAGATCAATTATGAATGAGTAGTGAATTCGACCCTCATTGGGTGCTCCACACATTCCACTTAGAAAGTTATTGGGCACTTTGATGTAGGTGTAATGATTAGCAAGCTTATCTCGCTATATCAATTACAACTGAATATTGAGTTCAATCATCACTGGCGGCCCCATACTTTCAGCCTTATGCCACATCTAAGCTAGGCTTAGAAAATCACTATTCTTTGGCCTTCTTTAGGTATATAAATGATTTTCTTTTTCTTTTTTTCTTTCTCTTTTTTACTTGGTTCTGGATTTAGGCATCAAAGATGCTTGCTGATAAAAGATATCTGGAAGTCACTCCAGCTACATGCACTATATAGAGCAACACATTTAAAGCAATACAATTTTTCTTCTATGAATTTTTTTTTCTGAATTGAACACAGGTCTCCACAAAACATTGAATTTGATATTAGGCTAGCTTCTGCAGGAATGTTCAATTCACAGATCTAGAAACATAAATGAAAGAAATCAAATGAACTTGAAGGCTGAAGAATATATCAGCCAAAATGTAGTGATAAAGCAAAGACTAACCTGAAAAATTCATGAAATAAATTCAATTTTATTTATGAAAATCTTTCTCATAAGAATCCAACTTACACATTTATAAGTCTACCATTCATCTATACATTGAATACTGTTGCCATATCTGATCTGGTGTTCTTACTGTATATCTCAAGATTCTTGACAAAATCAACAAAATTTACTTATAAATCTTGTTTTTACTCTACTTGGTGCTCAACTGGTTCCTCTAAGGCAACCTCTGTCTTTAGTTTTGCTGTTTATGTAACTTTGTTAGATAAGATAATCTTTTTACCAGTTTTAAAATATCATTTTTCTTACTAAAAAAAAGAATTGTTTAAAATTCTTTCACTCCTTGAAAGAATTTTGATCTATTTGCTTAAGAGCAGCAACAAATGACTATTTATTTTTCAGGAAAAAAACCTCTTTGGATTTCTGTGTATAATATAATCAATATTCAAATATATGAATATTGTTTATAATTATTTTGGAATGATAATGAATCATTCCAAGAACTGTCTAAATTATTTAATTCATTCATTGTTGTTTTTATTGTTATTATAATGTTTTTAATCTGTGAATTGATATCTTATATTCTTTGGAAAATTTTCATGATAATTGTTCTAATGGACTTTCCTCTTTGTTACCTAGACTTGATGAATTTAAACGTACTACTAGATTGGTGGCAAGATTTGATAATTTTACAGTTGAAATGGCTAGAGGTAACCATAAGTTCTATGCTAACAGTTTCTTCTCTTGCACTTTTCACTCATAGAACTCTCTTCCAGCTTCTTCTTTCCAATCAACTTTGATCTTCAAAACTTTAATGCAATGTCAATCATTATCTTGTCTTCTTAATTCCTGTTCTTTTATTATTCTCTCTTCTTAATAATGTTTTATTTTCTAATATTCTCTCCCATTCAGGAACATCTTAGTGGCTTTATTGCCTTGCTTGTGGCAACCTGAGATATAGAATATTGCTTGAAATGTTAGACATGCAGTTTTTAATGTTGGTTATGCTTTTCTACAAAAAGAGTCTACTTTGTCCAAACCAATTCTGTACCTTAAGACGGCTGTAGAATGATTAGGTTAAAATTTTGTCTTATAAAAAGAATGAGATCAGTAGTCCAAACAATTCTAACAATGATAATGTCTCCTCTCAAAATTACAGAAGCTATATAAAAAAAATAATTGGTTGTCTAAATAAAAATAATGTCTTTATTTCTGAAATTATATTTTTATTATTATATATTTTTTTTATTTTCTTAGGCATCTTCATTTGGCCTTGCAGCTTTAACAGCTTTACTCCGACAATGTGATTTTTATCAATCTTTGGTACAGCTCCTATCAATGTATTACTCGAACCCAACTCTCTATCCATTGACAACAATGGAGTCTCTTAACAGTTGTTTGTCTCTTTCTGGCCAAGAAAACATGCCAACAACTTTGATTGGTAAGTTTTTACAGCAACATTTATAGATACTGCTGTCTTGAATTACTAAACATAGCCAATTTTTTATGCTAAAATATTTATGAATATATATATGATTTAGTGAAATTAATGTTGACCAATCTCCTCAAAGATGAAGAAGAGACAAAGCAACTGAAATGTACAGGGCGGTCCGAAAGTCTTGTCATCCCCAACCCCACCACCACCCACCCCACTACCAAAAAGTAATGAGAACAGTAGAACAAGTAATACAAAGCACATGTACTGGATTCAGTTTATTCACTTTCACTGAGGCTGTCACACATCGAGAAGGTCTGTATGAACACCATCATTTTTTTGTTAGCCATCTGAAAATGGAAAATTATATTATGTAGAGGTGACAGGACTTTCGGACCACCCTGTAGTTCTACAGAAGGATGCTAAGGATACCATGGATCAAACATGTGAGCAATGACAGTTTTAAAGGAAATGGAAACAAAAAGGAAACTTATACTCAACATCAGGAAGAAATGAAATTTCTAGGGTACATAATGAGGAAAGAGGGCTTCAAAAATTTGACACTCACAGGACAGATTGAAGGCAAGAGGAACAGAGGAAGAAAATGCATAACATACTTAATGAGCTTGAATAAATGAATGGTGGAACAAGGTTTAGGAGAGATGATAATAATAAGACAATTTATTAAGAGCTACAAATGACAGGAAATTGTGGAGAGCCATAATCGCCTATGTCCTGAAAGGAGATGGCACATAAAGAAGAAATTGAACCTTTGAGTAATAAACTCTTGAATTTTGATTTAGCAAGTTTTTGACCATCAGCAGTTTGTGATGTAAAGTGAAGGTTTTAGAAGCACTTACATTCATTTTATATACTTAGAATTAAAGGCTCACTACATTATGTTTAGAAAAGGGTAATTATATTGCTCATCTAGTGTGAAATTGTTTTTGTGCTGAGTAAATTTGTATGGCATGTTGTTTATGCATTGTTTTTTTCCTATAATAGCATACGTCATTGGTCACTGATACTGGATGGTAAATAAAGGTTAGTATACAAGTTGGGAACCATGACATCCAAAAAAATACAATCTTATTATATATCTACAGTAGGAAATAAGATTGCTAACAGGAAGTCACAGGTGATTGTAACCAAGGATATGAGTGTACTGGCTTTGTTTAAACTGTTGATCATGCCAGATGATGTACTATCTCCCATAAAATGTAACTAAGGTCCACAGGTAGGCTCTGTAGGCATTGAGCATACACAAATATACTTGAGCAGGCACCGGCAACAGGGATTGGTTAGCCACCCTAGTAGACAGCTATCTTGGATATGAGCAGCTGGCATGGTTGAAATGTTTGTTTATACAAGTTCATTTTGTTGAAAATGTACTTGAGTATTCATGAGTGAAAATAAGTTCTTTGTTGAATTGTAATGTGGTAAATTCATATAGTCCTGATGAACAGTGGAACTTGTATACAAATCATCACTAAAGATGGTGAAAAAATGGTTGGTTCTTTGTATTACTCCAGAAAGTACCCAACTCCTTCTGCTGTGCTCTATCTTTACAAGAGCCCAATCAGATCAAAAATGTAATACTGCTGCCATAATCAGGCTAGAGCTGCTCAATCTTTACTTTCTATCTTCAACAGAATTCAAAAGCCTTTACACGGCCTTGTGAGTGATGAATTATTGCAACCCCTTTCTCACCAACACAATGTTGCATTCACTCACTACTCTGTTGCTATTTTCATGGCAAATGTTCAGACAAACTATATTCTTCATTTCCACCAGTTTATTCCTTTCATATTCCATTAAACTGTTATATAACTACTTTCTCAGATCAATGGTTAAAAATGGCTTTGGGTGAATGATGCCTGTGGGTCTCAGTAAAGACCATCCTTCTTCAAAAATCAGAAACTGCCATTACAGAATTACAAAGAAGTGTACCAGAAAACAGAAACTACATCAATTGAGGAATTTTAACACTAGCAACAACTAAAATTCATGTAACACGAAGAGAGAATAATGATATAATCAAGATATTGATGTTCCACACTACCTCAAACAAAAGGCAAGAAAAGAAACCGCCATCAATGCTGGAGAGAGCAATAAACCTATTTTCCTAAAAAAACTTCTTTTAAGAGAAATATTTTATAAATTTCAACCAAAAACAGCACTAGCTGCTCAGTCAGTGAATGCTGAATGTTTCCTTATAAGGAAACAGATAATATCACCACTGAGGCTAATGTTCCTGCTTTAAATGCAAAAAACACATATATTTGCTTCTATTTTTTTTTTTAATTTATAATTTTCAAGTGTTGATTTTTTCGCCGCCAGTTAAATCTTTTGAGAATATAGTAAAATTTCAGTTGCAGTAATTTTAGCTTTTATTAAAGAATCTAGCAATAGTCAAAACTAAACCCTTCTGCGTCTGCACATTTAGAATGTTATAAAATCATAATTCTTTTCTATTTCATTTGAAGATTGGTAAGACACATTGAGAGAGTTTACAGAATGAGAAATTTGACAATTTGAATTTGACTAAAAATACTGAAACAAAAAAAAGTTTTTACTAATTTTTTAAAATTTTATTTTGTAGCTGATACTTCAAATTCTATTCACCCTTCACCTCGAGTAAGTAGTAATACTTGTATCTAATTAATGAAATTCATTGTTTTTAAATAACATTTTTTAAGATATAAATTATTCAAATCTGTCAAGTAGAAACTTTCAATCTAAAATTCATGAGATATTTAAGAAATTAGCAAAGTTGGACTTTTGTGTCCTCAAAAAAACAGTGTGTCTAAAGTGCAGTTTTTCCCTTGAAACTGCTATTATTTTGACTCTTTAGTAATGTTTGTTTTAAAAAGTGATGATTAGAATTGTAATAAAATCTAAACAAATGATGAAAAATGAATTTATACATATTTTTTGTTCTTGAGAAAATACAACGAAAATATTAAACACTATTAGATGGTTTATTTACTGAGAATAATTTTATATTTACAATATTCCAAAAACTAATACAATTAAAACTAATTCAATGTAATATTTATCATTTACCAATTTATAAAGAAATAAATTTTAAATATGAAAATAATTTTTTATTCATAAATTAAGCATTTACTAAATTATTGAAATATGTGAACCAGCTATAACGAAATCCTTATTTACCATTTTACAAAAATTTAAATCGATTGGCAATTAGCCAATGTTTTGCCAACCATCCCAATAAACAATAAATAGGACAAATAAATAATCTAATAAATAAATATTGTTTATTTATTATTATTTTTTGTCAATTATCAAGAACATAGAAAATGTATAAATTCACTTTCTTCATATGTTAAGGTTTAAGAAATCTGAATGATTTGTTTATTAAAAATTGTTTACCAGTTTCAATACTAAAAAAAGATGATGATTGAGATTCTATTTACTTATAGAAGAAATCCTTTTGATTTCTTTTTTTTTTTTTTCTTTTTTTTTTTTTTTTTAAATTTTGCAAGCATAGATAGTATTGATAATAATAATAATAAAGTATATATGGCTATGTTGTAATTACTATTACTACTTACTGACCATTATCAATTTTCATAATGGCAGTAACAGCACTTTTGCTGTTATTACTTGGTCTGATCAGGAACTTGTAGGGAATTGGTTTACCCAGATACTGACTTAGCCATTCTAGTCTCTTCCTGGCACAAATTACTGTACATGTATTCAAGTTTAAAAATCAATCAACATTTTCTATTGCTATTAAATTTGTAAAACTCCTCTATAAAAAATAATCCATGTAAATGTCTATGTACGAATATGGAAGAGAATGAAGAATTTCATTGATATATGCATATTATTTGGAATGCACCTTTTGAGTTAGATAATCTTGGAAAGAGGCAGGGTGACAAATCTGACTTATGGTAAAAAAAAAAGGGGGCGGTGTGACAAATCTGACTTATGGTAAGAAAAAAGGGGGCGGGGTGACAAATCTGACTTATGGTAAAAAAAAAAAAAGGGGGCAGGGTGACAAATCTGACTTATGGTAAAAAAAAAAGGGGGCGGGGTGACAAATCTGACTTATGGTAAAAAAAAAGGGGGCGGGGTGACAAATCTGACTTATGGTGAAAAAAAGGGGGCAGGGTGACAAATCTGACTTATGGTGAAAAAGGGGGCTGGGGTGACAAATCTGACTTATGGTAAAAAAAAAGGGGGCGGGGTGACAAATCTGACTTATGGTGAAAAGGGTGGGGGCATTAGACAAAAAAAGGTTGAGAACCATTGGTCTATAATCTTTTGTACAAATAAAGAGAAATAGGAATTTTATTGTTTTTATTATTATTATTATTATTATTATTATTATTCTTTGTTTCATTTCAGCTGAGAATGTCTGCCACATCTAATGACCAGCAAGGTCAACTTTTACAAAGCAATGGTCTGGGCCTGGCTAATCATTCTCACATAACACCAACAACGATAAACAGCCATTTAAGTTCCTCTACAGACAGCAGTAAAGAACTGTTTTCTTTCTTTTATTTGGTCATTCATTTCCTTTTTATTTCTCTAAAGCATTCAGTTATTTGGTTGTGTAAATTCTTGTCTAAATTTTTTCCACATTTTGTTCTTTCATGTATTTTTAACTTTGTTATTCATGAACAAATGAGGATGCTTCAATTACAAGAATCCTTTTTAAATGATAGGTAAAATGAACACAGTTTCTCTGGAAACGAAACAATTCTTCAATATAATGCAATATGTACAATGTAGTGTAATGGATATTGACTTGAAATGAGAAATCGGAGAATTCTAGTTGGGTTCATTGCATTCACTTACATGCAAATACTCTTGAAAAAGTTATAAATCAATGTCTTCTTCTCACAGCTATGAGTTAAATAACAGAACAGACTGGGTCCTATCGCCTTGGTTGGTAACCAGTCTACCACAGAAATAAATGGTAGCCTACTGTGGTAAATTTTCTGTTTGGTCAGTCATGATCACCCAAGCATGTATTATATATGGCACTTGATTATATATATCCAATATGGTTCCCTTCAAAGTAATCTCCCATTGGGATCTTTCCCATTTATCCCAGTATACCTTCTGTTTTTCAAAAATCTGTGAAGTCATTTTCAGGGGCCACCATCAGCCACATCATAGTGTTCTCTTTTAACATCATTTCAATGGCAATTTTAGCTTTGAGAAAAGCCAGAATCACAAGGAGCCAAATCTAAGTCAGGTTAGGGTTGTGCTGACACACTTGAGTAAGGTAATTTTTTTTTTTTTTTTCTAAAATGCTGTAAGAGATGTGAAGAAACACTTTTTGGTTGTTAATGTGAGGTAACACAAGCTCACACAATTGCATTTCCCTTGTTAACTAATGTCTGTTCATGAAAGTGTAGCAAGGTTCTTTCTGACTGGTTGCCACGTTTTATCAAGGCCTCACAAATAGTTCTTACAATATTCAAAATGGCTGAATATATATCCTGGACAGGCCATGTTCAAAATTGACTGTTTGATTTCCAAACAATTTAGTAAATTAGGGTTGGTAAGTGTGCAGGATTTCTGTTACTACATTTAGGGTGGTTTGTATTTTTTTTTTATAGATAAACAAAAAATGACATACTTAGCTTCTCTTATTCTGCCAACTGTTTACATGAAACTTTAAAGTAGTTTTTCGATTGAAATTTATAAAATCTTTCTCTTAAAACACTTTTTCAGGAAAACAAGTTTCTCAAGTCCAGTAGCTTTTATTGCTCTTTCCAGTATTGATGGGGGTTTCTTTCCGAACCTTCTATTTGTTAACATCCTGATTATGTCATTATTTTCTCTTCAAGTTACATGTGCTACACATTTTAGTCATTGGTGATGTGGTTTCTGTTATTTGACTTTACTCACTCAAAGCCTTTTTTCACTATTGATATTAGGAAGTGATTCTATACAGCTGAGAGTTTAGATATTTCTAACCAAATTTGGCACCATACATAGAATCAATATGAAACTCTCAATCTGATGAGGATATTTAAGAACATGACTCAAATTCTCAGGCTGATATTTTGGTTTTGTAGCAATTAGCAGTGTTGGATGAAGCTATCTCTGGTACAGCCTATTCTATATTCAGTTTATTTTTCTTATATACTTAATTTGTTAGAACTGATCCATACACTGAGGTAGAAGGGGTCAACATATGTGACTGAGAAATATGCAAAATATCCCACTGTTGTTGGTAGTCCTGAAGTGATGTGGTTTCTGTTATTTGGTACAGTTCTTTATTTGTTGACTACAGAATCACAATGTTCAAAGAAAGATGATCTTTGCCAAGACCCATTATACTCTCAAAGCCTTTTTTTACCATTGATCTTAGAAAGCAGTTGTATACAGTTGACCGTTTAGATATTTTTGAATGGGTTTGGTGCCATACATGGCATCCATATAAAAGTCTTAATCTGACAAGGTCATTTAAAAACATGACTAGAGTTTTCAAGTTGATGTTTTAGTTTTGTGCTTTCAGTTATAACTGATGAGACTGTTTTGAATTTATGTATAATCATATTTTGTATTTTAAGATTTTAAAAGCAGTTGTTAATACTATCATTAATCAGTTAATAATGATCCTGATTCTTCTGTCTGCCAGGTTAGATGTTTGGTGTTTACTTTTTCTATTATAATTATTATTGACACTTTTATCAAGTTCAAGCTCTACAAATAATTGGTTGTATCCATCCTCCTCTACGGGTGCGAGACTTAGGCATTCCTGTTTGAGGCAGGAAAAAAAGGATCCAGGCATTCGAGAACAAATACTTAAGAAAGCTCTTCTGCATCTTCTACTGGGAGTACAAAACCAATGATTATGAACGGAGCAAGGTTAAATGTCTCATGGGCCAACAGGAATCACCTCACTACTAATAAGCATTGGAAGATGTCATAGTTTGGCCATGTCACTCAGCATAATGGGCTCTGCACAACCATCTTGCAAGGGACTTTTGAAGCTGGATACAGGCAGGGATGGCAACACAAAAGCAGAATAGGCAACACAAGAAAATGGACAGAAATGACTGCTGGAATTCCTGAGACATTGTCAACAGATAATCCTTGAGGATGTTGCCTGTTTCTTCTGCCCTTATGTCTTTCCAATGATTGAGGACTGATGGTGATGATGATAATCTTTAATCTTTTAAAATTGAAAGTATTAGGATTTGAATGACATTTTAGAAACTGAATTTTTTTCTAGGAAGTTTCCACAAATTTGTAGATTGTTTTCATAAACAGAAGGTACATTGTGATAAATGGGAACGGTCCCAAAGGGCGATTACTTTGAAGGGAACTAAAACACTATATTGAATAATTGATTTATTTCTAGGCAGACTTTGTATGCTTTAACCTTCACTCAAACACTATTTTTGCAATTAAAGTATCCTAACTTGTTCATAGATAACAAAGTTAAGAATACAGGAATGGACAAAATTTTGAAGTTTTTCAAGAATTAATAAGTCAGTGAAGTAAAATTATTAGAGACCAGGGAATTTTCTTAAAAATAATGTTTCAGATTGTCTATTTTCTTGTTTTGAATTAAACCTGATGTAGTCTCTTATTTTCAGTCTTATTCAACTTATAACCCAGCATGTGAGCTATGTCCTCTAGTTCTAGTGCTTTTTTGGTGACTTGGATGCAAGTCTTCAAACAGTACATACATCATCAGATGCTATGTTGTATGAGAGACCATTTCCAAGCATTTTCTAATCACTTCCTAATAATAACAATAGAGCTATAATTCCTGTTATCTAGGAAGGACTGGAAACATTGATAGTGAACTGACAAGAACCATGAACAGCATGATTGCTACTTGGATGGTTTGAATGGAAAAATCATTTCCATTATTTTTAGAGTTTACAAAAATGTAAAAGATTCTCTAGCAAATAATGAGAAAAAAAATGAAAATGTTTCTATTTTCTATGATTCTGCCTCCTGATTATTTAAATGAAACTATTTTTTTTCCACTTCCAGCTCCAAAGAGTGCCACTAATCAAGCAATGTCTGAATCTCACTTGACCAATGCTAATGCATGTCCAAGCGTTGTAACTCCGTCTTTGATCACAGCAACTTGCCATTTGCTTCACAATCTTGTCATACTTTTCCCTCAGGAAACACTGGACAGTTTGAAAAAACATTCCATTCTGTATTCCTTGATTTGGTAAGTCACAAAATTGCTGTTCTTTCTTGTAGATTATTCAAACATCCAGTGACTGCATTTTTAACATTCACTTGTGTAATACACTCTTTCTTTAAATTCATACACTTCCTTGATTTTCATACCATTTTTAATATTCCTACACACTATCATGTAGACTTGACTCAAATTATCTAGCTATTCAAGGATCTATTATTCATCATATTTCAATGTTTACTGGTCAGTAACAATAAATAAAGTTCTCTATCAAACTTTCTGGATTATATTGTATTTTCCAATATGAAATGTAAGAAAATTAAGAAATTGTAAAACAATAAGTATAGGCAAAGAACAATAAAGAGGAATAGGTTTCCCAAGGAATATTGGCTTTAATGAAAGGAAAAATTAAATATAATTGTTGATATAATGTGGAGAAGGTTGTAATGAACTGTTCTCAGATTGCAATGAAATAACATTATTGAATTTCATTCTGTGAACAATGTGCTGAATAGGAGTTTCCTTTCTCTTTGTGGTTTACAACCACATTACATTGAAATATCAGTTCCTGTACGATCACTAAAGTTAAGCAACATCGAGTCTGTGTAACCCACTCCCCCACATTGATCTTCAAGTTCCTTCTGACCACTGGGGTTACCATCTAGCTTACCTCTTGCTCATTACTGTGTTACTGATTGGTCACTGGTATTGTGTTGATAGGCACGATTCCACTCAATCTAGCTGACGTTTGTCTCCTTCACTCCTCTGCCACACTGTGTTTTTGATCTCAGAGGGTGGGAAAATCACTGATGAAGTAAACTGAAGGGAAGAACTGGTAGACACCAAGGAGTTACACAAAAAAATAAAGAATTCTTTGGAATAAAGAATTAACTCTGCTTAAAAGTGTAACAATGATTTGGTTTATATATGATTTTTTTATACAGCAGTTTTAACTCTTCCGATTTACTATTATAATCAAATGACACTGGGATCCCCTTTTGCAGCTTGTGTTAGTAGTAATTTAAATTCCTAAGTTCTGGTTTTCATGGCCAGATCAAGGTCTTGATCAGCAAACAGTGTTGATTCCAGTAGCAGTAATGTGGGGACTCTTCAAGTTGTCCAAGCCTCAAGCTTATATAAAGTCCTGTGTCCAGTAGGAGTGGGTTTGACCAGGGTCTGGGCTTGGTTATCTTCCACCCTTAGCATGAACCTTTTTCTAAAATTTCATATTTTTAAAATATGTTTACTCGAGTGATTGTGAAAATTAAAGGTTTGTCCAGCTCTCTTTTGAGAGTGTTCATAGTAATTAAACAACCTCTTAACTTCAACTTCCTTCATGTCTCATCTCGCACCATAACTCCATATAGGTGATGATAATCTCTCTCTTTCTTCCTTCTCTCACTTTCTGAGCATGTAACCTCAGCCCACTCAAATTGATGGCACACTGTCCCTGTGATGAATCCAAACTTTCAGGATGCATGAGCAAAAAGAAGATTTCCAGTCATTAATCTTTATCAGCTTGTCTCATGCTGCAATTTCTCAATTGGCCAGGCCACACAGCCAGCCACCTATGGTCACTCCAAGGCTAGTAATTCATTTTTCTCTATCACTTGTATCCAAAGGAATCCAAATTAATGTTGGATATAAAATTTTTGACAAATTTTACAAATTAAAATGAACAAACCTATCAGGTTAATTCCTATTTTTGTAGGGATATTTTTCTTCTCGGTGGCCGATTCAAACCAGATATTTTTCCTGGCTGTTTGTCCAGAACGATCTTTAAATGTTATTTTGGTGACCACCCAAGTTTCTTTATCAATAACATGTTTTTTTATATGACATCTTTGAGGATACATTAATTGTCTCTTTCTTATTGGAAGGAAGTTGGGAAGGAGAGGTAGTCTTGGTTTTGCTCACTCTTATTGTCTAAGTAAATTTGCTCTTGACTATTGTTTGTGGGCAGTTCTTGAGAGTGACACCTGTTCTTCTCTGAAACTACAATATTGAAGATCTGAAGGCATAATTGAAGAGAGTATGGGACAAAATACCCATGGAAACTGTGTGTGCCGTCATCAGTGACTTTCCTGAAAGAGTTTGATTTCTGGTGACATTTAAAGGGGACCATATTGAATGAAATTTTCTGGTGTTATTTAGCAGATTAATGCATTGTGTTAAAATTGTATGCTGATATAATCAATTTTTCAGTGGTTATGATCTTTTTCTTTTGTTACAGTCTTTATTCTGCACCATGTATGTGTTTGTTCCTAACCATTTAAGCCTTGGATTTTGAAAATGACAAATCTAAATGTTCTTGGGCAAAAACATTTGAATAATTCTTGGCTATTTCCATCAAATATTTTTATTCCTTTCATTTTATTTATCGTGATTATTTTAAGATAACTAAGAAACAAATTTTTTTCAGTATACATTCTGACCCTCACCAGTCCAGCATCATTGAGACCTGTAGGGTGCTGGATAAGTCATTTTGCCAGATTACTAATGTTTACATTAGAATCCACTTAGCTCAACAGCTAACCACTTCATCCTACCTTTTAAAATACCTTGTAAATCAATACATGTTACTTAATAAATGGAAAAGGAAATATGAAAGGGAAATTTTAAGAAAATACATGTAAAGGCTAAAGGCAGTTCTCTTGATCTAAGAAAGTTCATCAATATATAGTGTTTGCACTTCATACCATGAAAAGCATTTCCTGTATTCATTAGAGCCAAGACTGGGACTAAATGTCAGAAATTAGTAATAAAAATGCAGAAAAGACAAGTAGAAATACCTTAGCAGTGCTCAAAAGTAGTTGATGCAATAGCATGTACCACTAAATAGTAGTAATAGGTTCATGTAGCATCCTAGGAAATCTGAAATTTGCCCTCATGGAAATTAGTGCAGGATTATGGACCAAGCTGTGTTGTGACAGCCAACTGGTATTTCAACATTTCAGTTTTAAAAAAAAAATTTAATAAGATTTAAATATCAACATGTTCTGTAATCTGTGTTCCTTTTTTTTCCTTTCAGTCTTTTGGATGTTGATTTACTAAACGAGTTATGTGAACCTGCTGAATTGACTGAGCTGAAATATACTTCTTCAAAAGAGTTGACAGCACAGGAATTATTAGCCATGCACTCTAGTCTTATCAAACTGGTACAAGTTTGTTGCTTCATTAGCCAAACAGTCAGGCAGGATGTACTAAACAGTCAACAAACACTAACCACAATTGTCCAGCTTTTACATGTGTCACCTCAAGGTATATTTTTGATTATTAATCATTACTTACCTTCATGGAAACCATTTTTCAAAATCTGTTTATGTTATACACACACACACACACACACACATGTATATCAAAAGTCTATAGCCTTATGTAGAATGAACATTTTACACAGTACATTTTTCAATATAATCTCTTCCTGGTCAATATTACAATGCAATAATATCAATATATGTCTTTATTTCTGAGATGAGGTATTATGTACACTATTTACATTATTCGGACTATTGTCCTCATCTTTGTTGCCATATTTATTACGTTTCCGCCGTTGTATGCTCTGGCCTTCTTCAGGTGGATGGAATGTCAAACTGAACCCTTTATTTCACTCACTGAGGTAGACTGTTCTAGTTCCACATGCCATGTTTAGTGGATGCAAGTTATCAGTTATATCCTGTTAATTTCCCTCTCCAAGTTCTCCACTGCCTTAACCAGGTATTGAACACATGGTACAGTGGATAAAGACGTTGGTTAGATCCAGTGACATGACCCAATGAGTGTGGGTTCAATACCCAGTTAAGGCAGTGGAAGACTTGGAGAGGGGAATTAACAGGAGATAACTGACTGCCATTAAACATGGCACGTGGAACTAGAACAGTCTACCCCAGTGAGCGAAATAAAGGGTTCAGTTCGATAGTCCAACCACCTGAAGAAGGCTGGAGCGTACAACGGCCGAAACATTGTAATAAACATTGTAATAAATATGGCAACAAAAATGAGGACAATAGTCCAAATAATGTAAATAGTAAATATATATATATATATATATATATATATATATATATATATATATATATATAATTTTTAAACAATAGATTTTTTAATCCTATATTATTTCTTATTATAAACATGTTTAGTGGGTACAGTTTTTATTTTATTTTTTTTATTTTAACCTGTGAAATTGATATCTGCCAGCTTGGGCATTTAAAGAGGTACATTTTCTTTAGTAAGACATTTTTTTCTCTTTTAAAAAATGTAATTCATACATATATACATTTACTAGCCACTACTGTTAACATTTATTTTCTTTGTAATTTTGTTCAGTTTTAACAATGAGGATGTAACTAATATTTCTATTTTATATTAGAAATGAAATATCTGAATAATAAATGCTTTTAACAAAGAAACTAATGAACTATAATATAATATAATATAGTATTTCTTTTTTTTTTTTTTTTTTTTTTTTTTTTTCAGGTTCTGAGAACAGAAAATTGTCTTGTGAATCTTTGCCCCAACAGATTTTTCATCTATTTACGACTTTATTTCAATTAGAAAATCTCAAAACTTTGGAGAGTCTTGTTCCTTTATTTGAAATCCACTGGTCAAATATTTTTGGTAAGTTTTGCTAATGGTCATTTTATTATATAAAAAATGAATATAAACAAAATTGTTGCAGGTCGTCAATTCTGATGTAATTAATCCTTTATTCAAACCAGCTTCAAAATATGCAGTACAAAAATTATCTGAGCATGATGTTACATCTTTTTGCATAAGGAATAGTAACTTTTTTTTCTGTTTATTTCTTTGGTCAGCTGTTTGTAACTTTTGACATTAAAGCAAACAATATTAACAAGTGTCCTGGATGTAAGCTTGCAAGTTACATATTCACTATGCTAATGTTCTACTGCTTGAACAGCATGATAACAATTTAAAAAAAAATTTTTTAGTGTAATTGAATGATTGCATTATAGTTCTTTTTTTCCAATGATATTCATACATCAAACTTGTTTCAAACAATGTAAACAAAATTTAATTTTTTTTTTTTCAAAATTTTAATTTCATTTTCTTTTAATCCAAGGCAGACATATGTGAATAAGTTTATTTTTATAAAATAAATATGAATAAATTAAGTCAAAATTACAATAAATTCCTGTTCTAATTCAAAATTTTAATAAAGAAAATGAAAAAGTACAAATTTCAAGATTTAAAAAAAAAAATTTTAAGAATTGAAAAAAAAAAAAAAAAATTGTAAATTCTTTTAAAGCAACAAGTATAGTTCACCTGATAATTTTCACAGATCTCGCATACAAGGTATACTGATTGTAGGTAGAAGGCCAGGTAGCAACATTGATTAGAGGCATGAAGCAAAGATACTCATTTTTTATGAGTACTATGTTAATAAATGATAATGTAACATGTTTCTTGACTTTGTTTTAAAATTGTTTTATTAACCCAACAGCTCTGCATACCATGGCAAACAGTCAACAAACATTTGGCACAATAGTTTGCCTTCTATGTATATTTTTTTGTGTGTGTGTGTGTGGAATACTAGATTAAGTGGACTTAATTCTATTGGGCTTGATTCTCAGCCTTTTAATGTATAAATGTGCATTGAATTGAAAAACCTTTTAATCACACTTGGAAAGCTTTGCTTCTTTTCAATGTCATGCTATGGGAATTCTAACAAAACTACTTTACCCGTACCATCAAAAAATGATGGAATATTTAAGTAATTTTGCAAACTGTATTTATGCAGATAACACAACTATTTACTCTTGTCTTAATACTAACTCCGTTAAGTACAACAAAGTGAAATTGGCAACTGCTCTCAAAAATGACTTCCAGTTGCCAATTTCACTTTGTTGTACTTAACTACTCATTTTTGATGTTATAACAATGTTTTAACTGTTATGCCTTCCAGTCCAGGTGACCTACAGGATAATAGCTTAGTGGATTAAAGTGTTGGTTCATGGCTTTGCTGACATAGTGATTGTGAGTTCAATCTCTGGGTCAAGCAGTATGTATTTGATCACAGTAGAAACAAGGCAATACTAAAAATAAGAACTAGACAAGATAACACTAGGCATCCTCCTTGTACTGAAGGTGAGAGGGTGTAATAAAAAAACAACTTTGTGTCACATTCTGACTTAGTGGGTAGGTCAGGTAAATAAATTTAGAATAGAAAAATTTAGGACAAAAGAGTGCATCATTGTTGTTATGGCTGACAGGTCAGGTACGTGCAGAGAAGGCCTTCTTATATAGAGGCCATGAAGAGATTTAGAAAACAGTCATCAAAAGACAAAATATCCTCTTTATAAATAAACAAATCATGTTGTTATGGCTGACAGGTCAGGTACGTACAGAGAAGGCCTTCTTATATAGAGGCCATGAAGAGTTTCATAAAACAGTCATCAAAAGACAAAATATCCCCTTTGTAAATAAACAAATCATGTGATTGAAAAAATAGTTTAATTGCTTTCAAGATGATTATTTTTCTTTTGAATTTTTTTAGGTTGTATTGTAAATGTTCTTCAGAGTTCAGCAAAAAATAGTGAAGAAGAAATAGAAAACTGTCTTGTATTCCTGGCACACATTTTTGCTGAGACTGGGAAAATGGAGACGAGGTCAACAAATGAAAATCTTTCTGCAGCAAATCACCTAGTCACCTTGCTGGAATCTGAGAGTCCACTTCTTTCTACTAACAGTATGTCCATTCACTTTTTAACTCCATATGAAAACATTACCACTTGATTGAAACATTTGTTTGTAGACCAATTTAAAAAAAAAAAAAAATTTAATACTAAACTCACATATATGTTGTTTTACAGGCCACTGTTATCTGCTCTCACAAGCCATTGTTAGTGCATTCTGTCTACAATGAATGTTCTACAATTGTGGCTATCTTCCAAAATTGACAAATATTTCTTAATTGAAATCAAATGTTTACAGTCAAATCACACTGAGAACACTGATCCTCTTTCAATCACTGAAGTTAAGCAATGTTGAGCTTGGTCAGTACTTTGATAGGTTACTGCTTGGAAACACTAGTTACTATAAGTATTAAGGGAGTAAACCCCTACAAAAAATGATAACTTTGTTATGCAGGAACATGGTAAAAGATGGTGGTGTGTATGATGACAAACAGATCTTTTGGGTCACATTTTGCATCTATATAGTGGAAGAATGTCACTGTCAACACTGAGGGAATTTTGTCTATAAAAAAGAGACCCTGAATCTCTTAGTAGGATTTTGACAACTCTAAATCTAACCCATCAACTTAATGTTTGGTCATTGATAATTCAAAGAGGAAGGAAAATCAAAGAGCTCATGTGATATTACAAAGGTCAGTATGCTTATCTTGCAAGCTATTGATATCAAACTCAATCTTCACTAATTGCCAAAGAAAAGTAGACTTGTATCTAAAATGTTTTTCATAGTAAAATGCGTTCCAACATTCCAAACAGGTCATAGTCAACCTAGTTCGGAAGGGTGTCTTGACATTTGACAAAAATCGAATAACATGCCTTGCCTCCAACTGGAGTAAAGAAGGAATGGGTTTCCTACTCCGACAAAAACATTGCCCATGCACAATCAAGAAATCTTTTGTCCAGAAAGATGGTGCCTAATATTTGCCAGCAGCAGATTTTGCACCGATGCTGAGCGCAGATATGTGCCAATAGAAGGTGAAGCAGTAGCAATTGCATGGGCATTGGAAAAATGTCAGATATTCATTATGGGTTGTCCTAGTATCATAGTGGTTACAGACCACGAACCAAAAAACATTAAGATATAGTTTTACCATCGGCTCAGGTGCCGTTTCCCACAACCCAGTCACAATGGTACACACCCTCCTAAGCATATTTCCTATCCAACCCACTCAAACTGACATTCCAGAGTCTAATAAAATAGACAATGTCATGATATTGACTGCTTTGACAGCAGCATTTGGAATCACCGACTGCATATCTGTCACCTCACCAGACCTCATCTATGCAGCAGAACGCAATGATCCCCAATACAAAGAATTGATAAATGCAGTACTGGACGGATTCCCAAAAACATGCCCTCTCACTGCACCTATACTCTGTGAATATTGGGAGCTAAGACACCACCTAAGCACTGACAATGGCCTAGTCTTATTGGATAGAAGGATAGTGATTCCAACTTCGCACCGAAAAAAAATATTGCTTAGCATTTCATTCAGCACACAGGGGTGGGGTTGGTATGAAAGCCCGTGCCAATGAGTCCATCTACTGGCCCGGAATAAATGCTGCAATCTGTAATGTCCAATTGCATGGTGTGCTCAAACATTGCTCTTAGTCAACCAGGAGCCAATTACTCTCACACGATCGCCAGATTGGCCATTCCAGCAAATAGTCATGGATCTGTTCCATGTCAAAGGTCAGCAATATCTTGTCTGCGCTGATAGATTAACTGGATGGCTCATTCTTTACCATTTAAGCCATGGACATGCAGATGCCTCAAGAATAATTTGTCAATTTGTCGAGATATATTCCAGACCTACAGTGCTCCAGAGGAACTCAGCACTGGTCCACCTTTCAAATCACTACAATTCCAATAATTCCTGAATGACTGGTGGTGAAATACGGACTATCATCTGTTGCCTATCCTCAATCCAATGGCTGAGCAGAACTAGCTGTCAAATCTGCTAAAAGGATCGTACATAGTAACACAGGAGCTCAAGGATCCCTAGATAATAACAGCAGCAAGGGCTATCCTTCAATAGAGGAACACGCCCATCTAGTCCATTCTTCTACTACACCGTTGGCTACAGGATTTCATACCATCCCAACCCAGACTATACAAGCTGCATGCAAAATGGATAGCTCCAGCTCAAATCGTGAGAAAAGGCTGTCTCAATTTAATGCTCACCTAAAAGAAAGGTACAACTGTACAGCCCATACCCTGCTTCCACTTCAGAAAGGGGACATAGTATCAATACAACATCAAGTCAATCACCAGTGGGGACACAACAAATAGAGTTGTCAAGACACTACTTAACTATCACTACCGAATCAGGATGAATGGATCGGGCAGGATCACCTTGCAGAAGCCCTGATTTCTCAAGAAGCTTCAAACACCTGCAATCACTACTCCCATCCCTAGTGCTTTACCTGAGCCCAATACGTATGTCCAACAGGCCAAAGAAAATGAGACATTATCATCCAGCATCGCCCAGCCACAAAAAATCACCCGGGTATTGTCCAGACTATTCCCATACAATCATCCAGGCCAAAAAGAACTCATCTCCCCTCAAAGGCCATTACCCTCGCACGATTGTGGAGGGAGATGAACAATCAAGAGTGTGAGACTCACCTTCACAAGGAGGTTTCCAACTAGCGTCCAGTTGGTTGTAACTCAATACTTGACCCTCTCTTGAGTAAGTCATCTCGCTCTCACCCTTTCACTGTCGAAACTATTAAATGTAGCCATCTCTTCTACTCCAATAGCTTCATGTCTCGCACCTCTCGCCTGTGGAACTCCCTTCCCTATTCCAGTTTCCTTGAGAGCTATAATCTCCAACTATTCAAATGTAATGTCAATCAACATCTCCAGTTGCCTTGATCTGTCCACTATCCTTCTCCTCATTCTTTCCTCTATCACTCCTATCTGATCTTGCTCCAAATCTTCTGTAACCCCTTGCATTCTAGTGGTTTCCCGCCTTGCTTGGGGTGAAACGCTTAAAAAACAAAACAAAAAAGTCAAAGTGTGGATTGTGTGCTGGATATTTATTGAGTTATAACTCTGGTTATTTTTGTCAGCCAACTGGACACTAGTGAAAACCTCCTTGCAAAGGTGAGTCTCACACTCTTGATTGTTCACCAACTTATTGTCAGCTGTTTTCTCCCCTATTTGAAAATAGTATGTACACCACTATATTTTTTTTTTTTACCATGTCTGTAGGTGATCATGACTCTCACAGTTTTTTCTTTAGTATCTGTGAACTGCTAGGCATTCTTGGGAAAGATAACAGTGTGGTTTCCCATTGACTTCTACATAGTTTTGAATTCAAATATGTTTTCCCCGTTTCAGAAAGTAGGTGATCATGACACTCCACTGATTTTTTTTTCTTTATTATCTGTGAACTGCCATGCATTCTTGGGAAAGATAGTGGAACGGTTTCTTGGTGTTTCTTTATGGTTTGGGATACAGTTTTCTTTCTCTTAGACAGACTGCCACTCAAAATTAAGGAAACCCTATCTATTAAATATATATTTGGAAGCTTTTTGTGGAATTTGCTGATTGACTTATTGATGAAGAAGTAGAATACATTTCCCACATTCACAGATGTACACAAAATGGTTGCAGTTGTATTATTTTCTGTGAAAGACAAAACTTATAGTTTGAACCTCAAAGACTAGAATCTTTGGATTTAAAAAAATACATAGCAGGTATATGCTTTACTAAAAGTTTGATGGTGATAAACTGATCAAACAGTTAAAATCAGTGTGTTCTATTGTTCACACCTATTTAAAGCATGCAGGCAACAACTATAACTCCTCCCAAAGGAAGTAGCCCAATAAATATATATATATATAAAGCATTTATGTATGTGCATGTGTTCATATAAACTGATACAATTTGTGTTGTCATTTACTAAACTTAGTTTGGTACAAGATCACAAATATGGAGTACCAAGTGAGAATCAAATTTACTACTCAGGAGTAATAGTCAGTGAATATTCATATGCAAACAATTAAAGAAAAAGCATACAAAAACTTGGGTTTCTACTATAGACCGCTTATTCTCTTTTTATGATGACTGTAGAGAAACAAAAGTTCTCAATGTCTCTTGGGTATGCCCATTTTCTTTTTCTAGTCCAAAAGTAAGTTAGGGTAAGTAAGGATAAGAATGGTTAAAATGGTCAAGCTCAAGTCAGCCTTGTGCTGAGTTGGAATGACCAAAGTACTTACTTTATGAGTAGGGCTGCCAGAAATACATTTGAATGCTGTAGTTGAATAGTGAGAGGTTCTGTCCTTTCTGGAAGTAAGGTCATATAATTGTGTAGGTGACTAAAAATGCTTTCTAGTTCCTTTATTACTTGCATCATGGGAAAATGTATTTTATTTATTCTTTATTATTATTTTATTTATTGATTTTATTTAATTTTCCCACACATCTATGTATTAAGGTGTTACTATATCACAGATATGTAACTCAATACTTGTAACTCAATGGGGGAATTGCAAACTGGGAATATTCTTTCTTCATTAGCACCCTCATTAACAGTTTGTTGATTTGGTGTTAGTTGTAAAAAGGAAAGAAAAAAATTGTTTTTACTATGAGATGTTCTTTATGATATACTAGCAATAAAACCTCTCCAACCTGCAAAGAAAAACAAATGTATATTGGTCTTATTTATTCATTTTCTGTTTCCTTCTAATTAAAACATTGAACTTGTTGAATATTTTGCCAGTAATGAAATGTTCTGTGATGCTTGATAACTTACAATTTCATTTGTTTATAGGTAATGAAAGAAAACAAAAAAGTGAACAAGTGGATTCATGTGGGTCTGTCTTGTGTGAGTTATTGCTGAAGATTTATGACACAGCAGCTTTGAAAAAGGCAGATGAGAACTCCATTGGTCATAAGCAACTTGCCACCAACAGTTTGAAATGTCTTCTAGCTGTGAGTCCCTCAGCCAAACAAACAGCACTCAAAGGTGAACTTGTAGTCACATCTTATCCTTTTAGCCTTTCTTTTATATATATATATATATATATATATATATATATATATATATATATATATATATATATAAGATTACTTAACTTTATCTTTAAATATCAATTTTTTGATATTTTCCCCAACTTCAAAGTTTCTTGGTAATCCAATCTTTAAGGAGTTCTAAAAACAGAACCTCTTGAAGAATAGATTACCAAGAAACTTCAAAGTTGGAGAAAATATCAAAAAAATGATATTTAAAGTTAAGTAATTTTTTTTTTTTAAATATTAATGCTCTATTTTTAATATTATTTTAATATTGAGCATTATATATAAAAATAACTGCTCTTTTTTATATAAGTGGACACTGTGGTCAGCACTGAACATCAATAGTCTGTTTCATGTTTGAATGCATGAAAAAAACTGTCACCATTCAAAATTTACCCTATTTCAAAGTTTTGGATAGTTCAACTTCCTTACTTGCAGAATTTTTTTTTTTTTTTTGTTGGCAAAAGAAAAATTTGAAAAAATTTAAGTGAATAAATCAGTTTTGTTTTTCAGATGTGTATAATTTGACTACATTTGGTTAATTGGCATTTTTTTTCTTTTTTTTCTTCTAGCTGGACTTGTGGAAAGTGTCCTTCAACAAATGAAAGATATACATGCCAAATTAAACATGGAATTTATGCAACTGGGGAAGCAGGCTTCCTTCAAAAAGCAGGTGCTTTCATTTGGATTCTTTTGTATCAGTTTTTCCTGAGTCCAAAAAGTATTCAAACCCTGAAACATTATACACTACAAAAATCTTGGTCAAGGTGGTCATTCTGCAACATTACATTGAAATCAATGATTGATTGATTTGTTTTCTATGGCTTATCAACCTTTGCAGGTTATTAAAGCCAGAAAATATTTTTATATTGTAAAATATTTTGAAGAAAATAATGACAATCTTATTAATTAACCAATAGCTAGAGGGAGAAGAGGTGGTTTCATACATTTCCCAAGGGTATTTGCATGTAAGTGAATATAATGAACCCAACTGGAATTAAAACCCAGGTCTCAAATTAACAATTCCAAGCCATTATCCATTACACCACCTGCACATCCAAGCTGTTACTCATCTAGGTACTGGTCATGCTAGATGTTGTTTAACTTCACTGATCATATGGGAATCTGTGGCTGGAAGCATTAAAATCAATGGTAGCATCCACTATATATATATATATATATATATATATATATATATATATATATATATATATATATATATATATATATATATATATAAGTGAACATAGAAGTCAACACTTAGAGGCAACAGTCTGTTTCATGCTAGATGCAATCGTTGGTGGCCTGACGATTGCATCTAGCATGAAACAGACTGTCGCCTCTAAGTATTGACGTCTATTTTCACTTTTATATTTACGCATGCTCTATCTCTGATATTGAGCACTTTATCCCATAAATATAGCACACCTTAAGACTATATTTATTTATATATATATATATATATATATATATATATATATATATATATAGAGAGAGAGAGAGAGAGTGTGAGTGCATGTATGCTTTGTTGTTGCTTTTTATGACTGACAAAACAATGTTTATGATTACTAGGCTTATCAAATGCATAAAAAATCCAACACACCAATTTCACCTATTATCTCTGTTACTGGCTATGTCCTTCATGAAGTAGAAAAAAAAAAATAAACAGCAAACATTTTAATGACTTTTTATACGACATGTCAGTCCTTCCAACCTTAAGAATTCTACTCATTTCATCAAGATGAAAAACACAAAATAGAAAAAATGAAACCATGGTGCACTTCTATGCAAATGTATCAGTTGACAAACATTTAAATTTTTTAAAGGACTATCTCAGAAAATGAATCTCTCTTTACCAGTGAACAAAATTATGAAAGTTTTTCCAACTGTACAAACTAATCTTTTTTCTCATTTATTAAATGTTTTTATAAAGAAAATTTTGGCATAAATCAGCCGTATTTTAGCCCATCTCATTTTAGAATTCTTAAAATCCAGTCCATTTCAAAATATCTTACCCCTTAATACTGAATACTTCTGCGATATAGATGACACATTACTAATATATCCATACATTCCTGAATTACGAGATTTCATATCAACACATTTATAACTTGTTTAAATGTTGCTAATGGGATGTTATTGTTCATCTTCAGACTGAGCCTTTAGTACAAGAATTGGCATGCAGCTGTGACTTGTTAAGAAACTTTGCCTATCAAGATGAAAATGTGAAGGTAATGTTTACAAGCAAAATCATTTTAAGTCATTCTTAAAAGAAATTTCCAAACCCAAACAGATTTTTTTTTTTTTTTCAAGCATTCTCACATTTATTAACACTTAACTACCTTTCAGTTGTGTTGATCGTTTTCCGACTAGGCCCATATATATATATATATATATATATATATATATATAAAAACCATGTCCAGAAGGTCTTTCTCAAATTCTTACAGTAGTCATATGCATACACACACACACACTCAAAAAATAACGTCTTTCATTTACTCCCATAGAAACTTTAGCAAATACAGGGGCCACACTAACATTGTTGGATAGAGAAAGTATTCAGATACAAAACATTATTTTTTTCCAAATATTCACTGCTAGGTTGCCTGGAACACGGCTTGTCATACACATAGCTGTCACCATTATCTAGGTTTTGCTTATTCTTTGCCATGATGTAGGGATCAAAATAAACATATAACACTATGCAGATTAAAGAAAAATAACCTCAAACATTTTTTTCTTTTGATTTTAAATATTTTTAATAACTCAAAACCATGTCGAAGTGAGAAGATTCCTTTCCATTTCCTCAGAGCTTATTACAAGAATTTAGTGTAGGTGAATTGGTCTGAGCAGTTGACATTGAGAAAGTGAGATACACCTTTGTTTTGAGCCAAGAACTCAATTAGAATAAACTATTATCTTCAGTTCATTGTTTCCTTTTTGGTCGTTCTCTTCTTCTTCACTTGTGTTTTAGAATAATGGATTTGTAGGAAATTTTTTATTCTTTTTCACAATAGTTGGTTCAATGGAAGCATTTTCTTTATTTTTCTCTTCATACCTTCTTTCAAATTATTTTTCTTACCTTTTTTCTTTAATAGCAAGTCTATGGAAAACTTTTTTTTTCTTTAGCATTGTATGAATTAAGATAGTTTGAGACCTTTTATGTCTTGATAAAATCCAAAGAAGAATCTGCAATGTTATTGGTTCTGATCTGGTATCTTGCCTTCAGTCACTTTTCTACTGCCATCATGTAGTTTCCTGTGCCTTTTCTATAAATACTTTCATGGTAATTGTTCTGATGAACTTTCCTCTAGACTTTGTGAATTTAAGCGCAATACTTGATTGGCGGCAAGGTCTCATCTTTTTACAGTTGAAATGGGTAGATATAACCGTAAATTCTACGCTAACAGTTTCTTCTTTTGCACTTCTTGCTTGTGGAACTCTCTTCCAGCTTCTTGCTTCTTAGTCAGCTTTGATATTGATCTTTAAAAATTTAAATGCAATTATTATCTACTGTCTTCTTAGTTCTTGTTCTTATTCTCTCTCCTTATCTCATATTTAGTAACCCCTTGCATTTTAGTGGCTTTATTGTCTTGCTTGGGGTGAAATGATTAAAAAAAAAAGTGAATTATTATTATTGATCCCATCATGCTTGCAATGCAGTGTCATTATGTAACACATGTTTCATGGCATCATCATACCAATTGTGCATTGACCAAGAGCACATTTCAAATAAAAGCAATAAATGTTTGACATCTGAGCTTGCTTCCAAGTCAGGTGGTCTTGAATCAAGTCCATTACAAGTTTTTTTTCTTATAATTTTTATTATTGACTTTTCAAAAAAAGAATAATTTACATTTATTACTGTTAATTTTAAATTTTTTTTTTTTTAAGCAAATAGTTTATAAGCAACCATACCAAAATTTGACTACATTTTAAACAACTCAACTAAAATTTCCTTGTGACTAAAACAACTAAGTAGAGAAAGAGAGAGAGAAAAGCATAAAATTAAACATACAGAACTACTACACACATCATTTTATAGTGTATTCATGAATTCTACCAATTCTATTAGTTACATTGAAATATCTGTCTTTTCTATTTCCTTGTGAACTATCATCTTCATCTGTTATTATCACGTTTCATCTCTTGTACCCTCCAGCCTTCTTCAGGTGATTGTTGATCCAGGTAACCTTCAGGGAATTTTGAACTGAGCCCTTTATTTAATCTATAGGGATAGTTCTTTTTTAGTACTGCTCATTTATTGTTTGACCTGTTTCTATTGAGTTCAAATACACACTGCTTGGCCCAAGGATTAAAATCACAATTACTATGTTACCAAATTCATGAAATAACACTTTAATCCACTAGGCTATTTTAAAGATAGCACTTGTAACTTTTAGATAGATTAATGACATAATCAAGATGTTGATGTTCCACACTAATTCAAACAAAAAAGTTAGGAAAGAAAGCCTCCATCAATACTGGAAAAAGCAATAACAGCTACTGAACTTGAGAAACCTATTTTCCTGAAATATTGTTTTAAGAGAAAGATTTTATAAACTTCCACTGAAAGCAGAACTGGCTGCTCAGTAAATGAATGCCAAATGTTTTTCTTGTAGGTAAACGGCTAATATTACCATTACCACTGTCTAGATTAAATAAAGTGTTCAGTTTGAAATTCCCTGAAAGTTACCCAGATCAGCAAGCACCTAATAAAGCTGGGGGGGTCACAATGGCTGAAACGTGATAACGACAAAGATGAAGACAATAGTCTGGATGTAAATGATAACTTTCATTGACAGAATGTTTTGTTTTGTTTTTTTTGTTTTTTATTTATAAGACTCAGACATAAAAACATTAAGCAAGCTGAATGCTGGTCAAAATTTTTAAAGTTTCAAAAAAGAATAAGAAAATAAAAAAAATGTATTTTACAAGTCTTTGAATGTAACACTGTGTTTCGATTAATCTCTTTCAGTTGGCTCTTTATGGAGGATCTTTAGCTCAGCTTTGCCATGTCATATGGAACTGGTGTTTGGCTGATAAAATCCTTCTTTTTTCTGTCATCCAATTGCTGACCACTTATACAGCACATTTCCCCAAAGGTCAGATTTGTTTTCTTGTTCCAGTCAAAACTTTCAGTCACTGGTATTTCATTTGCATTGGAGTAAAATGTTTCTTTGATTATTAATTGTAAGCAAAATTCAATTGTTTCAAATGTGAGGTCATTTGAGAATTTCAAGTGTTGCAATTATTTAATTATTTTTAATTAACCATTTTTCCACCCATACTTTCAAATAATTTTTAACTGTGTGGAAAATAGAATCACCATTGTAGTGTTCAAATTAAAGGCAAGAGGAGCAGAGGTATGCAGTACATACTTAACAAGCTTGTATAAATGGCTCACAGAATGGGGATTGGTTCATTTTTTATGGCTTATCAAACCATTGCAGGTTATTTAAAGTCAGAAAATATTTTTAGAGATAATGATTTTGTGATACAAGTTTTACTAATTAACCCATAGCTAGAGGTGGATGCGTACATATTTGGAATTTAATAAACAAGAAATTATAGAGTGGATATAAAGTGGGGGATCAATTCTGTACTAATCAATATATAAACTGATCCCTCACTTTGTGGCCACAATAGTTTCTATACATTTAGATTTATTTACATTCTCTGGAATATAAAAGACGTCTGTGTCAGTATTTCATTAATTGATTCGTTTTTTTTATGGTTTATCAACCCTTTGCAGGTTATTTAAAGCCAGTAAATACTTTCAGATTGTAAGAATTTTTTTGAGATAATAATGGTTTAGTGATAAGTCTTACTAAGTAACCCATAGCTGGTGGGAGAAGAGATGGATTCATAACTTTCCCAAGGGTATTTGCACATAAGTGAATATGACAAACCCAACGGAAATTGGAACTCTGCGCTCCACTTAACAATTTCAAACCATTATCCATTACACCATTTGCCCATCCAAGTTTACAGCACCTGGTATTTCCAAGCTGTCACCCATCTAGAACTCAATGTTGCTTAACTTCAGTGATCATATGGGAACCAGTAGAACAGAGACTAGGAGAGAGAGCAAAAAGATAAACTTTATTAAGAGCTACAAAGGACAGGAAATTGTGGAGAACTGATTGCCCACGTCCTTAAGGGACACGGCCTATAGAAGAGGAATGTCTTGTTGAAAATGGGTCATATTAAGAGCAGATTCTGGCATTTGAATATCTTATAATAATTGTTTGTCCCTCTCTTCTTAGTCCATTATTTATGAGGCATTGACAGGGCACAACACTCATGCAAACTATTATGTTTTGATCATGAGAAGACAAAAGACACCAAGCTACTTGGTTTCAGTGAGAAAATGAAAGAAAGATAGAAGTGTTTAATGTCTGTTTTAGTGAAATGGAAAAAAGTTGTCGGTTTCAAATATTTTAATTTGTGCCCCCTTACTTCTTAAAATAACAACTAGCATTCATTTTTTTGATTGTTATTGCAATATTGTGTTAAAATTGTTAAGCTCAAATATTTAATGATGTTATAGGGGAATTTCTATAGATATTTTATTGTCATAGAACTCGCCATGAGCTTATTTAATCATTAACTGAAGATTCATCAGAAATTTCAAATAGGAAAGCTGTGAAATGTTCATGGGTTAAAACTAGTTCAATTAAATACATAAAATTATATGACTAAAGAAGAATTAAAACTGTCATAAAATTCCGTGATGTGTTCTCATAAAATGGGTTTGTTATTAACAAAAAAAAAATGAAAAGATCAAGGAAAAAAAAGTGGAGAGCATTAAGTATTAAATGATTTATAAGATGATCCTTGCTACAACATCCACTACAACAAATACCCTATTTTGGGGTGTCAATAACATTTTTTTGTTTTTTTTCTTTTGTAGCATCAGCTTCTATGGCTTATACACATCCAGTGGCCCCCGGTGTTAACAATGCTATTCCAGGTCGAAGCCAGTTAAGCAACAATTCCTTGGTCCATTGTTTGGTCAAATTGGTTGCAGCCAAAAGTAACAGAGATAATTTTGCTTTGGTCAAACAGGTTTTTGATCTCCTTTGCTCACTGATGGTCTCTGGAGAATGCAGAAATATTTTATGGAAGGTTTGTGCTTTAATCTTTTATCCTCTCATAATAAATGCATGAATATCTTACTTTACTTAATATTTATTATCTGTGCATTATTGGGTGTGCAGCCAAGTGGTTCTCAACCTTTTTTTGGCCATGCCCCACCTAAGCATCTCTAAAATCCTGATGCCCATCTCCATGTGATATATATTTCTTATTATTTCAAAAGTGAACTTCTATTTATATGGAGGAAGCCTTTTAGGCCATTAACTTGATCTATACAAGTTTCCAAAGAACATGGCATCCATGAAAGAGAAGAATGAAAGGACAGTTGAAGTACTAAGGAAGAAATTACTAAGAAACAGATATATATATATATATATATATATATAGTTTTATGTTTCCGAGTACTTTCAATATATTCCAATATCATCTTGAGGATTATGATGGCTAAGACAAAAAATTGTGTTTGTCCAAAGTAAATTTTTGTTTTTGTGGTCAAACCATTAACAGTTCAGGTCAGCATAACAAGCAAACTATAACCATCTAACAAGAATTCAATTTTTAACTAATTTACATCCCTTACACTAAAATTTTTACATGGAAAAAAATTTTAAAATCACTGTTTGTGACTTTGCACATGTTCGGAACTGTTAATGGTTTAACCACAAAAGCAAAAATTTACTTTGGACAAACAACATTATTTGTCTTAGCCATCATAAACCTCAAGAGGATATTGGAATATATCAAAAGTAATCAGAAAAATAAAAATGAATAAAAACAACCATGGTACCTTGCTCTTTTTTTTTTTTTTCATCACAAATCATAAAAAGCTTATACAGTTGCGGATAAACAAACACGTCTAAATTGTTTTATCAGACATGTATAAATAAAAAAAGGTGCCAAAGTATATGGTGTGTGTGTGTATATATATATATATATAATGAAAATGAATTATTAACAGTGAATTTTTTCTAGTGAATGTGTGAGCAAGGTAATATCTGCAGTTCCTATCTAATATGTATGTATTACCTCACTCACACACTCACTAGAAAAAATTCACTGTTAATAACTCATTCTCAAATTGCACCCACTAGTGCAGAGGGAGTTACAGGGAATGAAATTGAGAGAAAAGACTGAGTATAGGGAGGATTGAGGAAAGGACAAAAGAGGAATGGGATTTAAGAAGATTGAAGATGGCGACTGATGTTGCATTTAAATGTTTTAAGATTGTAGTTGTCAGGGAAGCAAGTAAATGGAAGGGAGTTCCACAGGTGGGAAGTGCAAGAAAATAAACTTGGAGTAGAAGTGGCAGTTGCATTTAGCTATTTCTGTTGGAGTTTTTCGGTACCCTGGTGTACTAGTGAGCCAGCCAAAATGAGCTGACTCATTTTATAGTTCACCAATAGAAGGGTTAACCGATCAGAAGGCTCAAAATATTCAATGCGACGTGTATAAAGGTGGCCATGTTTTTCACGAATATTCACTGCCAGCCTTTGATATTGAAGACTGAAGAATTATGGAACAGCTGCTGGTGGTATTGGTGATATAGTCAGATTCAGTAGAGTGTCTGATTCATGAGTGTTAATCTTTAACGTTGTTTCATTGAACAGATTACGTACTGTGCTGTATTCTATATTCATAGACTATGGTGAACATGGTCAACAATTTCAACAATAAACAAAACCTAGATGCCAATCTAGTCACACACTTAAATTCATACAATTGGAGGCACCAGGGAAAAAAGCTCATCAGAGTCATTGCCATGAAAATATTTGTAGAAAAGACAGAGGGAAGTCACATCACATTGGTGAGAAAGTTACTGAAGTCAAGATACCAAGTCAGGATCTTTGGATTTTGTCCAGAACTTTGAGATGAATAGCAGGAGCACCAGATCAGATATGACAGCAAAATTCAATGTATGAGCAAATGGTAGATTTTTAAATATGCAAGATAGACTCTGACGGGAACAATTTTCTGGCACAACACAGTGACTCAACTCTCCCTGCAGTAGATGCAGCTATTGATTCAATGTAGAAGCCAAGAAGGCGAAATTGCTCAAACCCCCTCAGCACTTCCTCAGGCAATGGGTAATGACCCCATCCCCTTCCTGAAGGTGAAAGTATGAGAGAACAATAAAAGAACAAGAATTAAGAAAACAATGAATTAAGTTGCAGTATAAACCACAGACGGGCTCTATAGGTGCTGAAAAACACATGTGCCTGAGAAGGCATCTACAACAGGGAATTGCTATATGTCGTAGTAGAAAAGTGTGCTTGGAAACAAATAACCAGCCATTATCTGTGTGTACTCATTAACAATTAGATTGCAACCAAAAAAAAAAAAAAAAAAAACTTATAGCATTTTTAATAGGCTTAATGTGTAACAAGTCCTATACATATTCAGAGGGATTTAAATTGAGCAAGCAGAGGGGATGGAGTGTACAGCGGTTGGAGATTTTTCTTGTGAATACACCTTACATCATCATAATGATTACACAACATCCTGCTGACAGGTTGAACACAGAGTCAGTACCATCTGACCAAATGAACTTAAAATGAGACTTGCCTGATTAGGCAACATGGTACTATTTTTGGGCCCAGATGATATACACTAATTGATGCCTCATTTTTAGTAGTGTTGCTTGAAGAAAAGACATGTAGACCAATTGGCACTGGAAACAGTACCCTAGATTTCTGGATTAAATGTTAATACAGTACTATCTCTTTGTATATTATATCACATATGAGTCCATTTCTACAAGTGGGGAAGGATGAAGCAATTTCAATTATTTTTGGCACTTCAGATTTTTCTATGTCTCATGTAGCTCTTAATATTAGGTTGGTGCAAAAATAATGACGTAATAATATCGTTTTTTGACGTATTTTTTAATGTCAAAAAACGACATTATTACGTCATTATTTTTGCACCAACCTAATACATTTTGTTATCTCTCCTAAACCTTATTCTGCCATCCATTTTACTCAAGCCTGCTAGTTAGGTTATACATTGTTTTCCTCTCTCCTTCAATCTATCTTTCCAAGCCTTCTTTCCTCATTATGTTGGCCCGGTTGGTGGGGCATCAGAATACGCCGACTGCAACCCCCCCCCTGCAGAGGGTAAAAGTCCCTCAATGGGGCCACCTGTTGGCCGTGGGTGGGGACGGGATCCTGGTGGTTGAGCAGGTTCTAACCCAGGTGTAAAGCAGTCACAATCCTGTAACACACCACTTTGGCCCTTACCTGGGCTAGACGGGCGGTCGGAGGGGCCCGATCCGATCTTTCGGCTGGTCATGTCAAGCCCCATCATATATAATCCACCCCAAACCTATAACTGACACTCCTCTTCCGAACCAAAACTAACACTTAACCCTAAATATGTGATGGAAGGCAGTGGCTGAGGGTCAATCAATTTGATAGAAAAAAAGGATCTGACACACCTGCTAAACCTTCACAGCCGTAAAACTTGGATAACGGAAACAAAGGAACATGCGTGCTCAAAGACTCCTCCCAAAGAGAGTATACCATTCATGTAGCCCCGACATGGCAAGGCGAATGGGTTTCCCCCTTGTCATGTCCCAATACTGGACTCCGCGGTGGGTAGGGAGCATGGATGATGAACAAAAATAAAAACAATCAATGGAAAAAAAAGAAATCTTCCAAGAGACCACATGTGGATAATGACTGAATCAGAAAATGATAGTGAAAACTTTCCACGATTTATTGTTCTCGAAGCAATAAGCAACAAAGCACTAACAGAAATATCTCCATTTAAAATCCAAAAAGCTATACCAAAAAATGTAAAAAAAACCACAAAATGGGACATTACTAGTGGAAGTGGAAAATAAGATATATGCAGATACACTAATACGACAAAAAAAAAACAAGAAATAGAAATAAAATCCTACCCGGACCAAACCCCTCTCAAAGGGTGTAGTAAAAAGCAAGGAGCTCTCCCTATGCACTCTAGAGGAGATAAAAATAGAACTCCAAACTCAAGGTGTTACAAATGTCAAAAGAATCACAATAAAGAAAAATGAAGCAGAGATACAAACTAATACCGACATTCTAACCTTCAACTCCCCCCAAATTCCGACAACAATTAAAATTGGATATGAAATTATAAAAGTAGAACAATACATACCAAACCCTCTTCGATGTTATAGATGCCACAAATTTGGCCATCACAGAGATTCCTGTCGAAACAAAAAAACACGTGGAAAATGTAGTGAGAAAGAACCAGAACATAAAGAAGAGAACTGTCCAAATGAGAGCCTATGCTCAAACTGTTTGCGAAACCACTCTGTAGATACTACATTGTTTTGAGAGGGCAAACAGGAAAAAGAAATAATCATAATAAAATACAAAAAAATATATCTTTCTCAGAAGCACGAAAAGAAGTTAAAAATAACATAAAAGAAAACACCTATGCCTCCATGGTACAAAAAGCAAATAAAATGAACAATGAAGATAAAATAAAAGGTACAACTGAAATAACAAATTTATGTAAGGAATTAAAAGCTTTCCTTGAAGAATTAAAAAACTTTTTAATTGAACTTAAATTGGATCAAAATAAAAATAAAACTCAACAACCCAAATCAAATGGAATTAACCCAGAAGAAGGCAAAAAACTCTAGAAAGAAAACATAGAACAAAACTCCAGTGAACCCTCTTCTTCTCAAACCAAGAAAATGAAAAATAAACAAAAAGACAAAAAAGTGACAACAGAACAAGAAAACACTTGATCAAGAATCAATATATCAAATGAAAATAAATTTGAATATATGGAAATAGAAGAGAAAGAAAATAAACAAAACCCAAAATCTGACCGAAGGACACTAAAAACTCAAGAGATGGAAAAAAACTGGAGAGGACAAATGATATAAACCTAGAAGGTAACTTCACCCCGCAAAAAATGAAAATATAACTATGGCACATAGGAAACTTTTTTACAAGAAAATGCCAAATTAAAAATTATAAACAATACCATTATAACCACAATACAGGACATAGAGCTAATGGAGGAGTGTCAATATTGATTAGAAATGACAGTAAACAATTACTGATACAGTCAAAAGACACAGACAACTCGATAGAATACTTTACCAAAACACTATTAACCATTGCCTCAGAAAATATACCAAAAAAGCAAAATAATTATAAAAAAACTAAACCCTGGTTTGACAAAAACTGCAAAAATTCAAAAAGGAACCCACAACCCAAAATTTGATTGAAATGAAAAAACTCAAAGCAGTAGCATGGAAAACTGTTAAAGAAGCCAAAAGGGAATGTTGGAAAAAATATGTAAACAGTCTAAATACACATTCCAAAACCAAAACAGTATGGAAAATGATGAGAAAAATAGCTGGAAAAAATCAAATATCCCCAATAATACATCTTAAAAAGAACAACACTAAAGCAACCAGCAAAAAAGAGATAGCAAACCTACTAGCAGAGACATTTGCAGAAAACTCTAAAATAAATAAAAATCAAAACCTACAAATGTATAAACAAAAAGATATAAATAACCAACTAAATTTCTCATCTAAAAATACAGAGGCCTACAACAACCTATTCACCGAAGCAGAACTAATAGAAGCCATAAAAAAATCCCACAACACAGCAGTAGGCCCAGATCAAATCCACTATGAATTTATTAAACAACTACCACAAGAATCACTGAAATACCTTTTGAATATTTTCAACAATATTTGGACAACTGGGAAATTTCCCAAAATATGGAGAGAATCGATAATTATTCCCATACTCAAAGAAGGAAAAGAGGGAAACAATCCACAAAGTTACCGACCAATAGCATTAACAAGCTGTCTATGTAAGACAATGGAGCGAATGGTCAATGCCAGATTGAGTTGGTTTCTAGAAGAAGGAAAACACATATCAAAATATCAATGTGGATATAATAAAGGAAGAAGTACAATAGATCACATAATAAGACTAGAAACAGCCATAAGAGAAGCCAATTTAAACAAACAACATCTAATAGCCATATTCTTTGATATAGAAAAAGAATTTGATCAAACCTGGAAACATGGTATAATGAAAGATCTGCATAAACTAGGACTAAGAGGTCGACTACCAAATTTTGTAAAAGGATTTTTAACAGAGACTCTTCCAAGTACAAATAGATGCTACACTGATTATCAAAAGCAAGAAGGGAGTACCACAGGGAAGTGTACTCTCCCCTACACTTTTCAAAATAAAAATAAATGACATAATAAAAAACATCAAACCAGGAATACACTGTAGCCTTTACGTTGATGATTTTACAATATATTACAGATCGAGAAACCTCAACACAGCAGAAAGACAATTTCAACAATGCTTACATCAAATAAACAAATGGACACTTGAAAACGGTTTTAAAATATCAAAAACAAAATCTGTACACTTCTGCCAAGTGAAAAAAATTACATAATAACCCAACTCTAAAACTAGAAAATGAAGAAATACCAGTAGTTCAGCAATACAAATTTCTAGGAATGATCTTTGACAGCAAACTGACCTTTAGACCACATATCAATTACCTAAAAACAAAATGTTTTAAAGCTCTCCAACTACTGCGAACAGTAGCCCACACAGAATGGGGAGCTAGCAAAGAAACCCTTCTTAAACTTTATAGAACGTTGATCCGCTCCAAACTGGACTATGGCAGCATGGTCTACCAATCAACTAGAAAGTCCTATCTAAAAACAATAAACCATGAAGGCCTTCAGATAGCTCTAGGAGCCTATCCCACCTCACCTACAGAGAGCCTACATGTAGAGGCAAATGAACCCCCATTACAACTAAGAAAGGAAAAACTAGCAACTCAATACTATCTAAAACTCTCTTCCTGTCCTTCTAACCCCACACACGACTGTGTACTTACACCAAATCACAAAGAGAAATTTAATCTTAACACAAATAAAATCAAAAGATTAGGACTCCGAATGGAAGGAATCATCCAAGAAAATAATATACAGTCTAATCAAATACTTAAAACCAACCAATACCACGATGGATAATCAAAAATCCAAACATAATATTAAGTTTAAACAAATTCTCCAAATCAAAAACACACCCCACAACATACATTGAAAAATTCTCAAAAATAAAATAAAAATATCAAAACTATGAAAGTATTTACAAGGACGTCTCAAAAGACGAAGAAAAAACAGACAGCGCAGCAATAACAAAAAAAAAACAATTATCAAAAAACGCTTGCCAAATGAAGCATCAGTTTTCAGTGCAGAAGCTTACGCAATAAAACTAGCACTAAAATTCATGTCAAAAAACAAAGGAGAAAACTATATTATTTTCTCAGATTCATTATCTGTATTAACATCCCTAAAAGGGAAAAAACTGGAAATCCATTAATACAAAGTCTCCTATATAAACTACATTCAATGGAAAAAAGCAAAAATATCATCTTCTGCTGGATTCCTAGCCATGTTGGCATCCAAGGAGGAGATAAGGCAGATACTGCTGATAAATCATCTTTAAAAATGACAATAGATGAAAATCTTCAAATTCCATATACAGACTTAAAACCTAAAATAAACAAATATATAAGAAATAAATGGCAAAATTCACGGAAAAACCAAACCAGAAATAAACTATTTCAAATTAAACCTAAAATGGGGAAATAATCTTGGAAATACTCGGAAAAAACAAGTATTCATAATCAGAATACATATAGGACACACATACTTAACCCATTCTTATATATTAAAAAAGACAAATCCACCAAAATGCAGATGTGGAAGCCTAATCACAATAAAACATATCCTATTGGAATGCAAAATGATAATTAAAATAAGACAAAAATATCTCAATGGAAAAGGTTTAAAAGAAATTTTCAAAAATACAGACACAGATAAAATATACAACTTTCTCAAAGAAATCAAGATCCTCAATAAAATATAACCCTTTCAAATAGTGTATATGTATATGTGTTTATAGACATATATATGCATGTATGGATGTAGATATGAAAATATACAATCAGAAACAATCACAAGAAAAAGCAATCCCAAAAAATACAGTAGATTATGAAACCCAACAGCCTTTCAACCTTTTATACACTATAACCATCTTAAATTCATAAATAAATAAGGCTTCGACATAAAATGACCCAAATAGGAGTTCACATGCTGTTAAATCCAACATCCATCCTCATTATGTGCCTAGAAATTTCAACTATCTCTTCCTGGTGTTATGTATCTCATTGTTCACATGTTCAGTCCATGGTATTCTTAGCATCCTTTTGTAGAACCACATTTCTTTTTCATCTGTGAGCAGATTGTCCCACATTTCCTGCCATATAGGAGGACTGATATATATATAAAACTGTTCAGTACTGTTTTGTTACAAATTTTTACAATCCCTTTAAGTGGGGAGGGCATGCAATCAAACACCAATCACTAGTACTGGCAGGTAATACACATTTAATTTAAAAATAAAAATAACTCAGCAAGTAGAATTGTTTTTAAATAAGTATTTATTAAGCATAGTCTGACACAAGGCTTCAAGTATGGGATATCAAATTTCAGTCATGATGGTCTGTAAGACTAGCTTGCTAACCAATTCACCAATAATAAAGTAGTCCCCCAAAATTTAGCTTTATCTGACCCAAGGCCACAGTTGTAGGTTCCCAATAAGGATCACTCACTGGGGTAGAAATTCTATGTGAGGCTAGAATGCTAAGCCCCAATCAATAAATCATAAATTTGAAATCAATTATTAAAGTATAAAAAATTAAAATAATGCATTTAGTTTTATTATTATTTATTTTTAAATGAAAGAAAGCAAGAAATTTTAAATTGGAATTCACTGAAATTTAGACTTCTATAAAAAATAATTAAAAAGAAAAATTATCAGTGATACATTCATGATGCTATTTTAATGATAAAATAACTTTTTTTTTTTTTTTTCTTCTTCATTGGCCTCAAATTTCATTGCATTACAGTTTAGAACTTTAACACAAATTCATATATTTAAATAATACAAAAAGTGGATGTGGTGGGGGGGTTTCTATCATTTACACTTATTGTGTTCTTATGAATTTTATTTGCATTTGTTGAAAATCAGTGACCATTGAAAAGAAAAATAAAAGCAACATCAATGTATATCATCTGGATATTGCAAAAATTGTTTCCTCATTGAGAGTTTGATGTTTACTGGGTGATTTGTGAACTTTCTATAATGTTGAAAAATTAATGCAGTCAAAAATGTTTTTAAAAAGGCATATTCACAATATGAAGCTGGACAAAGTGTATCACACTCGCTGCTATCCACCTCGTGTTTAAACTGAACTCCATTCTATTGCAGGTGAATTTCTTGCAAGAATTTTCACAACTGAATCTGAAGAATTTGTCTAAAAAGAAACACTTTCGGAACCGGGAATCAGCGATTGAGCTGCTATGGCTTGAGCTGTTCACTGCACTGTCCTTCTCTATGGAAGGCCAACAGATGATTCTCAAAGTTAAAGGTAAAAATAAAGCAATCTATTTCATTATACATTTATTCATGTAAGCCAGTTTGCTGTTATTTCTTTTTTGTTTTTATTCTCTTACAGATTCTGTGGATTTGATTTTGGAGTTTTCTGCTTGCAATAATTCCATGCCTCATCAAGAGAAATCTCTGCTTGTCTTAAGAAATCTCTGCTGCCATTCATCCAACAAAAACAAATTGTTAGCTTACAGTGAGTTTTTTCTTTTATTTACCGTCTGTTTCTAGTTGAGAAAAGAACACTATTCATAGGAAAGAAGTGGGTGGGGACTGCCATAATAAGTATAGTTTAAGGATACTTTTCTGTTTAAAAAAAAAAAAAAAAAGTTTCCATGATGATGTTATAAATTATTCTTTATTAAATAAAGTCATATCAGTGTTGACTATCTGGGTCTGTAAGGGAAGTAACTCTTATCACTTTCCATCTAAGTTCAAAATTAACAGGAATTTTCTTTCTTCTTGCAGACAAGTTAATTCCCATTCTACTTTTGTGCTTGACAAGTGAATCAGAAACTCTCAAAATGATTGCAGCTTCTTCACTGTGGGCGCTCGTCTACAACAATCAAAAGGTAAATATTATTTTAACTTAACACTTCTTTAAGAAGTAGACATTTTATTGTGTTACATTATCACCCCACTTCATCTTGTGATTTTTTGTTTTTTCTTGCAGGCCAAAGTAATGCTGAAGAATGCCAATATGTTGCCCAACCTCCAAGAGACAATGCATTGTCTGTCTGGCCTGGTTCCAAGCTCAGAGGCAACAGTTCGTTGCCAACGAGATATTCAAAATATCATTGAGTGCATTTGTGAGTGACCTTCTGATCCCTATTTATTTCATTATGTATTAAAATCAATCCCCTGCTTTTGGGGAGAAGTGAAAGATTTTTGGCTTTTTAAGGCGGCAGCAAATACACAAAAGGAAGAACAAACTCTCAGGTAACAGACATTAATTTAATCCCATTGAGGACTTCAGATATCAAAACATCCATAATGTATATACAAATTAGAAAAAGATGTGCTATACAATATTATCAGCAAAATATATATTTTTTTCTTTTTCTTCTCTTTTCTTTTTTTCCCAAAATGCCCAGAAAAGCTTCCTGCTTTCTGATACCACAAAGACAGACGATGTTAAACCAATGAGGAAAATAAAATCTGGAAAAAAAAAAAAAAAAATCTGATTTGTATTGCCATACAAAATAATTAATTTGGTACTGTCAACATGTTAACATTACTAATTTTTAAATGAAATAATTGACAATTAATTCATCATCAAAAGATAAATTGTTAACACTGAGTCAGTAAGACATTTTTCAATGAAAGTCAAATTAGCAACTGCTACACTTGCTCTGAATTTGATTAAGCCTTCTCAATGGGTTTAAAATTTTTTTTTTTTTTTTTTTTTGTTTAGTGAAAATAATCCTACTTATAATTGGAAGAATGATAAAAAAAACAAAAAAGTATTCTTGACTCACCATTAATGTGTAATGCTTCTGTTTGGAACACGGCTTGCAGAGGAGGGAAATAGATGACCAAGAGCTGACCAATGAGGGAACCCCCCACAGCTATCATGAACATACGATTGGTGAAAAATCCAATTTGGAATATGGATTTGGTCTAGAAGAAAAAAAAAGTTGGCATGATAATAATAATTTCACCTCAAACAAGGCAATAAAAAACTAGGATGCAAGGAGGCTTACTGAGTTTTTGAAGATCAAAGTTAACTAGGAAAGAATTCCACAAGCAAGAGGTGTGAGATAAGAAACTGTTTGCATAATTTTACAGTTGGAATGGCTAGATGTAAACCATAAGTTCTATGCTATCTAGTACTGCACTTAGTATCATAGAGGAAAGTATTTATAGGAAAGGTACGGCAAAGTTAATGTCATGTTGGTGGGAAAGGGACTAAAGCTTAGATGCCAGATCAGTACCAATAACATTGCCTGTCTATATTTCTGAGATGAGGTATTGTAACTATTTACATTGTATGCTCTGACCTTCTTCAGGTTTTTGTCCACAGGTGTTCTAGTTCCTCGTGCCATGCCTCTTCCGGATATCTCAGTTATCTCCCTTTAACTCAAAACTCTTTGAGTCAAGTCACTGGATCCAACCAATCCATGTGTCGTTGAGGACACAATCTATCTCAGTGGACAAAATAAAGGGTTCAGTTTGAAATTCCAAACACCTGAAGAAGGCTTGAGCATACAACAGCCGAAAGGTTGTGAACATGACAAAGATGAGGACAGCAGTTCGAATAATGTAATATATCAAGAATCTCTAAATATATTGATTTTCTAAGCATAGCTTAGATGTGGCACATGGCTGAAATTACTTCTCAGTCGTAATTATTTTAGCGAGACCAGCTTGCTAACCATTACACCATACCGAGGTGCCCAATATAGCAAGCAGGAGCACCAAACCAGATGTTTCAGTAATATTCAAAGCAATGATGAATGCTAGATTTATAAATATGTAAAATCAATTCTGGCAAAGAACTTTCTTAGCTGCAGACTTAGCAATTGATTCAGTGTTCTCTTTCCACTTCATGTCAGCTGAAAACATTAGTGAAGAAAATTGTGCCTTCTTGGACTATTTAAAAAAATAAAAATATTATTATATCCAGTTTCTCCATTTAAGTATAATGCAGAAAATCCCCAAATTTATAACTTTCATAATAGGCAAAGAGGAAGAAAACCTTACCTGTGAGCGGCAACTGAGTGCGTTGAACATGTCAAAAAATACAAAACAAGTGAAGGTCATTGTTGTGTCTCTGGGAGTAATCTTGTTGTCACTCAACTGGAAAAGAATAAAAAATATCAGTGATTGCGAAATACTAACAAAGATTTAGTTCAGTAATTTTGTCTTTGATATTCAAACAAATGACACATTTTGCTAAGCTGTAGAGTAGAAGAGTTGTTAAAAGAACAAAACAGCCATTCTCTCTCAATAAAAAAAGTTCATAGCCACTCAATATGCTTAATAGAGGTGAAATTATCATGACCAGAGGAAAAGAAAAAAAGAGTGTAGTCAATATTAACAGACAAGTAGATTGGAAGTAATATTCTCATCTTTCTTGCTATTACAATGTTGCCGATTTAGTTTGGTTTGTTTTGTTTTACAGTATATCAACCTCAATGGGTTATTTAGTGCCAACGAAATTTTTAGGATAGGTTCGTATGAATATAGTATATGTATTCTTTGTAAGAAATCAGTTTGTCGATTAAGTTTCATTGACATTTTTGTGAAGGTGTTTTTGTTGAGTCAAATGTAATGCTGATATTTTCACTATAAAAAAATATTTTTTACACTTTCCTAGTTAACATGCAAACTGGGATCAAAATACTATTTTCCCATAACTAGAGATAGTAACAAGTGCTGCTACTCCAAGTCAGGGTGGACCTTGGCACAACAGCAATGTTTCTGAAGACTGGAGGACATAAAGATGTGGACATTAAACACATTTAATTTACATTTGGACTAATGTAAGACTAAAAGTTTTTCTTTTTATCGTAGAAAGCAACACTAAACTATATTTTCTTTTTATCATAGAAAGCTATACCAGACAGAAGCCAGGCCTTTGTTCTATAAAATGCTTGCAGAAAGACATAAATTCTATTAGAAGGAAAAAAAAAAAATGCTGTTTTCAAAATCAGTGGCATTTGTTGCAATGTGCTCACCTCTCTCCAGAAAACCCACAATGTTCCTGAAACAATGATGAGAACTGACAATAAAATATAGATGAGTAAACTTTTGGTGATAATTGTGTCCCGAACTCTTCGTGGAGGTTGTCGGATGACATCAGGGTCAACAGGTTCAACTCCCAAACTGGGAAGAAAAAGAAAAATATATTATCAACCTGACAAATTTAGAATTTATATAATATTGAGCAGCACAGAATAGAAATGATTTCTTTGATTATTATTTAAATCAAGCCTTAAGCATACCATATGTAAACTTGTAAAATCAGCAATACCAGGTCATATTTTCTTATATAAGAATTGAAGAGATGGAAAAGGAGGGGGTTATCTTCTTACCTTTGAGCTGGTGGTCCATCCATAAGAATATTTATCCATAAAATCTGCATTGCATTCAAAGGATTGGGAAGTTTCATGACGGTGGACAGTGTTATTAGTGACAGAGCTGCAATACTCCTGCATTTCAAATAGAAAATAAATTTTTTTTAAAATAACCAATTCTGTGCATATTTTGAAAGGGTGACAAAGAGAAAAATAACTGAAACTTACGTGCTCAATTGAAACTGGACAAAATTTCTAATATTGTGGAATATTGCCTTTCCTTCTTCAATAGCTGAACTGGAAAAGATTTTAATTAAAAAAAAAAAAAAAAAAAAAAATCAAATTATTCAGCAGCAATGAAAATAGGAGAAAAGAAATTGGGGTTTGAATTAAGTTTCAATTAGATTTTCATAATGTACTTTGTAATTCAATGTTCACTATCTTCAGGTGAAGAGTCTTATTTACTTAATATATAAACAATATCAAACATTTTATCAAAATGATTAAAGGTATCAAGGCTGAAAGTTCATAACACATCCAGGGTCTTCTCACTCCTTGGAGGAATCCCCTCTTTGATTGAACATGTCTTCAAGAGTGTAGCAGCCATACTCACCACACTTGGCCAATTGTAGGTTGGTAAGGCTATTTAACCCATAGTTGGAGGGTTTTGAATTCATAAGTTGTCCTCCTTCAAGATTGGTTGCTAGCCATGACTATAGAACCCAGCCTGTCCTGCTAATTACCCATAGCATGGTGGGAGTGGATTTATACCTTTCCCAAATGATTATAAAGAAATAGCTTTAGAAAGTGTCTAAGACTCTTCATAGGTGAGGTATTTTGAGCTGAAGAAGTAAGCAACTGAAATGTGAGATACATCAAAGATTAGCATTTTACCGAGAAAGAGATGAAAAATGATTTTTTGTTTTTTTTTGTTTTGTTTTCATTCCTACATTTTCTTTTTCCCTTACACAATTCAGAATTCAAAAATTTTCAGGTACCATTCCCCAAAAAAAAAAAAAAAAAAAATGTATTGATCGCACAAACCTGATCACTTTCTCCTACTAACTGACCTATTCTGTTGTTATGGAAACAGGCATACTTAATGCCATTAAATAAATACGCCTCATGTTGCTGCTAACAAGACCAGAACATACTGCAACCCCCTGGGTGGGGACTAAGCCTAACTATTTATGAATATTAGCTTATGAAAATTGAGATGTAGTACAGAGTGTGTGGTGGGGTCATATCAAATTCCAGGAGGGAGGAGGTGCACAAGACCCTGCCCTGGTTAATAATATGTTGTATTTAATTTTTGTTTCTTGTTAACTCCCATTAAATTGAGCACCAGAAATCTCGGATTACTGAGAAAATATAATCATTACATTTTTTATTTTTATATTATATTATGGCTAAAGTAGTATATGTAAGTAGATGAATCGTACAATTGTTAATATAGGCTAACTCAGTTCAGGGTGAAAACTAATAATTGACTTCAAAAATGATCTCTAAGATTTAAACTGGTCTGATCTCACATAGTTGTCCATCAGCAGCCAGTATATATATATTCATGAGAACACATTGCATTTAAAATAGTGAATTGGTATAAATAGTCCTGGACATTATTCTTTATATTCTTAGATTTATTCTATTATAAGAGTTAATTTGCTTTAAATATTTGATAGGAAACTGTCTAAGTATTTCAAACAAATACACACCAATTTTAATCTATTGAGATTTTATATATAAGCCTTTGAAGGCTGAAAGGACAAACATTTTACAATCTGAGAAATGGAAATAAGGTAAGAATTACTTACAGGATAATGGAAAAATCATCATCTACAAGAATCATATCTGCTGCTTCTTTGGATACATCTGTGCCAGATTTTCCCATAGAAATCCCAATATCGGCACTTTTCAAAGCAACTGCATCATTGACACCATCACCCGTCATTCCAACAACGGCACCATTGTTCTGCATTGCCTACAAAAAGAAAAAAAAAAGATCATCAGCAGAGATAGCGGACAATTGAATTTTAGATGATGTGAGTACATTTAGCCAAGAGGAGGACTTCTTCTATGTGCTGCATCTCTTCAGGACATAGGAAGTTGTTGCATATACCCTCATGGTCCTTAGTAGTTTTACTCCCTAACATACAAGCTTATCACATAAGAGGCTTGCTGCCTTCCATATTTCTCTCTTGCCCTCAATATTCTCCTCCTTCTTCAATATGTGTCCAAGGAATTTCAGCTGTTTTTCCTGATTCTGAGTAGAAAAGTGTTGAAAAGTGTTCCTTGAAAAAAAAAAAAAAATTACATTTGGAAAACACCTTGATCTTCCCAAAGTAATGGTCAGCAGGTTAATCTCAAAAGTTGTTACTATTTAATTTGATTCTAGAGCACCTCGAGGGTGTAATGGTTAACGAGCTTGTCTTGCAAGAACATTTATGACAGAGTTGTGACTTCGATCCTCACTGGGTACCACATACTTTCAGCCCTGTGCCACATCTAAGCTACACTTGGAAAATCACTGGGAACCTCGAAGCAGCATAATGGTTAACAAGCTTGTCTCACTAGAATAATTACAACTGAGTAGCAAGTCGGATCCTCACTGGGTACCCCCATACTTTTAGCCTTGTGCCACATCTAAGCGATGTTTGGAAAATCACTATTTAATTTGATTCTTACTAGGTGCCCCACAAATATGGTCTTGTGCCAAGCTAAGCCAAACATAAAAAAATATGAAGACAGTAGGCTGATAGAATAACATGCAGCTATATTTGATCTTTCATTTAAATATATGATGTCTGATCAAAAAGTGTCGGGACTGTTGCTATATTAACAGAGTTAAAGTACACAGAGTGAAGCTGCTTGGCACAGATTGAAATTGTTGAACATGCACACTTATAATATTCTGGCTCACTTCCATTGTTTATAGCAGTGCTTGGAAATAAAGTGTGTAGTCATCTGGCCACACCATAGAAAACATTTTCAAAATGGTCTTCACAGTTGATGAATTATGAGTCTATGGTTATAACCAAGGCTCACTCTTTGAAATGGAAGTCCCCAAACTCTCTGAAACCAAAAAATGCATGAAGGAGTTGAAGCAATGTGAAAACACTGTTGACTGTTTTCTTCAGCTATATAAGGCAACATTAAAGATAAAACAAAAAGTATTCACTTCTTTTTAAATTTTAAAATGTTTATATATACTTTTGAATCCTACACATCTTTGCACAAAATCATCCCAGCATTAAAATATTGCAATTTTATTTTTGTTTTAAAGTTATAGAGGTTTGGGTTTTTTTTGTTTTTTTTAATCATTTCACCCCAAGCAAGGCAATAATGCCATTAAGATGCAAGGTGTTACTGAGAGTGAAAGAAACTGATAGGATAATAAAAGAACAGGATTCTGGAAGACAGAAGCTGGGGATTGATGTTGCATTTAAATTTTTGAAGATCAGAGTTGACAGGGAAACTAGAAAAGAGAGTTCCAAAGGTGAGAAAGAATTTAATTACATCTATTTCAGAAAAACAACCCAGTTGCCAATCTAGTCGTACACTTAAATTAATATAAATAAAAATATTTATAGAAAAAGAGGGAAGGCATTTCAATGTGGTTGGAAAGTGAATTAAGCCGTGATGCTAAGCCAATTAGATATTTGAAAAATGTCATCTTTTCTAAAATATTAATTACAAAATGCAAACTAAAAAGTTTTTGCCATATACACACGAATTTAATATATTGTGTAAAAACCGAAAAACACAAGAATTGTTCATTTGTGACACCATTGGATGCTGAAAGGGATAGCCTGATAGCTATACCAAGAAACAAAGCAAGATTTTATTAAAAAGTTTGTTTTTCTTCCATGAATAGATTGACTTGAAGTAAAATGGCTTTATTATCTTGAGGAATTTAGCCAAAAAGGTCATATGGATAATTTAAACCCATGAGGGGTGGGAAGAGATGATGTAAGAACATTGAAAGTCGACAGACTTTTCCTAAACAAGGTAAAAGCAAAGACATTGATTTATGTCCATTCCCTAAAGTGTGGGTTTTTGGAAAGTTTCCTGATGATCACAGGCATGAAAGGGAATCAATGGAGAGATAATATTTTTAAGGTTTTGAGAAATGATTTATTTCACCTGTCAGAGAGGGTGGAAAGTATGGATCACTAAAGAAATAGAATTTCTTTAGATAAGAACCAAACCCCAAGTGTCACAAGTTGAAGCTTGCTCAGAAGGCTGCCAAGGGAATAGCTGGTGAATGACTGAGATCTAGGTTGAGGAATTCCATTGATGAAAATCTTGAACAATAATTAAAATTAATAATTTGGAGCTAGGCCACACCTGTTCACCTACATAGTCTAAAAATTGAGTGTCAAAATGACAACCAAAGTGAAGAGCTCAGGGAAAATACCAAGAGGGATGAAGGAATTGCCTACAAACTTTGGATAGTATTGGTATTAAATACCAATATGAGAAGGAAGGAGTTAGGGTGAATCGATATTCTGCTACCACTACTCTTAGGAGGAGGGATCTTCCCAAAATTGGGTATGCAATTAATTTTCTGGAGTCAGGCGACAAAGGACTCTTTGTAGGGGGTAAGGAAATCACTGAAACCCCAAACCATGTTAGACCTCACACCAGTTTTGGGCAAGTGTCCGTATAAGCAGAAGATTGAAGTGACCAAGAGAGTAGCCGCTATAGATGTCATTGGAGATGAGAAATGACCACATCACCCGATCTCATGTGACTTGCTGCCTAAAGAAATTCCCCAACTTGAGCCTTGTTCCAGAAGCTTTGTTTCAAACATAGTCAAATCAAGAAAAGCATCATGTTAATATACAAAGCAGGAAGGGTTGATAATTCTGCATGAGGAATTTATCTTCTGCACAAAGCATATATATTCCTGCCTGAAGAATTGATAATTGTAATACCAGTTCTGTACAAAGAATGTTATATTAGGTTGATGCAAAAATAATGACATAATAATGTCGTTTTTTGACGTATTTTTTAACGTCAAAAAACAACATTATTACGTCATTATTTTGCACCAACCTAATATAAAAACATTTTCTTTTCTTTTTTTTACTTGTGACTTCACTCTGCCCAGACCAAATCGATACAATGATTCTTGTCGATGATTTGATCCTTGCCAGCCAGACCAAATCAATACAATGATTCTTCTTGATGATTTGATCCTTGCCCGCCTTGTGATCAAAATCAAACAACATAGGACAAGGCAAGGCTTGGATCAAAGTGATCAATTCAGTGATCAAAAATACAAATACTAATTTCATTCTATTAATTATTAAAAGAATTCCCACTATAATGCAAATTTGGTCAATTGCTTAAAAAATAAAAAATTAAAGTAAAAATATTTTGATGACGATAAACAAACCTTGATAATTTTGTGTTTGTGCCTTGGGCTTGTTCGGAAGAAGACAGCAACATTACCGATGACTTTCTGAAGTTTGAGTATATCCATGGAATCAATTTGGTCCCCAGACAGTGAGCCAGCACCAATAGAGGACAAACCGAGACGAGCACCTAAGAAATGAAGAAGGAAAAAAAAAAAAAAGAAAACTTGATTACCTTGGGTTTTAAATTTTTGTCTTTAAAAAAAAAAAAATAAAAAAAATAAGGTGATTTAAGAAAGTAATTTAACAAGTTATTTTCTTATTACTATTACTGTATATACTTGAATATAATGCAAGTTTTTATGATCAATTTTTTTTTGAAGAGGTTAAAAATCATACATTTTTGGTGACTGGTTGTACTAGTAGGAGGCACGGTGGAGTAATGGATAGCAGCCCGGATTGAGGAATCGAAGAGCTGATTTCGAATTCCAGTCGAATCCATTACATTCACTTAGGTGCTAATACCCTTGGGAAAGGTATGAATCCTCTTCTTCTCCTCCCAGCTATGGGTAAATAGCAGGACAGACTGGGTTCTATAGCCATGGATGGCAACTGTTCTACCACAGAAAGAAATGGCAACCTAATGCAGGGAAAAAAAATCTGCCTAGTCAGTTAGGTAATCATGAATCTTTCGATACATAAGTGTGTGTGTGTCATGCATGGTACATGACTGGTTGCACCAGGTAAATTTTGTCGGGGTATTGGGGGTTAAAATTCACACAAAAAAAAATTCAGGGATTGCTCTATATATGAAGTTGGCTTATATGCGAGTATATACAGTATTGATTAAGGCATAGGTAAATATTGGTCATTCAAATTTGTGCTTGCATGCATTTTACTTGGCTCCCAGAGACTTAGAATATTAATTGTTTATATTTTTGTGATAAGATTTTTACACAAAATATAGGAGGTTGCACTATACATGAAGTCTGCTTATATGAGTATATACAGTACTTAAGATTATTTCATTATGTGGCCGAGAGAAAGCAGATGGTATTTTTTTTTTTTTTTTTTCAGTCCACTTTAAAAACTGCAAAACAATTTTCAAGCACATCAACAGCTGTAGAGGCCATATGTGCAAAAATAAAATCTTACTTGTAAACAAATTATTCACTTGAATAAAACTGAATTTTATTCGAACATTCTCTTTAAAGAATTTTTTAACATTAAAATAGAAATGCCAAATTACAATTTTCTGTAGGTGTGTCAACATCCATATGGGTCATAAAAGCATGAACAAAACTGGAATAGTCATTCTTTTCAAAGTCTATTTAGGCCCTGAATTTCAGGGGTAAAACTTTAAATATAGAAATAAAAAGTTTTATATGACTATAAATATTCAATTTTCACCCTGTATAAAGCCCAAGAGCCACTCATGGGAGAGGGTTACAGAATAAGAGCCACAGTTTATGAGGATACGTGGGGAAGATAACCTGTTCAAGTCTAGGGTTAACTATTAAGATTGTAGTGATCAAGAAACCCTCTTTTTGGGAGTCAGTTCCACAAAGCAGCTGCTTCTGCTCAAGTGAAAGTTACATCTCAGCAATGGAATACAAAGGGAATGTAGGTGGTTCACTACAATGGGCATGGCATGGTGCATCTTAGCCATGAAGGTTAGAACAAGTGGAACTAAGGAAGGTAATCGATTTGAACACTTTCCATGGAAATAGCAATAGAGCAGTGAGAAAGGGATAGCAGGGTGGGAAATAATTTGTCACCCACAAGGCCGCAGAGATTCTTTTGGACCCTATTGAGACTGGAAAGTGATTTTATTGCTTTTGAATGGTCCAGACAGAATTTTTCCATTGAATGAAATCATTAAGGAAGGAGTAGATAGGTTCATCTATCGTCCAGTTCACACTCCTCCCCAGTATTTCAAACAAGAGTAGAGGTTTATCCCTCATTTCTTGTTTAGAATTGGCTTTCCAGATCCTTCTAAAGACTATTTAAGCTCTGTATTCCTAACGTTTTTCCTTTTTACACTAATCTTATGCAGCCTCACACAGTAAGACTCTACCATGAGTGACTCCTGGGCTTTGTATTGAGTGAACATTAGTAAAAAAAAAAAAAAAAGTTTGGAGACAACTGCAGAGAGAGATATTTAACACATGTTACCTGAAGGGATTTACATAAGTAGAAATAAAATATATATATTCTATAGCCAACAGTTAGATTTCAAAATTGAAAATGAACAGAAAAACAACAAAGTAAGCAATCTTATTAACCAATGGCTTTAGCTGTTTCTTCTGAATCACCAGTCAACATTTTGACTGTGACCCCACCCCTCATCAACCGCTTGATGGCTTCACGAACCCCTGGCCTTGGGGGGTCAATGATACCAACCAAACCAACAAATATCAAATCCTTCATATCATCACCATATGCCATGGCCAACACTGAAAGTAGAAGGAAAGAAAATTTGGATTTTAATCTCACAAATTAAATTTAAATATGGCGACAAAGGATGAGGACAATAGTTCAAATAATGTAAATAGTCTACAACAGTAACTGTTTATTAAAGGTGTTGACAGATCCAATGTTCTACATGGGGACTTTTATCTGTAAAATGTAACTGAATAAAATAATGTAAGTGCCATTTTTATATAATTTTGAAGTAGGAAAATATTCTCTGTAATCTAATGTTTTACTGAATTTTAGAAATTTTGGCTTTAAATTTAGTTATCGTTCTTATTTTCTGATAATGTTGTGTATGGTCATCCATTTAAAAAAAAACGTTTATAAACACAAAAAAATTTTTTTAATTATTTTAAAAATATTGGTGTTTGATGATTTGTACTAAGTTTTCTATTTATGATTAATAAATATAGTTTTTACATAATAATATCATCTAAAAAGGTGAAATTAATGCAGAATTTAAAAAGATTTTTAAACTTTATAAAGTATTCTGAATAAAATTTAAAAAAAATGTTTTAAGGCAATAGTGTCCTTAATATCCATTATTTATAAAAGCAATTCTAATTAAATAATGTCATAATTTTGTTGAAATTTTTATTTTATGATTCAGAGAAGATTTTTGGTAAATGGTGTTTCTGTTAAAGAAAAAACAAAATCCTCGAAGAGTGCTGCTTTTAACTAATATAAATATGAAGACGGTGAAATTTTAATTTCTTGAAATTTCATAAAATTAAATGGGGGTAACAGAGGTAAAAAAAAAAAAAATTCAAAACAATTTCATTCATTTGTGAATAAATCCTGAAAATTTAATTAAAATTCGACAATTATTTGATTTTTGCAAGAATTTTCAAAACAATGTTTTTTTTGTTTTTTCTTAATGCAAAAAGGAAGCTAAATTTCCAATGCTAATCTTTGGCCTACCCACTGGTGCAAAAAAAAAAAAAAAATCTTTAACCAAAATTTCAGCCATTCTAGAAAGAATTAAAAAATTTAATGAAATAATAAAAATACATTGGTCTTTCCTCTTAATAATAACAAACATTTTGATGATAAAACTTTGTTTTTATCAAGTTTGGGGCCTTTTTTCATCATGGTATGCTCTTATTTTAGGCAGTACCTAAATTAGTAACTATCATATGTAAGCAAAGTTCTGAATATTTTTTTTATTGCTACCCACTGACTTTACAGCTACTCTACTCAGTTTAAAAAATAAACCTAACAAAAATATTTCATGTCAAAAAAGAATGAATTTTGCAATTTATGACATACAGAAAGTTGTTTGCACAAAATTTTATATGTCAAGTACTGAAAATCAAGAAGAAAGATATTGTCATTTATCAGGAATTTCTGTTACTAACAGAATAGAGATATTGCATATATCACTAGAAATACGTATGAAAATTTCATGACTTTCCTATTCGAGTTTTCTGATGAATCTTAAGTTAATGATTGAATAAGCTCATGACAAGTTCTATGACAGTAAAATATCTGTAGAAATTCCTCTATCACATCATTAAATATTTGAGCTTAATTGAAATTGTTTCAGTGAAATGGGAAAAGTTGTCAGACATTAAATACAATAAGGAAGATAGAAGAAGCGATAACACTTTCTTTCATTTTCTCACTGAAACCAAGTAGCATCTCTGATATGTCTTTTCTGTCATTTCATCAAAACAGAATAATCCATTATTTATGAAGTATTAGCAGGGCATGTGTGTTAACTAAGGGAGGAACAAGCAGAATTATAAGACTAGCGAAATCCCAGTTTTACAAACATTTCTCTTTATAGTAATTTAAAAATAATTCAGCAGATGATATTTTATTTATGGTAACTGGATTTTTGGCGATTTTGATATTGTGCATCTGAAAATTGGTGCTTTTATCACAGTCATCATAATTTCTCAGCCTTTTGATTAACATCAAAAGTGTTGTATTTATTCTTATCGGCTTAATCTGATTTTTATTTTATCCACTTTTATTTTCCCTTCTTTTTTTCATTTTTCACTGAAACCAAATAGCGTCTTTCCCCCTCTTTCTACATGACCAAAATAGAATAGTCCATTATTAATGAAGTATTGGCAGGGCATAATTTACATGCTAACAGAGAGAGAGAGAGAGTCAAGCACAATTATAATAGGTACTTTAGAGGACAAAGTGTTTATTTAAACAATAATCCCCAAAATCTTTGAGAGAGAAATTTAATCTGTTAGCAGAAATGAAAAGTAAATCACCTCTTAATCCTGAGGTTCCCATTCTGGCTGCTTGGCTGTAATAATCCAATGTATTTCTTTCATGTAAAAGTAAGATACTTCCATGATGATAGAATTTGGTACACATCTGTAGCACCCGTTCCAAGGCACCTTTCACAAAGAATATCGGTGGACCATCCTGAAAGAAGTGAGCAGTCTGTTTTAGATTACCAAATACCATCTACTTATGGATAGCATCTCAAAAATTAAGAAAAAAGAAAAAAAAAAAAAAAACTCTGTTCACTTTTGTTTATTTTATGTTTGTAGGACATAAAAATTTTGAATTTGATTTTCAAAGTCAGAAATTGAGAATTTTTGATGCACTTCAATCAGCCTAGACTTGATTAACAATTTTCTATTATTTTTAATTTTTTTTACTCTATCATTAACAGCAATATCACAAATATACTACTTTGACTGAATCAAGAATAAAAAAAAAAAAATTTATGAGAATCCTCAACTATTCCTATGATACATTGTAACATAATTTTTTTGTGTAAATCAAAATGTACCTGTGATTTTCTATGAATAAGTACTTACGTTATTCACCTATGCTAACACAATAATAAGATAACAATCTATGACAAAACATTTCTATGACGTGTTAATGATGAGACAGAAAAGTATTAGGTTGGTGCAAAAATAATGTCGTTTTCTCACATAGTAACATGTGAGAAAACGACATTATTTTTGCACTAACGTAATACTGGGAAGGGGGGGGAGAATCAAACAGTTATGTCCTGACCCCAAAAAGAGGTCAGGAGCAAAGTTTTATGGGAAAATTAGCTCAGTTACCTATATATATATATATATATATATATATATAGATAATAAAATGGTTTTAAGCTGCTTGTATATTTATTGCCAGTAATGTCATTGGCTTTTGGTAAATGAGATGATGAAGTGTAAGATCTTGTCTCTCTTGCAGTAGTTGGAAGCAGCAGCAAATCTGGGAAAGAAAGAAAAACAAACAAGTTTGTTTTCCTTTTTATTGGGAATTCACCAACTTACAGTTTAACAAGAAAATGACAAGAATCTCTGACAGAGGAAACTATGTATACACATATGTACATGTTTTAAGAGACAGTTGAATGACTTAAGCCAAGCAACTGGCTAGTGTTTGTTGCTGTTTCTCCCTTTTTGGAGTGTTTAACAATTTCTAATTTCACTTCCATGGTGAAGACTGTTTTTTCTTCAAAGCACCGCCATCAGAAAAGATTACACTACACTTGAGAGCCATAACAAAGGGCAATAAGTTCCCACAAACACAACACAAATGAAAGAGAGTGAATGCACAACAATCCAATATGGTGTACAACCAGGAACTGAGCCCAACCCCCCTATTTGTTGCAGACTGAGAAAAAAAATTGATTTTTAAGAACACTTCTTGTATTAGACATCTAAGATTAGTAAACAAAAAGTCTTCCTAAAGTTATAAACAACACAAAGAGTTTAGTTGTCTGAACTTAATTTGGAACAATGCACAAGATTTCAATTATTGGTTATTAATGGCTTCCTACTGAGTAAACCTGCCTGATACTGGCAGAAGGGCTTATTTCTAAAGCATTCAGTGTGGATCATACTTAATGATAATTAAGTATGCTGATCAAGTACTTATACTGGTGTCTGCCATATAGAAATGTTCAAGTCTTGCAAAACCTTGCTAGTAAGTTTGATCCTTACTGAGTGCTCCACATTTGTGGCCCTGTGCCAGACTTATCAAAGTCAACGCTAAGAACACATTTTTTTTTTGTTCTTTAACCATAATTGTATGTATTGTATTTCAGAGCAAATAATGAGGAAAGAGGGCTTGGAAAATTTGATACCCACATGACCATTTGAGGGCAGGAGGAACAGAAGAAAATAATGCATAACCTACTTAGCAATCTTGTGAAAAAGGTTGGCAGAACAGACTTTAGGAGAGATAATAAAAAGATAAAATTTATTAAGGGCTACAAAGGACAGGAAATTGTGGAGAGCCATGATTGCCAACATCCTGAAGGGACACAGTACATAGAATATCATTACATTGATATTTCAGAAAATGAGCTAATCATCAAAATTCATCAGCTGAGGACCAATTTTTATTAAGTAGCATCAATTTTAATCCCAATTCTATAAATTTCATAATATCAAGGACAGAAGGATTTTTATTTTTGTTAAAATTAATTTTAATTTATTTTTGTTAAATTGATTCTAACAGAAAAAGAGAATTTCTAAAAACATTTTTCCCCCCTCTTTTTGGAAATTAATTTGCTCACCTGTCTGTACCTGGAAACACACTTTACAGCCATAAATTTGCTTTCAGAACTGAACGCTAATTCTTGAAGTCGGACATATTGCTGCTTGCTATCATGAATGTTCATCTTAAAAAGAATTTTAAAAAAAAAACAACAAAAAAAAACAAAAACAGATCAGCAACATTTTTGAAAGAAAAGTAAAGAGTCAATAAATAAAAGGCAACCACACAACTTTGTTCCGAATTTAGTAATTGAAAATTTTACCCCTGAGACCCAAATTAAATCAATGGTATCTTGAGTGTCCACAAGTATAGGTGTGGGTGGTGTAACTGGTACTGTCATAGGAAGTGGAACTGGAGATCCAAGTTCAAATTCTGGGCTAGTCTGTTACATTCACTTTTGTACTATCTCCCCACCCCCAAACCTAAAAGAATGAGGTCGTGAACAAAAAAAAAAAAAAAATTAAAGAAATTTAACATTACTTTAATTTTTATTATAAAAAGGCACTTATCTTATACGGAACCATCATATAGCCTGATGTGCTTTTACCAGTTGAGCCACAGAGGAGCATTTTGGTTAGCAAGGTCGATTTTACTGTTTTTAAACTACAATTCTCCATGATTTTCTCTCATACATTCATATCTGCTCGATGTGTATCCAAAAGTAAACAAATGACGTCACACATTATGAAATGGACAATGTCCGATAATTATTTTGAGACATTTTTGGAAAAGGCACTTACTTAATTTTTTTTTCTTCTGGATAAATTTATTCCTGTTCTAATCCAAAAATTAAAAAAAAGCAAAGCTTTCAGAATAAAATTGAATTTTTTTTTCTATATTCATCTAATTTGTTTCATTTACTTGAAAGAAAAAAAAATTATCTTTAAGGAATTCAAATAGAGTTGAAATTTAAAGAGCAGTATGATTTTTACCTTGAGGGCCAATGCAATCAGGGCTCCTTCAGTTGGCTGTCCATGAAGCCCATTCAAGGTGATATCAGCATTGTTGCACACACTGCCAACCTAAAACATAACATAAATACATTTGATCAATTCTCTGCAGGAAAAAAAAAAAAAAAAAAAAAAAAAAAAAAAAAAACTTCAGAAAAATTTTGTCAGAAACAAGATGAGGTTTCATTTTTTTCTCTTTATTCTAAAAAAAAATTCTCAGAAGTTAGAAGCAAGGAAAAACCCATTTATTTCATTGAATTACCTTTAATTAATAACACAAGGGATAGGAAGTCGTGGAGAACCTTGATCACCTATTTCTTGAAGGGATATGGCACATTGAAGAACATAACTAACAGTGGATTTTTTTTTTTTAGAAACCTACAATAATAATGTCAGATTTTATGGTAGATAATTTAAATTTTATATCTCTTTATATAAGTGTCTGGTTTATAGTATTAATAAGGAGCTCAAAATGAAAAATGTAAACTAAATCTCAGACACATATGTCATATAGTTCATATATGTTCAGTCCTCATTTTCCAGCCTTGACAAAGTTCAAAAGCATCTACATGGCCTTGTAGGTGATGAATTATTTTCCACTCTGTAGCCGCCTTTCCCACAGCCTATTTCTTCAAAACCAGATGTCTTTCAAAGAATGGCTACTTTTCTTCACAAGAACTACAGCTTTGTTGAACACTGTCAAGACGATGTTTGATCACTACAATCCCAGATCAAACATTCATCAACTTCACTCAGTAAACCTCTACCTTGAGTGGCTCTTGAGCTTTGAACAACTGTTAAACAAAAAAAAAACCTTCAGGTACCTCTCAATTATTTTTGCGTCACTTATTGTTTTCTGGCTCAAAGCATACATTCTTCAAATAGTCTGAGACCGGTCATCAATTATGTTGTCCTGGCTTTATTAAAAGTTTTGGGTTTTTCAATATCAAACTCTTTACATCAGGTAACCTTGCTTGCGCTGATCAAATACAAGCTCCCTTCTTGGTGGTTGTATTTTGGATTGTAATAATAATTGGTACTTTTTTTTTGTGAGGGAATATTGCAATTTTATTTTTAAGAATAACAATGACTTTTTTCAGATACAAATCCTATTTTATCCATACCTGTGGAGAGGGAGATCGATTCATATCAATGGAATTTGCACATAAGTGAATGTAATGAACCTGACTGGACTTTGAACTCAGTCCTCCAATTTCTCATCCTGAGCCACTATCCATTACACTACTCCTGCAACATCCACGAGATTTTGTCATTCTTAGCATATCTCAGTGAACTATTTAATGATCTGATTTCTGTAGGTTTGCTTGTGTTTGTTACTATAACACTGCAAGGGCTTACGACCATATTATATTGAAATACCACAAAGTTAAGCAACATGGAATTTGGTCAGTACCAGATTGGGTAACCGTTTGGGAATACCATGTGCTGTAAGCTTGGGTGTGCAGGTGGTGTAATTAACGAATGTGAATTTTTAATCAGAAAACTGAGTTACAATTCCAGCTGGATTAATTATATTCACTTACGTGTAAATACCCTTGGGAAAGGTATGAATCCACCTCTACTCCCCCATTTATGGGTTAATTAGTAAGACTTGTATCACTAAACCATTATTACCTTTAAAAAATGTTACAATCTAAAAATATTTTCTGCCTTTAAATAATTTGCAAAGGGCCAATAAGTTGTAATGAATATATCAATCAATATAACAACAAAGCACATTAATACCCTTTAATTACTCTAACATAAGATAGTAATTTCCATGAGCAAATAACAAAAATAAGGAGGGAAGAATTCTGCTCTCTTACCTATCAGCCAGAGTGATATATTTGTGATAATACTTTAATATCAATTACAATTAGTGATAATTAGCACTTGAAAAATAATTATAATAGAAATTCTATAAATAGTTAAGTGATTTGACACTGAATGTAGGCTGTTATCAGAGGCAATTTACAAAATTTTATCACTTAATATACTTCTTGTCTTATCTAATTTAAAAGACAAACAAGTTGCAGATAGTTTGGGCACAGTTTTATGAAGTAATTATTTATGTCAAAAGAGCAGATAAATGTTAGTGGCAAAGTTAAAAAAAAAAAATGAAGAGTCCTTTTTTTATAATCTTCACATACCTCGGCTATTTTATAAAAGGATGGATTGGAATTTTCTCGGATTGTCTCCCCTTGGCATGTAACTTCTCCATCAGAATTGTAGCCCACTCCACTCACCTAAAAAAAGAAAAAAAATAATTTTGGACTTCCACTTTTTTTTAAGCATAAAAAAATGAAGGGAATGAAAACAATAAATGCAAGTAACAAAGTTTATTTTATAAAACACAATTCAGTAAAAAATCTTAATACCCCCCCTACATCCTATAAAATGAGAGATACGTGAAACAACTGAGGGCCAAAAACAAATGTATACCATTTATCATAATATTTAACAGAAATTATTTATGCCAAAAATATTCTTTATTACTTAAAGAACAGAGTTTCCTTCTTCTAAAAGTGTTTATACATGCAGCTGGGGACCCCTTGTGAATCCAAATTCCCACTGATACTTCTACGAATGAATGCAACTTCTATGCTTGGTCAGCTTTCATTCACTCCCATAAGGAATGAGAGGAACTAACTATATAGGAGTGTAGTGGCTCAGATTGTGGAATCGGAGAGCTGAGTTCAAATCCCAATCAAGTTTGTTACATTCATTTACATGCTAATAGCTTTGGGAAAGAAATGACAATGACACCATCTCTTCTCCCCCAAGCTATAATTAAATAGAACTTACCCTATAGCCTCGGGTGGCGACCAGTCTAGGAGAAATAAACTGAATTCAAACTAGATTGCACTTTCCTAAAAAGTGTGTATACATGTGGCTGGGGACTGCTTGGGAATCCAAATTCGCACTGAAACTATTTGTGCATCTGAATGAATACAACCTCTGCTACATTGGTTAGCATCTGTTTCAGGTGCATCATCAAAAGGAGGCCAATGTTCCATAGCGAACAAGAGAAACTAGATATTTAAAGAACAATGGCTAAAATGCTATTAGATTGGTGCAAAAATAATGACGTAATAATGTCGTTTTTTGACGTTACGTCAAAAAACGACATTATTACGTCATTATTTTTGCACCAACCTAATATATAAATGTTTTTGTTTTACAATTGAGTTCACCCTATACAAGGCCCAGAGCCACCTGAGATAGAGTGTCACATTAGGAGCCGATTTGTGTAGATAGGAGTGGAAGATAACAGTTAACTCTAGACTTGAACAGGTGAAGATTGTAATGATTAGGGAAGCATACTCTTGGGAGTTGGTTCCACAAGATTCATGGAAAGAAGATTCTCAAGTGGAACTGACATCTCACTAATGGAATACAAAAGGAATGAGGGTGGTTCATTGCAATGTACATAGGAGAGCTGCTCTTAACTGTGAAGGTTAAGATTGGTGGAACTAAGAAGTGCAGTTCATCTCAACACTTTCATGGAAATAGTGATAGAGCAGTGAGGTCTTGTCTGTGAAAAAGTGATTGTAAGGTGAAAAATAATTTGTCACCCACAAATCTTTCACTCTAAGGATGATTACAATTAAGTTTTTATAAAACAGGATAAAAGTTAATCTTTTTTTTTTTTCTTTTTCTAAATAAAATGTACAGTGTAACCCGGATATAAGAGAGTTGTCGGGACTGGAGAAGAAGTTTCTTATATCCGGGTTTGGTCTATTTTGTTTAGGTAAGTATGGCTCTAATTTGGGACCAGATAAAATCTCTCTTATATCCGGATTTCTCTTATATCCGGGTTACACTGTATATAAGAAATATCTGTGATTTAATTTTGTTTTTCTTTTGATATTTTCAATTGTCATTAAATTTTGTTCTTGGACATTTTTCATTTTTATTTTAATCAGTAAGCTGAACACGATAATGTAATGTGCAGCTTTATAGCTTTTCCTTTAATCATTTCACTCCAAAGAAGGCAATAAAGCCACTAAGACAAGTGTGAAAGAATATTAGAAAAAAAAAATTAAGGAGGGAGAATAATAAAAGAACAGGAATTGATGTCGCATTTAAATTTTTGAAGATCAAATTTGACTGGAAGCCAGAAGAGATTTCCACAAGTGGGAAGTGCAAGAGAAGAAACTGTTAGCATAGAACTCATGGTTACATCTTAGCCAATTCAACTGTAAAATGTTGAGACCCGGCTGTCAATGTAGTATTGTGTTTAAATTCATAAAGTCTAAGTATCAAAAAGAAAAGTTCTTCAGAACAATTACCATGAAAATATTTATAGAAAAGACACAGGGAGGCGACATTATAGCAGCGAGAAAGTGACTGAAGCCAAGATGCCAGGTCAGGAATAATAACATTGCAGATTCTTTGTATTTTATCTAGAATCTCTAAATACATAGCAGAAACACCAGACCAGATGTGGCAGCAATATTCAACGCATGGATGAATCGTAGACTCATAAATATTTAAGATTAAAAAAAAAAAAAAAAAAAAAAAAAAAAAAACAAAGATATTCAGCAAATTGCTTTATTCAAATATTTAAGAAATGAAAATAAACTGTACTTACATCTGCATGCTGGCCATCTGCTGTATACATTTGAGTAACAGTCATTTCATTTTTTGTTAATGTCCCAGTTTTATCAGAAAAGATAACATTCACACATCCTGTAAAGAAGTGAAAAATAAAGAGAAATAAAATTAAAAAGTTGACCTCAAAAAATGAACTGATAAATTTCTCTTATAAAATATAATTAAGAAAAAAAAAAAATGAGGGCTGAGAGAGATTGTCCAGCATTCACTGCCATATATATTGATATTACATAACAATTCTGTATCTTTTCTTTTTTTTTTTTTTTTTTTGTATCCAACAAAATCTTTCTGTTTCTTAATACTTTGCTCAGCTTTTGGAAGGCATTTTCCCTATCTCAATGTGCCTTCAGATTTCAGGGTTACACTTTTCCTCCTCTGTTAAAACACTTCCCAGGTATTTAAATTGTTGTTTGATTTTGGCATCTCCAATTTGTAATTTGCATTTTTCGGTTGTCTCTTTTGTTGACAACCCTGCATTCTGTTTTCTTTCAATTGATGTTTGATAAGCAACATATATAAAACACAATACATCTTAGCATATTTAGGCAGCAAGTTTTCATTTAAAAATATTTTCTGTCTGAATTTCTGAGATGAAGAGTTAGCATTACGTATACTATTTATATTTGGACTATTGTCATTACCTTTGTTATTGTTATCACAGCACTTCTGCCGTTGTACACTCCAGCTTTTATAAGATGTATATCGATCTGGGTAACCTACAGGGAATTCTGAACTGAACCCTTTATTTAACTTACAGGTGTAGACTGTTCAAGTGCCACTGCTCATGTTTAGGGATATCTTGTCTAGTTATGTTTAGTACTACTCAGTTTTTGCTTGCATCGTTTCCACTGCTCGGTCCATTATGTCACCAAATTCATAAACCAACATTTTAATTCACTAGGCTATTGTCCTGTAGGTTACTCAGATCGACATACATACTGGTCTAGTTCTAATTAAAAATATTTTATTGAATAGATCAAACAAGGAATATTGGTTAAGTCTTTTAGTAAGTTCCTTGTCAAATAATCTGTTTGATGTCAGGTGGAAACTTGCCAAAATTGTGTGTAATATTTTGAGTACTTTTGATCATTCTAGGTTATTTTTAAGGAATAAAAATAGAAAATAAAGAAATAGCAAATGTAGTATATATGTTGTTAATATCCAGAGTTGGAAATAAACATGGATTCACATGCTCTGGCAGTGGAATAAATTTTACTATGATTAAAATGACATTATGCATTAAAGGCATTTTAACAATAGTGTAACTAGATTGAAACACATTTTATTGATAGTGGGTTGCTATCCTTTGATGTGAAGGGTCTCCAGAATTTTTAATCATTTTCTGCAGTTTTTATATATATATATATATATATATATAAAAACTGCAAAAAATGATGAGAAATTTTGGGAACCTGTGTGTGCTTGTGGATGATCGATGTTGTAATGGATAGTGGTTTGGAATGAGAAATCAGAGTTCAAATTTCAGTCAGGTTCATTACATTTACTTACATGCAAATACCCTTTGGAAAGGTATGAATCTATCTCTTCTCCCTCCAGCTATGGGTAAATATCAGAACCAACAGTATCCTATAGCCATGGTTGGCAACCAGTCTAGGAGAAGGAAAACTAAATTCAAAACTAGTCTGGATAGAGTTGGACTCGGTCAGGCTATGTTGCCCAAGAAACACTACTGCTGCTACAGCTGCAATACATGTGATGCTACTACGCCTTTAAAGGTTACGCTATTCATAATCATTATATATCTGACAAGAAAAATGTCCTTGTCATGGATTGGCAGAAAAGATATCTTAAGAATTTATTCTTGGGGTAATAACTGTCAAGTTTCAACTTGAACATCTACTGAAACACAAACTACTATTTGTTGTTAACACATGAACCTAGGATCTTCAGATTGATGCGTTGAGCTATTATCGGCTGAAGACAAAAAATATGAAAATTTTGTTCATGAATATTCAAACATCATAAATTATTTGAGAAGCTGTTTTACTACGCAAGTGATTCGTTTTTTATGGCTTATCAATCCTTTGTGAGTTATTTAAAGCTGAATCCTATTTTGCATTGAGAAATTTTTTTTACATTAACAATTTTTTGAGAATAATTATTTTTCAAGATATAGGTACTGTTTAACCCATAGCTAGGGAAGATGGACTCATGCCTTTCCCAAAGGTATTTACATGTAAATGAATGCAATAAATCTGACTGGAATTCAAACTTTGCTGTTTGATTTTTTCATTCCAAGCCGCTATACATTACAGTTTAGGAATGCAAGATTCTCTTGTCAAATTTTTTTTTTTTTTTTTTTTTTTTTTTTTATTTCAGTGCATAAAATGCTTAAAAACATTGCCTTGAAATGCAATATTCATTTTTTCAAGAGTAATTCCTGTTTTCTATTGTTTCTCAGAAAAAGAATTGTTTTCCTCCAATCAAATTTAATATATCTTCTATTTTATGGCAAAGCATTTGTAAGATAAGGAAAATGAAAACATGAGGCACTAGAGTTCAGGCCAATAAAATCTCAGAAAATCCATAGAAAATAGCAGGAAAAAAAAAACAAAAAAAAACAAAAAAAAAACAATAGTTGTAAAACTCAGAGACAAAAACACCTTTTCAAGAAATAATTTTTTTCAAAATTAATTTTTCATAGCACTATTGAATAAGCGCTCCAAAACATGAAAATCATTGTTTTGCAATTTTTTTTAGAGGGGATGCGGGTTAAGTTTGCTATATAAATTCATTGTAACATCCCCCCATAAAAAGCAAAAAAAATATGCTATCATGTTATGTAGTATATTCCTAATCTATCTATATATAGAATTCTGTTATTTCCGTTAGTCTGTCTGCCACATCATTTAAAATAGCCATGATTATCCAATTGAAACCAAATTTTGAGAAGTGCAAACAGGTAAGTGGGTACAAAATATAGTTGGTTTTATTAGGATGCATAAAAACTGAAGTAGGGTTTTTTTGTAAAAGTATTTTTCCAGACAAATCAGCTTATTCAAATTTCATCAATTGATTTGCAAACTTGAACAAAATGTAGAGTTTATAAATCTTGACAAAAAATATTAGTGATAATTTCAACAATACTAAATACTGTGAGGATTTCACCACTCGTCAGCGTGTTGCAAAAACATTCTAGTTTCCAAAAATTTCAAGTTGAAATTTGTGTCCTGGGTAAGACAATAAACTACATCTGCGTCCTGGGAATGATGATAAACTACGTCCAACAACAAGGCCACAGGTAATGTTTTCGGAACAATAATGTTGCCAGCTATACGTTTTTTGGGAAAAATAATGTTGCCAGCTATACGTTTTTTGGAAAAAATAATGTTGCCAGCTATATGTTTTGCATCCTGGGTATGACGATAAACTACGTCCAACATCAAGGCTTCAGATAATGTTTTTGGAAAAATAATGTTGCCAGCTATGTGTTTAATAGTACTGTATATTCAATATATGTATACCTTAATTTGGCATTAAATGACCCACAGTGGTTGATATACCATAAAACCCAAGCAACCAACCAAGTTGAAATTAAAAAAAAGTTAATATTTATATTATTTAACACACATTTTTACTTAACTTTTTTCTTTGTTGCGTTAAAATAATTATTACAAAGTTTCAAATAATTTCAAAACAGCAACAAATTATGGCAATTTTCTAAGCATAGCTTAGATGTGGCACAAGGCTGAAAGTGTGGAGCACCCAGTGTTGATCAAACTCACTACTTAGTCATAAGTGATCTAGCACAACAAGCTTACTAACCATTGTACCACATGAAAGTGCCCAAAACCACAATGAAATAGGAATTTAAAGTATATGTTTACTTACCTTTCCCTTTATCATTATTATTATTAATTACTTTTATTACCTTTATTTTTTTTCTTTGGCTTGTATAGGTGGCTCTATTCACTATGAATTTGCACAACAAATTGACCCCTCCCTTATCAAAAAAAAAAAAAATCTTAGATTTTTTTCTTGGAAAGGTACATTTCTGTAGAACTACTAAATGACTATTCTCTGCTTTCCTTTCTTAAGTTACAAAGAAAAATACAAGTTACCTAAAGTTTCAACAATGGGTAATTTTTTGACAATGGCTTTTCGCTTAGCCATTCTCATTACTCCAAGGGCCAGCGTAACTGTGACAACAATGGGTAGACCTTCTGGAATAGCAGCTACAGCCAAACTGAAATGCAAAAGAAAAGTCAATGATTACAATTTGTTATATAAAAATCAAGTGTGCGTATTTGTGTATTTTAAAGATACCTGAAAAATCTTTGCTTTCTAAGTAAAATACTCTGCTCAGTTTTTCCAAGAGTTTACAGTTTGTCATTAGCAGGTCCTCAAAAAATAATTTATTTCTAAATATATTGTAATCAATTTAATTACTTTGAAAATAAAATTAAAATGTATTCATTGAAAAAAAAAAAAAAAAAAAATGATCAAATGTTTGTCTCATTATCTTTCTATTCTCCTTGCATTTATAGAGACAATATTAGTTGTTGCAATCAAAATATTCTTCCATCAAACCTCCATAAGGTATGAATCTTATGTGTGCCTAAACAGAAATTTGATGAAAATTTAGTTATTCAAGAGTTCCTTAACGAAATAGTTTTCAATCAACAGAATTCAGTATTTCTTTTTTGTTGTTTTGTTTTTTTTAAATGTCAGGTCCCTTCATTCCTCATTCATAGGGTTGTACAAATCAACACTGAATACTTTAAATTATGAGTAATTGGGTGTTTAGATATGTTACAGCAATCCCCAAAATTATGAATGACTTGTTCTGCAAATAAAATCAAAGGACATAGTAATAGACTAATTCTGTTTCTCCGACATCAATGAACAAATTCTAGTCAATCCTACGGGACCCATTAAAGTAATAGCTCACTTAAATACATACTTAGGCAGCAACCACTTAACATCAAGTTAATTCTTATTTATAGAATTTATAAGTGTTTGCAAAAGGCTAATTATTATTATCACAGTACTGTCACTATGACTGATGAAACGAAAAGCAGTCTGGTCAAGAAAGAAAAAATAAGAAGACTATAATTAGCAGTTAGTAGTACTAAAACAAACTTTTTTTATTACCATTTTATACTAAATTAAGAATTATTCAGAAACCAATGGCCCAAGTAGACTGGAAATTATTTTAATCTTGAACATTTGAACAATATTTTTTTTAACAAAAAATTCATCTATGATGTACCTTCTTTTTTTTTTCTTTTTTTTAAATCCTTTCATTCCAAGCAAGACAGAAATGCCACTAGTATGCAGGGGGTAGTGAAAGTTAGAGAAAAGTGTGAGTATAGGGAGGATTGAGGAAAGAACAAAAAAAGATCAAGATTCAAGAAGACAGAAGATGGTGATTGACATTGCATTTAAATCTTTGAAGATTGTAGTTATCAGGGAAGCAAGTAAACAGAAAGGAGTTCCACAGGCAGGGAGTGCGAGAAAAGAAAGTGTTTGGGTAGAAGTGGCAGTTGCATCTAGCTAGTTCAAGAGTAAATGGGTTGGACCTAGATGCTAATGTAGTAACATGCTTAAATTCATGTAGTCAGGGCACCAGGGAAAAAAAAAAAAGCTCATCAGAACAATTGCCATGAAAATATTTGTAGAAAAGACAATGGGAAGCCACATGTGTGTTGGGGAAAATGTGACTGAAGTCGAGATACCAAGTCTGAATTGATTACAACAGACTCTTAGGATTTTGTTAAGAACCTCAAGATGAATAGCAGGAGCGCCAGATCAGATATGGCAACAATATTCAATGCATGAATGAATGTGCAAGATGAATTCTGATGAGAAAAATTTTATGGCATGACAGTTACCCAACTTTCCTTACTTTTTGTTTTATGGTAACAAACTTTGTAATTTTATTTATTATTTATTTTACTTTTTTCCGCAATAGGAGTAGATAGGTTTGCCTATCATCCAGTTCACACTCATCCCCGGTGTTTTCATTCATTCATTCATTCATTTTCTATGGCTTATCAATCTTTTGCAAGTTATTTAAAGCTAAATAGTTTTAGATTGCAAAATTTTTTTTTTTTAGGCAATAATGATTTAGTGATACAAGTCTTTAATTAACCCATAGCTGTGGAGAGAACAGGTGAATTCATACCTTTCCCAAAGGTTTTTGCATGTAAGTAAATATGACTCCAACTGGAATTGGAACTCAGCTCCCCAATTAACAATTCTGAGCCATTATCCATTACGTCACCCATACATCCAAACTTACAGCACCTGTTATTTCCAAATGGTCACCCATCTAGGTAGTGACCAGACTCAATGTTGCTTAACTTCGATGAACATACAAGAAACTGTGTTTCAATGCTAGTCTTTTGAATAGGTTTATTCCTAGTTTAGGTTTGGGTTTTCAGTTCCTTCTAGTCTTCTCATTCTCTTTCACTCCCAGTAACATTGATAATAAAAAACCAAAAAGAAATGCAAGAACACAAAAATTGGATATCTATATATGTTGTAACCTAGGGAAGGTTACTGGATAGAATAATCAAACAACGGTTGGTAATGAACAATAATACTTAGGACAAGAACAACACATATAAGATTTGCCAGTGGCATGTAGAGAAGTAGTCAACTGCTAGAAGTGAGTTAAGTGAATTCCACAATGAATCTCCAACTGCAGACCAACATACAGTATTTACTATTGTATTTATGTGAATAGAGACATACCCGTTATCGTCTGTAGGTATGCGACAATATAAATCTAGTATTACTTCCACACACTCATTTTATCAATCCAAAACACTTCAGATGATGTATTAATGTTGTTCATAGAAAAGGTCACCAAACACTGTACTCATTACAAATTTTTTTTTTAAACCTTCAGATCATAAAATAAGATAGTTATGAAGGCCAATATTCACAACAGTGGAATATACTTATTGGTTTCTAGATTTCTGTGTTGCAACAGGAAAACTGCTCACCACAATACATCCAAAACTCTCCTAAATTACACAAGTATTTGTGTTTGACCTCAAATCAGATAAAGTGCAATAATATGTGATATGACACAACAAACAAATACAGTAATTATTAGATTAATGGCAATGTAAAAACAGTGTCAAAAGGTCGGTTACTGTATACACTTTTAACTCTCTCGGCAATGTTTATATAAAAATGTGAACCAAGTACAACGCAATATTTATTATTTACCTTTTATAAAGATTTATTATTTAATATTTTGTAAAAAAATAAATTTATAAATAAATCTTATTCAAAAAAATTTATAAAAAGTTACAAAGTAGAGGTTTATTTCTTGTTTCCTGGTCAGGATTAGGCTTCCAGCTCTTTTTCATCATCATCCTCCTCCTTCAACAACACCATCCTTTGACCTCCCTATGGCTGGTCAGAACTCCATAGACAATCCCTTTCCATACTGTTTGTCTTGCATTGCTGTCCCCAGATCCCCAATGTCCAACTTGAGCTATGGTGTCTGGGAAAGTCAATTTTTGTGAGAAGACACTTCCAGAAGGATGCCATAGAAGTAAGGATGAGACAATTTCTCCATCCGCTCAGTGACAGTGGCTGGCAAACTGTAATCATTTTTGTTTGAGCTCGAGAGAGATTAGTCTCAATTCTCCATAAATTGTGTTAAGAGTTGCATTGGGTCTCCAACTGATGTTCTGCATTTTTCTAAGTAGATTTGTATATGTTCCATCCAGTCGTCATTCAAGACAAGCAGATAATGGCCAGGTTTCTGATCCATACAGTAGGATTGGTTCTATCAGTGTTCGAAAGGTTTGGAATTTTAAGGAGGATGGAAGGTTTTAAAGTCTTCTCATTCTTTTTCAATACAGTACAATAATCCCTTGCAGCTTAGTGACATTATTTGAGGTGAATTGATTAAAAAACATTCAAGAAACAGAAATTGGATCACTATATAATATAAATCTAGTATTACTGCCACACATTCATTTTATTAATCCAAGGCACTTCAGATGAAGTAATGTTCATAGAAAAGGTCACCCAATACTGTACTTATTACAATTATGTTGTTTTTTTTTTTTAAATCTTCAGGGATCATGAAATCATAATTGCTTGGAGTGAATTGATTAAAAAAAAAAAAAAAAAAAAAAAAAAAGGAAAGAAAACCAACTAAAAGGCAATATTTATTATTTACCATTTTGTAAATAACTATGAAATCAAGTTTTTTTTTTATTCAATAAATGGTGTTTATAATTTTTTTAGGTTTTATTAAGATTCTAATCATCACCTTTTAAAACAACAAACATTGCTGAGGGAGTTAAAAGTGTATACAGTAATAACGATGTCAAATAAATATCTGTCTTTTTGAGACATCATTTATTTTGCAGGCATGAAGGTTAAACATTGCCAGATTAATTATATGAGATGATATGCAATAATGATTATTACTGTAAACGTTATTTTTAGTAGGTATGCAAATAAAGCTCACTGATATAAATTTGTAAAAGTCTCAATGAGAAATGTGCATTCTTTAAATAGGAAATTCAAACCTTGTTTTATAAACGCAGCCAAACTGATAAATTTATTTTGTAGAAAGAATTAATGGAAAAAATTTTCTATGTAAGTAACTCACCTTATTTAATTTCATGACATCAAGAATTTTAAATGAATAAATTAATGAATAAACAAACTGTACTTTACAATTTATTAATTTGATAAATATAATTTGAATTTTCCATATTTCATTATTTATTTTATATTTTGTTATTTATTAAGCCTTGGTCTAGATAACCTCTGGTCTCAAATTTGTTAGATAAACAATTCAGTGTGTGTGTGTGTGTGTGTGTGTGTGTGTGTGTAACACTTGAATTGAAATTTAGCATCTTCTGTACCAAGAGGTAAAAACCTATCATATGTGTATATGTTAAATAATAGTTTAGCTATTATTTTTTTTAGAGAAGTGTATTTTACTGACTTCCTTAGTTTGATCTTTGAGGTCAAATGCAGGACAAAACAAAGGAAGTCAATTTTGATTGGCTGAACTAACATGGGAATGATAGATAGAGAAAACTTTTTTGGAGAGTTGAGTCTTACATGTCAAACAATATTTTGAATCTGCTCCCCAGTGGGGTGAAACAGTGACCCCACTGAGTATTTAGAAATGTTAACATCAGTGTGTTGAATAAAATAGTTAAGTTTAAATTCCCTTTGATGATCTTTTATCTCCGAACCAAAAACAAGTAACAATTGCCAGCTGTGAAAGAAGGCAACGTTTTTATGGAATTAACCCTGTCGCCCCAAGAGACCCTCAGCACAAGAAGCCAATACAACATATGCAGGCTGAGAATAGATTCTTCAGAGAGTAAGTAGCATCACTGGAAAGCAGTGCACAGTAAACAAAATGAAGGTAACACAAATTTCAAGGTGGGATATGTTACATAATTAACATGGGTGTTTAACAAGTAAAAATAAAAACATTAATGTCCTTTGGCACTGAATGTGCTAATGGACTTTGATTGAAAATATCCAATATCGAAAATACATTTAATCTTACTGGGATGTGTCTACATTTATAGAAACTGCTTAAATAATTCTGTGTAATTAATTGCTGTTGTAAAATGAAAGTACCTGACTCCAATAGTAAACATGTCCAACAAGCGACGTCCCTGAATGTAACCCAGCAGCATTATCACTCCAATGATGCAAAAAGAATAAAATGAAAGTTGCTTCCCAAGAATGTCCATACTTCGTTGCAAAGGAGTTTTAGGAGCCTGAAATGAGAGAGAGAAATGAGCACCAACTCTTGAAATAATAAAGCCAACAGATATAATAAAAAAAATAAACCTTGAGGGTATACATAAATGATTGGAATCAATAAATATGCTATACTCAAGTCAATCAAATCAGCAGGCCTAGTGTAAATATGGGCACTGTAATAATAAAAGGATGAGTGGATGGTGTAACAGACATTAAAACATTTAACAGACATAGAAAGCAAATGAAGTTCAAATTCCATTCCATTCATTTTGCATACATGCTCTTGGGAAAAGTGTGAATCTGTCTCTTCTTTATCCAGGTTAAATAGTAGGGTAGACTATATGCTCCAATCTTGGGTGGGCAACTTTAATAGAAAGAAAACTCCTAACCATGGAAAAGGCAACAGAAATTGATTGATTTGTTTATTATGGATTATCAACCCTTTGAGGGTCATTTAAAGTTGAAACGTATCTTGGATCATACAAATAATTCTTTTTTTACAAGTGAATATTGAATTAATAAATTTTTTAGAATATCAATGATTTTTCCAGATACAAGTCCCACTATTTAACCCATAACTGGAGGGAAGTGATGGATTCATACTTTTCCCAAGGGTATTTGCACATAGTGAATGTAACGAACCTGACTGAAATTCAAAATCTGCTCTTTGATTTCTCATTCAAAGCCACTATCCATTACACCACCCCCACATCCAGGCAAAAGGAAATACTTCCATTAACTTTCTAAGAATGTTTGGCAATTTGCAAATAATAAAGAAAAGAATCTGTGGAGAGTCATGATCACTTATATCCTAAAAGGACATGGAACTAAAAAAAAAAAAAAAAATTCAGGAAAAAAGAAAAAGAAACATTGTGATAAAAAAGAAATATTGTGATAAAAAAAAATTTCAAAAGTTTGAAATCACCCCCAGAATTAGTATGTGATGAACTTGACAGAAAAGTGAAAAAAAAAAAAAAAATGAAAAAGAGTCATTGAAAAAAAAAAAAAAAAAAAAAAAAGAGTTGAATCAAACATACTTTCAGAAACCTTTGCAATGAATGCCAAAAATTTGTACTGCAGTAATCAAGGCTAAAGGAGGATATTTCGATGAGAGCAAAATTCAATCATAAAATGCTTTTTTTCCTTTTTGTCAAACTAAAATTTCTAATAAAAAAAAATATCTCACTTTTTTTAACCATGTACAATAATTTTCTTTTATTTAAAGTACAAAACTACTTTTTTGGGCAAATTTAGTAACTTATCCGGGGGGGGGGGGGTCCTCAAACTTTTGAGCTGTAGTATATGTACAAAAACCAATTAGTAAAACTACAACGACAATATATTTGAGCTGTAGTATATGTACAAAAACCAATTAGTAAAACTACAACGACAATATATTTGTTGTGAATATATATTTACACAATTTATATAAGACCAAATGAAGTTAATTCTAATTTGTTTTAGCAACAATTCTACCGAACCCCTACACTCTAACATGGAAGGAGTGCTACTTAATGACCAATATTCTTTGTTTTAACCCCACCCTGGAGCAAAGAGGGAGGAAAAAAAAATAGATGATTTTGCACGATCTGTTTTGCTGATTTATTTTTAAGTGAAGCTGATCAAACTTGTAATGCCCTTAATTCTGTGGTTCATTTACTGATAAAAATGCAATGACAATGAAGTCCTATATTGTGCAATACAAGAAGCCAAGAGTCACATATAGAAAAAGCTAAAAGAAAAAATATACTGTAGTTCTTTTCTGACTGAATTTCTGGGATGAAGAGGTATTATTATTTGCCTTATTTACATGCAGACTATTGTCTTCATCTTTGTTGTTATCACAAATGTTTCAGCTTTTGTGCCCTCTGGCCATCATTAGATGTATGTCAATTAAATAACCTCATGCACACACACATATATATATTTTGTGATGTCAACGAACACTCATTACCACTTTTGTAATGTCAATACTTGTTGTCACTTTCATAATGCTCATTGTAGTAAAAACTTTGTAATCACAGATACAACTATAGTAATGCCATTGAACAATACTAGTGTCAGACGCCTTTGAATAACACTCGCACTAACAGTACTTGCTCAATAATACTCGCTTGAAAAGTAACCACTGAATAGTAATCCGTATATTGATCACTTAGACACCATGCTAATTTACATATATATATATTTCCTTTATCATCACATGATCTACTTATTCAAAATGGGACCGATTGTGTTTGCTCTCTGGTGATCTATGTTCAAACCCCATTGTCAGCAGTGACACTTTATTTCTATATAACTATATATATATATATATATATATATATATATATATATATATATATATATATATATATATATTAAGACTTCAAGGACAGTATACTTGTATATTGTTCGTAAATGTATACTCACACAATTTATATAAGACCAAATGAATTGGATTCTAATTTCTATTTTTACCAACAATTTTTCACAATGTTTCTGGCCATTGCCTGCCAACCTTCATCAGATGTATGTTGATTGAGGAAACCTAATGGAATTTTTGAACATGAACCCTTTATTTAATCTACTGAGGTAGATTGCTCTTATTCCACTGCCCATGTCTAGGGACATCTTGTCTCGTTCTAATTTTAGTACTGCTCAGTTATTACTCACCCTGTTTTCAGAGAGTTCAAATACACACTGCCGAGCCCATAGATCAAATAAAGGGTTCAGTTCAAAATTCCATGTAGGTTACCCAGATCAACAAGCACATGTTAAAGCTTGTAGGATACAGCGGCTGTAAAATAACAGCAAAGATAAGGAAAATAGTCCGCATGTAAATAGATAACTCTTCATCCCAGAAGTTCAGGCAAGAACACATGTTTTATAAAAAACGACAGCTGACAAGCCCTGGAATAGCCATAGTAAAAGAAAGTGAGGATGGATGCCAGGAATCAGAAACATCCTAAGAGCCAGTTGATGAAAATGGCCCAAGACAGAACTGTGTGGAGATCCCATGACAATAGACTTTGCTTCAAGTGGAATGAGCACAGTTGACACTAACGAAAATATTTAAGAAAATATTTAGACCAGAGAGATGACAAATATGGGTTTTTGTCACTTCTGTTTGAGGACAGGGCATTCTGAGCACAGGTAGTTCGGCCATGACACCAAGGTGAGCAAGACAAATCTCCAAGGCCCATATCATTATGCATTTGCAGCTCCACTCACCATCTGAATTGTATTTCAATTAATTAATTAAAAAGTTTTGTTAATAGCTTATCTTTTCAATCTATCTTTTTATCTTTCTTTACATAACGACATTCCATCCACATCCTGGGAACATAACAAAGATTAAGAAAAGAAAAGTTTTATACTCATTACATATATTGTATGAAGCATGATTTAAAAGAAAAAAAAGCAAATAAGCTCAAGGTTGCTAAAAATGTTCCATACAAAATAGGCATTTAAAATTCATATATTTGGCATATATATATATATAAAAACTGGATTTGGCATTAAATAACCCACAGTGGTTGATATGCCATAAAACCCAAACAAAAGAAAAAAAGTTTTGTTTCTAGTGAATGTGAAAGAAACTTTAAAGAAAATTCTTTTTTCTACCATCATAAGTTTAGTAAAAGAAATACAATGAACACGCAAAGTTATCAGTTTTAATTGTTTTATATAAATTTGGATTTTTTAATAGATTATTTTATCTGATATTATATATGAACGTTATTTTTAATGGGTACTTGTGTTTGAGTTGCTATCCTTGTTTTTTTTATTTTCTTAGTTAAATTAATAACAACCAACCTAGATTGAGAAAGATTGTGCCTCTGACAGGAATTGAACTTGTATCCCTATTTCCATCAAGCACACAGTACCTATTGCCAAAATGTAGACCATCATGATAGAGCAAAGTTTGAATTACCTATTTAAGAAATGCACATCTCTCTTTAATGGTTATTCTTAATCTCACTGTTTAAGAATTAAAAAAAAACAAAAAAACAGGAATAGCAAATCGAAAATGTGTACCCATTAAAAATAGTGTTTATGCAGGATCAGTGGAAATGCCACTGACCTATACCTCGTAGAAATACCTTCTGAATAATGCTAAGACATTAGCTAGATGAAGACACCATTATGTGGGAGGTATTTCTGCCATAGCCTGTTAGTAATAAAAAAATAAATTTTAATCTTAATATGTCCCGGAAAGGGATATATTTGAACAAAGTAGTTAAGTAGTTTTGTCTACTATAACCAAGTAGAATACGGTAGCAGTAATCGACTGGTACGCGTCGTAGTCGCAGGTAAGAAGTGTAGATCAATGGCATAGTTCAATGGGTGTCGTTATAGACTTAGCTCTCAGACTAAGGCTCTTGACTCTTCTGACTCTCCTACACGTCCGTCGATATTTATGACAGACACCAGCCAATCTTATTCCAGTGAGGGGGAACACAGGTGTATGCATATTCCATTATATCAAATCTAAACTGAGTATTGTTTTGTCATTCGTTCATAAAGCAGGAATTTTTTATATCATTAAAAATTAAAAAAATAATTTTACTTACTTCTTCTTCTTGCATCATTTTGAAAATATTTCCAAATTCAGAATTTTCCCCAGTACCAAAAACCACACCCTTAAAAAGAAAATAAACATCAGAATTTATTAAGCAGGTAAATCCATGAAGGACATGAGATCACCTGTAGAATCTACCAAAGACTGAAAAAGTTTTAGAGAGAAAGATAAAGTCAAGAAATAAAGGTATTGTCTATTGAGGCCATGCAACAAATCGAATTTCTCTGTTTTTGGTGGCACATTTCAATATTCTTGTAACATTCTGAACTATTGTTCCCATCTCAGTTTATATAGATGTTAATATAGACAATGTTTCGACCAAGTACCCTCTGGTCATTGTCAGGTGTCCTTTAATTGGCTGATATGGGATATCTGTTGATTGTGATATTTTGTCCCTGTGATATCAGTTGTTTGTTTTTTTCCTGTTTTATTGATGCCTCACTACCTGATCCAAAGATTGAACTCGATGCCCTTCGGGAATGTAACAGTGGATATAGGAGTTGGTTATAAATATGTTAATGTCATCTAATAGTCATTAGTTCAATATTAATATATAACCAAAATAATAACACATTACAGTCAATCTTTATAGTCATTTATTTCCAATAAATGTCTGTTTTCTATTTCCCCTCCTCATAAATGGGCCAGCACAGCCAGATCACAATGCTATAACAATAGAGCAGTGAAAGTGTTAAATATCTCATAAAAATTAAGAGGCCACTAATGACAGCAGTGCCTGCGTTATAAATCAATCTCGGGGAGTTATGTGAATCCTGAGTGCTTTCTAATAATTTTGCCTAGATTAAATAAAAGTGCTTCTGATAAAATACTGTAATCCCAAAACAGGGAAAACTGGGAATTGGAATGTAATAATGTTAACTTTAAAAAAAAAAAAAAAAAAAAAAAAAAAAAAAGAAAGAAGAATTAAAACAATATTAAAAATGAATTTAATATCACTGAGAAAAGAACCTTAATGAAAAATATTTCCAGGTTTTTGATCTTGTTATTTAACTTATTTTTTGTAAAATAATTTGTTTTCTGATACTGTAAAGTTTGCCTGACTGAGAGTAAACCATCCTTAGCTTACACAATACACGCTAATCTTAGCAGAAATTCTATCATAAAAAACAAAAAGAGAAAAACTGAAGCTAAAAATTTTTTTTTTAAATTATCAAATATCATCAAAAATATTAAAATTAATTTAAAACATCTTTTAACATCTATTGAAGGTTCAAATGAATTTTTCAAACCAAGCCAATATTTAAACACATTCTTTTTTGTGTTCAATTGTTCCCGGCACTAGAAAATGAATACATAATTGAAAACTTTTTTTTTAATTAAATAAAAAAAATTAATTTTTTAATTTTTGCACACACTTAAAATATTTATCCAAAGTATAATTCATACATAAAATGAACCTTAAAAAGGTATTGTGGATTTTTCTTCATTGTGAATGTAATATTTATATAACTACAATTAACAATAAAAAGAGACAATGAGTTCAACAATTTTACAACTAAGAATGAAAAGGAACAAAAAAAAAAAAAAAAAAAAAAAAGAAAATAGGAAGAAAAGAAAAAATACAAAATGATTTGCCTTACCTTACCATTACCACAACGCACTAGTGTTCCCATGAAAGCTACACATTTCTGGCTGGTCACTCCACTGCCTTCAAGAGCAGCAATCGTTTTGGGGATGGGCTGTGTCTCTCCAGTAAAACTTGACTCATCTATGGCTAAGTCAACTGCCTAGAAGAAAATAAAAATCCATTAATGTCACAGGGAATGAAAGAAAAGCAAATCTCACATTTTAACAATTTTATCAAAATTAATTTTCTTCTATGTGCCATGTCCCTTCAGGACGTGGCTTTCATAGCTCTCCACAATTTTCTGCTCTTCTCTTTGTAGCTCTTAATAAATTTTGTCTTTTTGCCATTTCTCTTAAAACCTGTTCTGCCAATCATTTATCTAAGTTCATTAGGTACATTATGCAGTTTTCCTTTGTCGTTCAATATGTCATGTGAATGTTAAATTTTCTAAGCCCTCATTCCTCATTATGTACCCTAGAAATTTTAACTTTCTGATGTTAAGTATAAATGTTCTTTCATTTTCTCTAAAACTTTGTTGTTTAGTTCATGTCTATACGCACTTAATTTATGAGTATGTTACCTATATAAGTTGGCACAATTCCATGCTGGTTTAAATGTATCTGTATGGAGCTCTGGTCAGAGTGACGTAGAGTCAGTCATCCTGATGGGTAGGTGGTGGTGCTGCCAACATAATTATGGACTTGTTTTTCTATGGAGAACCTAAATTCATGCATAATGTTGATTTGAAATATATATATATATATTATTCTTATTATAAATGCTACCTCCAGCAAGCACAAGTGACTGAACCACCATCTCTGTTCTTTATTTTATCAAGCACTGAAATGAACAACCACTGGAACAAATTGGTGAGTACCATTAAAGAAAAACTGCCTCTGACATTTATCACACCCACATCTACCCCTTCCATCAGGGAAAACCATTCTTATAGCGAAAATGTGCCACAAAGCCATCCCAGAAGGGTAAGGTTAGAATTACCTATCATACACACATGCATACGCATAAAAAAACAAAACAACCTAGCACCAATAATGAAAGCATTCCAATTAACACAAAAATGAAGCCCGGCGTCCGATAGGCAAGGGACGTCTGGCAAGCCCGGCGTCCGATAGGCAAGGGACGTCTGGCAAGCCCGGCGTCCGATAGGCAAGGGACGTCTGGCAAGCCCGGCGTCCGATAGGCAAGGGACGTCTGGCAAGCCCGGCGTCCGATAGGCAAGGGACGTCTGGCAAGCCCGGCGTCCGATACGCAAGGGACGTCTGGCAAGCCCGGCGTCCGATACGCAAGGGACGTCTGGCAAGCCCGGCGTCCGATACGCAAGGGACGTCTGGCAAGCCCGGCGTCCGATACGCAAGGGACGTCTGGCAAGCCCGGCGTCCGATAGGCAAGGAACATCAACAAGTTTAGGGTCCAATAGGTAATTATTTGAATTTTGACCTGAAATTTTCTCTGTATAATGTTCACAAAACCATGTTTGATAGCGAAATGTCTCAATGACATATAAGAAAACCTTCATCACCATTTCAGCAAGGAATATTAAGAATAAAATTATTGTGAAGGTATATCAATTAAGGAAATTATGCTGAAATAATTCTAAAATGAATGCTATTTTTATTAAGAGGCTATGGGCATTAATACTACATTGTGTGCATGTTTGTCATGTTGCATCATAATTTCCATAACCCATCAGAGTTGTTGAGGCATTACATTTTACTGCAGCCTTAGTAGAAGTGGTGATAGAGACCATCTCTCTTTAAGTTGCTTTTTAATTTAGAATTTTCCATCCAGACTGATTTCTATCTCAAGGTAAAAGAGCCCTTTTCTTTTTCTTTTTACTAAAGTTCACCCAATCCAATTACTGAAAGCTAAGGTGTGTGATATGAATGTAAGAGGAGTCAGTAGGAAGTGAGGATAAGAAGGATAGATAACAATTGACTATAGACTTGAAGTTAAAATTGTAGTGTTCTGGTTTGATTGATTCACTTATTTTATGATTTATCAACCCTTTGCAGGTTATTTAAAGCCAGAACATATTTTTAGATTGTAAAAAATCTTTTTTTCAAGATAATGATTTTATTGATACAAGTTTTACTAATTAACCCATAACCGAGAGGAGAAGTGGCAGATTCATACTTTTCATGAGGGTATTTGTGTGTAAGTAAATACAACAAATCTAATTGGAATTAGAACTTGGCTCTTCAATTAATGATTCCAAGCCATTATCCATTACACCACCTGCACATCAAAGCTTACAGATCTAATGTTGATCTAATCTGATATCATTTCACCAGGCAAATAGGTTTCATATATCCCCAGTAGAAAAACCGTGTTTATATAGAACTCAATGGGCAGAACCCCTCAGCTGAAGGCTATCAATTCAGTATTTGTGCTAGGTAGTAAATATACATTTGAGTTATTAAACAAATTAATAAGGTATTCCCAAGCAGTCACCAATTTAGACATTGACCAAACTCAATGTTGCTTAACTTCAGAGATTGTACAAAAACTGGTATTTCAACATGATATGGCTGTAAGCCTGTAGTGTTCTGGGAAGCATCCACATAGGATTATGTCCCTCAAAGTAGCAGTTTGTCAGAAGTTTTCTATCCTGTTATTTAACCCATACTTGGGGGGGAGAGATGAATTCATGCCTTTTCCAAGACAAAGTGAATGAAACAGAATTGACTGGAAACTGCATATCACTTTCACTTTCTAAGACAGTAAACATTGCACGATCCAAACCTCCATATGTTGGTTAATTCGTAATATATGCTTGGGTGATCATGTCTCTTGATTCATGACTGACTAGGCAGAAAATTTTCCCACTGTAGGTTGCCGTTTATTTCTGTGACAGACTGGTTGTCAACCAAGGCTATAGAACCCAGTCTGTCTTGCTATTTAACCCATAGACAGGAGACGAGATGTATTTCTACCTTCAAGATGAGCATCAGTCAGTCAAGTGCCATATGTGATACATGCTTGGGTGATCAGGTCTCTCTCAATTCATGACTGACTAGTCTGAATATTTTCTAGCAGTAGGTTGCCATTTCCTTCTGTGATAGATTGGTTGCCAGTCAAGGTTATAGGACCCAGTCTGTCCTGATACCCATAGCGAGGGGGAGAAAAGAGGGATTCATACCTTTCCGAAGGGTATTTATGCATAAGTGAATGCAATGAATTCAACTGGAATTAGAACTCAGCTCTCTGATTTCACATTCTGAGCCATTATCCATTACACCATAAAGCACAGCTCTAAATTATAATATATAGTTAGATACAATTTTAGCTTTAGCAATTACATTAGAGTAATCAGGAAGGAATTAATAGAGCAGCATTATAATGGTAAGTACTTGTTTTGCTTTGTATATATTGTTTACTTCTAACGTTTTGTTGATTATATTAAATAAATGTTTCTCCGCAGAGACCTGTGTTTCATATTTCACTCACACCCTATTCTCTGTGTTTTCTTGTTGGGGAAACTCACTAGGGTGTGTGTCAAACTTAACCTGACAGTATCATTTCTTTTATAGTACACCAAATTGCCAAGTTTCAGCAGGTGTACTTCAATTTTTTTTTTTTTTATATTATTCACATGTCCATTTCTGGAAATATTTCAAATAAATAAGTCAGTTAAGTGACATACATGATGCACGATTGGGAGACCATGCCTCTTAAAATTCATGACTGACTAGGCAGATGATTTTCCCACAGTAGGCTTCCATTTATTTCTGTGGTAGACTGGTTGCCAACCAAGTCTATAGGACTCAGTCTGTCCTGTTATTCAACCCATAGCTGAGAGGAGAAAAGAGGATTCATACCTTTCCCAAGAATATTTGCACATGGATGTAACTAACCTGACTAGAATTTGAACTCGGCTCTCTGATTTATCATTCCAAGCCGATATCCATTGCACCATATTAGACATGTCATTGGTATGTACTACAAAAACATTTGTTTTTTTTTTTAAATTTATTGAAAGGTTTTAATTCAAAAACCCAGTTATCTTTATTGCCAAAACAATTTGGATGTACATTATGGATACAATTAATATATTTGAGAAAATTTCTGTTTCCAGGCATCAATGCAAAAATTGTTGTGGAGAAACAATCAGAATAACTGCTTTTTGATCTCCTCTAAATTTCTTTGGCAATGCAAGTTTAGGCATGACCGATTCAGTCATGAAGACCTGATAGAAAATAACAAGCAGACTTACCTCACATAGTCGAATATCAGCAGGAACTCGGTCTCCAATGGAAAGATACACAACATCTCCAGGAACAAGATCTCTGGCCAGAAATGTTTCTCTGGAACCACTTCGGAGACTGTAAAGAAAGATAGTATATTTCAAGAAATGAAAAGAACAAAAAAAAAGAAAAAAAGGTTTATAGTCAAAGTAGACAAATCCTCCATATCTTTCCAGAAGTGTCACAACAAAATCTTCTTTCTATATTAACACAACATATTTAATAGGATATAAAATACAATTTCCACACACTACAAAAAAGAAACAAACCTGAGAGGCTAATGTTTATCCAAATATCTTAGACTATCAGTACGTACCTAAAGAAATTAGAAAAAAAAACAAAAAAAAAAACAGAGCAATAACACTAAGAAACCAAACATCTAAAATAGTAACAATTTAGATCTGAGTCGCTGAAAACTTTTTGGTAAGATAGACAAAGACTTAGAGACAGACATTTAGACAGAGACAGACTATATATGAATTTTATTTTACAGTTAGCCCCTATATAAAAGCCTCTGTGTTTCTGTTACAGTTAGTCTAAGAAACTGTTATGCAAGAAAACTTATGCTTTATCTTAGTAAATAAATATTGGGGGCATAGTGGAGTAATGGATAGTGGCTCAGATTGATGAATTTGAGAACTAAATTCAAATTCCAGTTAATCCCATAATATTCACTTACATGCAAATATCCTTTGGAAAGGTATGAGTACATCTCTTCTCCCTTCAGCTATGGATGAATAGACAGACAGACAGACTAGGTACTATATAGTTTTGGGTGGCAATGGGTGTAGAAAGACAAATCTGAATTCAAAACCTCCAACTATGGGTTAAATAGCTTCACCAACATTCAATTAGCCAAATATAGTGAGTATAGTTACAACTTTGAAGAGATGGTCAAACGGGGGATGGGGTCTTCCTTTGGATTTGTTCTAATGAGCTTTCACCCCCTGGTAACTTTATTTTTTTTTTTTTGATAAATAAAATACTGCAATGTACAACATGTTGAGGTTGGGAGAAACACCTAACCAATTGCTCTCCCACCAACTACATGGGTAATAGGCAGAGAGGGGAAAGAGATGGGAGGAAATAAAAATAACACTGCCTTGGAAAACAAAGGAACTTTAGAAACAAAATGTCCACAAGACACCATGTCCTGCTGACTACTGATTCCCCTGTTGTTTTTATTGGTATGAGGCATCTTACAAAGACCCGGATCTTGACCAGTTGCAGAGAGGCTTGTATCTAGACATGCCAAGCTGTCCTGCTGCTAACAGGGAAAACCAAGATGCAACTAGTGTTGACAAACATGTCTACATGTGATCTGGATCTCTTTTGCATCTGTACAATTAAAATTGGTTAAACTCAAGAATGGTATTAATCTAAGTCCTCGTAACCAGATCATTTTTTTCTTCCATGGTTTCCATTGTGATATACATTTTATGCAGCTGATAAATATAACACACCACAACACACACCTGTTGTGTGGCAGGAAATATGTTAAACACCATAAATATTTTAAAAAAATTCCTTTAATGTCTGTTGAAACAAATGGCTATAAATACAATTCTTGATTTGACTGATGATCTTGTAACTACTCCATTTTAGTTATAAAGGTGAATAAAGAAGTTTCTAGTGAAAAAACCGGTTTTTATGTGTGACTAATTTGCAATAAAGAACACTGAGAATTTTTGTACATACCTAAGTGTCTTAAGACAACAGTTTGTAAGATTTTTTTTTAATGAAAATAACCATATTACTTATTACAAAATAGTTTAAATTAGATTTTTTTTTAATACTGTACAAATTGTAAATATTGTAAACTTATCTAAAAAGACTGAACAGATAACAGGAATTAACACACATGTACAACAAAACACTTTTTTTTTTCTTTTTTGAAATCATTTCACACCAAGCAAGGCGATAATGCCACTAGGGCAGAGGTTATTGCAGGGAGTGGAAGAGAATGAGAAGATTTTAATGAGAAAGAAAGAACAATAAAGGAACATGATTCAGGTAGACAGAAGATGGCTATTGATGTTGCATTTAAATTTTTGAAAATTGTAGGTGGCAGGGAAGCAAGAAATAGGTAAGGAGTTCCAATGGCAAGAAGTGCATAAAAAGTAACTATTACAATAGAACATACAGTTGCATCTAGCCAGTTCAGTGGTAAAATGGTGAGACCTAGTTGCCAATCTAGTAATAGACTTAAATTCATGCAGTCAAGACACCAAAGAGGAAAGCTCATCAGAACAATTACCATTAAGATATTTGTAGAAAAAAAAAGGAAACTATGTCATGTCAGTGAAAAAGCAATTGAAGTCAAGATGTCGGGTCAGAATCAATTATATAAAAAGATCGTAACTGAAGTGCACCCAGTCATAGATTTTTGGATCTGCATGTGGCACAATGGTTAATAGTGTGCAAAAATGGGATTAGAATTTAAAGTTCAAATTCCAAATAAAGCAGTTGCATTTACTTTCACACAAAAATGTAGGAATCCATTTCTTCTCCTTCCCAGCAGGGTAGATTGGGATCTTTAGCTTTTGTTGGCAACTAATCTAAGAAAAGGACAAGACTGAAATCAAATTTGAGCATAGGGCTAGCAACACCACCTCATAAAAGCCTACTTGCTAAGCAACGCCTTGCATGATGAGTCTGTGGGTTTATGCTCCACAGGGGAGTCTACCTGTGACTCCGCTATAATTTATGCATGTTGTATTTTCTTGTGTATAATACAACATAACTATAATATGATACAACATAATTATAATATGATACCGTGTTTCTGAAACTAAAAACAGGGAATAAATTACATCCTTCAGTATAATTTCACCTTATAGTACAGACATTCCAAAATAAAATTCTTTTTGAAAAGTTGTACCATATTCTCCATTAAAATCTCAATGCTGTACATACATTGATGCTTTACCCACATACAACATCTTACATATTGCTCCATATGTACAGGAACTCATCAATTAGTGTAGCTAATGCATGCATCGGTAACTATAACAAAAAATCAATTTTTAATTACTATGGTTAGTTAAACTAAAGAATGTTTTACCACACTAATCAAGTATTATCAATTGAATTTTAGTATGTAAAATTTTTAGCACACTAATCAAAAATGAATTAATCAAGTGATGCCTGTTAACCGACTTGATTTCCAAACATTTTTTTAATGTCAACAGCATTTATTTTTAAATTAAAATTTATAAATCCTATTTTCAATCTTAAATGTTAATCTGTGCCTAAATTCAAATCAAAAATTAAACTACAATTCATTTAAATACTTAGGAACAATAATAATCCACCCGAACAATAAAATATTTCATGATAATCAGAAATATTAAACAGTGTAAACCAAAAATTCACACCTGCCGATTGCAGGCAGTATGAAACTCCAAGTTGTGTGATTAATGTAGGGTATTATGTATATATCTGTTAATATATTAAATAGCTATGTTACTTTACATTGAGCACTGTTTTTTTTTCTTACAATGTGAGGAAATATTATTCAGTGAAAATATAGAAAAATACTCGGATTGCTGACATGTATACATTCATGAGAAATTTTCGCTACACTTCCGATCTTTGAATTTCAACATACAAATGCATATGTATAGAGACAACACCACCCATATACATACATATGTCAAATCCTATACTGTCCACATATGTTTATATCCATATGAGCCCTGGCGGACGAGCGAGTGTGTATGTGTGTCTGCGTACCTCATCGGGTGTACGGAAACGCATCTATGTTTGCATTAGCTTGAGTGATATCACGATGATGATTCCTTCCCCTTCCATAATAACACCAATATAAATAGGTAAATCTATGAGCAAGCGTTCATATATATATATATATATATATATATATATATGCGCGCATATGAACATTTGCTCATACAATTACCTATATTTATCCATTTGAGATATATATATATATATATATATATATATATATATATATGACATTTTTTATGTTTATACATTCTTTTTATAGATACAAATATTTAAGTAAATGCTTGATGTCCAAGAAAATTTCATAGAAAATATGCGTCCTCCGACAGGAATCAAACCTGTATCCTATACAGAACTGACATATAACCTGACATGCTTTATGGAGGATGCATATTTTCTATGACAATTTCTCGGACATTCAGGCCGTTAAATGTTGTTAATACTGTTTATTATAAGCAGAGCATTTACTTAAATATTTGTATCTATAAAAAGAACATAAAAAATGTCATAAAATATTTGTCGGACTTTGTCCATTTCATTATATATAAAAATATACGATTGCGTCCAGCATGAAACAGCCTGTCACCTCTGAGTGTTGACTTCAATGTTCACTTTTATATTTACATACACTATCTCTGATATTGAGCCCTTTATCCCATAAATATAGCACATTTTAAAACTATATTTATTTATATATATATATATATATATATATATATATATATGTGTGTGTGTGTGTGTGCGCGCTGTATATATATTTCAAAAATATTTTTCATGATATTAAACAATAGAAATGACCTGGATGCTTAGCCATTGTGTTTTTATTCTAATTTCTATTTCAAAACTTGTTTTCGGGGGTAAATTGCTAACTAGACATACCCAGTGATACATTTTTAGGTACTAATTAATTTATAATACTTTTGATGTGACTTTTTTTTTATATTTCTATATATTAATAAAATATGAAAATTTAAAAAAAAAATTTAATTAAGTGAGAAAACTTTGTAAGAAAAAAACAAAACAAAAAACAATCAAAATATAAAGAAACTTTATCTTGTGAGCAAAACAGTGTATTTGCAATCTGTTTCAAATAAGACTTCATTTTTTTTTAAAGCTGAGTAAAAATTTCTGAAAATGTGTACTTAATGCTCTCGACCTTTTACCTTTAATTTTCATTCAAAATTTCTCATATACACAAGAAAATACAGTATGTCAAAGAGGAAAAAATGTATCAGGTTATCAAGGTATCTAATTAGAGGTACCACACTAAGCGAGTAAATAACTAATAGCAGTTTGTAATGTTCAGCAAGTTCATTTTGCTAACCAAATCCCATGTGCAAGGAGTTTAACCCTCACTTGGTGCCTCCATAATACTGATCTTCTACCAGACAATGCTAAGTAATCAAGATCTTTACAGCTAAGATTCACCATGCTATTTCCATGGAGTTGAATCCCCCAAAAGTAAGAAACTTCCACTCAGACATCTTTTTTGCCAAAAACTGTCACCTTGTGGAAGAGGCTCCAGCGTGGGTGCTTCCCTAAACAGTACAATTTTAATTTTTTCCAATCAAGTCCCAAATGTTTATATATCCTCCTTGTTCTCATAAACTTCACTTTCTAGCACACACATCATTCATCATTACAATTTTGGCAGTAAACCTCTATTCTGAGTGGTTTTTGAACCTTGCATTGAGTGAAAACCAGTTTAAAAATAAAATAACCTATAAACATATACAAAATATTAAATCTACAAGGACAGTAACATGTATATTTTTGTGAATGTATCATATGGTCACTGCCAATTAGATCTTGAACTACCACTAGTCATGATGAAGAGATATCCCCTTGGGAAGGCACCATGCCTTGAAAGACTATTGAGCCTCAAATGTGCACCTGACCTCAAGTAAAACTCACACAAACAATCGATTGCTAAGGATGCAGGTAAAATGGTTGGCTTCCTGTACCACACCAGTAAGTACCAGATTCCTACTCTGCTCTAACTTTACAAGAGCCAGACCAGGCCAAAAATGTAGTACTGTTGTCATATTTGGGCAGGAGTTGCCCAGACTTTACTTGATAGCATGCAAAAGTGTCTCCAAGCCCTTGTTGGTGATGAATTATTCTCCATCCTTTCTCTCATAGGTGGGATGTGGCAAGACTCTTGCTGCTCTATCATTACTTCTACAGAAAGTGTTTGGATGAACTATAATCCCTGCTTCCACCATTTCAAACCTTCATGGCAAGGACATACCATGCCACATTCCCTCCTTATTCTATCAGTAATAAGTAAGTTC